>CM054180.1:116122472-116829972 GCA_028829895.1 Sinotaia quadrata
CATTGCTGTATTAACACGCATGTTACAGTAGTCTTATTGCTGTAGATTGTTGATGTGTAAAAACTGTATTATTGATATTTTCATTGATTTTAAGTAATTACTTATTTGAGAGTGTGAGTGAAATTTGTAAATTGAACAGACAACTTACCAGCTGAGTCTGCACGCGACCGTGGTAGGAAATGTTAGTGTTTCAAAATGGAAATTACGTAAGAGGAAAGATTGAGGTGGGTGCAAGAGGGAAAAGAGTTAGCCGAACTAATAAATAGTCCGGAGATAAGATTGCAGAATATATTACAAACCATATAGACAGAGCTCAAAGATTACAGATCGAAAATGATAAAATTTTATAGATTGAAAGAAATAAGAGAAAGTGATAAGAGATTACAGGTTGAAAGAGAGTAAAGAGCTCAAAGATTACATATTAAAAGGAGAGAAAAAAAGGAAATTATAGCTAGTAACATAAAATGGGTGAAGGAACGAATGAAGTCTAGCATAAAATGGATAGCAACTATAAATGTCTGGAGTAGTTAATGGGTGGATGGGGGCATGACGAGTCAGTGATTGGATAAATGTTAGAAAGTTGATAAAATACATTATTCTTTAATTTAAGACATTCCACCTGCGAAAAGATAAATTATGTGACGATAGTACTTTTACTTACAGTGGTGTATGAATGTAAAAATCATGTAGGAAAACTGATCCTAATTTAAGATTTAACAACTGATAAGTGATTATGCATTATTAAATGATAAGATACTCATAATAATAATCATTACAGAGACAGGACGTATTATAGCACCACACCACCATTCATACACTTCACCATTACCACCATTAATACACTTCACCATTACCACCATTAATACACTTCACCATTATCACCATTAATACACTTCACTATTACCACCTTTCATACACTTCACCATTACCACCATTAATACACTTCACTATTACCACCATTAATACACTTCACCATTATCACCATTAATACACTTCACCACATTACCATAATAAATACACTTCACCATTACCACCTTTGTCTTGATTGAATTAGAAATGAAATATTTCACGAATTGATCTTTTCCTTAGTTTATAATTTACTATTTTTTATTGCATTTTTTTCTTCCTTGTCAGTAAATCATTTCAGTCCATCTATAGGCATTTTTTTTTTTTTTTACAAATATTCTGCTGACAAACACACAATATCTGCACAACACAACACTTTTAATGTATTGACAGGCATAAGAGTTTTATGCAGGCCGAAACAGTAAAGTAAAAAAGAAATCATAAAGCAAAGCGGATTTGTAGTGATTCCTGTTTTTAATACGTCAGGCATAGTCAGAATTAAAAATATATTTATGTTGTGTCAGCAGTTGATTTATTTTTTCTGCATTGTAAGATCACGACATCGATAAGTTTTGTTTATGTACAAACAAACAAACAAACAACAAAATAAAAAAATAAAAATCTAGGAATAAAATGCATCTACCTTCCGCCATCTCAAAGTGAAAAATGTTCGAACCCAATGAAGCACGCGAACAACATCATCTTTGATCGATGCCTTTTTTTTTTTATTCAGCTCTATAATTCTATTTTTAGCAACTAACTGGAAATAGTTTGTGTATTCACTTAGCGACCTAACTTTGCTGCACGACAGAGTATAATCCATTTCTGTTGTGTTTCTTTTCAGGCGAGCGCCTACCCGATTTTACTTAATCTATATATGTGGCTTGTCCTTTTCATTTTACTTTTTTACCTGGACGAGAATAATCCATTTTTGATGCACGTCCTTTAGAATATGCCCTACTGAACCAGAGTAATCTTTTCCTGGCGCACACTTTTGCAAACGGCACACTGAATTTAAATAATCCGATACTGTGACGTCCGCTTTCGCAACCGTTTGAACTACAACAATCAATTTGTATGGCAGGCACTTTAGAAAACTACTTCCACGGGAATAATCCATTTGTGTGGCGTCTGCTTTAGCAACTAACTATTGGAAATACCATTATTATTTTGTATGGCGAGCGCTTCAAAAAAAAAAAAAAAAAAAAAAAAAAGAAAAAAGAACGGGTGGGTAGGGAAAAGACTTCTTGAAATAGAATAATCCCTTGGTGCTGTACGCGTTTTAGCAAGTAACACCGAAAAAAAACTAATCCATTTGTACGTCGCTTGCACGAGCAAATGCCTTCTTGAACTAGAACAAGTCACTTGATACGCGCTTTAGGAAGTGCCATCTTGAACTAGAACAAGTCATTTGCGTGATAAGCACTTTAGGAAGTGCCATTTTGAACTAGAGCAAGTCATTTGCGTGGTAAGCACTTGAGGAAGTGCCATCTTGAACTAGAGCATGTCATTTGCGTGATAAGCACTTGAGGAAGTGCCATCTTGAACTAGAGCAAGTCATTTGCGTGGTAAGCACTTGAGGAAGTGCCATCTTGAACTAGAGCATGTCATTTGCGTGATAAGCACTTGAGGAAGTGCCATCTTGAACTAGAGCAAGTCACTTGCGTGATAAACACTTTAGGAAGTGCCATCTTGAACAACGATAGTACATCGGACTGATGCACACTTCACCAAAGACCGTATCAAACCACGTCTTCTAATGATCTTTGTTGGAATAGGAATTGCTTTACAACGGTGTGAAAACAAGATAAGAACGTTAAAAAAAATCTGAGCACTTACGTCATCACGGCAGTCAATTAAAATATCCTGAAATCCATAATTTTGTATGAGAAATTGAAAGTAGGTTTGCGCTCTGGACAAGTTAAATTAAACAAATAAGTAGAAATAATAATACGAGGGAGGAAAAGGGGAAAAACTTTGATGGATCAATATCATGAATCTAATTTAGAACCGCAAAACACAGATGTCTAAGGGAAGTTTCCCTAACGTCCTCGAGTCTTGAAAAACATGTGTCAACAGTGCTTTAATAGAAATCTTTATTAAATTTATGGTATTTTCTTTTGGTATGATTTGTGTTTGATTTGTCCTTTTAGTAAAAGTATAGAATCCTAATAATCAAAGATTGCAAAATAGCTTGTTACCTAATGTAAACGTTTAATGACCGAGAAATGGGCGAAGGTTAGAAATGCAGTCAGCACCACCCCACTCCAAATCAGTCAACGCGTAAAATATCCTTTAGTTTAATAAAGTGAGGAATTATAAATAAGGCCGATCGGTCTGCCGGAAATAAATCTTCTGGTGTCAGATAAAAGAGCATGCGATGATTATCCTCAACGATTTTGTGTTTGCATGGAAACGAAGACTGCTTCTCGGTTTCACTAGGTGAATGTTGATCTTTCTTCATCAACTTTGCTCTACCCTGAAGCTCCAGTTTGCAAATCCAGAGGTCATGATGACCCAGAATCAAGCACACACGAAACAGGCAAACAAAAGAAAAAGATTGCAGCTTGTAATTGTAATCTTAAATATTACAATGCCATGTTATGAGAATTTAATTCCAATAATAGAGTAAGGCTGAAATGAAGAAATAAAACCCCCGCCTCTCACTCCACCCCCTTACTCCCCTCCCATCTTCTTTTACAGTTGATATTTTAGAGAACATTAATTTTATTGCAGTTTGAATGGACATTTGAGAGAACAACCCTCTCTTTTAAAAATAATCCTTTCAAATACATTAAAAATTAATAATCCCTTTAAGTGCGCGATTTTAAAACTCATCTTCTGAAATTGTATCAACAGAGTAGCATTACCGTCACAAGGGACAGTTTCGCTTGGCATAGCTAAGCTGCTTATCAGGTGAAGGGGTCGGGTAACTTTGAGTTTTTGTGGATGAAACTGACAGGTTGAAGAGACAAGAGTTATTATCTACAAAAAGAAACTTGAAATGTCTCTGAGATGTGTTGACGTAATTCAGTTACGTTCTGACAAGTACCATAGCAGTTTTCTAAATTTAAAATATGAAATATAAAAATAAAGCTGTCTCTTACTCTACATTAAATATGGCTGGGCTCAGAGACTAATATAGTCGTAGTCGAGTAATTCCAGTGACAGAAAGACAGAGAAACTATTTCAGAAGAAAGGGAAAAAATTTCATTTCAGAAGAAAGAGAAACAATTTCAGTTTGAAAGAAGGGGAAGTAACTTCACTTTAGAAGAAAGTTACATAATTATGCAATACATTGTTGAGGAGACAGTAAAGTCTTTTGCGCTCAACTTGAAGTTAGATAAGATGGCAAGCTGAGAGCTAACAAGTGACACAACTGCAGCTAGAACGTAATAATCCACAGCTTTGGTTGCTTCATTGAATTAGTCTGTACACATAACATAGTAGTTTCACATAAATGGTACATGTAACTTTAATTAATCTCATTTAAATGGTTATGTACATTGACTATAATTATCTCTCTCATTTCTATGATGAATCTATATGTATGAACTTGATTATATATATTTGTTAATTTAACTTCTGATGTCTATGCTAAGATAAACTAAATATGTTTCATAGTTTAATCAAACATTGTTGCGAAGTGATGTAAATGCCAATGCTCTTTTGATTATATTCATATATTGTATATTTGATTGTTGAATTAATAAATTTATTATTTAATTTATTAACCTTCTTGCATATATATAAAAGACATTTGTTGGAGTGACAGTGGGTGGACTGGAGCTCATTAAACATAATTAAAGACTGATTTGTTACTCCTTTAGTAAAAAGTTTCCACTTGTAGAAGTATTGTGTGGCAGTAAAATGTCTATCTTATTATTGTGGAAGGGAGAAAACTTTTACTGCACCGGTATAATCCTCCAAGTGAGAAAGACTGATTTGTTACTCCTTCAGTAAGAAGTTTCCACTTGCAGAAGTATTGTGTTACAGTAAAATGTCTGTTTATTATTGTGGAAGGGAGAAAACTTTTACTACACCGGTATAATCCTCCAAGTGAGAGATGAGGGGTGTCCCTGGGAGAATTATTAATAAACATAAATTAAGTTTTCTCCATCATTTGATATTAGTTATGGATGGTAAATAATAATAATAATCATAACCAGTAACAAATGGGTGCAGGGCATTTTAAAATTAATTGAATATGAAATTCAGTTTAGATCTATCAAAGTACAATCTCATTTTTCCGGGCATGTGTGTGGGTGTCTGAGTTTACAAATTTTAACATTATTTATGAAAGGATTTGGCTGATTGCTGTGACTCACTGACATATTCTGTTATGGTGTGTAATCTTTTCTGCCATTAAAATAGGTATTTCGTATAAGTGGTATTTAAGTTAGTGTCTTAAGGAGAGTCTTTGTTTCACTCATAGTTGCATTCTTGTCATTCTTACATAAAATTTAAACAATGTCCCTAGGGTCAATTTGTTTTAAATAAACATAGCTAGTCAAGTGCACAGACAGACAAAGCAAGCATTGAAACACATTACTGACTAGTACAGTATAACAAAAGAAGGCACCAAACAAGCAATTTTGAAAAAAATGCACATATCTAGGATACACATATGTGTACAGATATATACAATTGTCTTTCTTACAACACCTCTCACGTAGGCACACAATGTACACACAAGCGCACACATACTTATGCAACACACAGAACCCCTAAACAAAACGAAATAATAAAGAAATCATATTAACGATAACATCTCAAACCAAAATATTTTTCAAATAGACATCTTCATAAAACGAATACTTCTTCTACTACTTTTTAAATAGACATCTTTATAAAACTACTACTTTATTTACTACTTCAATAGACATTTGTATAAAACTACTACTTCATTTACTACTTCAATAGACATTTGTATAAAACTACTAATTCTTTTACTACTTCAATAGACATTTGTATAAAACTACTACTTCTTTTACTACTTCAGTAGACATTTGTATAAAACTACTACTTCTTTTACTACTTCAGTAGACATTTGTATAAAATTACTACTTCTTTTACTACTTCAATAGACATTTGTATAAAAACTACTGCTACGTTAATAGACATTTGTATAAAACTACTTCTTTTACTACTTCAATAGACATTTGTATAAAACTACTACTTCTTGTACTACTTCAATAGACATTTGTGTAAAACTACTACTACGTTAATAGACATTTATATAAAACTACTACTTCTTTTACTACTTCAATAGACATTTGTATAAAACTACTACTTCTTTTAATACTTCAATAGACATTTGTATAAAACTACTACTACGTTAATAGACATTTGTATGAAACTACTACTTCTTTTACTACTTCAATAGACATTTGTATAAAATTACTACTTCTTTTACTACTTCAATAGACATTTGTATAAAAACTACTGCTACGTTAATAGACATTTGTATAAAACTACTACTTCTTTCACTACTTCAACTTCATAAAATTACTATTGCTTTCATCTACTATTGCTCCCAACACAAATAGACATGAGAATAGATCTCCCATCCACGAGATGAGAAAAGTTATGTGAATTATCTGCTCTTGGTGCCCGAGAACAAATAGGAATTGCATCCACAGCTCCCTAGATAATTACTGAATAATTGACAATCTGTCAGTGGTATTTTCATATTCCTCTAGGTCATTTTAAGAGAATCTTGTCAAATACTTTTGCCATTTACCCCCCACCTCCTCCTCCTCAACTGCGTCCTTGGGGCAAAGACAAAGGACTTAGTTCCACACCCAGAGGATTACGGATTACCTGCCGTTGTATAAGTTATACGCAATCGAATGTTTCCGTGGCGAAATGATTGAATGTACAATAGACGTTCGCATTCCCCAAATCCTATTGTCTGTTTTATAGTTCGATGTTTTGGAAGATTTATTTTCGTCCACAACATACGCACGATCTGGTCTGCCTGTAATAGTGGGTTAGAGCCACAGAGCGCTAACTAAACTACTTTGTCCCGTGCATGCATGAGTATGTGTGTGCGCGTGCGTGTATGTGTGCGAGTGTGTGCATTCATGAGTGTGTGTGTAAGTGAGCGTGCGAATGCATATGCGTGCGTACGAGTGCATGTGTGTGTGCGAGTGTGTGTGTGTGTGCGTGCGTTTATGTAAAGTTTGTGGTGTCTGTACTCATTACAGAACACAGCGAAGCTCAGATACATATTCGCTTCCACAGCAAGTGTTTATATGTTCGTGTGTGCATACGTGTGAAAATTATTATGCTATATTTTATTTCTTTTTATGCCGATAACATTTTTTCCCCCATTAAATGTACTAGCATACTTTCGTTCATGATAAAGTAAATGTGGCATTGCCTAAGTAGAGGCCAATCGATGGTAATGTCCTTTCTGTCTTTCCAGTGGCAAGCTACAACACCGTGTCCAGAAATAATAAATTAAAAATGTAAAAACCAGCACGACATTTGCTCTTGCAATGGTGGTCGTAGAATCCTAGATCTTGAGATGAAATAAATGCTAATGTAGCCGATTTTATACTTAAAGTAATTAGGCGAGTTGCTATAGTAACTTGTCTGGGAAGTCCATTTCCGACACGATGCGTCATTCACGCGACTGTAAATAACTGTAGCATGCCATCCATAAGTTTAGAGAACATCTTAATTTCCTTTCTAGATACAGAAATCACCATAAAGTTCTACGCTAAAATATTTTCCCAAATTATTTTTAAAAAATTAACTTATCTTAAACCATCACCATCACCACCACGACCACCACCTCCCTGTCTTACTAATAGTAAGTCTAAAGTCTGCTAATAGTCCTACTACGTCTGCTTAAAAAAAAAAAATCTGGCATATTTTTAAAAATGATTTTTACCTTGACATATATTTCAGTTGCGTTGCTTTTTGAACAATTTGCTTATTTGATACGGGCACTATAGGCTGTCGTAAGATTGTGATCCTGCCTAACGCGTTTAATTGGAAAATGTCCGCACGAAACGTACACGTGGCTAACAATATTGTATGTAATATTAAAGCCACCTAGTTACTGGTTATGATTATTATTTAATCATCCATAGCTAATTACAAGTGATGAGAATCTTAATTTATGTAATTAATAATTCTCCAGAGAATTCCAGTCGTCTCTCTCACTTGGTGGAATTGCGGGCCTTGTAAACGTTTCTCTCTTCTACAACATAACACTAACATTTACCGTCTCACAATATTTCCGTAGGTGGAAATCATGTTACCAATTTGAGCTGGTTACATGGCACGTTCTGATTTGTACATCCAGTGTGTATGTGTTGTCTGGCCCTAATTTGAACCGGTTACAAACCACAAACCACAGCTTGATCACAATACGACTGACATTAACCAGTGTGCATCGTTGGTTCGCAGTAATACATATTTATGTGCATGGCTCAGTGGACTAAGTAATATATTTGATTCACTAGAACTGTTCAGATGTTTCAGTCTTGCAAATGATATAATATTGTAATTTATTGCACAGTTGAATCATTAATGCAACTGATGAAAGGATTTAAGTCATTGTACATTCGGTAATGCAGCTCATAACATGTTTTAGAATAATGTACAGCCGACTTAGAGATATATAACTCATACCATTGGTGAGTCCAGTGGTGGTTAATTTCAGAATAATGTACAGCCGACTTAGAGATATAATTATAACTCATACATTGGTGAGTCCAGTGGTAGGTAATTTCAGAATAATGTACAGTCGACTTAGAGATATATAACTCATACATTGGTGAGTCCAGTGGTAGGTAATTTCAGAATAATGTACAGTCGACTTAGAGATATATAACTCATACATTGGTGAGTCCAGTGGTAGGTAATTTCAGAATAATGTACAGTCGACTTAGAGATATATAACTCATACATTGGTGAGTCCAGTGGTAGGTAATTTCAGGCACTGGAATTTCACGCACGACCTGTACAAGCATGTCTTGAAGACCCACCGATGTCGGTGAGTTTCTTGAAATAAAAACTGTGAAATGCTCACAAGTCTTAGCTCAGGAGTCGCAATAAAATTCAAGTAATATAAATTTTGGAGTTAGTAGCACAAAGCACATCTTACATTGACATAATTGTCTAAGGTCAATTCATAACACTGCTCTTTAACTTCGACATTGACACATTTGTCATAAATTCAGTTCATAACGGTTTCCAACACTTCTTGTTAATAGTGAACTCGACTGAAATGTTTACTGTAAATCACCGACGATTCACAATCACAAATCCCATTTATACTGACCTCTCATATAATAGTTTCGACTCTCAATAATCAAATAATGTATACATGTTTAGTACAGAGCAAAACAATACTTCAAACCAATGTATACATGTTTAGTACAGAGCAAAACAATACTTCAAACCAATGTATACATGTTTAGTACAGAGCAAAACAATACTTCAAACCAATGTATACATGTTTAGTACAGAGCAAAACAATACTTCAAACCAATGTATACATGTTTAGTACAGAGCAAAACAATACTTCACACCAATGTATACATGTATACATGTTTAGTACAGAGCAAAACAATACTTCAAACCAATGTATACATGTTTAGTACAGAGCAAAACAATACTTCAAACCAATGTATACATGTTTAGTACAGAGCAAAACAATATTTCAAACCAATGTATACGTGTTTAGTACAGAGCAAAACAATACTTCAAACCAATGTATACATGTTTAGTACAGAGCAAAACAATACTTTACACCAATGTATACACGTATACATGTTTAGTACAGAGCAAATCAATACTTCACACCAATGTATATGTTTAGTACAGAGCAAAACAATACTTCACACCAATGTATACATGTTTAGTACAGAGCAAAACAATACTTCACACCAATGTATATGTTTAGTACAGAGCAAAACAATACTTCACACCAATGTATACATGTTTAGTACAGAGCAAAACAATACTTCACACCAATGTATATGTTTAGTACAGAGCAAAACAATACTTCACACCAATGTATACATGTTTAGTACAGAGCAAAACAATACTTCACACTAATTCTTTTTATGTACGTGTGCTAGAAGGATGTTGATTGCACTATTCATAGAAATGTACGTGGATAAATTGTAACATACCAGGAAATTAATTTTTTTTTAGATTTTACATTATCGTTTCTCTGCTAATCATCTTACGAGGACTGACGACTTCCTGTCAAAATGTCAATATATTCACATAAAACAATAATTTATTACAGAAGCGCACAAAATGTCGCGTGATTTTAACTAAGGTCGACGATTAAGAAGTAATCGAATTCACATCGCGTGATCTAAAATTTTAACGACACAAATTTATTAAAAGGATTTTCGATAACCCTGTGTGGTGAACACAACGGATCAAATTACATCATCTTTTCCTCACGCTCCAAAGAATGACGTCAAAGTGCTCTGGAGAAGACAAAATGCGACGACCGGTCATGCCTATAGTAGGTGTTGACAGCAGCAGAGATTCAGTGGATAGCACCACTGTGTATGTGTCATGCGCATGTATTCTTCCCTCCCTTTACTGAAGTATCAGTTCTTCGATCAGTTAGGGTCTCTGTGGCGTGGAGGTTTAAGATGTAATGAAACGGACATAAAACCCAAACGTGGCCGACCTGACGTCCACTCACACTTCAGGTGTCAGGTGTTACAAGTATTTGGCAATTAAAGAATATTTTGAACATTAACCATCACAAAAGCGGGTACGAGACCCTCAATCCCGACCCGGATATGAAACTAAGACAAAATTTCAAATAAAAGACAAATGTTTATACACTTAGGGGATGAATGAAATCATTAGAGAAATGAGTAATGGCGGCAGAAAGAATAAAAACATTAATCACAATGACGTGAGTGCACCATGAGGGTTTTGTATTTGCTCAGTGCCCACCGTTTGCCAGAGTAAGATTTTTGTTGTTGTTGTATATTTATCTCCTGTAACTTGCCAAGCTGCGGAGGTGAGGCGATTTTCGCGTCGACATGGCCAGCTAGATATGTAGTGCAGGCGGTGGGCTTGATGTCATTCGTGGCTTTCGAGAAACCTTCGTCGGTCAGTGCCTGTCCATTTGGTTGCTGGTTGAGGTGCAAGACGGGGCAAGTATTGGTGTGATAATAGTGTGCCAATAGAGTAGGTAGAGTTGATAAAGTAGATAGGGTGCCGATTCTAGAACAGACAATATCACTTCCTGAATTTCTATCAACTCTAGAATAATGACTGGCTAACTAGGATGTCATTCATTCACAGAAAATAGGAAAGGACAGAGAGCAGGTGAATGAAAGTAGAAAATAAGGAATCAACTTCAGTACTAACACATGTAACCTGTCAAAGATGCTAAATGTAATCACTTTAGTACTAACACATGTAACCTGTCAAAGATGCTAAATGTAATCACTTTAGTACTAACACACGTAACCTCACAAATTGATAGACGTCACTTCACTGCATCATGTGCGTGCGAAACGTATGCATAGTGATAACTAGTTATTTCACAACACTCATAATCATGTATTGTGAAATGTCAAATAATGTAGTTATTATCGAGTTATCTATGCATAAGTTTTGTAAATTGCGTAATTTAAGTAATTTCAATCCTGCAAATTACAAAATTACTGCGGCTTAACTTTTATTAATTATTCACCGCCAGAGGAAATGAGCGAGTGGTTTGATAACAGAGTACAGAATTTGGGTTCGAGTTCTCTCTATTTTCGAGCACTCTCTCACATACATATTCTTACACAAACTCTATGTACGCATACCCACTCTTACACAAAACAATCAACACACACACACACACAAAGTGACACACACACACACACACAAAGTGACACATGTACTTTACACACACACTTACACATTAGTGCAGACTTTATCTTTAACTTAACTTGATGGATTAATTATACGGTAGTAGGATAAACTAACGTCATAAACTAACCAACAACCACTCCCCACCCCCAACTTGTTACTCAGTAGTCTTCTGTTTTTGTCGACATCAGTACAAGGTGCTTGCATATTAACCCATTGCGCACACTTCAGTGACGATACATGCAGATGGTTATTTAAAACAAACACAAAAACAAAGAAATAAACAATAAAGAAATAAAGAAAACGAACAATCTAAGTATCGAACGAGTGTGCGAGCAAATGAACGAACAAAACAAATGAAAATAACAAATAAACAAAATTCTAAACAAATAAACTAATTTCGGCACGTCACGCTCTATTCAATTTTATATAAAATGTTTTACAAGTTCAGTGAAACCCAAACCTCTTTTGATGCCTTCACACCACGAAATTCGAACTTTTCTCACTTTTTAAGAAAGGTGTTTTGGGAGCAATATTGATAACTTCTTGAATTTAATTTATTTTCAGTTTGAAAACATTTTCCCTTTTGTTGACACCTTATCCATAAATCTGGACTATCGTTGAAATCTAACTCCAAAGCAAGATCCACATGCGTCACTCTCCTTATTGCCTCAAATATGCCTGACGTCACGATTGCTTCAGGACTAGAATTATCTTCCACGTCAATCTTCATTTCTGTTTTCATTTCCTCAATGTTTAATTTTTAAAATGATAGCTAGAGAATCTGCTTTACCTCTGAGCTATTTACAACGTTAGAAGATGCTCATGCGGATTTACACAGCCACACGCAAGCTAGCAGTTCAGCCGACCGACCAACTAATCTCTGCCAACCAAAGGAACAACCCACCAGATAGCCAACCGATCGAACGAGCCAACTGACAAACTAGCCAACGAACGAACTCCAAGCAAAGACACCATTTTAGCTGTAAAGATCAACGATTCCGTCAACCACATTGCTGATGATGTCATAAAATGATATGTTAAATTATGTAAGTGACCTTATTTCAGTTCATTCATTCAAGTCTCAGCTTACAGTTTCACGCAACAATATTTATTTGCCCGATACACATCTTAATAAATACAACATAATATTTATGAACATGTTCACTAGAAACAATGTCAGGTGTTTAAGATATAACATACAACCATCATAATTCACAATTGTAGAAATAATTGTCTTCTCACATAATACAATGCAAGTGTAATATATCAATCGCAAAAAAACATTTCTAATCCCATTCTCTTTCAATCATTCATTTAATTCACCATTAAACTAACAGCCAACTTTCATGACCGGACTTCAGCCACACCAAACTCAAAGTGATTAGAGAATAGAATTATTTCAGCGGATAAACTTTGATCTCAGCCATTGGTTGGTCTCGTTCTTTGTAAATCTTAACCATTGGTTAATAAAAACTACTCATCCTCATAAGACCGGCTTAGATTACATCAGCAAGTTCTAGTATATTCTCTTCATGACTTGTTATTTTAACTCTGGTACTTACAAAACACACAGTACCCAAAAGTCATGTTACGCTGACATTAAACAAGTAATATACTATTTAAAAAATAGGGACGGACAACTCTGTTCTGTGAAAGGAGGAAATAAAATATAAAGAGTTGTGTGTGTGTGTGTGCGTGTGTGTGTGTGTGTGTGTGTGTGTGTGTGTGTGTGTGCTAGTGTGTTTGCCTACGTGAGAGTGAGAGAAAGAAAGAGTGAAATAAATCTGGAGACAAGGACCTTGAAAAGAGAGACAGACAGACAGAAATTTTAAGACAAAAGAGAAAACTGAGATATTGAGGATTTTAAAAAATGGAGTAGGGGGAGAAGAGAGAGAGAGAGACTAGATCTGAAAAGATAAGGATTGCTGTATAAATAGAAATTACTTAACATGAGTGATGGACTCTACAGAGATAATCGAAATGGGAAGACAACTCACGAGATTATTGAAAATTTGACATGCATCATAACTTTGAACGTACAAAAGCTACTTTACCTATATTCACGATTGTTTCTACAAGCTTTTATTAAAACAAGCTACTGTAAAAAAAAAATGTCGTTATGCTTGATAAAATATTTA
The DNA here is from genome assembly GCA_028829895.1 of Sinotaia quadrata. Taxonomy (NCBI): domain Eukaryota; kingdom Metazoa; phylum Mollusca; class Gastropoda; order Architaenioglossa; family Viviparidae; genus Sinotaia; species Sinotaia quadrata. Next base: position 116,136,320 of record CM054180.1, read on the forward strand.
TTCACAATAATCATTGAAAGCTTCGCGAGCAAATGAAACAAGAATCTACTTTCGTACTGAATGACAGACTCTCGCGTCAATATAAAGCTTTCACTCAATGAACCTCAGGTAGCCGCCAGCCATGTTGAATAATCTCTTGTCTTTCTACTTTTCTGTCATTCTCTTTCCTACATTTTTCGTGTTGTCTCTTTACGTCTCTTTTCCCACCCACCGTCTCTCATGTTCCTACATCGCCCGTTCATTTGTTCTTTTCAGCGATTGTCCACTTTGTTGTCGTTTGCTAAGTTTTCATTTTCTCGCACTTGTGAGTTTTCACACACACTTTATCTCACGCTATAAGAGACAATAACCTCCTTATCATGTCATGTCCTCGTGCTCTCTCACTCATACTCTTGTTCTCACACTTATGTTCCCTGTCTCCCATATGTCTCTCAATCACAATTTTCTCGTACTCTGTCTTGTGTGTGTGTCTCTCGCGCTTTCTCTGACGTTCCTTTGCTTACGGGTCTGATTTATGTCTCTTACTCATCCCTTCTGTCTTTCCATCCTGATTTCTCTCTCAAGCATACACTCTATCAGAGGCACTCGTAACTCATGCACACACACACACACACACACACACACACACACACACACACACACACACTCTCACACACACACACACACACACACACACACACACACACACACACGCACACACACAATCTGTTATTCTTATAAATTTTTCGTGCGTGTGTATTTATCTTCTTGCAGGCGTGGAACTATGTTATCGTAAAATTTCGAATTCTCTAATAATTATATTACCATATGTGGTGTGTGTGTGTGTGTGTGTGTGAAAGAGAGTCTGAGATAGACGCTACGCAGTACTGTACTTAACAACCCGGAAACACGTCTAACTGTATTTCTGTTCAAAGGAAATTCAGTCGCAGCATTGCGCTACACGTGACTAAGGTCAAAGGTTAAATTGCTGCCACAAACAAAAGTGCTAAATGTACTGTTCCCACATGAAAGCTATATACCGTTCAGTTTGATGCAAAAGACGACCTATATACATTGCCCACTCTCAGACCCTATTTGTTATTCAGCCTCTTTACTTATTACTGCCTCCCTCCCCCATCCCCCCTCACTCTTACCATAAACCTTTACTCGTTAACAATTAAGTCTTTGAAACGGTTGACTATTTATTTAGAAATTATAACGTCCAATTCCATTCAGTGTTGCCAAGGAAGAAACAATGGCCACTGTGACAACCTGGGTGAAACCTTCACCCCACTGAATTAATAATTAATTATCTTTTATTAATATAGTAACCCACTAATCGATGGAGTCTTCAACTTTGGCAGTCAGGGAGACTAAGTCAAGCCCTAGAATAAACAATTACGCTAATTGTTCTCCTCTTCTAGGTGTTAACAGCATTTCTAACTCTTGCCCCCCCCCCCCCACATCCCTGTACCAGTTTGAAGGGACTTTCCGCAAAACACTGCTCGACTGTCTTGCTAAAAGATTAAATGTTTGGCTGCCCCCCACTGCATACTTCCTTTTTATCAAGGTGGGAAAATAAAACCAACAATTTTATTAACTATACATAACTAAATAATCAACAAAATCGCTTTCTCAATATCTACAAGCAAATCACGAAATTACACATTAGGTTTTGATGATTAACAATTCAAATCTTCTGTTAAGAAAATGTCATTCAATTTCAAGTTCATAAGATTCGAAATTGTTCAATTTCTTTTCACAAGTTTCTGCATCAAAGTCCTAATGAGTTAAATCTCTACTAATACATTTAGATTAACAATTATCAGAAATAGAAAAAAATAGTAATAAAAGAAAAACATTACAACACTAATTTGAGAGCTGGCCACTCATTCACCTGATTGTTATGTGTTTGTCAGTGTGGACTCATCACTTGAGTGACCAGGGTGCATGGCAAATACAGATGCAGATTGGTGGCTTCACATTTCATTATCGACGCACAGAAAGACTGAACTACATATATAAATTGTGCGGTCCTCACTGTCTCAAGTTTAAAATTTCTGTCTGTCTGTCTCTCTTTTCAAGGTCCTTGTCTCAATCAAATCAATCAAATCAGTCTCAAGTTTTGTACAGTCACAATTATCCCATCACTGGAATAATTCAGGAGTCGCAGATAAACGACTGGTTACATCAGCAGCATCTTTTGCTTGTTCTTCCCTCATCAAAACTGGAAGGCTATGGAAGTGCAGACATCAATTATATGTACACTGCAGCTTCCAACATAGTCTCCGATAGATTGGTTCCCAACCAATTGTTAGTAGAACTTGTCACCACCAACTTGGTAACAGAATTCACTGATCACAGACTTCACAGCTGAGTATTCACAACTCACGACTGCAGACTGTAAACTGTAACTGAACAAACTCCCAAATGCAACTTGCAAATGGGCTTGCCAACAGGGAACTAGTTTGAAGCATGGCAGAATAAATAAATGCACGTGTCAATGCTCTCCTATCAACGTCTCTTAAGTCTGTCGCTGTTTCTCTCTCAACTTTAACATATATCTTTATATTCAATTTTATTATCAAACAAAGATATACAATTGCCTAATTAACTTAATAGGCTTAAACATTATAGAAAATTGTGTTTACAATTCATTTCATCATCAAGACAACATGAACAATACAAATGAATTTGCAATACTTAATAAATAAGTTGGTAAATTACACCAGCTTCTATCAACAAGAGCCTAGTTTTTCATGATAATCTTATAACTATTCCAGACATACCTTCTTGACTTTCTCAGGGAACAAACCAGAAAACTCGGGACATAGTAATGGTATGTAGTAAAGTGTCATGAATGAATGTAGGGGACGCTTCCGGCTTCCGCCGCTTTCGCACTGGGTGAGGGGGTTGTGAGGGAAAGGGAGGGGGTGTAAAGTGTCAGGGCGCAGACGTACTATCTATGCTATCGGTCCGACATGTTCGAGAAAGTTCCAGAAATGCAAGGTATTAGCAGTGACGTCATAGTATCAGCCCTCTGGCAAGATTAGTTATTTTAGTTTGACTTGAGTCACATAATTTTGTGCTTACAAAAGGAGTCAAATCTTTCAGGTTTATTAACAATGGATTCATTAGATTGATTAGACAGTCATTGGCACTGGCCTCTGATTCAGATGTAGGTCAGCTGTGCTAAGGTTTTTAATCCTAGTTATGCAATAGTATATCATGACTGACGACAATTAGTCTCTATTGTTACATGGTTCAAGTGTTTGGCTGGGTCATTTCTTACATTCCAATTATATAATCACCAGCCATAGCACAGGTGGTTGTTCTCTCAATTTGTTTCAGGGATAATTTTGTTGAAAATTCTATGTAACAAATAAGAACAAATTTTGCTTGGTTAGAATTAATATAAAATATTTAAGAAGAAAGTATTTAATTAATTATTTACATTAATTTGCATTTTTTTTGTGTCACAGCCACTCTATCTGAAGACAGCATCCGTCAATGGCCAAAATTGCAGGAACGTTTCAACGCTGATGTCGACCTTAGATGGGGTAAGATTTTAACTGACGTTATTCAGTCCATGAATGTTAAAACGTCGTTGTGGTTCTGTTGCTTCGCCCGTCATGCACTCACAGGGTGACGTCATTTATGAAATTTAGATTTTATTTGTCTGCGAGAGTGTATTTATGTGAGTGTGCGTGTATGTGCGCGCGCGTGTTTTTATGTGTGCATGTGTGTGTGTTTATGTGTTTGAGTGTATTTATGTGTATGTACGTGCGTTTATGTGTGTATACGTGTGTTTTATGCGTGTGTTTATGTGTGTGTGTGTGTGTTTGTGTATGTGTGAGTAAAGCTACAATTTAAAGTAACATGAAATTGATTATTTTTCCCCAGAATTATTGCCTGAGTGTTCAAACTTCTACATCGATATATTACTTTCTCTGACAAATGTTCAATAAACTAATTTTAACACGTCACAAACTGTACAATTAGAAAAAGAAAAGTTTAAACAGTTTCCATGATATCCAATCATGATTGGATGCCTTCCAAAACAATTCGATTTTCTTTTTTTTTTAAAAATCCCAATTAAAAGAATGTGCTTTTGGAGTAATGCTGTTAGCTTAGTAAGTTGCATTTATTTTCATTTTTTAAATTAATGTCTGGTTTTGTTGACATTTAATCTGTCAGTCTGAATTTTCATTGAAATCGAACTCCAAGTAAGATTTTTATCCATCAACAATTTTTTTTTAAAAACACGATCTGGTGCCGTCCACACAATCAGTATATGGCGAAGAAAAGACAACCAAAACAAATCTAAAAGCATTATCAAGATAACCTACCTACGACAACAAGAACTACTACAATTGCTAACCCCCCCACCACAAAACTACAGCAGCAGCAGCAACAACAACAAATACTACTACTGCTGCTATTACTAGAGAGGATGTTCAGAGTAAATTCGGACTTGAAAAGACTTATCAATCAAGAATGAAAAAGTAAAAACACAGAGGACACAAAACGTTCATAATACTTTTCGAAACATTCACACAATGCAAACGGAAAAAAAAGGTACACTAGTAAAGTGTGCACGACCGCATGCGTAAAATCCATGCGTGAGAATTTAAAAATAACAACACCGTCATGAACGAAATCATGAGTGTGAACCGGAAAAACAACACCTTCACATGATCACAAGCACCTTACAAACGTCCATTACAGCAAACACACATTTGACATGTTGCACATGAATAAAACATTCAGTATAGCTAACATCGACTTCTAGGTGAAATAGTCCTCCAAGGCTAACATCGACTTCTAAGTGAAATAGTCCTCCAAGGCTAACATCGACTTCTAAGTGAAATAGTCCTCCAAGGCTAACATCGACTTCTAAGTGAAATAGTCCTCCAAAGCCAACATCGACTTCTAAGTGAAATAGTCCTCCAAGGCTAACATCGACTTCTAAGTGAAATAGTCCCCCAAAGCCAACATCGACTTCTAAGTGAAATAGTCCTCCAAGGCTAACATCGACTTCTAAGTGAAATAGTCCTCCAAGGCTAACATCGACTTCTAAGTGAAATAGTCCTCCAAGGCTAACATCGACTTCTAAGTGAAATAGTCCTCCAAGGCTAACATCGACTTCTAAGTGAAATAGTCCCCCAAAGCTAACATCGACTTCTAAGTGAAATAGTCCTCCAAGTATAAAATCGACTTGTAAGGATCGATCTATTCCCAGCATGTGAAATGTCTTGCTTTAGTTAAAATCGACCTGTAATTACCGGACTAACATGTTATATTATTTTTACTCTCCAAATTATTTTTATAAAGCACAATAATAGCACTGTGCTCCTATGCGTTGGGCTTGTTTTTAAGTGTACTCTCTTTTTCTATCCTGGCGATTTGCGAACAGCCTCCTGTCTATCAAGTAACATCTTTAAAAGCAAAGTCATAAGCCGAAGCCAGATTGTTCTAAGTGCTTCCACACTCTACCCGTTCCGCAGCTAATGTGTCCATCACTGAAGTTTTCATGAGATACCCATCAACGATTTAAAGAGCCATGCCCCTTGGGAAAAATAAGCCCAATTGGAATACGGTTTTTGGTAATTTTCTTTTCCCAGGTCTATGATCTGTATAGTAATCTTGTGAAAGAGAATTATTCTTTTTTCCCCCCTCAAGAACGCAAGGGGATCTCTCTCTCTCTCTCCATCTATCCATCCATCCATCCATCCATCCATCCATCCATCCATCCATTCATCTATCTATCTATCTATCTATCTATCTATCTATCTATCTATCTATCTAATAATTATACTTATTAAAATGTTTTTACTGCTAACAGTATCTCAAGTTATAAAAAAACCATGCCGTTGGGAAAATATCACGGGCAAGCCCATTAATATAATAGTGTTTCCCTATTGACCCCATTCCAGCAATATAAACAGGACTGAATATCGGCCACCAAACGAAACCCTGTCTAATCCTGAGGGACAACACCCACCACCACCACCCCTTCAAGATTATTTGTTTTGCCGTTCAGTGAAGTTAATTAACGTGTGCGTGTTTGAACAATTAAGCAATTTCAGAACATTATACTCATGATAATCTTACTGGAAAAACAACGATGAAAAAGAAGTTCCACTCAATAAATCACTCTTCCAAATGTCAGTCACTCAAGAAATCAATTTATTCTTTCAAGAAACAAAAGATATAGTGCTAATTTACTAAGTATCGAACTCAAGCAGCTTTTAAATAAAAATCATCTGTTTCAAAAGTGTTTTTGCCCTCCACAGTAATGTACCTAATGAAGCGTTCTAATACATATTACCATCTACTTCATAAATGTGAACCAGAAATCTCGGTAAAACATCAGTGCTTACTTAAATAAAGAATAATATTGCCTACACTGAGTGTTGCCAGATCCGAACCACCCTTATGCATTAATGTCCTATCAGCTACACCATTGTCCATAAACTTTCTCCCATTTCTTTCATTGGCTGAACACTTATTAATGGTACGCTAGCTGTTGGATTTCACTACAAAGAACCATTCAACCCCACCTGCCAGTCACAATACCATCTTCTGAAAGTACTGGAGAACTTTATTATTAACAAAAGTAATAGAATTTATTTCAACAAAATAAAAATAATAAATAGGACACTAAAAAAAAAAAAAGTGGATCGGTAAGTAAGTACTGACAAAGGCAACCTCGTGTACATACAAATCTACTACCACACACAATGTAAGTAAGTACTGATAAAGGCAACCTCGTGTACATACAAATCTACTACCACACACAATGTAAGTAAGTACTGACAAAGACAACCTCGTGTACATACAAATCTACTACCACACACAATGTAAGTAAGTACTGACAAAGGCAACCTCGTGTACATACAAATCTACTACCACACACAATGTAAGTAAGTACTGACAAAGACAACCTCGTGTACATACAAATCTACTACCACACACAATGTAAGTAAGTACTGACAAAGGCAACCTCGTGTACATACAAATCTACTACCACACACAATTTAATGCTGTTAATTAAATACTAAATAATCTAAATCAGTTCAGTCAAAATTTAGTACATACTTTGCACATAGCATAAAACTATTAAACTGTAACGTAAACATATAATTGTTCTTCACAGTCTGGAGCACGTTTTCTTAATTTTAAGTTTTCTGTTCACTCTATCACTCCAAAAAAAATGTGACATAAAATTAATACAAATAGACTAAGAAAGTGAAATCGTCAAAGAGACAGAATTACGAGAGAATGCATATATTGGAAGGATTCACCTGTTGGACTTTTGCATCCGGTGCATCTGCTTGATTCCTCTCATTTTACGATAGTCCTCAGCGCCCCCTACAGTTCCTGAATGTGTAGGCCAGACTTTCTCAACCGTTTTGTCTTGGAGAAACCCTTGAAATAATTTCCACTTTCCAGGGTGTTACATGTGGGATTATTTTAACGAGCCTGTTACAGCAATAATTATTCAAATTATTAATTATACAGCTAGTTTTATACTGATAACAACCCTATCGATTAATTTCCTCTTCTAGAACTATATCGAATATCTTTCTGCTTTAAGTGCTATATGACAATTATCATTCAATACAGTGACAAGTAAATTAATTAACATTGCTTTGACGTTATCTCTCCCTCTTAATTAAATAACATTGCCTTGACGTTATCTCTCCCTCTTAATTAATTAACATTGCCTTGACGTTATCTCTCCCTCTTAATTAATTAACATTGCTTTGACGTTATCTCTCCCTCTTAATTAATTAACATTGCCTTGACGTTATCTCTCCCTCTTAATTAATTAACATTGCTTTGACGTTATCTCTCCCGCTTAATTAATTAACATTGCCTTGACGTTATCTCTCCCTCTTAATTAATTAACATTGCCTTGACGTTATCTCTCCCTCTTAATTAATTAACATTGCTTTGACGTTATCTCTCCCTCTTAATTAATTAACATTGCCTTGACGTTATCTCTCCCTCTTAATTAATTAACATTGCCTTGACGTTATCTCTCCCTCTTAATTAATTAACATTGCCTTGACGTTATCTCTCCCTCTTAATTAATTAACATTGCCTTGACGTTATCTCTCCCTCTTAATTAATTAACATTGCCTTGAAGTTATCTCTCCCTCTTAATTAATTAACATTGCCATGACGTTATCTCTCCCTCTTAATTAATTAACATTGCCTTGACGTTATCTCTCCCTCTTAATTAATTAACATTGCCTTGACGTTATCTCTCCCTCTTAATTAATTAACAATCATCCATTCGCATACGGCTTGCTCCCAGCTGATCCCAAATTAATGGTTGTTCCAAAATAATTAATTAAGGTAAGCGATAAAGACAACAAGGAATTTAAAAATAGGAACACTAAAAGGAAAATAACATCGGGTATCAAACGATCACGAACGTGTGCGTGTATTGTCCCCGCCCACGTCCCTATTAGTTCACGATTGAATTTGCAAAGACTGTCAGTTGTCTGGGGATTCTAGCATTGTACTCAACGTCTTCATCAGCAGCGACAGCAGAAACAAGTGCACGGCATACTGGAATCTATGACACGGTCTCCACTGATGGCAGTCTCCACTGTTGGCGGTCTCCACTGACGGCGGTCTCCACTGACGGCAGTCTCCACTGACGGCGGTCTCCACTGATGGCGGTCTCCACTGATGGCGGTCTCCACTGACGGCGGTCTCCACTGACGGCGGTCTCCACTGACGGCGGTCTCCACTGATGGCGGTCTCCCCACTCTAGGGTCGTAGAGTGCACGACGGTAGATGAGATTTCTGGAAGAAATTGGATTTCGGATCAAGACAACAAAATAAGTACCCAGTTGAACAAAAAAAAATAACATTTTTTCTTTGTGGTCTGACATATAACATTTTCATTTGTAGCCTAGCAAAATTGTGATAAATTATTATGGTGTGTGGCAACAGCAAAGTAATAACATGCCTATCACAACAAAACAACTCCAAATCAATAAAGGCAAGCATACATGCAAACTTACAGTTCTGAAAGAATTTTCATCATTATGTATTTATAATACAAGACAACACCCTTCTCAAGAGTACACTGAACAGTTTGTCATCATAGTCTCATACAATACATGGTTCTACTTTACCATTCAGTTTCATGTGAACAAAATACGTTTCTTTCGGGTTATAATCTAGTTCATGTGAACAAAATAAGTTTCTTTCGGGTTATAATCTAGTTCATGTGAACAAAATACGTTTTTCTTTCGGGTTATAATCTAGTTCATGAGAACAAAATAAGTTTCTTTCGGGTTATAATCTAGTTCATGTGAACAAAATAAAAGCAAGTGTAGTAATTTGCCTCTATATGATGTCTATCCTGACACACAGGTAAACCTTCAAGGAACCGTTTGGAAAAATTACTATATACAGGTGAGGGAATAAATTACCTTGTCTAGGGAAATATATTTCTCCTGGAGTAGACAGTGGCGCCATGATTTAGATTCGGCTTCCCTTTCTGAAGCCAACATCTCCACGAATATAGAATGAAGTAAAGAGCAACAAGAAAGGCGGAAGAGAGCTTACATGCGTTCATATGCTTTCTGTCTCCAGGTCCCTAGGAATGAGAGGACTGGATGCAGTAGCTTGTTCATATGCAGGACACAATGTTCACCGAATTTGTGATTGTCTCCTACACTATTTTATACACAGTGTATGTTAGTCTCCCATACTAATCATACACATTGTGTGTTAATCTCCCATACTAATGATACACAGTGTGTGTTAATCTCCCATACTAATTATACACAGTTTGTGATAATCTCCCACACTATTTATACATAATTTGCAGCTAAACTGGTGGGACTGAGATAGTTTTCTTAATTCAAAAGATATCCATAAAGATCACACATGTCACAGGCCAGAAACGTGTTGCCAATGTATAAGGCACGAAGGGAGAGACCATAGTTTTCCTTAGTGCTTGGCCTAACGACACTCAAACTTATACAGGTGGTGGAGTGCTCGGTCTAACGACGCTCAAACTATACAGGCAGTGGAGTGCTCGCTCCAACGGCAATCAGACTTACACAGGCAGTGGAGTGCTCGGTCTAACGACGCTCAAACTATATAGGCAGTGGAGTGCTCGCTCCAACGGCAATCAGACTTACACAGGCAGTGGAGTGCTCGGTCTAACGACACTCAAACTTAGCCAGGTCACTTGTTGAAAATGACTGTATTTTCTAATCACTTTGAATTTGGAGTGGCAAAAGTCCGGTTATAAAAGGAGCCATTAGCTTAATGCCAAGAAAAAGCCTTTTTTTAAAAATTTTTCTTTTAAACTAAATCTCCCAGTTTATTGATTTATAAACCGCTACTACTGTGGTAGATTCGAGAAGCCTGTACCCCCAGTGTATAAGTGTAAGGATACGTTACACTCTGCTGATGTATGGTGGCAAGGTATCCTCGACTACATTGTGGAATTTTCTGGTAAAAGGAAGGTACTGGAAATTGCAACATTGTTATGCTTGATGCTTGAGTGAACTAATACCGAGAATGAGCACCCATATTAGTCTCAAGAGAACAGTGGCTAACAGACCATTCTACAGCATGCTAGAGGACACGTTAAACTGACAATTCTATTGTGAACAATATACTTGTGACTTTGTTATGAGAGCATGAGAAAGACTATTGTGGCAATCGTCTAGACATTGTTATCTAACTATTATCGCTTATTTCACTATAACTCCACTTATGTTTTCTGATAATAATTACCTTGTGATTTATACTGACACTAATCTGCTGAATTGTATGTTAGAATAAGAATGTATAGGCAGTGAATTTATTCCTACGTGGTTTGAGGAAATATTGATGTGAAGTAATCCTTTCATTGTATTTGCTGTATGCATATTTGATTGTTTATTTAATAAATTTATTGATAATTTATTGACCTTTTACACATATGTTGGAAAGATAGTTCACGGATGGGGCTCGCTAAATATAGATTAAAGACGGATTTATCTTCTCTTTAGTAAGAAGTTTTCCACCTACAGAAATATTGTGTGACAGTGAATGTGTCTTTAATGTTGTGGAAGAGAGAAAACGTTTACATATCTGCTAAGTGAGAGAGACGAGTGGTGTTTTGTGGATATTTATTAATAACATAAATAAATTGGCTGGACCTACAGTCGACTATAATGTGAAGTATGTTTTTGTTAAATCAGTAAAAATTACTTCAGAATTTGGCTGGCTCTACAGTCAGTTTATAATGTGAAGTATTTTGTTGCCAAATCACCTACATTTACCTCAGACTTTGGCTGGATCTACAGTCAGCTATAGTGTGAATTGGATTTGAAGGTGGTTTGAAGGGGATTTGAAGTTCATGAATCTGGTCAGGGTAGTCGACGCATATTGGAAAAGTTACACTTTGCCTGACCCAATGGATCCAGTATGGTAAGGTCATGTGATCATCGCAACGAAGACAGAACAAGGCGGCCATTTTTTCCTATCCAGAGGTGACTAACTCCGGTAATAAAATAAAATCAAATTTCGCGTAAAAGCCTCAAAAAAAATTTAATTATTTCATTAAATATTTTTTTAAAGAAAATAATATTTAAACCTGTTATTTAACATTTTATTAAATCTGCACATCGGCATATTTAATGAAAGAAAAGAAGAAAAACATCTGTATGTGAGCATATGGTTTATTGTAAAATTTACAATAAATAATAATTTCTCATTGTTACTTGGAATCGGCTCTGAAATCGAACTACGGGTGACGTGGGAAATTTTGACTCAGTCGATCCCAGGAACAGCTAAAGCCGCAATAGTCTGAGGTACTTCCTGCGTTCAAGCTGCAATTTTGTTAAGGGGCGACAACCACCTCTCTCTTCTCGAGGTCCGCGAGATATTAAATTGCGTCACTTATGTTCCTGGTAGCTGGAGCCTGGGTCCACTCACCAATTTCCGCACATAGAAATCCTCAGAACGATTATCGGTTTCGATTTAAAAAGTAGGGGGAAAAGAAACCGGAGACTGGAGTCAAAGGCGGCTAAATCACGGATGTACTGATCAGGTCACTAAGACCTTGTAATGCGGGTTGTCAGGTTCTAATGTTCAACTCACATGAATGCGTGGAAAGCTGTCAAGCGAAAGTCGACCGTTTTATTAAAGAATCGGGAATAGATTAATATTTCTGTGAATTTGCAAGACGAGCAATGTATTAAGTGAGAGTGGGAAAGAATTTGTGGCATCATGTAATTTGTTACTTCAGTATTTGTTTATTTAATAAATTTGCCTCTTTTTTTTGCTAGCTTATTAGATTTACAGCTTTACCTTTTACCAATGCATTCGCGTATGAAATATACAATTTTGGCTCTTACTTAAACATTTCTTATAGTTTTACAATTTTACCTGTGTACTACTTTTGTCTGTTAAATGTTATTGTTTATTAGGTTTCAATTTTGAATATTAAGTATGTATTTGTTTATTAGGTTTACTTGTAGTCATACTCGTCGTCATAATCATCGTCGCCGTCGCAACCATCACCACCACCATCAACATTATCATCGTAGTCGTTGTCCTCCTCCTCCTCCTCCTCCTCTTCTTCTTCTTCTTCTTCATCATCATCATCATCATCGGTGATGGCGTCATCATCATCACCACCACCACCATCATCACCATCATCCTCGTCATCATCATCATCACCATCGTCATCATTATCATCATCATCATCGGTGATGGCGTCATCACCACCACCACCATCACCATCATCATCATCTTTCTGTACATTAAATTCGATAATAATAAAGTCACAGTTATGTTATATTCTTCACTTGTTGTGCCATCCCATATTATTTCCTTGGTCTGTATTAGAAATGAAACCTGATGTCCAGATAAGTCAAAGCAAGTACCGTCACTCTCCGGCAAGGAAGACGCACCACAAACCCTAACATTGTGACATCCCTTAACACTAGTCTCGTTGACTCCGCCAGACAATAGCTCTGTAATTGCAGTCATGATTAGAGCGGCTGCCGTTAAAGGAATTAGCTTGTGTTAAAATTTTCATCTTGAAGAAGTCCGCGACTGATTTTTAACACACATACAGATAGAAACTGTTGTAATGAGAGCCGTCTGCCTTCCATGACTCAAATTGCAGGCTTACACAATGAAACTGTGTGACAGGCGATCCCACAAGGATTTTCTCGGGAACATTTTCGCTGTACGTCGTTTTCTAAATACTTCCGGGTGAAAAAGAACCGAGACTTCCAGCTGAGCTTAATCGACGATTTGAGATGGGGAATTAAAAAAGCCAGAAAAGAAAGGAAACCATCTTAGCATCGTTACTGCATTCTAATTTTCGAATGGGGAATTTGGGCTGATTTCTTATTTGGAATTATCGTTATTAGTCGTGCTCCAGTCGTCAGGGCTAGTTGTAAGCGCTCTTTTGTCACTAGAGGGCATTTGTCATTAGAGGGCTTTTGTCATTAGAGGGCATTTGTCATTAGAGGGCATTTGTCATTAGAGGGCTTTTGTCATTAGAGGGCATTTGTCATTAGAGGATTCTTATTATGGTATGGCTTCGATGACGAATGTGAGATATTCAAGTCGTGCTGTTACGAACTGAGTCTTTCTCTCTCTCTCTCTCTGTGTGCATGCGTGCGTGCGTGTGTGCGTGTGTGTGTGTGTGTGTGTGTGTGTGTGTATGTGTGTGATAAATTTAAAGATGTGATTTGAATAATTTGTAGACATATGGAAATATACTAATAAGTTGTCGGAATAAACAAGTCAAATATAAATTATACTATAAATGACTTATTTTAGTCGCACTTATACACACAATCACACAAGCTCACTTACACACAAACGTGTGTGCATGTAAATCTACTAATCTGTACATGAGCGTGCGTGTTCATGTGTACATGTAATATACACAGAGAGATGAACACTTGATTGACTGACTAGATAGATAATAGTCCAGTCTACGGGCAAACAGACAGACAGAGAGATAAAAGTTTATGAGCACTTGTCTATACACTGAAAATTCCACACAATCAGGGGAAATCACTCCAGCACTAGTTCTACAACTGAGCATTTGATCAGACGAGTAGTTGATTCGATTTGTCGACTCGACGTGACGGATCGATTGAGTTAACCTGCAATCGGACTAGGAAAGGGAAAAGATGATATGTGTCAGAAGAGTGGCTGTCAGTCATATATGTGTCAGAAGTTGTAATAAATTCTGTAGTGTGGCCTTGTCCAGGACGCCGTTGTCACTCTGTTACGACAGTAATCCGTTCAAATTTATTGCAGAAGTTGAATGACACAAACAATAGCGACACACTCAAGAGACTGAAATAGTCCTTCTCTTTGGTCTACGAAAGGTTAATGTCGTCCCCTTTGGTCCAAGAAGAAGCTTGGAAGGCTTGTGCATTGACATCGAACGGTTTGTGTATCGTGTCATGAGAACTGCTTACCAGTCAGATTAATTTATGTTTCGTACATTACGTCACATGCAGTTTGCTTCTTTCCTGTTTCGCATTGGATGTACTCTCTGCGACCTGTGACTCACTTTCACATTCATGGATGCTTGAAACAATAAAAATGTACAAGATAGCCCCGTCAGCACAGAGCCTAATCCAAGCGTCAATGACAAGCTGGAAAACCACTCACATGTAACAATATAGAAATTGCAGACATTTCAATGAAAAGTGGAATCTTTCAAGGTGATTCCCTATCACCACTGCTGTTCTGCATTGCCATAAATCCTCCCAACCACCTTCTCCCCAAAACAGGATTAGGTTGTCAGCCATTTGCTGCATATGGACGATCTCAACCTATGCAGTAAAAATGAACATGACCTTTCGCCGATCAGGAGTGTTAAGATTTTCAGTGAGGACATTACCATGAGGTTCGGCCTTGAGAAATGTGGCAGGATTATCGTCCAGAAAGGCAGGATCAAAACGACAGAAAGCCTACAATTCGACATAAAAAATATCAATGATATTTCAATGGGAAAAGGATATAAATACAATGGATTAATGCGACAGGACGAAAATATGCAGAGTGAAGTAAAGCCCAAAATTAAAAGAGAGCATGAAAAAAACGGGTTAGAGAAGTCCTCAAGTCACAACTAAATGGGGCCAACAAAATACAGGCCCTTCAATGCATACTGCAATGCCTGTAATAACTATACTGGAGATATCAAAGATGGGACTAAAACTGAAATAAATGACAACAGAATAGAGCTGCAATGAAAAATGAATTAGCGGCCAGAGTAAATTATGTTAATCCAATTTAGGTAGAGATATGCCTTTGGAGCAGAGCATACGTAATACTAGAAGCAGAACACAAATATACAGTTGGAAGCAGTCAAAGAGAAGTAAAGTTTAAAAGCAGGGAGTACGATTTAGAATTAGAAGCAGAGAACAAGAAATACTTTTAGAAACACAGGAAGGAAAAATAGAATTAAACTGAGAGTGAGAAATAGTTTAAAGCAGAGAGGAAGAAATAAAGAAAAAAGTATGAAGTGAGAGATAGTTTAAAGCATCGAAGAAAATATAAAGTTAGAAGTAGGAAGTGAGAAACAGTTTAAAGCATCGAAGAAGAAATAAAGTTAGAAGTAAAAAGTGAGGGATAGTTTAAAGCAGAGAAGAAGAAATAAAGTTAGAAGTAAAAAGTGAGGGATAGTTTAAAGCAGAGAAGTAGAAATGAGAAATAGTTCCAGAATTACAGAGTAAGAAATAGAATTAAAAAAAACGGAGAGTAAAGACCTGACTAGGAAGGAGAGAATAAAAATAGCTAAAAGTCGAAAGTACAAAATGTAATTAGAATCAGAAATAAGAATTAGTGAACGTAAATGCCCAGTGGCTCAGCTCTCCACTCCCACGCTAATTTCCTCTAATTTGATCATTAGCTTTCAGTAAGTTTTGTTTCCTCGGAAGGGGATATTATTAATAATGATTTTTGAATAAATAAATAAAATTCATTGCATAACTGAAACAATACTTTAATAAAATTAAGTTTGGCACTTATTTCTGTTTTGATTCAAATTTACTACAATTATCACCTACAAAGCTCCACCAACTACTCGTCAATAATAAATAATTCAATAAAAGAAAAAATAAAGCAAACACTAAACAATCATATACTTCATGGAGAACACTTAACTGATACTCCCAACGTGAAGACATTAGGATGAAAGAGAGAGGTTATCTCCCTTCCTCGAGTTTAGATTTTCTGCTAGCTGCTGACCCTTGTGCAGTGATTTTAGTTTTACCATCGGTACCTCTCAATGCACGTCATTATCAGAAGAAGAGAAGTGGCCATTTGAAAAGAGAGAGAAAGATTTTTCTTTTTCCTTTTTTGGCCAAGGGAATACAAAATGACATTAGGAAATAGTAGAACAAGGAATTTAATGTCAAGCTGCCAAATCCCTTACCAACAAATCTTATTGAAAAGTTCAAGAGAAACAATTTGTATGATGTTCCCATCTCTAGCCCCCCATCCCACACTCACTCACATTTATACATTCAGACACATTCACACACACAACATACATACTGCACTAGGTCGCACAGAGGCACACATAGGCTCCTGCCTGTTGCAGGATGAAAACAAAACAAAATCAAACACGCTATTACGCCCACGCAACTGTATACCCCATTCGCAAGCACACAAACCAATTTGAATTAACAAGCGAAATTAATCTCGTTTTATTTTGGAACTAATTCACAGCCTCTTTGCAGATGAAATCTCCAGAAAAAGGAAAAAGTGTCCTTTGATGATTAAGACTAGCTATTAATGTATTGTCATGCCTTCACTGAACTAAATCATGTTCTTGCGACAATATATAAGAAAACATTTATTCTACAAATGAATTTTTGTGATAAATAGGATATTTCCACCAGTTCGAGATAGTATTGAAAATAAACTTTAAACAGCACTGCATTAAAGGAAACGAGTAATCTATCTATCTATCTATCTATCTATCTATCTATCTATCTATCTATCTATATATCTATCTATCTATCTATCCATCCATCCATCCATCCATCCATATTTATCTATCTATCCGTCCATCCATCCTTATCTATCTATCCATCCATCCATTCATTCATCCATCCATCCATCCATATCTATCTATCTATCTATCTATCTATCCATCCATCCATCCATCTATCTATCTATCTATATCTATCTATCTATCTATCCATCCATCCATCCATCTATCTATCATTCTATCTATCTATCATTCTATCTATCTATCTATCTATCTATCTATTAGCCAGAAATCAACATAAACTCTCTTTCTGACTGGCATTAAGGAAATAAAGTAATTATGAATGAAGTGAAATCAGAAATTATATCGAATAAAATATGGAAATGGACAATTACAGACGGCAGTGGTAGCTTGCAGACATTCCCAAGAAGGGGCAGCGCAAGTCGTTCACTCTCATGAATACGTGATTGTATTACGGGCTTCGTAGCGCTCGTCAAGTAGTATTGGAACTCGTAGGCCGGGTGCTAAGCGACTATTGAATGGTTTGTCCACTTATCGTACAGTCCCAGGCGTAAGATCTCGTCTGATTGGTTGGGTGCCATTTTCGCACCAGCACTCGGTTACGGTAGCCTAAGCACGAACTCTCTTCTTTGCAGCCATGTCAAACTGGCTTTCGGTGGCATAATTTATACTATCCTTTAGGAGAAAAAATAACAACTTTTAACAACGTCATGGAGCTCGTATTGTTCTGTATATGAAGTCAAGTGCTCGTCCCCCCCCCCCCCCCCCGTGTACCGAATTCATGACGTCACAAAAGTCTTCGCGCACATCGTCTCCTACATGGCTGCAACACACAAAAAACGGAAGATACTTCTTTGGGACTCTAGGAAGGTAATGAACGTGTGATAAATCAATTTGATATTAAGAAGTCTCATTGGTTGAATATAACTGCCAGGGAATTGTTAATCTTTTTGCAAATGAGGTGTTCAAATACTGTCTAGGCACATACATTGTGGTTGAAACACTTGTCCCAAATGCTTCGATTGCAGGGGAGAAAACCCCTGAAATGTGCGACTTTTAAGTTAGTTCATCCAGCATTAGGCCTAATACCTTTAACATTGACCTGAATATAATTATGAGATAGCATCAAATAGTTATTAAAATCTTGAACGAATATATATATATAAAAGCCCACAATGTTTTTTATGCAGATTAGGAACTTCATTACACGTACACACAACACACACACTCACAAGCACTTATACATACTTATCACATAATAAGAAAACATCGCACTGGCCAAAACTCAATAAGTTAAAGAGTTCTGCAAGAGGTCTACCAGAACTGATTTAAAAAGCTACAATAAGCAAATATGGGACACGAATTTAAAATGGGCTTTTAGAAGCACTCGGAATTAATAGTGAAACGAATTTACAATGCTTACGGCAATACAGCACACAAAAGCAAATCTGAAAAATAATTGCCCGCGTTAACTTTAGAAATAAACTCCATAAATTTTATAATCATAATAATAATTACGATGATGACGATGATGCTGATGATAATGACGGGGATAATAAAACCATTATGATGAGGATGAGGATGACGATACAACTATTCCTGAAAAAAAAAATAAAGCTCAAAAGAGTAAAGAAAAAGTATGCTCTTAGAAAACTATTTTTGGCGCTGAATAAACCTACAGGGAATTAAGTAGGATTAGAAAGTAATGACGTAAATGTAATTCCTGCGGCCGAAAGTCGCTAAGATCGGTGAACTGTAAATGCTGTCACGTACGTCACGCAAAATGTGGCACTCACCTTTAGTGATTATGAGTGAGTCATTACACACGTCCAAGCATCTCATATACTTACGTAAAATTACCAGTAATGAGCAAACATTTCCAACTATGAAGTAACTAAAATCGGCCGAAACACGACTACTTCTTTCACACGAGAGCACACACACAAATCTGACACGAGAGCACACACACAAATCTGACACGAGAGCACACACACAGAAATCTGACACGAGAGCACACACACAAATCTGACACGAGAGCACACACACAGAAATCTGACACGAGAGCACACACACAGAAATCTGACACGAGAGCACACACAGAAATCTGACGGGAGAGTACACACACATGTACAAATCTGACATTAGAGTGTACACGTAAAATCTGACCCTAGAGTACACAATACACCCACTCACCCAACCGCGCGCGCGCGCTACACACACACACACACACACACACACACAAACACACACACACACACACACACAGAAGCACGTACAAATCTTATCAGAGAGCACACACACACACAAACACACAAGCACGTACAAATCTGACCCGAGAGTACACACACACACACACACACACACACACACACACACACACACACACACACACACACACACACACACAAGCGCGCGTACAAATCTGACGCGAGAGTGCACACACGTACAAATATGACACCTACACAAAATAAGAGTAACAGAACTTAAATTCGATGGAATATTCAGATTGGTCATTGCTAATATCAAAATACATTTCATTAAAATGACCAGCACAATATGCAGCACGCACACACTCAAATATAAATAGGTTCATTCACGTGTACACACACACACACACACATATATATATACTCAAACAAATACAAATTCGAACAACGCTTCCTCAATTGACTACGCTCAAGTATAAATCATCAAATTTTGAAAGAAATGATAGACGTTATTTTAGCACTTAAGTTATACACCTGTGAAAACAGATATAATTAATACGAAACTATAAACTACATATATGTAACAACAGAGATAACACTAAATTACACATCTGTTACAAGAGCTATAACACGAATCTAAACATATTTAGCCATATTGCAACGTGAACGAAACCGTTCAAGAGTTGCTAACTTGAAAACTTAACTATACATGGCAACACAAAGCACATAAGTTCAAGAGTTGCTAACTTGAAAACTTAACTTACATGGCAACACAAAGCACATAAGTTCAAGAGTTGCTAACTTGAAAACTTAACTATACATGCAACAAAAGCACATAAGCTGAGAGCGGCCAACATTAGCATAATGGCTACTCATCAATAATAAGCCAATACACCATCAAACTAATGAAGATGCCAGAACAATTCTGAACCTGAATTACAAATAGGTATTATGAGCTAAAATAAAATAATTCAACGGCTAATTAGTACACTTCTTTTTTCCTACAAAAAATACAACCTGCAAAGAGCCAGTCAAAATGAGTCGGAATGGGGTGGGTGGGTGTAACACTGGTTTGGAACTTTTTTCCCAAATAACACCATCCGGGTTCGCTCGCGTACTTAGCAACATTGTAAACTGAAGAATTTCGAGCGTATATAGCAGCATATTATAGTGATAGTATTGAGTTAGGAATTTCGAGCATACTTAGCAATATACTACAGTGATAGTACTGGATTAGAACTTTGGACCGTAATTAGCAACATACTACAGTGATCATAATGAATTAGGAATTTCGAGCATACTTAGCAACATAGTAAAGTGTTTGTACTGAGTTAGGAATTTCGAGCGTACTTAGCAACATACTACAGTGATAGTATGAGGAATTTCAAGCGTACTTAGCAACATAGTAAAGTATTTGTACTGAGGAATTTCGAGCGTACTTAGCAACATACTACAGTGATAGTATGAGGAATTTCAAGCGTACTTAGCAACATAGTAAAGTGTTTGTACTGAGGAATTTCGAGCGTACTTAGCAACATAGTAAAATGACTGCCCTGAGCTAGGAATTTCAAGCGTATTTAGCAACATAGTAAACTATTTGTACTGAGTTAGGAATTTCGAGCGTACTTGGCAGCATACTACATTGATAGTACTGAGGAATTTCGAGCGTACTTAGCAACATAGTAAAGTGTTTGTATTGAGTTAGGAATTTCGAGCGTACGTAGCAACATACTACAGTGATAGTACTAAGGAATTTCAATTCTTATCCTATAAGTCTGTCATGCCGAGAACCTGCTGCGGTAGTCCTATTCGCAGAAATGAAGTGCATTCTACTTTCATGAAATGTTAGATTGTGATTTAAAATGAAAAGAAAAAAACTGCCACCTTGCTAGAAGCACATACATGTCAATAGAAGCCGACTAACTGCAAACGAAAATCAGAGTCAATATTAAGTTCATCACTGAGCTGCTGGTAGTTTCGTTTCGAATGAATAAGAAAAACTAATGTTTTGATGAGGCTGTCTTTTGATTTTCCTGCTATTAAATCTTCACCCTGTACCGCCCCACTCCCCTTCCAATACCCGATTTGTTTTCTTTATTGTTTATAATTTATTTTCTTGGTATACGTGTTTACTTTGAGAAGTGAATTAGCTGAGTAGTGAAAGTAATTTTAAATGTGTCCTGACCTTTTGTTCCAATAGTTATCTTACTGTGTTTCCGTGTAAGAAACCATCTAAACAGACATGTATTAGTACATCCCGTTTGTGTGTCATCTGTAAAACGTGTCAATGAAAGCCACTCACTCACTCTCACAATTTCTATTTTTGCAAAACTCATTACACACGACGTGTTCTTTAAATGACATTACACATAATGTGTTCTTTAAACATAATTACACAAAATGTGTTCATTAAATGTAATTACACCTATTATAGTCTTTAAATGTATTTATACATAATATATTTTTAAAATACAATTACACATAATGTGTTCTTTAAATGCAGTCTTATCATCATTGGTCTTGAGTCTGTTAAATTTCATTTATTATTTATGCCATCAGTGTGACATTTCATTCATGATTTAACATCAGTGTGACACTTCATGAATGACAAAGCATTAGAGTTACAGTTCATTCACGATCCTTCATTAGAAACGCTCTTCTCCTTGTTTAGGATGGTAGCATTACTTTCCTTCGGTATACGACCCGCGAGCCATCGGGTGGCGATTGATGACGCTTGGGAAGGGGTGCGTATAGAAAATACCAAGATTGCTGTCCAAGAAAATGGATCGTGCGGAACACCAACGTGGAGATGGTCTGGGTTGGCGGTTGTGCCAGGTAAGATTCTGCCTGCATTCTGTCAGCCAGGCGAGTCTTGCACCATGGTGGACCCTGCCAGGAATGCCAAGGACATGCTAAGGTCGATGTGCCAATTCGTCCTTGAACCTCCCCCAAAGCTGTGCAGAAATCAGAGCACGAATCGAAATCGTGCCATAATCCTTAGCACAGAGGTCATTAAGAACTTTTACAAAAGTGCTGATTCTCTTTGGTGCTACGGCCGATAAGCCTGTCTGAGAATTGCTCAGAATTGTGGGACTTTAAATGGAATATGAGTTGTGACAGTATAACCTATTTTTTTTCTAGCAATCTCGACATAATTGAGAGATTAGAAACAGATAATTTTTTTTAATTTTTAAGATCATTAGACTTGAGTTTGTTTTTTTAAAAACAAAATGAAAAAGCTGTTTAGAAAAGGCAGTTTGTATAGAACTATGGATCATTTCGGAGTAATGCAGTCGATAGAAATGGAGCTAATGACGTCAGCAGGAGTGGTAGTTTATCATCAAGGCGTTCGACAAACACTGATACAAAGTAGTTATAGAGGAAGCAGCAATATTTATGTTTTCTAAAATATAAATATTTAATTTAAGACACATAAGTAAACTTTCAGCGGTTGCAAGGGCATTGATGTTTATATATATATATAAAGAACAGGTATAACAATAAATCATTACAAATATTATTTAATTATTTGTTAATTTTAATAAATGCCAGTGGACTTGTCGACTTATTGTGATTGTGATAGCATGACTGTGTGAGTGACTGTGCGTGAGTGTGAGCATGACTGCGAGTATGAGTTTGACTGTGATTAAGACCTTATTGGTGCCAATCAAGAGTCACGGCGCAGCGTATAGCGTAACTCTTCACAACACGGTACTATTAAGTGACGTCACAGTTCTGCTTTATGACTCACAAGCTGCGTCATTGTATCTCGCTATATATATATGTATATTTTTTTTACACTCGAAGGACAGACTTTCTTGCGAACATGGTGCGTCATTTAATGATGAAAGATTATAAAAAGTGTGAAATCCCTGATACACAAAGTGCTACCTCAACTACCAAGAAAAAAGTAAACATACCCCCCCCCCAAATAAAAAAAAAAAAATTGAAATAGTTACCATCAACGCAAGCAGTCCACTTGACCGAACAACTGCCAAGCAAACTGTAGGTCAACCAACCAAAGAACCAAAAATGACCAATCCATACTAAATAACTATTCTACTAACCACACTCACACACAGACGCGCGCAAAGTCCTTCAAGCAGACACGCGAACTCTCATTGGGCATTGTAATAGGTCCAAGTCTTTGGGTTTTTTTTTTTTGTTTTTTTTGTTTGCCAAGCACGCCTGCAATTCCGACATTAATATATCACAAGTGCTCTCACCGTCCTCCAGCGAAATGGCCACACCGTCACTTCTAACGACGCACAGTTTAATAAACGCAATAACATTTGCCTCGGGGAGGCCCCAAGAAGAAAGACGCTTCCGGCAGAGGAGATCTATGGATCTGTTGGGGTGCAACAAGTTGCCAGTGTTTTCCCACCAAAACCTCCGCGAGAGCAGCAGCAGGCCCCGTGATTTTGTGGTTTCATGCCAAGCGGGCCGAGCAGGATGCCCGGGCGACACTGTGACACAGATTGACAGAGAAAACAAGAAGACGTAAAAATTGTAATATTTGAAGCTTGTCATGATGAAGGAGGAGCTGAGGTGGGGTAGGGGTGGGGGTGCACTTTGAAAGGAATGTAAAACAGCTTGAAAAGTCTTGAAAATTAAAAAAAAATACTTTGACAGGCTTATAGGCCAGAAAGATGTCACAAGCCGTAGGCTGCAATCCAAAACTACGTCACAAGCATTAGATAGTGTACAAACCAGAGTTACGTGACAAGGAATATCAAAACCTCTATTAGTCTAAATGAAAGTCAATATGCTGAAGACTTGCAAATTATCCACCCAAAGAGAAAGTGATTGAATGTGAGTGAGATTCATAATGAGCGTTGCTATGACAATTTATAAAAAAAACCTGACATTTTTCTTAAGATAGAAAATATTTAAAAATATTGTTATAACAGCTTCTATTGCAGACGACAGATGATTAGATTTATCTGTGCATACTTGATATGTATTTCAAAATTTCCCGGTATTTCTCCAGCCGTTTCATTTTAGGCATATTTTAGACCTGCTTTTCTAGTCTTGTTTCACTGTAGGCATATTTTAGACCTCCTTTTCTAGTCTTGTTTCACTGTAGGCATATTTTAGACCTGCTTTTCTAGTCTTGTTTCACTGTAGGAATATGTTAGACCTGCTTTTACAGTCCCTTTTCATTCTAGAAATATTTTAGACCTATCTTTCCATTCATGTTCTATTCTAGGCCTGTTTCAGACCTTTAATGGTTGCTAGACCTGTTTCCTTCTAAGTCTGTTTCAGACCTAATTTTGTGCCATTTCATTCTAGTACATTTTAGACTTCTTCTTCCAGTCCTATTCTAGTTTGGACCTGCTTTTTTCCAGCCCCGTTGTGTTGAATAATTTCGGCAGGAAAAAAAAAACTTCATTGCAAGTTGTCCTCTACAGACGAGGAACGAGACGTTTGTTCCAGCCTTAGTACTTTAGGAATACACCAAACGAGACGTTTGTTCCAGCCTTAGTACTTTAGCAATACACCAAACGAGACGTTTGTTCCAGCCTTAGTACTTTAGCAATACACCAAACGAGACGTTTGTTCCAGCCTTAGTACTTTAGGAATACACCAAACCTTATGTGAGTAGATAACTCGTGTGAGAACTTCCTCTTGTGCCTGTGTGTGGGAGAGAGAGAGAGAGAGAGAGAGAGAGAGAGAGAGAGAGAGAGAGAGAGAGAGAGAGAGAGAGAGAGAGAGAGAGAGAGAGAGAGAGAGAGAGAGAGAGAGATGCTGTGTGAGATGGAATTGTCTTCTCTTGTAAATATAACATTAATTGTTTAGATGCGAACGTTGATATGCGAGTGGCGGTTATAAAAATATAATTGGAAGCGAATAGCAACAAAAGAGGCAGGCATAATTTATAATTTATTATTAAATAAAATGAAAATTTAACTAAACATAATGTGTATATCTGGAGTCATACAGTTCGTTAAAATTCAAATCATTTTCAAATACAATGACATTCCGATTCCGGTAATGATGAAAGCACTATTTTCGCTCTTCACAGCAAATAAAAGTTTAACGTATTTTACATGGGGTATGCGAGAACACATTGTGAAAGTGTACAGGGTGCCATCTGCCGGAAAGGTTAAGAACTATTGGTGTAGACTGTAGAGTGTAGACTATCACCAGAAAACTATGTGGCAGTAAAATGAGAGAAACCCAACGGACTGTTTGTTCAGGCATAGCAAGTCTTATCACTTAAATGGATGTTTTAAACAGCAGTTGAAGCTTTGACTATTCATGGCAGAAAAGAAGTATGTACAACAATGGGAGCAGTAGGAATTAACTCAAGAGACAATAGCACATTTGTGTCTAAAAATAGAAATGACCAGACTTGCAGGTAACAGAAACAGAATGTAGACCAACAAAGAACTAGAGAAGCTGTGAATCCATCTTCTTTTATTTTTGTTAATGCATTAAAATTTGTTGTTAACTGCTGCTGCATTTGTTTGTGCTTATTGTGGAATAACATGAAGTGTGATGTTTTAAAGTGTAATGCTCACTGTACTCATAAGTAAGCTCATGCTTGTAGGTGTTGCAAATGTTAACAGTTATATAATATATATTTTACCTTGCTTCCACATTAAAGAATTAAAGAGGGAACGATGGACCATGACTATGGCCACTGAAAGGAAAACCTTATTTGCAAATGTGCTGTGCAGAGCCTAATTGTAACTAATCGATAATTGTCGAGTGCAAACTTCCCATTAGGCCAGCACTCTTTATGTTCATCAAAGGTGGATATTGCAGGTTGGATAGGCAGGAGACTGCACAACGCGAAGGGAGGGGGGGGGGGGCGTGCTTTTGACAGTGACTTGACGCAATCATGCGCATCACTGAACGTAAGTCCGTGATGTGATTGTCTCACACCGGTGGGTTGCGTTGCTGTAAATTTGGCATTAGAGCTGCTAGCCGACATTAGGGGGTAAGTAAACAATTAGGGTAACATCCCCCCTTTTCTCTCTTCCCTCCCAGGAGCCCGAAAAGTATAAAAAGGGACGAAGATGGTGCGATGAAGCTGGTAAACGGTGCCAGACAAAATGCACAAAAGAATGTTCGGCGTAATAAAGTCCTTTGCAACATTCCCAGAGAGCAAACGATGCAATTACAAGCAATACCCATAATGCTGATCTTATGATTGAGTCGATGCACTGCAAAGAGAACAAAACAAAAAACAAAACTTGTTCAACCAGTTTCGGTTAACATTGTTTTTCTTATGTTTTATTCTTTTGTGAATCGGTGTTTGCACTTTTGGTATTCGTATCCGCATCGTGCCGTTAGATAGTTTCATTATTATGAATGTAACATTATATGTGATCAATAGTTACCAGTTCGATTAGATGATGTTTACAATAGGTAACAGTTTTCACACTGTTATTGTTGATGTTTACAATAGGTAACAGTTTTCACACTGTTATTGTTGATGTTTACACTGTACAATCAGTTGTTTTTTTTAATTTGTGACTTGCGCTTACAATGTAAAATCAGCGTTGACACACTTGGTGACTGGTGTGATCAGCATGATATCAATGTGTACAGGCTTTGTGCTTGTAACCATTTTGTTATCAGTTTGCACGCGTCTCCGGAGTGATGGGTCAGTAATTCTACCATACTATTGTCTTTAATGAAGTGCTCTTTGCTAATATTTCTTGTACCCTCCGTGTACACATTTTGCTAGGTTCTTTAACACTCTTCATAAAGAATGCTGACACCCCACCTGCTATTGCAGCTGGTGTTTCATCGACGCTGAGACCTCTGCTGATGGAGCTTACACTTCCGTTTAATTTTCTTATAACATAACATAAGTTTATGTTAGTTTACTTTCTTTAGGTTTTGTTCACATTGAGCACTGTTTTGTTTAAACTTCCATGTGGACGTCATCGCCCGCAACATCCGAGTTTACATTCTTATATCTACGTTAACACTAAGCAACACTGATTTTACACTCTCATATCTTCATTAGCGCTAGTAATATGTACGTTTACACTCTCCTATCTACATTAACGCTAGCAACTCCCCATCTGAGTTTACTCTCTAATATCTATATTAACTCTAGTAATGTTCGAGTTTACACTGTCATATCTACATTAACGCTAGCAACTTCGGAATTTACACTGTCATATTTACATTAACGCTAGCAACATCAGAATTTACACTGTCATATTTACATTAACGCTAGCAACATCAGAATTTACACTGGCATATCTACATTAACGCTAGCAATATCAGAGTTCACACGCTCATATCTACATTAACGGTAGGAATATCTGATTTTACACTCTCATATATACATTAACGATAGCAACATCAGTGTTTACACTCTATGTACATTAACGCTAGCAATAGTTGAGTTTACATTCTTATATCTAAACTAACGCTAGTACTATCCGAGTTTACTTTCTCGTATCTATATTAAGGCTAGAAATGTGCGTGTTTACACTCTCATATTTACATTAACAGTAGGAATATCTGATTTTACACTCTCATATATACATTAACGATAGCAACATCAGAGTTTACTTTCTCGTATCTATATTAAGGCTAGAAATGTGCGTGTTTACACTCTCATATTTACGTCAACGCAATCAAGAGCAAAGTTTTCACTCTCATATCTACATTAACTTTTAATATGTGTGTGTTTGCACATCACGTCTATATTAACGGTAGCAATATTTGAGTTTAAACGCTCACAACATCACTAACACTTGTAATATTGGTGTTGACACTACTTATGTGCTTACTAAAAATAGCGTTGTCGTAACCCATTGCAGCCAGAGTAAAATGCTGCTAGAAGTGTAAAGCGTCGTGGGTAGTCGTAAAGATCTTCTGGTGGAGCAAAGCGTTGGTAATAGTGTAATGCGTTGCTGATTGTGTACACTGTACGCTGTAGAGCGTCAGTAATGCTGTCTCTGACACTTTCGTTGGGATTTCGACAATTATACGCCAAACCTGCATCTTTTACTCCCAAAATACCGAAAAGATCTTGCAGCAATCAGGGATAGAACTTGAAGAGGTCAACACAAAGTATGATATGATAATGACCCCACCAAAACAAAACAAGAAAACTCGCCAAAAAGCAAATAAAAGTATTTTTTTTAAAGAAAACAACGACCAGGCCTTTAGAAGAAAGCTGACAAAGGCGATACATTATATCACTCTCTGCGGATTTTTCCTTACGGGTCAGAGACGTTGATATTGACACAGTAGATAAAGACATCGCGTCTGTCAGAGACACGATACGTAGACCTACGTCACGTCACAAAGCGGTTATTTTTTTTTTGTAGTAACAAAAACAAACGAAAAACAAAAAGTAAACTAGGGACCAGGTTCCATGACAGCACCTCGCGACCATCCATCTTGATTGCGGATTAAAAAAATAAATGGCGGTTTTTATTCTCTCTCCAAGTCGACCTTCACTCGCAGTCGTCTCACAGGAGTTCTTTATAAATACTGTGCCGAACGAGTAAAGACAGGGTCGTGACATTGCATACCTTCGCCATTTACAGAGTAAAAAGCTAACACTCGATATCACATATTGGAAACTCGATAGGAACACGCTTAATTAAGTGTTAAAATGTATGTATTGCTTTTTTTCTTGTTTTGAATTAAAGAAAATAAAACCTTATCAATTTTATGTTAAAATTCGTAACCATGTAAAAACAATCAAATAAGTAGGCTTTAAAATTCATTTGATCCTATTATACATTTGATAAAAATGAACATTCGGTTTCTTCTGGTTTGACTGCAAAAAGCATACGAATCACGTGATCTTGTAGAAATTCTAAATATAGAGTTCTGACTACGTCATAGTATGGTAATAAAACTACTAAGTGGAATAAAACTACTAAGTGGAGCCCTATCTACCTATATTTATGTGTCAATTCTTTAGAATGAATGATTTTATTTTCTCAGAATGTTTTGTAACTATTTTCAAGAAAATTGTGAAATATTGTGCCCGATGTGTACTGTAGAAACGCGGTATAAAGGTTTATATACATTTCCGCAAAACCCTGAAATTTTCTTTTTAAAGTAGAAACTGTCTTTCGATAAAAGCAAAGGAATTTTCAGCACATGCCCTCAAATTCTGCACACTGCAGTGACAATAGATATATATAATTCACATTTAGTTTGCCTATTTATAATGAGATCTATAAGAAAATCTACGATTGAAGGAAGACTCTTTTCTGTTGAGAAATAAAGTAAGTACTTCTTGGAAGTTAAGCTCGAAGTTTATCAACAGAAGTCCTTGAGAAACGTCGTTTAAAACAAAAAGAGTTGTGGAGGGATGCTAAAAAGTTGATCAAGAAGTTATATCTAGATATAAATTTATAGTCCAGTAGTTAACTTTCAACACAACGATCAGTTGTGTCGATTCAAAGCTCATTCAGCAATAATTTGAATAAACACACTTACAAACGTACAGTAACACAACATATTTTAAATTGCATGATTAAAAAAAAATAATAAAGAAGCAAGTTTTCCAGCTCAAATACCGTACAAAACACGCACATACACACACATATATATTTATAGATAGATAGATAGATAGATAGACAGATAGATAGATAGATAGATAGATAGATAGATAGATAGATAGATAGATAGATAGGTAGGTAGATAGATAGACAGACAGATAGATAGGTAGGTAGGTAGGTAGGTAGATAGATAGATAGACAGACACACTTATAGATAGATAGACAGATATATAGATAAAATGTCTTACTTTATTATAAATTAAACTTTATCTATTGTATATAATACAAAATAGTTGGCTATCCATCATGATCTGAGAAAATATAAACAAAATACAAAAATTCAACTGTTAAACTATATATATTAGCAGTAGAATATTTGTGCTATTATTAAGACCAATAGCTTCAACAACATGTGTTTGCCACGCATTTAATAACAAATACTAAAAATAGCACCGTACAGACATACAGCTACAGCTACACCGTACAGACATACAACTACAGCTACACCGTACAGACATACAGCTACAGCTACACCGTACAGACATACAGCTACAGCTACACCGTACAGACATACAGCTACAGCTACACCGTACAGACATACAGCTACAGCTACACCGTACAGACATACAGCTACAGCTACACCGTACAGACATACAGCTACAGCTACACCGTACAGACATACAGCTACAGCTACACCGTACAGCTATAATTCCCTCAAAGCAAATTTTGAGATTAAAACCGTTACTTTACTAATGTTAATAAAAGTACAGTCTTACAATTACTGCCACAATATGGTAGTTTTAAAGAAGTACATGTATATCACTATATATATGTACTCGGAAACCATTACTGTTTGCTTATTTCCAGTAAATTAGTTTTCAAATGAAAATAATGTAATATTTACTACATTTGAATTTTAGGTATTTATACAACGAAAATTAGCATATGTTCGTAAAGTGGAACTATTAAGATCTACATTCTAAATAATAATTCTATTTATTAACCATTCAAATACAACAAAATCTAATTAGATCTACATTCTAAATAATAATTCTATTTATTAACCATTCAAATACAACAAAATCTAATTAGAGAGGTTCATTGTGTCTGTGTCCATACTCGATCCATATATCATCAGCTGCGCCTACTTCTATTGAAACCTGATCCTGCTTTAACCGATCGAATGTATCCTTCCGAATCACTTTCACCTTCTGTTTCACCGACTCGAATTGAGAAGGTGGTGGTCCCTTTTGCTAGTAGTATTGAGATGTCATTTGATAAATCAATGTCGCTTGCACTTTCATTTCGCTAGCTGGAATGCTACAGTCCATTAATCTTTTGTTACTCTTTCACCCAACTGACGTCATTTCCGAGCATTTCTGAAAACTCGCTCGAAAATGAAATGTCGTGTGTGTTCGGCATGGTCCGTGAAGTGAAATATATTTTAATTCACAAAGTGCATTAATACTTTTATTCAGAAAAGAACGAGTTGGTTTTCTCGGAAATAATAAATTTTGTTTTAAAACTAACCCAACAAGTGGAACAATACTAGCTAGTACTGTATCACAAATGAATGTGGGCTTAAGGTGTTGCATTTAATTCAGAACTAAAGGAAAAGGGACTTTGTGTGTGTGTGTGTGTGTGTGTGTGTGTGTGTGTGTGTGTGTGTGTGTGTGTGTGTGTGTGTGTGTGTGTGTGTGTGTGTGTGTGTGTGTGTGTGTGTGTGTGTGTGTGTTTGTACACACGTCGATCTCAGTTAAATTCTCAAACAAATCTGTGTGGCTGCCCAAAGTAAACATTTAATCACTTACTGTACTAGGTATCCAATCAGTTAGCTATTCAGCCAGATACTCAACTAACCAGTCAAATATTGAACTAGTTAGCCAATAACTTAAATAGCCCGCCAGCTACTTTACTAATCAGTCAACCGCATTAGTAGCGAACGAACTGTTTTACTAGCTAGCCAAGAACTTAATTGACCTCACTAATCACTAATTAACTAATTAATTAATCATGTAACTGACCAGCAAATTATTTAACTATCCAGCATACTCACAACTGTTCAAATAAGAATACAATACACTATTTGTGCATCACATAATTCACAAAGTAGACATTTTTAGAATCCAGTTCAGACCCTTTTTCCTTTTATTTGTAGAAGATGATAATTATTCCAATAAATGAAATAACATTTTAAAAAATTAAACAATTCAAATACATCAGACTAGCCACTGACACAGAGTGTGTAGAATTAGTTATTAAATAGCTAGCAGAATAATGAAGTGATAAAATATACATTAGTTATTAAATAGCTAGAAGAATAATGAAGTGATAAAATATACATTAGTTATTAAATAGCAAGCAGAATAATGAAGTGATAAAATATACATTAGTTATTAAATAGCTAGAAGAATAATGAAGTGATAAAATATACATTAGTTATTAAATAGCAAGCAGAATAATGAAGTGATAAAATATACATTAGTTATTAAATAGCTAGAAGAATAATGAAGTGATAAAATATACATTATTTATTAAATAGCAAGCAGAATAATGAAGTGATAAAATATACATTAGTTATTAAACAGCAAGTTATTAAATATCCAGCAGAATAATGAAGTGATAAAAGATATAATGAAATGAATAGTAAGCAGATCGACTGCTTTTATACTTAATGCTTCCATCAGCCCCAGTTTTCTCTGATGCCGGGATTTTACAAAAGAACATTCACTGCATTGCAACGGAGTTGATAAATATGTTTCGTAAAATCCACTTTGGGATAAAGTCAGTATATACATTTCCTAAACATTTAACATTAAAAATAAGAGACGAGAAAAAGAGAAAATTAAAACAATATAGTGAACAATTAATTACTTCATTTGGTCAGGACAGTTTTGGAAAAAAAAACTGAATGCAGTTCCGGATACTCGATTTCAGGGTAATGTCGACATGTGTTAAATGACGTCACTAGACTTAAAGCGACAAAACAGAACTCTGAAACGTTTTCAATAGAGCAAGCAAATTAACGATTAATGTCAGCACGTGTTAGATGACGTCACTAGACTTAAAACGACAAAACAGAACTTTGAAACGTTTTCAATAGAGCAAGAAAATTAACGATTAATGTCAGCACGTGTTAGATGACGTCACTAGACTTAAAACGACAAAACAGAACTTTGAAACGTTTTCAATAGAGCAAGAAAATTAACGATGAAGGTGGTGTTGGAGTGAGGTGTTCAATGACGTATTTAAATTTTTAAAAATAACAATTGGTATGAATTTTTCTTTCAGGCCACGCAGTTGTCAGAGGCTTCAACTTGAAACAACAAGAAATTTTCTTTTTTCTTTCTTTCAACCTTTTTCTTTCTTTCTTTCAGCCTTCTTTCTTTCTTTCTTTCAACATTTTTATTTCTTTCTTTAACTTTTTTCTTTCTTTCTTACAGCCTTTTTCCTTCTTTCTTTCTTTCTTTCTTTCTTTCTTTCTTTCTTTCTTTCTTTCTTTCTTTCTTTCTTTCTTTCTTTCTTTCTTTCTTTCTTTCTTTCTTTCTTTCTTTCTTTGTTTTTCTTTCTTTCTTTCTTTCTTTCTTCTTTCAACTTTCTTTCTTTCAATCTTTCTTTCTTTCTTTCTTTCTTTCTTTCAACCTTTTTCTTTCTTTCAACTCCTTTCCTTCCTTCCTTCCTTCCTTCCTTCCTTTCTTTCTTTCTTTCTTTCTTAATTTCTTTCTTTCTTTCTTCTTTCTTTCTTTCTTTCTTTCTTTCTTTCTTTCTTTCTTTCTTTCTTTCTTTCTTTCTTTCTTTCTTTCTTTCTTTCTTTCTTTCTTTCTTTCTTTCAGCTTGTTATTTGTTATGTATTTGTGGGGAAAAGAAAAAGAAATCATAAACAGAATTGCGGTGTGGACATTCCTAGCTCCATTTGGAGGCTCCCCAGCAAACAGCGATGATTTGTTGGAACCCAGATTCTCCAGTCCGAAGACAGGATGGAGAGTAATTTGGTTAATTTTTCTTCATTTCCTTATCGCCCGCAGAGAGGAACACCGTGTCACGGACCCAGTAACCTTACACTGGCTTCGGATCGAATGCAACAGTTTTTTTCCCCCTCTCCCCTATGCTTTTCAGATTATATTTTTATCTTATTTTTTCCTGTGAACGCTATCTGAAGTGTTGACTAAAATAATGCGATGGAAACAAAAAGCAGCAAATATGCACTGAAAGCCCCCCGCCCCTTTCTTCCCCATGTGTGCGAGTGCGATATGTGCATATGTATGCACATTATTTTTGTCTGTATGTACTATATGTATATAAGCGTGTACGATCACCTGAATCTGCACATACCTTTGGATCGAACTTGAGTCGCGTGTTTTCCATCCAACACTCATCCCATTTAGAGGAAAATTAATCGACCGTTCATGCTTAGTTTGATTATTTTCATACCTCCAAACTGAGCCAATCAAAAGAGGGGGAGATAACGAGCCGCGCAGTGGCGACATCGTGGTGACTAATGCCGACGACAATTTTTTTCCTTCATATTATGCTAGAGACCAAGCAATTAAGTGACCACGCCTTTTGGATACTCTTTCCTTGAGACAAGAAACGAGCGAGCGAGAGAGACAGAGAAGCTTCGGAAGAAGACAATGAGACACCGAGATTTGGAAGCACAAAGATGGACAACTTTTATTTGGTTGCTTACCTACATGTAGCACATGCCTGATTTTTGAAAATTCACCGTTTTTCACTCACTTGCTGGCAGCTCTATAAAGGGCATTAACTCACACCGCTCTACAAAGAGCATTAACTTACACCGCTCTATAAAGGGAATTAACTCACACTGCTCTATAAAGGGCATCAACTCACACCACTCTATAAAGGGATTAACTCACACCGCTCTATAAAGGGCATTAACTCACACCGCTCTATAAAGGGAATTAACTCACACCGCTCTATAAAGGGCATTAACTCACACTGCTCTATAAAGGGAATTAACTCACACCGCTCTATAAAGGGCATTAACTCACACTGCTCTATAAAGGGCATTAACTCACACCGCTTCGCATTAGTAAAGAACAACAGCGGCGAACCTTAAGTGTTCAACAATGAAAATATATGACTGATGTCGGTGATCGGCGAAGCCTCTTGAAGTTTTGGTCCTCTGGAAGCTATCAAACGATAGAAACGGAACTTCTGCCAACCAGAAACAAATCAGTCAGAGTTGAAGGATGCGACGGGACCATTAAATTTCGATACCGGGTAGATGAATACACACCTTAACCAGTTTATTTACGGGTGAACTGTCGACGTTTTCAATTATAATTATGCCCCTTTCTCAAAGACAGAGAATGTAAAGTAAATGTCAAAGCCGTCGGTCTGTGACCTTGAGTTACCGACGGCCTTCATCTTGGTAAGTGACGATCAGTTACCGAATCCTGTACTCAACTAATCTCGCACTCATAATCAAAAATCTGCTCTCATACCCGTGTCTGCACTCGTCAAAAGAAGTATAAACCGATTCAGGATACTTAGTAGAAGTGAGTAGAGAGATCAGCTCCTATATAGTTACACTTACCAGCTTGTTTAACTCTTCTTCTGCGACTGTAGCAAAGCAATAAACACTCTCTTCATCACCCCACCCTACCCCTAGCCTCCAGCCCTTACTTGCAGAGAATGGAATAAAAACAAACTAAAGAAACCAGGAATCTCTTTACGTGGCACTGCGTAAAAGAGAAACATCAACTGGCGCTTTTTTTGCACTCTCTGCCGATGCCATCACTTCTTCCAGACACATTCCAAGAGATTCCGCACTCTGACAGAAACCGCTGACCGTGGATAACAAGTTCGACGTTAGCCACTGGAAATTAGAGAGACGGAACGAAAGCAGAAAAACAGCCGCCACATAAGAGTGTCATTTGGTCTGGTAAAACTAGCCATTTATCTTGAAGGGTTGACATTTGCTGGGGTCCTGATTTTACGTCATCGTCTCTGCGGGACTCTGTTGACTGCCCACGTTCGGGTCGGCACGAATCAATGATCTGCAATCAGCAACATTGCCCCTATCCTTCTCTCCCCCCTCCACTGACACACTTTATGATCACGAAACAACACAATCCCCAAATGTTTGCATAATCACGCCCTTCTCATCCCCTTTAATTTTGTTAGTTTGGTTGACTAATAATATTTGTTTATATGTTTCTTTTATACACTGGACTCACATTATCTTTTGATTCATTTATTTCTGCTTTTTGTTCATATTCTTGTAGCAGCTAAACAAATTTCTTAAGTAGACCGTGTTAATACTATTAATTAAGTGATTTAATATTTTTAAAAAATTCTTGGAACAAAAAGTCTTTAGAATAATCTAATATTCATTTTTAACCATCACCACCACCCTCCTCCCCCAGAGAATTCACTTGTTCGAAAAAAGTCACCTGACTATTTTTTTCGGAGCACTTCAAACTTAACGCCGATTTCGCACATTGAAAATCACACATTTTTAAAAAGCTCTTTATAAGCTGGAGGAATAGAGCAAGTATGCAAGTCGGTTTAGTAAAACAATGAATAATCGTAATTATTCAGGAAGTTTTCTTGACAATGGTATTTTTCTATATAAATTTACACTACTTGTCATTTGATTTTTGTCTTAAAAAGATCTTATCAAATTAATTCTGCCAGATTTTGTACTTGAATGCTCATTTGAACAAAGTGAATATCACGATAAGGGGCCTCTCCTTAACGCGTATTAGGCAAACGTGAAGGGAGCTGGAGGGTTGGGACTTGGGGGAGAGGGAGAAAGAAATGCCTGATGTATCAAAGGGAGGACGGGGGAGGGCAGAGTGTCCAAAAACTGTAGCAGGACTTTTATTGAATTTATAATATGTGTCTTGTTGAGCTTTGCTTTTCTTTTTCGTTGACCACACTAGTCAACAAAGATATATTGAGTTACAGATCTGAAATGGGCAAATATGTCTACATAAATACCACTAGCAAAAATAAGAGATTATTGTAATCTATTTCAAGGGAAAGGGAAATCTGCCTCTGCATCAAAACAATTGTTGTAATCTGAGGGAAAAGGTGTGATCTACCTGTAAGTCACAACAATTTTTATAATCTATATGAAGGAAAGAGCGATCTGCCTGTAAGTCACAACAATTGCTGCAATCTATTTGAGGTGAAAGGGAAATTTACCTACACGTCACAACAATTGTTGTAATCTATTTGAGGGTGTGACATGCACCCCTTTGTTACTGGTTGTGATTATTTATTATTTATTAATTAACAACACATAACTAATTACAAGTGATCGATAATCTTAATTTATGGTTATTAATAATTCTCCCTCAAGACCAATATGTCTCTCTGCTTGGCGGATTATACAGGTTAGTAACACAATAAGACAGACTTTTTAGTATCGCACAATATTTTCATAGGTGAAACACTTCTTACTAAAGGAGTAACAAATCCGTCTTTAATTGTATTTAATGAGCCCCCCTCCACCCAAGTGTCATTCCAAGATATAGATTAATAATAATAGGTGCAAGCAGATTAATAAATTTAACAAACAAATTTATTAAATCAACAATTAAATATACATATTATAAATACAATGAGAAGGTTATTTTCATCCACATTCCATGAAGCAGTGTTCAAATAATTCCAACACTTATTCAGTCTTATATCCTAACACACGATTCAGCAATCAGATTAGTATCAAACATAAATCACAGGGTTATTCTTATGTGGTGTTATAGAGTGATATGATATTAGTTCGTACATAACTTGTTTAATGATGTAAGCCGCACCAGTCCTTCATGTGCTTTCATAATAATGTCACAAGTTTATTGTTCACAATAGAATAGTCAGTCTTTCATAATAATGTCACAAGTTATTGTTCACAATAGAATAGTCAATCTTTCATAATAATGTCACAAGTTTATTGTTCACAACAGAATAGTCAATCTTCCATTGCTCAGCTAAGCACGTTGTAGAATGTTCCAACACTTTAGATCCCTTGAGACTTATTCTAGGCATTCACTCGCCATATTAGCTTCTCAAGTAGGCGATCACAGTAACAAACTTCTAGCACTTATTTTGCTAGCGAGTACCAAAGTGGAGTCAGACACACTTGCAGATGTACTACACACACAGGGTGCAGCAAATCAACACACTGTAGGATGGAAATGTCTTGAATCAACCACAAGCATACAAGAAAGAAAGGAAAAGGTCTTGCTCCTTTCATCAAGCTAATGATTGCCTTTTCCTGACTGGACTTGAGTTATGTGAAATACAGAACATTCTTCAACCGATAGGTTATGGTCTATATCCATTGGCTAATTCATTATTTGTAAACTTTAAACTATTGGATAGAAGGAATCACTCATCCACTCTGGATGGTTTGGATTACATCAGCATGTTCTAGCATATTCTTTACCTCGGTTTTATTTTAGCTCTGATACTTACAAACATATCATTAGGTGCAGTACCTGAAGGTCATGTCATGTTGACATTTAATAACTACATAATAATTAAGTTTAAAATAGTGACAAACAAATTTGCTGCCACACTAGGGAAGGGTGATCTGCCAGCACTTCACAACAGTTATTGTAATCTATTTGATGGGGAAAGGGGATCCGCCTACATGTTACAACATTTGTTGTAACTATTTGAGGGAAAGGGTACGTCTGCACATCACAACCACTGTTGTAATCTATTTGAGAGGAAAGGGTGATCTGCTTGCACATCACAACAAACCTTCAGAAGCAGCGTTCTGGTCGGTGTGATGAGTTGTGTCAAATGGGAGTGGGTGGGGCGTTGGTGTAAAAAATATTACTCCCCCCATTAAAAAAATAGCATTGCATGTTTTATGGACAGACCTTAGCTTTCAACAGACCACTGAACCATCCCAAACTTGCAACAGGCTCTTTCTTGCAAAACAGTCTGGAACTGATGAACACTGATCCCCACTCCAGTATCTACGATTTCTGCCGCACTGACAAACCTTTCCTCATTTATTGCCGTAAAGCATCCAATTTTCCTGCAATTCTTTGACCGCACGAAGGATTCCTCTAAATGAAATTATTCGGCTTGAAGATTGCTCTCTTTTCTCCCTTTTTACTTTGTGAGCGTGGTTCCACTTCCGGCCCACGGAAGGTGTTGGCCACTGCTCACGAAAGATGCCATTTTCTGCGGGCCTAGAGTTGACCTTAGCGCTGTGGGGGTCACACATTGAGACAGAAGTCGTGCTTTACTGGAGAAGATGTATATTTCAGGATAAAAAAGGGTTAAGATCTTGAAAAATACAGCGTGCTCACTTTCAAATTATTTATTTTCTTTTAATTAAAAAGAATTCTCAACTCTTTCTCACGTCAAAACAATTTAAATAGCTCGCAAATCTAATAATGAAATTAATAATACGGATTTCAATTAATTTTATAGTGCTTTTTTATATAAGACTTGTGACGTTTGTGTTGAGAAATAAATTGATATTGTTTGTGCTATAAAGTGCAAATAGTTGCACTTGATGATTAGCAAAACTGTTACATTTGGTATCATTTAAACTGCTGTCTTGGGTGATCTGTAATGTTATTTATGGAAATATAAATTACTTTTGCTGATCTGTAATGTTATTCATGAAAGCACAAATTGTCATTTATGATCTGTAAAACAATTCTTTTTATTTTTTATGAATAAATTGTATTTGGGTCGAGTCAAGTAATATTGTTTAGGGGGGGGGGGGAAATGATTGTTTTTGGAGACTTGTCTTGTAATGTTGTTGATAAAACATAAACATATCACATAATATAAACTAATGCTGTTTATGGCTACATACAAAATGATGTCTATGTAAAAGGATTTTTTCTAAGTAGCATTTGCGTTATTTAAACAGAGCGGCGGTCTGCCTACTGCCAGTGTTGTTTATTGTTTACGCTTACAGATTTTGTTTACTGTAATACATGTTGATTGGTAATGAACTGTAGATAACTGTTGTTTATGGTGAATTATAAAAACATAATGTTGTCATGTAATATGATTTTTATAGCGATGTAAATTGCTATTGACTGTGGTGTTTGTCAGTTTATATGCAAATTACTTTGTTGGTAGTAACGTAACGAGCAAGCTGTTGAATAAATTTGTTCGTGCAAAGTTGTGTCATATCTGAAATGTTTATGGTGACGTAATTAACACTCTGTTTATGGAGTTTGTGTTAATACTATGTTGTGTCATATATGAAATGTTTATGGGACGAACTTAACACTCAGTTATGGAGATGCTAGCATATGCTGTTGTGATGTAATTTGAAATGTTTATGGTGCAACATACTACATTACACTATGCCACACCACACTACTATATTCTACACTGCTCTATACTACACTCAAACTACATTACATTGCAACACACCTCTTTACACAACACAATACTACTCTACACAGCAACACACACTTTACACTGCAGCACCTTACACTATTCTAATCTCTACTACAACACACTACACTACTCTACACTGAAAGACTATACTAGTTGTATAGAATCTACTCTATGCACACGTTCAAGTGCCTATGTTGTCCAGACTGTTCAAAGCATTCGAAGATTCAACAATCCGTAGACTATGAATAGACTGCATTAAATTTGATTTTGTTTGTGAGTATTTGAACAGTGAAGATGCTATGTAAATGTAAATCAGTTCATGCACAATTAATGTCATTGAGAATTTATGTTAATGGCAATTGGACAGAGCATTCTTAAAATTAATTGAATACTTCCTGATATCAAGTTCTCTCGCTATTCGTTATTCCCTAATTAAAAAATTATGAACTTAACATTTTTTTTTTATTTCGCCCTCATCAAGTATTTCATTTTTATCTCCCTATCTTCCCCATCAGTGCTTTCTTTACGTCCTGAGAATAAAAAGTAGGTGTGGGTTGTTTTTCAGGCACGAGCATTTCTGGCATCGTGTGATTTCGGGCAAACGCGTATGATTCCCCCTTCCCCACTTTTTTTTTTTGACAAGAATTTCGAACTCCTCACGAGACTCACAGCTTGGCCTTTCACTAACTAGAGGTACTTGGCACAGAAATAAAATGTTTTACCTGCTTATTCTAGCTCTATAGTTAGCTAAAAGATTTACTTCTTTGTGAAAAAGAACGTCGCATTTTATCTCTTAACCAGTTTCCTAGAGAGACACACATTCCAATTTTTTATTTAAAAAATATGTTGACGTGTATTATTTTTGATCCGTCTTATAACATAATGTCAGTTTGTGTTAGGTTAGTTTCTTTTAAATATTCGAATGAGTTTTTAACTGGATGAGATTAAAGTAATCTGTTCAATGATTTTTATTATGGGCCATGCTTATGTTATCTTTGAAAATGAACAAATTTACTCCTGGAAACTTTTAAAAAAGAAGGTGAAGTCTAAAAATTTGCATCTCACATCAATTTGTTTGTTTCCTTTTGTATTCAGTAACACATTTGCCGTTTAAAATCCTAAAAGACTGTTTATGTGTTTATTTTGTTTCGTTTTAACTGTCTGTTCTGATAAATTTATCACTGTTACTATTTTCATATATTT
Organism: Sinotaia quadrata; assembly: GCA_028829895.1. Taxonomy (NCBI): domain Eukaryota; kingdom Metazoa; phylum Mollusca; class Gastropoda; order Architaenioglossa; family Viviparidae; genus Sinotaia; species Sinotaia quadrata. The sequence continues at coordinate 116,177,587 of CM054180.1, forward strand.
TACAATGCCTCTGAAAGTCTTTAAATTAAAAAGTCAAGAAGCTGAATCTATGAGTGAGAAAAATATGAAAGAAATTTTGTCTAGCATATTTAGATTTGGTGTCATCACTCTTTTAAAAGATGGCGCCTCTATGCCAGGGTACTCGTCTTCATCACATATCACTTTGAAGACACTTGACAGCAAACCACCAACACAACAAGGTCCTGTGGGTCATTCGTCTGGCATTGTGGACATTTCCAAGCTGTCTACCAACACAACAATGTCTGTGGGTCATTCAACTGGCATTGTGGACCCTCGGGTGCGTTCAGTTGACATCTTTGACTAAAGTCACCTATCTCAGTGGAGGTGTGTAGAGTGATTCCCTGATCATCAACGCCCGATGTTAGATCCCATGCATGATAACAGTTTTGTTCTCGCACAAGAGCTCGGAAACCTTATAGTTAACAATTTAAATTTACAAATATATATCACAAGTTTCCTACGTATTTCTTAAAATTTATTTTCATTCTAATTTTTGTTAATCAATGTTTTGTTAATTGTTGTAAACAATTAGTTTCTCCCTCACTGTCTTAGTAATGGATCGACGTTTTTAAGGGTAAGCACAAACAATAGAGTAAATCCTGTGTGTGTATGAGTAAGTGTTTGTAACCGGCAATTATAATTAAGGCGGTACCAAGGGTGTTGTTTCTTGGTACATACGATTTTGGAGACCAAAAACCATTAGCTTTATTTCGGTCACAATAAATCTTAAGATGCATACTGTTATTTAGATATGGATGTTTTACCATGATTACAGATGTCAACATGCTTCTTTAATTAAACATGAAGAACAACTGACACGTAGGTTGGTAATATATTCATGCCTGTACGACTTCACTGCGTATGCCGTATACCGTAATGGCTTCCTTAATCTGCCCAAAGCCAATAATTCTGATTTGGGGAAGGAGGGGGATCTAAATACCACTTCACGCAAGAAAGTTCACAAGGTCTCTTTCTCTGTTTTAAAAAAAAAAGAGAAGTCATTTTAACATTTTTTTTTTTTATAAAAGTCATCGCTGTTTAAACCAGAGAAGCAAATTATTTCCCTTTCATCAAGATCACCGCTCAGGCAATTTACATTTTCACTATATAAACAGCATTTGTTCGGGCTTGAAGATCTAAGCACACAAAACTCCAGTCATCGGGATTCGTAAATTACGAAGACGGATGGAACATACCGCATTCCTGGACAAGGCTTTGACGTTTGTCATCGTGATTTTGCATCATTTACTAATCGATTCTCTCCCCTGCTTTTTTTTTTTTTTTTTTTTGTGGGGGGGGGGCTCTCTTGTTGTTGTGTGTCGATTTGTTTGTTCAGTTTCTGCGCTGGGTTAGCGTCTTTAGCTGTGAAATAGTAATGTTCCCGTTATTGGAGTACGGTTTTGTGACTTGATGTATGAATCAGGGCAAAAACAAGTGAATTCCATTAAGCGCGGAGAGATCTGTACAATTTCCTTTATGAAGAGCAAAATGTTATTTTTTTCTCTCTCCCTATTGATGAGCGTGTACCCGCTGCGGATTAGTGCGTCGGTGGGAGTATTGAAAAACATGTCCAGTGAGTATTTGTAAAACACGAACCTGATCTCTATCGGAATCTTGACGCTATCTTGGAAAAGTATGGATGTGTATGTGTGTGTGTGTGTGCGTGTGTGTGTGCGTGTGCGCGTGTGTGTATGTGTGTGTGTTTGACGTATATGTGTGTGTAGGGGTGAGTAACTGCAAAGTACTCAACCATCATCACCACCACCACCTCCACCACCACCACTGCCATCATCACCACCACCTCCACCTCGACAACAACTATAGCAATCCTTTCACATGAAAATAAATTTGCTAAGAGACGATCGGAACACGCATTTGATTATTATTCGGAGTGGTACACGTCTTTGTGGTACTAATTTACTTGAAAGGGTCCAGAGTCGAGTCCTGGATTTACAGGAGACCAGACAACAACTCATCCCCCTATTCCCCGGTTCTCCTCCCATAATTCCACAATTCCACAACACTTTACCTCCACATATCTATCTATCTATCTATCTATCTATCTATCTATCTATCTATCTATCTATCTATCTATCTATCTATCTATCTATCTATCTATCTATCTGCCTGTCTATCTATCTATCTATCTATCTATCTATCTATCTATCTATCTATCTATCTATCTATCTATCTATCTATCTATCTATTCAACAGTAATAATATAAATAATAAGCTTCTGGCTCTGTTACAAAAAGACTACTGTGACTTTGCCTACACAAGGTTACATAGTCACTATTATTGCTTTTCTCTAATAACTCCATTTCTGTTCTCTGATAAGAACTATCCTGTGATTTGTATTGACACTAATCTGTTGAATTGTGTGTTAAGATATACGACTTATAGATATTAAAATTATTTGAATGTGGTTTTGTGGAAATATTGATGTCAAGCAATCTTTTTCATTGTATTTGTTATATGTATATTAATTGTTGTTTTAATAAATTTGCTGTTAAAATTATTGACCTTCTTACACATGTTGATAAGCTTATGTTAGAGAAGAAAGTGGGTGGATGGGTGCTCACTAAATATAGATTAAAGAGGGATTTATTCTTCCTTTTTAGTAAGACGTTTTCCACCTACGGAAATATTTTGTGTTGGTAAATGTTGTCATTAATGTTGTGGAAAAGAGAACACGTTTACAGCGCCCACGTATCCGCCAAGTAAGAGAGACGAGTGGTGTCTTGTAAAGAATTCTTAATAACATAAATTAATATTTTCATCACTTGTAGTTAGTTGTGGATGATTAACATTAATAATAATACTAACCATCAACTAGGGTGGCGTTTGTGTCACAGAACAAACGGGAAGGTAAGAAAGTATAGAGAATTGAACCTTAGTGCCTGAAGATTGATTTATTTCCTAAGATCTGCAGTCATCACTGTGAAGCGTACGCTGGCATCGATCAGTGAAGTTTAATCTGTAATTTCTGATTCCAATTCAGTTCCGTCTCTTTACACGTTACCAAACTCCAGAAGACGTCGATGGTATTCTACGGTGTAGAGTGTGTGAAACCATGGTAATGAGAGAAAAATTGCTTTTGCATTAACGTGCAAAAAATATAATTATGGAATACATTTCTTTAGCTATACAATCGTAAAGAACGTAGCATTACAATATTCGTGGAGGAACACACACACACACACACATACATACATGAACGCCCGCGCCCGCACACACATATGGAAAATCAGCATATAGACTTTTACTACGAGATTTGTGGACAACAGCGAGAAGAGAAAGGCATATGCCAAACAGAGATATATATTGCGATTTATTTTTGTGACGTATATTGAGCGTACTCATGTCAAATATTCTTATGACAAATTGCTGACACAGTATCTATCTATCTATCTATCTATCTATCTATCTATCTATCTATCTATCTATCTATCTATCTATCTATCTATCTATCTATCTATCTATCCGTCCATCCATCCATCTGTCCATCGATCCGTCCATCCATTCATCCCTCCCTCCCTCCCTCTATCTATCTATCTATCTATCTATCTATCTATCTATCTATCTATTAAAGAAACTTTAAACCGTAACGTAACCCGGTTGTTTCTGTCTGTTCTGACAGGCAGATAGATGTCACTGTGACACTAACAATTCATGGAACGTTATTAAAAAAAAAGACATGCTCACTCATCACAGTTTAAGACAATATATATTACTCAAGCAACAAATACAACTTCAAATTAATAGATCAAATGGACCGGTTTCGGGGAAAGGAAACTGACTCTGGAGGATGAAAGGGAGAGCGTTAAGTGGTAGTGTCGATAAGTTGAAAGGGTGCACAGAAAAAGTTGGAAGGCGATAGAAGTTTATGAGATTCAGGTACCAGCAGGCTGTAAAATTACCATTCACGCTACAGGAATCCATGTTTTGTCTTGGACAACTGCAAAGACATAGCGGAGAGATCTTCAATAAGACACAAGGGGCAGAAACGAACAGTGTCGTCTGCCGCAGCAATTTCCCTGGCAAACTGATGAAAGGAATGCATATTGAAATGGACGGCTAGGGAAGGAAAATGAAATGTTTCAGATTCAACATTTTTGCACACTAACAAAAAGAACACCAAGAAAGAAAGCATTTTGTTATTTTTCCCCAACTGCCTATGAGAGTGGATTGGGTTAAACAACAAAAACAACAAAAGTTAAACAAATGCCAGAGAATATATAGAAGGATGGTTAAATGGATGCAACAGACACAAGGATAGAAAGACAGATGCACAGAGAGAAAAATGATTAAAGTGTATCTGCACATCGACCATATTGTCATTCATTCGTTCACTATTCATTCAGTCAGTCTGTCTCTCTCTATCTATTTTCTCTAATTGTTGTTTAATTATGAATAATGCCTCATTTGCAAGTCGCTGACCCGATTAATTAGTGTATCAAAGTATAAACAATACAACGTGACACAATACAGCGATATATTGACGAAGAGTGCCCGTGCGCTATGACCTCACACAGTGTATCTTTTCTCCCTTTAAGCCTCATACAATGTTGTAAGATTCACAACATCTTGACTCCCTTTAAGCCTCATACATATGTTGCAAGATTCACAACATCTTGTCTCCCTTTAAGCCTCATATACATGTTGCAAGATTCACAAGAGCTTGTCTCCCTTTAAGCCTCTTATATATGTTGCAAGATTCACAACATCTTGTCTCCCTTTAAGCCTCATATACATGTTGCAAGATTCACAACAGCTTGTCTCGCTTTAAGCCTCACATATATGTTGCAAGATTCACAACAGCTTGACTCCACTTAAGCCCCATACATATGCTGCAAGATTAACAACATCTTGTCTCCCTTTAAACCACTGAGTGTAAGGTGTTCTTATACAGCAGATTTCACATCACATCTGCCTGTAAGCCTTTGATTTTAAGGCGTGCATAACCAGCATGTTTTACAAATCATGGCTCCATTAAGATTCAGACGTAAAGACGTACTTATACGACTGGACTCATAATATCATTTCTGCTGTCAAACCACTCACTTCAGGGTGTTCACAAATACTGCAAGACAAATCAACAACCAGATGACATTGCACAACAAAATCTAAGTAATACCAAATGCAACATTTCTTGCTGGATAAAACAATCGAGCATCATGTTTGGATTGCATGGGAAAGTTGCAGTGTGTTTGAATGTTTGGAACGAATAAGAAAGTTGCAGTGTGTTTGAATGTTTGGAATGAATGAGAAAGTTGCAGTGTGTTTGAATGTTTGGAATGAATGAGAAAGTTGCAGTGTGTTTGAATGTTTGGAATGCATGGGGAAGTTGCAGTGTGTTTGAATGTTTGGAATGCATGTATGACGGGGTTTAACACTTTGTTGGGCTGCATCCAGCACCCACGTTCTTGTGACAACTACGATCTTCAGTGTTCTGCACTGAAATCCTGCGGCATTGGCGGACGAAGCTCATTGAAACCACAGTGTCGGACTTGTGTGTTGTTGTGTCGGAGGTGACGTACGCTCCACGCCAGACCTGAGAAAATTGTGTTCTTGTTCATTTAAGGAGAAAATTGGAACACTGTGTTCTTGTGCACTTAAGGAGAAAATTGGAACACTGTGTTCTTGTGCACTTAAGGAGAAAATTGGAACACTGTGTTCTTGTGCACTTAAGGAGAAAATTGGAACACTGTGTTCTTGTGCACTTAAGGAGAAATTGTGCTTGTGAAAAGACTGTCAGTAAAGATTCTGGTAGGACTTTGCTGATGAGTGTGCGTGGGGATCGGATACAACAGCTTGAGCGCAGGACAGCAAGTGCCAACATCGTGCCAATGACGTCACTCCGCGCGAACAAAGATCAGGTCAATCGTGTTATATACTTTCTCCTCTATCTAAAACTCTTATTCTACGATGAAAACTAGTAGCTATAACACATTGAATTCACTTTATAAGGGTCGTGACTTTCGTTGAACAAACTGTAGATAATAATTGAATGAATTTTTCGTTGCAACTAATCGTATTTGTTCGTTTCTTTCATTACTGTGATATTTTAATAAATATTGTTATTTCTTATAACCAGTTTCTTGCGAGTGATTTATTAACTAGTTTGGGGTAAAGGACGGGTGGGGGCTTAAGTAATTAAAGACGGTTCAAAACCTATCCTTTAAGCAAGAAATTCAGTATTATAATTGTGTGACAGAAGGATGATTATTTATGGTGTGTAGATTTAAATAATAATCTGAAAGTGCCAGGAAGATCCGTAAGGTGGAAATTAGAGAAGAGTCGTCTAATTAGGGCTAGCATTTACATGTGACCCGCCCACCTGCATTAATTTGATTATTAATTATTAGAGATAAATATGGATAATATTTAATAGATAGATAGCGCCATCACAGGACAAAACAGGGCACAACACTTGACAAAACAAGACAAAACATAAGACAAAACAGGGCACAACACATGACAAAACAAGACAAAACATAAGACAAAACAGGGCACAACACATGAATAAAACAAGACAAAACAAAAGACAAAACAGGGCACAACACATGACAAAACACGACAAAACATAAGACAAAACAGGGCACAACACATGACAAAACAAGACAAAACATAAGACAAAACGGACTAAACACATGACATTGAAATACAGGAGGACAACATATAGTGTGAGAGGGTGATCGTCCAGAACGAAGATGTAACCAGAGTTAGACACAACCTATAGACACGTTACTGGACATAAATGTAAGCCTTTTGAACACTAGTCTCCATCGCCCGCGTCCATCATCCACCTCTTCGTCCAAGATAAGCTGCTTTGCCTAAACAGAAGAATGCAGAACACGCTGTACACCAGATCTCTGATCTTGTACAATAATTTTGACCTAATGGGCGATTCGAGCCTGCGGCACTCCCTCAACGCTACCCCACAAAAGTCATCTGCACGTGGACCTTCTTGTCTTTAGAAGTTTGCAAGTTGTGAAACTGCTAGATCCATTTTCAATTACACCACATCTTTATCATTCTCAGTCTAGTGCGTACAGTATTATTATGTGCGTACGCTATCTTTATGTGCCTACGGTATCATTATGTGCGTACGGCATCATTATGTGCGTACTGTATCATTATGTGCGTACGGCATCATTATGTGCGTACTGTATCATTATGTGCGTACGGTATGTTTATGTGCGAACGAGCGAGCGTGCAAGATGGCTCAAATAGAACGTACGCTGACATCTATGGTTGAAGAGTAAAGGTTAAAACTGTACTGCTGACAAGTATGGTGTTAAAGTAGTGACTGAAAATTAGAATTGAAGAGTATAGTTGAAGGATAAGACTAAATGTATATAGATGTATAGCTGGAGATACAGATGGAGATGATTAAAAAATAAGGTTGAAGAGATTTCTATGTGCGTTAGGGTGAAGAATAAGGATTAAGAGTAGGGTTTAAGAATGTGGTTGAAGAGTTAGGATTACAGTGTTTGATGGAAAAGCATGCTGAAAAGTATATTTCATACGAGTGATTAAAAATTATGTCTGAAGGGTATTTGTAGGAATAGAGATCTAGCATATTGTTGAAAATAGGTTTAGGCCTGTGGAGTACAGCAGATTCTATTGTTGAAAACAGGATTAGGCCTATGGAGTACAACAAATTCTATTGCTGAAAACAGGAGTAGGCCTGTGGAGTACAACAAATTCTATTGTTGAAAACAGGATTAGGCATGTGGAGTACAACAGATTCTATTGTTGAAAACAAGAGTAGACTGTGGAGTACAACAGATTCTATTGTTGAAGAAAGGATTAGGCCTGTGGAGTAGGACAGATTGTATTATTGAAAAAAGGATTAGGCCTGTGGAGTACAACAGATTCTATTGTTGAAAACAGGATTAGGCCTGTGGAGTACAACATATTCTATTGTTGAAAACAGGATTAGGCCTCTGGAGTACAACAGATTCTGTTGGAGTACAACAGGTTGAAGAGCAGGGACAAAAAATATTTGAACATAGTTTAATATATGTGTGCACGTGGCATTCTATAAAGGGGATTAGAATGCATTTTCCAAAGAAGAATAAAATGGAGAGAGTGTGTGGTTTGTGAGAGAGCATAGGTGTGTTTGTGTGAGTGTGTTGTGTGTGAGAGAGTGTGTGTATGTGTGTGAGAGTGTGTATGTATTTATTTGTGTGAGAGAGAGAGAGTATGTGTGTATACGTGTGAGAGAGTGTATGCGTGTTTGTGTGTGTATAAGTGTGTGTATGTGTGAGAGAGTGTGTTGTGTGTGAGAGTGTGTGTGTATGTATTTGTGTGTGAGAGAGTGTGTGTATGTGTGTGAAAGTGTGTATGTGAGAGAGGGATGTGTGTTTGTGAGAGTGTGCGTGAGAGAGTGTGTGTGAGATTGTGTGTGTGTGTGAGAGAGAGAGAGAGAGTGTGTGTGTGTGTGTGTGTGTGTGTGTGTGTGTGTGTGCGTGCCTGCGTGCGGAGACATGGAGAAATAGAACATCGTGGGCAAAACAAAATAAGATGGGCTTGGAAAGAAAACAAAAGTGAAATACGATAACGTTCTGTAAAATCATTGCTTTTTAAGAAAGAAAGAAATAGCAGCGATAAAAACATTTACTTACAATTCGCAATCCTCTTTAACCCGACCGTTAAGAGTCATTAAGCCTCTTTCGTTTTCGTTTCATTTCCTGCGATCACCCAAAATTGAACAGCAGGCGAGTTTTCCATTTCGCTTCTTATCTGTTGATCTCTCTTTCTTTCGTTTTCCTTCTCTTCTTCTTTCGGTTCACAAGAAACATGGGAATACTAGACTAATATTCATGAATTGCGTGATATGGAGAGTAGCCTTGGCAATCCATTTCTAGCCCGAGACATGGCTGTATTGAAAAGAAAATAATACCAGAAACGGGATGTTCGTTGTCCGGACGACTAGGAGCTTACTGATGAGATTTAGAGCGAAAGAAGTCAGTCTTATAATTTCGCCACGGCAATTTCAGTCTTCGTTATATTTTATTTATTTATTTTTTTTTTGGTAATGAATCTTTACGATTTTAAATAACTTTGTGATTTTACCCTTAATTTGGAATTTTGGTTTTTTTACTTTATCTGGGTTTGGGGGTAGGTTTTCTCTTGAGCTACAAATGTATAATTTAGCCAGGACGACATTTTGAGGGCACTTCTTCAGTGTTTATCATGACGACATTTTGTGAGGGCACTTCTTCAGTGTTTATCATGACGACATTTTGTGAGGGCACTTCTTCAGTGTTTATCATGACGACATTTTGTGAGGGCACTTCTTCAGTGTTTATCATGACAACATTTTGTGAGGGCACTTCTTCAATATTTATCATGACGACATTTTGTGAGGGCACTTCTTCAATGTTTATCATGACGACATTTTGTGAGGGCACTTCTTCAGTGTTTATCATAATGAAATACTGTTTGTGAGGGCATTTCTTCAATGTTTTTCATGACGACATTTTGTGAGGGCACTTCTTCAGTGCTTATCAAGACGACATTTTGTGAGGGCACTTCTTCAGTGCTTATCATAATGAAATACTGTTAACACGGTGCTATGACAAAACAATAATATATAAATTTTAGTGCTTATCATAACGAAATATTGTTAACACAGTGCTCTGACAATGATATATACATTTTAGTGTTTATCAGGACATAATATTAGTGCTCTGATAATAATATATAAACTTCAGTGTTTATCAGGACATAATATTGTTAACACAGTTCTCTGACAATACTATATAAATTTTAGTGTTTATCAGGACGTAATATTGTTAACAGTGTCAGACAATAATATATAAACTTCAGTGTTTATTCTGAAGAAATAATGTTAACAGTTCCAGACAATAATATATAAATTTCAGTGTTTATCATAACGTAATAATGTTAACATAGCGCTCTGACAATAATATATAAACTTCAGTGTGATAAATGGTCAACACCAGTATTTGTTTCTTAATTGACCCACCCAGACATTCATCTACAAGAAAGGGAAATAAGCGTGTGTTTATTTTTCTCATACTTTGTATAACTATAAGGGATTTTAAAAAATACAACTACTGTTAAAGTTTATAAGTAAAGCTCTTTGAGGTGGAGTATGGAACAGCTACCTCAACGCCTAAAAGTGTTTTGGACAGGCAACCCTCAAAACTCAAGGATGCTTTATATATATAAACAATTGTGAGTCAGATTTGTTAGTACGCCTATTACGTCACGAACCTAATAGCATCCATCCGGTCAGAATTGTCAACTCTCAGAGCACGTGACTACCTAATTTCCTTCATAACAAAAAACAACCAGCGTTCTAGATCTCGACTTCTATTTTCTAAAATTGGCGGGTGTCTCTTAGCCTCTTGCCACTTAATGAAGTTGAGCCTGGGACAAACATTTACCTGGTTCGATGAGGCGGCCACTTGTCACTGATGACCGTAGGTCTACATTTACACTGGCCACAGAGTGGTTCCTTGAAAAGATAATAAACCCAAGTGTACTCTTACATACACATGTAAAGTAGACGTTGTATCAGCTTTTCTGAAGGTAGTCAGTCGAAAAGACAGGATGTTTGTTACATTACGGCTGCAAGTGTTAGTCTTTTCGACTCCTGATGGCAACGAGACCTAATTTAGGTGTCTTCAATTTGGTTGGCAACGAGACCTAATTTAGGTGTCTTCAATTTGGTTGGCAACGAGACCTAATTAAGGTGTCTTCAATTTGGTTGGCAATGAGACCTAATTAAGGTGTCTTCAATTTGGTTGGCAACGAGACCTAATTAATGTGTCTTCAATTTGGTTGGCAACGAGACCTAATTAAGGTGTCTTCAATTTGGTTGGCAACGAGACCTAATTTAGGTGTCTTCAATTTGGTTGGCAACGAGACCTAATTACGGTGTCTTCAATTTGGTTGGCAACGAGACCTAATTAAGGTGTCTTCAATTTGGTTGGCAATGAGACCTAATTAAGGTGTCTTCAATTTGGTTGGCAACGAGACCTAATTAATGTGTCTTCAATTTGGTTGGCAACGAGACCTAATTAAGGTGTCTTCAATTTGTTTGGCAACGAGACCTAATTACGGTGTCTTCAATTTGGTTGGCAATGAGACCTAATTAAGGTGTCTTCAATTTGGTTGGTAACGAGACCTAATTACGGTGTCTTCAATTTGGTTGGCAATGAGACCTAATTAAGGTGTCTTCAATTTGGTTGGTATATCCGACGTTGCAGTGGGGCGGTTCGACAGACTTCATCACGAACAGCTTATCTCAGGTACTGGACAGGAATTTTCCCCCACGACAATGAATGACTCCCCACCCCTTTCATCCCCGCCCTGTTCTGTTTTCAAACACTCCTTGCTTTACCGATTCGATGTTTAGAAAGCAAGTGAATGAAGCCTAGTGTTTTCGACGTGTCGTTATTCTGTCAAGTCCAGCGAAATGTAGGTCTGCAAAAGTGTCGCCAATGTCTCCGAGAAGGTGACGTACGTTAATTAGCTTTCAGTCAAAGCTGTTGCATTCTGGGAGTGGGGAGTGGCGGTAAAGGAAGAAAAGGACACCTAGCAAAAGAACAAAAATAAAACACCCACGACATTGCTTAATTCTGTGTTGGGAATTGGGAGCCGAGGGTGAACTAGTGTCAATTTTGCAGGATAGAAAGATCTTGGGAAAAGGAAATCTTAGGTCTCAAATTCCAATCGATTTTGTGATGATCGGGCAAACATCAAAGATGGAGAAAGAAGTCGAAGGAAAGAAGACAAAGAAAGCAGATGAAAAGGGAGCTCAATATATAGATGCAGTCATAATCTCTTCCAAGCCCAAGTTTGCGAAATGAATGTACGTCACTGATTAGAGCTGCCAGATATGTTTCTATGGTGTACTAAGGGACTGTTTGATGAGAAGGTTAATTGAACTGAATGATAATATAGAGTTTAATTATTACTAGGGTCAAAAAGAGGTTCGTCTCATTCACCTTAATCATAACCACTACCACCACCATCCTCATCATTAGTGGTAGTAATTATTATTACTGTTGACAACGTCATTGCTAACCCTTTCCTCTGCTACATTTAAAAAGAACAACTCAACTCTTTCACTGCAAAATTAGTATTTTGTAATAATTTGCATAAACAGATATCCTTGAAACTGATGCAGTATATATATATATTTATGAAAGAGAGAGAGAAAAAAGGGGTAAATAAAGCAATTTCTTAAAAACAATAACTGTATAAAGACAAGCATTTAAGAAAGCGTTTTAAAATTTAAATTACGCGTTGGTAAGGTTTTGTAAAACAATTATTATATGTATCTTCAGCCAGGGAGTCTTAATTTTAAGAGTCTAGAATATTGGTTCTAAATCATTTTGAGTCACGGACCCCTTTGAAAATCTGGTGAAAGCTATGGACCCCATCCCTAGAAAAATACACGTAAGCAGAATATAAAAACGGAGTGAATATTTAACTTTCACGGACCCCTGAAGCCCATCCATGGACCCCAGGTTAAGGAATCCTGGTACAGAGTATCCGTGTACATGTACTATAATAAATACCTAGTGTATTCAATAGCTAGTATAATAAATACCTAGTGTATTCAATAACTAGTATAATAAATAAACAATTATATAGCAAAGAAAAAAGAAAATCGCTTCCAATATGATGCATGAGGGTACTTATACTCTATACTAAAAGGGTACAACAGAGTACATACACTGAAAGGGTACAACAGAGTACATAATCTAAAAGGGTACAAAGGGTACATACACTGAAAGGGTACAACAGAGTACATAATTTAAAAGGTTACAACAGAGTGCATACAACAGAGTACATATACTATTTATTAAAAGGATAGAAAGGGTAAGGATGACATGTACTATAAATGTAGAAAGGAATACAGACGACATATACTAAGGGAGAAAACCAAAGCCGAGAATAAATACTATAGTGACCATCGTAAGGGGGTCGAAGATGAAACGGATGCGGGTGAAATACTTTCAAATGACTGCGGTCATCTGTCCTTAAGGAGAGCTTTCATTGCTAATGATCAGCGCACGAGATATTGATCGAATGTAAATTACTGTCAGTTTATTAGCGAGTTCTTTCGTGACCTACTTACCTATTTGGGTCATAACCGAGGGTTCATCTTGCAGAGAGGGAATGCACGTGTCCAATTGGAGTCAAGTTTAGAGAGATTTTGTAAAAAGAAAATTCACGTGTCCAGCTATATTAGCCTTTCTTAACCATATCATTTTAGAAGAACCCTTGAAATAAATGTTCAGGTCTCAGGGAACCCCTAAGGAACCCTTGAAATCAATGTTCAGGTCTCAGGGAATCCCTTAGGAACCCTTGAAAGCAATGTTCAGGTCTCAGGGAATCCCTTAGAAATCCTTGCATAAAAATTACTGAATCTACAATGCTTTTCTTTTCTTTCAGTCACGATGTCTCGAGAACTCCTAGTGATCTCCCGCGGAACCACAGTTGAGAAACCCTGTAAGAGTAAAAGTGGATGAGAATCAGTGTGATAAATATAATGCATGTTCTTGACTGAGACTACGTAGACAAAAAATGTTTATGACAGGTTGGAGAGGGGGTAAAGGTGGCTGAGTCTATGAAAAAAGCAAGATATGGTCCTGTTAAGGTAAATTTGAGTGAGAACCATTCAAGAGAAAGATAAAGTAAACTACCCGATATGCGTCCAGTTGGGGCGGCGAGGGTTGGGGGAAAAAAAGTAAACTTGACTAAGTAAATGTAGAAAAAATGTTTGTGTCCGGGTTGTTTTTTGGTTTTTTTTGGAGGGGGAGTAAATTTGACCTAGTATATGTAGAACAGAAATGTATGTAGAAAAGAAATGTATGTGTCCGATTGGAGGTAGAATTGACTGAATATATGTAGAAAAGAAATATATGTGTCCGTTTAGATATAGGTTTGAGTGAGTATATGTAGAAAAGAAATGTATGTGTCCGGTTGGAGGTAGACTTGACTGAATGTATGTAGAAAAGAAATGTATGTGTTTGGTTAAAGGTAGTCTCGACTGAGTATATGTACCAAAAAAACAATTGTCCTGGTTGGAGGCAAACTAGACTGAAAAACTGTATGTTTCAGAATGGAGGTAAGCTTGACTGAGTATATTTAGAAAAAAAATATTTGTGTCCGATAGAGGGGTAAACTTTGCTGAGTAGAGGTACATTAGGACTATGTGCTGACGGAGAATATACAGTAAATAAACGCATGTGTCCACTTAGAATGAACGTAGGCGACAACCCACAAGTTGATCTAAGCTGGATGAAATTGTGTTTACCCTGTTCACAACTGCTTGTCAGTCGTTTAAGAACGTTGGGCGTAGGACTTCCACAATGATTTATTAAATGTTTTAAATTCATTATATGTTCTGAGACTTGTTCGTCCTTTGGTGATAACAACTATTTTTTCCTAATTAATTGTTAGAGCGAGAATGGATGAGTACTGATACGTCATCGTGTTTGTTTCTTATTTTTTTATTGGGGAGAGTGGACGACTACAGATGTGTTGTATTTGGTCCGATCTTTCTTTCTGTTAGAGCGAGCATAGGTCTCTGCAGATATGGGTTTGTGGCCCATTGCTCTTGACACTGGTTTCTCGAGCAGGCAGCCATGAGTTCAAGCCTTCTCTAATTAAGCAGAACGCTTGCATCTTGCGTCGGTTTCTCTGATGCTAGCTAGTGAATTCGATTAAAGATCCAGCAACATGTAGTGCAATTTTTCTCCTGTACTGTTTACATGACTGCAGCAAGGCGCATTTTTCTCCTGTATTGTTTACACGACTGCAGCAAGGCGCATTTTTCTCCTGTACTGTTTACACGACTGCAGCAAGGCGCATTTTTCTCATGTACTGTTTACATGACTGCAGCAAGGCGCATTTTCTCCTGTACTGTTTACACGACTGCAGCAAGGCGCATTTTTCTCCTATACTGTTTACACGACTGCAGCAAGGCGCATTTTTCTCCTGTACTATTTACACGACTGCAGCAAGGCGCGTTTTCTCCTGTACTGTTTACACGACTGCAGCAAGGCGCATTTTTCTCCTGTACTGTTTACACGACTGCAGCAAGGCGCATTTTTCTCCTGTATTGTTTACACGACTGCAGCAAGGCGCGTTTTCTCCTGTACTGTTTACACGACTGCAGCAAGGCGCATTTTTCTCCTGTACTATTTACACGACTGCAGCAAGGCGCATTTTCTCCTGTACTGTTTACACGACTGCAGCAAGGAGCATTTTTCTCCTATACTGTTTACACGACTGCAGCAAGGCGCATTTTTCTCCTGTACTGTTTACACGACTGCAGCAAGGTGCATTTTTCTCCTGTACCTTTGGTTGGCCTACATCCTTTGCAATGGAAGTAATATGCTAACGGCGACTACGATACATGCAGAGTACGACTGTGTCTGACTGCATGGGTTCATATACGCACGCAGACACTCACGCGCTACACACATGTACAACCACATACACACACCCAGACACACAAAATTCACATGCATAAATGCGAGCACGCGTGCATACACGTGTATGCATAAGCTCAATTGCATGAGCTAGAATAGTGGATTTTAAACTTTTCACCAGCGGACCGGTGAAAGTATTTGATAAAACAATATTTAATTCAAATAAAGTTAGTACGAAATCTGTTGCTGCTTCTTTGCTAGAATATCTGACAACCGTAGCAGAAGAGTTAAAGCCGGAAGCGCCCCCCTTCACTACGACGAAGAAGAGTTGTTTCGGAGAGACGAAGCACTGCATTGACATCCATTCGGTTTCTCTGTTTGGTTTTTATGACTGACAAGGCTGAAAATTCTTCTCACAGAAATAATTAGTCGAAAATACACCAAGAATTTATTAGCTCTGTTAACAGAGATGGATATTCTTTATCCAGTTATGTTTGAACACCAGAGTGACATGAGAAGACAACTCGATCAGGTATTTTTTTTTCACGAGGATTAAGTGCGCATGAGTTGACATCTTCCATGAAGGGATTATTCATCCAGAGGTTACTCTTACGACGATTGTCATTTTCAGGGTAATAATTATTGAAGTTTTGAGCTAACACCCTTAATTGTTAACTTATTATACTGAATATTACTTCCTGGATGACGTCAGCAGCAATAAAAAAATTCTTGTCAAAGTGGAAACATATCTATATCTTCCTGTTGTACGCGACTATCCCAAAGAGCCAGCTTCTTTTTGAACGCATCCATCTTATTTTTCAGTGTAAAAATATTTGTGCAAAATACCTGAAGAGAAATGTTAAGTTTGTTGAGAAGGCTAAATATGCCCGCCATTAGGCAAGTTTAGCCATCCATTCCTCATAAGAAAAAGGCTCTACTAGGGCAGAGTTTCGCTCTCGCAAGGACCTGCAGGAAATGTCTGCGGACCGGCGGTTGAAAACCACTGTGCTAGAACACAAGAGTACTCATTGTTACGTATATGCATGAACGCTTGCTCTCACTCAAACAAATAATTCTCTTCATAGTTTTCCTATTTTTTATACTTAACTATATATTCTCATTGATATAAAATAGATTTAATATTTCTTTTCAACATTTCAGAACATGTTTCTCTCGCGTTGAGCACATATTCAGCTGCGAGAAAGGGAGAGAACACAAAAGAACCGAGACGGTGACCGGAAGACTATCGAAGTGGGGACAACTCTTCTTTACCGGGCTCGGGGAAAGTTGTGAATGGGTCGGTTTTCCTTGTGCGTGATTTCTCTCCTAACGACTGAGTGGCCGGACTGAATTTGGGTCTGCCTGAAACGAATTGGAGATCGCACCTAATCAAATGCGAGCATTTGCCTCAGGAGGTGCGAGAAACTGTTTTTGGCGAGCCAAACTTTGCTGTTAACCGAATAAGGAAGAAAACAACTATGTGAGAGACGTATGAAAATTACAAGAGGAAAACGAAAAGAAAAAATGCAGTAGATAGGATTTTAAGTATCTTCCTGAAAGAATGCACGGGAAAGGAACATTTGATCTGTTAACTTTTATTTGCTAAAGATTGCAGATGGAGATGGGAGCAGAAGATGTATGTCATTTCGTGGATGTACAATCTGTCCACGCTACATCTTTCTGCGAAATAAACGAACATTGGAATACCCACAAAAGAGTATTCCGTGTCGTTCAGACAAAGTCTACAATGTATATATATCGAAAATATCTGATACGTCTCATTTGTGGCGTTGGGTCGATACTGAACAGTCCAAATGGTGGGGTCGGGACCCCAGAATATAGTGAGGGGAGACAAGTCTCTCTAGAGCTATCCAAGGACGAGAATGTCCTAAGACGAAATTTGGGGGAAAATGAAACTAACGGAACAACCACCATCTAAATTAGTTGCATCCTGCATGATGCTATTCACAGTACTGAACTCTTCTTGTCCTGACTCTATTCATTCTAGTGTTTGTATGTAATAAACGAATTTTAGCAATTAATTTTTCTTTGAAAAGAAATATCTGAAATAACATATCGATTACACATTTTGATTTACTGATTGCACAAATAGAATCACTGATTACACGGACATAATAGACTTACTGATTACACAGACATAGTAGACTCACTGATTGCACAGACTCACTTGTTGCACAGAAAGACTGATTCCACAAATACAGTAGACTCACTGATTGCACAAACAAACTGTGTGATTCTACAGACATAATAGACTCACTGATTGCACAGAAAGACTGATTACACAGACATAATAGACTCACTGATTGCACAGACTCACTGATTGCTCAGAAAGACTGATTCCACAAACATAGTAGACTCACTGACACAAATTTACTAACTCCACAGACATTATAATAGGTCGTTGATTACTCAAGAATAATACATTTATTCGCAAACAAACTTAGCCGACTTTCTGATTATATCTTATCATGCAGGAGATACATAATAACAGATGGGTGGTGTCTGTTGGAGAATTATTAACAACATAAATTAAGATTCTCATCATTTGTAATTAGTTATGGAGGATTAATTAATTAATAATAACTATTAATTAGGTGGCGTTGGCGTCACATTAATAATACTTGTACAGTTATTACCACTCTAAGACACTTACGTAATAATACTTGGACAGTAATCACCACTGATTGACACTTACGTAATAATGCTTGTACAGTAATTGCTCTCTATAACACTTACGTAATAATACTTGTACAATAATTACAACTCTATGACAATTAAGTACGTAATAATACTTGTTCAGTCGTTACCACACTATGACAGATACTTAATAATACTAGTACAGTAATTACCACTGTATGACACGTAACAATGCGTGTGCAGTAATAACCACTCTATGACACTACGTAACAATACTTATACACTAATTACCAATATATAACGCTGTGTCTAGAGAATTTATAAAAAAAGAACTATTTTAGCTTGTAAAATACAAGGCATAAATTATAATAATAATGTGTGTATTGTTTGTGTTGTGTTGTGTGTATGTGTGTGTGTGTGTGTGTGTGTGTGTGTGCGTGTGTGTGTGTGTGTGTGTGTGTGTGTGTGTGTGTGTGTGTGCATTTGTTTTTGTGTTTGTGGTGCTTTCGTTCATGTATGTACATGCCAGCATTATACATTATTTTCAGATCTGTTTCTGTGATGAATTATTCATGTTTCCAATGTAAGTGGACTTTACACATGAACAACTTCCTCATGCGTCATTGCGTGCGTTCAATTTAGTTTGCACTCGTCAATTGTTGTGAACTAAAGCATATTACAAGATTATCATGCAGAGTGGTGTCGTCTGGTTTAATCAATGTGTTTGACCTATTTAAGAAACTTGAATACATTAAACAGAAATGAAGAAGAAGGAGAATCGAGTAAAATGAGAGGAAATGTGAGTAAGGCTTACTTATTGTGCTTATGTCTGTACTTATTCATGTGCATGTGTAAGTTTTGAATGACTAGCTATTTATGTGAGTCCGTGGGGTTTGGGTACATGTGTGTTTGCGTGTACTGACGCTAGTATGGGTTTGCATATGTGGGGATATATTCATGCGTTCGTGTGTGTGACCGTTTTTATTAATGAGATGGCGAAGAGGGTGTTTGATAATTTTTTTTAAAAAGTATTTCTTATTATATATTATTCTTATTTTTCCTCAGAAGCTCACCTATATTTTCTCTGGGATAGTAGGCCCATACATTTGCTTCATCCCAAGGCTGTAGTTTTATGTATAATTCAAACCATTGCTGCATAAATCTACTGACTCTCTGAAAGACATTAAATCTAGGCCTGGGACTTTCCAGTTTGCTATTTTTCTTACCTTCTTCTTGATGTCTTTAACACTGATTGTGACGTTCCATTGTTCAGGTATTTCTTTATGCTCATCTTTCAGTTTCTTAATCCATCTAGCCAGGGTGTTATGCGTATTCGGGTTGCTCCAATTGTTTTCCCAGAAGGTCTTGGTGTCCTGAATGTTTTGGCATTTGTTGTTCTGTTCTGGAATTTGCTTTAAGTTCTTGGCATAGTCTTCCAGAGTCAGATTCCGAGACCTTGGTTCACAACCGACAGTCAAACAGGAGTCGTGGAAAGAGGAATAATAATAATAATAATAATAATAATAATAATAATAATAATAATAATAATAATAATAATAATGCAACGTCATGAACGAACATCACGACATGAAGAAAGAAAGCAAAAGCTAAGAGGCAACGGTACAAACGCGAATATTCACATTCACACATAGCAGAAAAATATCAATGAAAATAAATTTTTCTATAGTGTCATGATTCCGTTAACGCGCGGCGGCGCAAACACATTGTTCTCATTCAACAACAATGATGACTGGCTGATGTAACTTCATCGTCCGACGCCAGGCTCAGCACTGATCAGGAATCGACGAGGCGCAAGGTGGGCGTTTACTTATCTCTGTGTGAGTGTGTGGAATCAATGAATGTATTATTCACGCATCTATGAGTACAGCGAATCATGAGAACATTAGTTTTGGTAACGCATATTGCCATTGGTTGTATTCGAGGATTGTTTGCGTAACGCATATTGCCATTGGTTGTATTCGATGATTGTTTGCGTAACGCATATTGCCATTGGTTGTATTCGAGGATTGTTTGCGTAACGCATATTGCCATTGGTTGTATTCGAAGATTGTTTGCGTAACGCATATTGCCATTGGTTGTATTCGAGGATTGTTTGCGTAACGCATATTGCCATTGGTTGTATTAGAGGAATGTTTGCGTAACGCATCTTGCCATTGTTTGTATTCGAGGATTGTTTGCGTATGTATGTGTGCACGTGTGCGTGCATGGTTGTAGGCGTACGTGTGACTGTAAATGTGTATCCGTGTGTAAGAAAGAGAGTGATGTGTACGACGGGACAGTGATGTTATCTTAACAAATTCACTCCTTTTTACTTTCTGTTATGCTTGTTATTGTTTTATAACTGCGACATCTCAGGGTATACTTCACTCGTTATGATTATTATTTATTAACAACACATAACTAATTACAAGTGATCGAAAATCTTAATTTATAGTTATTAATAATTCTCCCACAAGACCAACATGTCTCTCATTTGGCGGATTATAAATTTGTCGTAAAACTACTATTTACACAATAATAAAATAGACGTTTTGCTGTCGCATAATGTTTCTGCAGGTGGAAACGACTTAGTAAAGGAAGTAATAAAATCCTTCTTTTCTGGTTCACTTACATAAACATTCTCTAATTCAAATCATAGATCAATAACAAACATGTACGAAAATATTTCTAAGTCCATTCTTTATCTGTCAGTTAACTTACACAAGCTAACAATTGCCTTTTTGACTGGACTTGAGTTACATTAAATTTAAAGTGATTAGAATATAGAACTTACACAGAAAGTTACTTTGATCCCCATTGGATGAAATAGTTATGAACAAGTATGAGCCTAGTACTCAGAAAAACTACTCATTCACTTGGAACTGGTTTCGATGACATCAGCAAGTTGTAGCATATTCTTTACCTGGAGTTTTAATTTTAACTCTGGTACTTACAAAAATATCATCATGACCCAAAGGTCATGTCACATTGACATTTAATAATTGATATAACATTGAAGTTTAGAAATAGGGAAAGACAAATTTACTCTGCCACAATAACCATGACATTCCATTAGTGTGTTCGTATTTCTGCTTAATTCTTGTTATGCATGTTCTCGTTCATTTACAATTTTAAAAAAAAAGCCTTTCCAAGCTGACAATAATAAAGCCCTGGAGTGCTTGTCAACATTTCATTAAACCACGTCTCTTTTGTTTTTCATATTTTGTGGCGGGTCTTGAAAGATCAGAGAAATTCAGATAATTATTGAATAAAGAATAATTAGGCTTTGATGAGTGTATTAAAGTCAGCTTTCCATTTTGTATCCCATGGCCTAAGACATGTGGGCTGTTCGAACACGCCTTCAGCATCTGCCTGCCTCGAGTGTTTTTGAAATATAATCTCATTTTCTGCCTTTGTGGGGGAAATTTTTTATGAAACAATAATTATAAATATTTTGTTCTTTCAGAGAGGGAGAATCAAGAATGTCCAGATTTTTTTTTTATGCCTTTGGGCTTCATTCAGTCATACGTTTGAGTATTGCATTTTAAAAATAGATTTAAGAAAGCATTACTCTCTGTACTTATCAAAATATTCTTTCTTTCTTTCTTTCTCTCTTTCTTCCTTCCTTTCTTTCCTTCCCTCTTTCTTTCTTTCTCTCTTTCTTCCTTCCTTCCTTTCTTTCCTTCCCTCTTTCTTTCTTTCTTTCTTTCTTTCTTTCTTTCTTTCTTTCTTTCTTTTTCTTTCTTTCTTTCTGTCTATCTATCTATCTTTCGTTCGTTCTTTCTGTCTGTCTTTCTTTCTTTCTTTCTTTCTTTCTTTCTTTCTTTCTTTCTTTCTTTCTTTCTTTCTTTCTTTCGTTCTTTCTTTCTTTCTTTCTTAAAATATTGTGTAGCACTTTTCTTCAACATTGCATACATTGGTAATAAGTCATCTTAATGAAGTTGTGATGCCGTCACCACACTGGTTACTGGGTATGATTGTTTTTGTTAATTAATAACCCATAACTAATTACAAGTTATGAAAATCTAAAGTTATAGTATTAATAATTCTTCTGAATATACCACTTTTCTCTCTTTTTGTACATAACCTGAATTAAGCACTGTCTCAATAGACTTTTGTGTGCTTTAGCAACAATGTCACAAGTTATTGTCCACGTCAAAACGTGTCTCTCCAATTGCACATGTTGAAAACACTGATGTGTTGCTATTGTCTTCAAGTCAATCTGGGTGCCCTCCTTCACAGTGTCAGTTCAAACAGAACAACAAATGTAGCAATTCTAGTAACTTCACAGTACCAGGAATTTTCCCATGTAATCAGCATACTCCGTCATGATATATCAAAGAAGTGTACTGTATTATTTGATACTTACACGTTCTGCAGCAGACAATTTCCCATGTCTATCCCAGTCTATGAAAACGTGGGATTATATAACCTTCCTTCCCAGTCATAACAATTTAGAACCAGTAAACCAGAAAGAAGAAAGGCTGCTAACCCTGAAAAATATAATCAGGGAGCAAACACTAAATTCAGTTTATAGCTATATAACTCCTTCCTTTCTTAATTCCAGTCTCAACTTACAATTTCCTGCAACAGTATTTATTAGCTCGATACACTCTCACAGCATAATAAATAAGCATAACATAACAGTGCCAAGTGTTAATGTACTACACGTAAGCATCAAAGTTGAAATGTAGAAATAATAGTCTACTCACATAATACATCTTACGTAAAACACAAGTATAACATATCAGTAGCAAGATGCACGAAATATTTCTAAGTTCATTCTCTCTCAATCAGTGAGTTAATTCACCATCAAACAAAAAGCCACCTTTCAGGACCAGACTCCTTTGCCACACCAAATTCAAGTGATTAGACAATAGAATTTTCTACAGCAGGTAAACTTTTTAAAAACTCAGCCTATTAGCTGGTCTTGTTCTTGTAAATCATAACCATTGGACAACAAAACTACTCACCCAGTTGAACTATTTTGCATTACATCAGCAATTTCTAGCATATTCTCATTTCGGGTTTACTTCCAACTCTGACACAAAAATACCATCAGAAGGAGTGCCCAAGGTCGAGTTACTTTGACAATTTTAAAACTTATATAAAAATCAAATTTAGAAATAGGGTAAGGCTAATTTACTCTGCCACACAAACACCCTCCACCCTTTTCAAATCTACTGGTCCTTAAGTAAAGAAATAAATTTGAAATTCCTTCCATTTTGTATTTAATCACGTGACTCAGTACACAATATGCACATTGCTACAAACCTACAAGGAGAAAGGAAACGCAACTGTGATGACACAAGTAATCAATACATCCTGATGTCAGATATGAAATGATTTTAGGTTTGTCTGGCATTTCAAGGACAACAATTGTTTGCTTTACACTGACTTTATTTAGTATTTGAGTCTACAATTCATTGTCTATCCCCCCCCCCTCCGACCCTGACTCCACGCTGCGTATCAAAATTCAGTGTATCTAAATATGTACGCATCTTCCTCTATCTATCTATCTATCTATCTATCTATCTATCTATCTATCTATCTATCTATCTATCTATCTATCTATCTATCTATCTATCTATCTATCTATCTATCTATCTATCTATCTATCTATCTATCTATCTATCTATCTGAACAGACACATATATAAACACGAATTCATACTCCCATATGTAACAACCACTCTAGACAGCAACCGAAGCCAGGAGAAAAAAGATATTTTATTAAATCGAAGTTCCTTTTGTGGGCTCTACGAGGCAAATAAATAATACCAATCCACAGAATATTATAGAGTTAGTGAAGCTGAATTAAAATGCATAATATTTTTTAAGTGTAATAAATCCAAATGAAATTAAAATTGTAAAATAAATGAAATGGATGAAATAGCATCAGGAACGAGCTCTCACAAATAATAACTTATGATATTACATAGGTCACATTTAAAGGAAATAAGGCTAAATGCTACATTACATAAATCTACAACAATTAATTGGTAATAGATAGTGATAATGATAATAAGAAAGATATTTTTATGTAAACAAAATGTAAGAAACAAGGTTTCACAGAGAGAGAGAGAGAGAGAGAGAGAGAGAGAGAGAGAGAGAGAGAGAGAGAGAGAGAGAGAGAGAGAGAGAGAGAGAGTAAAATCTAAAGAGTAATTAACAAATAACACCGACCTGTTCAAGAAAAACAATAAATAAGAATATAAAATAATTTTGCTAATATATTTCTGAAGCCGAATATACTAGTACCCCATAAAATGGAAAATGCAGCTTAAAAAAAATATGTAGTAGAATAAAAGAAAACAGGAAAGAGAAAATGTATAAAATAAAAAGGCATTTAAAAAATATGTAGTAGAATAAAAGAAAACAGGAAAGAGAGAATGTATAAAATAAAAAGGCATTTAAAACTCAACATTGAGAGACGACCAAATGGCATTTATCAAGGACATCTGGAGAAAAAAACCACAGATAGTGAAAAATGTAAAGAAAAAAGGTAAAAATAGAAAATGAAGAAAAACAAAGACTATTATAAAAAGAGGAAGGAAAGGAAAAAATATTTAAAAACAGAGATCATTATACCTAAAAAAAACCATCCTAAATGATTACAAGGTGTCATCAAATATCACCCCCTCTACCCTTGTCGAGAGTTGTCATTTGAAATAACCGAAAACGAAAAAAAAAATATTTGCGAGTAAATTATTACTCTTATTTCTTTACATGGCTGTTTATTTCATTCGCTGTCGCGGATATATGAGCAGTTATATTCGCTTCATTAGTAGACGCTCAGTCTCACGCGCATGAAACGCCATCACAAGGGGCGATAATGAGATGGGATTCAAGTTATCTTCTCTTTGCAGGTTGATAGGTTCTGCTTCTAACGACCTTGAAATGAGAGGATGTAGAAAAACCGCACTTACCAATGCAAATAACAAGATGAAGCAAAGTACAATATAAAACAAACCCCCTAAAAACAAGATCAATAAATAAATAAATAAAACAGACAAAACAAAAATCATCCCTCGGTAAACCGATTTCAAGGGGGGGGGGAGGGAGGGAACGAAGTGAAGCACACATAACAAGAAATAAACAGATGACTGTGAAGAAATGGAAGACATTAATTTTAAGGGGCGGGGCGTGTGAAAAGTAGCAGGGTATTAAAAACATGGTGACAACGAGGATATAATTTGTTTTTAAAAAAAACTGCTCTATACTCTATTTTGTATTGTCTGACAGAGTACATTTCCAAAGCGGAGATGGCGTTGAACATAGCTCTCTTTAATCATTTTAATGTAAAAATAGAGAGGGAAGGGGGGAAAGGTATTTAAGGACATTAAAGACGCAATCACACACGCACGCACGATGAAGCGGTAAAAGAACGAATTACATTAGAGTAAGAAAAGAAGGCATCTTCCCATAACCGACCGAATGCAATTTCTCCAATCGTGTCCACACCTACTATCTGAAACAGACATGCCTGGAAAGTATTTACTTTCTAATTACGCAATTTAAACACGCACACACACACATACACGCCATAGACACATATAAACACAAACATACACATCACAGAGAATTAAAAAAATATTAATGATATTAAGAGATTGATAGAAAGATTTAGTAAGTAAAGGACAATACAGTGGGGTCCATGTGGTGAACGCTGCAGTCGCTATAGAACCCTGTGACAGACATCAGAAAGTGTCCTCGCCAATGGCAGACCATCAGGCACATCCGAGCAAAATTACACAGGAAAATTACATTAATCACACAACAGTACCAAACAAACAACAACCCACACTAATCACACTAACCACAGAAACCCTTTACACTTACCAAATCCCCTTCACTCCTTCGAGAACTAAAATTGCTTCATTAGGCATTTGCAATTAAAAAGAATTTTGAAAAGTTGAAATATAGTAATACATTCTAACATAGTTACATGTAAATGATGGAAGAACAGATAGCTTTGCTAGTTATGGGGAAAGGAGCGATATAGTTAATAGATGTATGTATGTATATATATATATGTAAGTGTGTATAGATAGTTAGATAGATAGATAGATAGATAGATAGATAGATAGATAGATAGATAGATAGATAGATAGATAGCCAAATGCCTTGAACCAGACCTATTCCAGGAGGGAATGGTTACAACCATGAAGAATTTGATGGTGGAGTGTGACATCAACTTGTTGCCGATTTAGCTGTAATCTGAGAACCACTTAACCCACTCAACTTAACCTACATACAGGGAAGTCTGGACTCAACCTATGGACAGGTGGTCAATCTAATATGTTGTTTTGGGTCAGGCAGAGAACTGATCATTTGACACCAGAAATGTGCCAGAAGGGAAGAGGTCCAAGCAGGAGCATCCCCACAAGAGACAGTGACTACATTCATATGGTGACACTCCCTCTTTCAATTAATAGTTTTTCCCATTTTTCCTGCATGGCCAATTGTGTCATCTTTTTCTTCAGACATCCAACTTAATTTTTGAAGGTACAAAAAATTCTGTGAGTAACCAAAGATTTAACCTATTATTAGAAATCTTAGCGCACGCACACAAAATTAATTATGAGTAGGTAGGGCTAAATAAGACATTGGATCTGAACTTAAGATTTAAACCTTATTCTATTTTTTTCACTTGTGGAGGAGCTCAATAGCTCCAGGATCTTGTTTGTTTGACATTTTTAATAACTTCATGTTCCTATTAGTTTTCTTAGTACTTTTTCTGTGGCTGTCTTTATAGTAAAAATTGTTGTGCTTTTGTTTTGCATGTTGTTAATTTGTTGCTTTTTACTTCTTTACTTTCTTTTTTATTTTCTTCATCCATCATTTAGAAAATTACTCCTTTGTTCCCAGAGTGTTTTATGAATGAACGGTTAGTGAAATGAACGATTAGGTTTTTCTTTTATCCACCGCACAAAAGAGAAACCATAGGACAATAAAGTTCAATCATATTCATAAAAAAAATAGAAATTTGTCTACTATTGTTTTGAAAGGGTGAGTGCAGTGTCTGCATTGTACTGTCCTGTATGGTTGACATTCTGCACTCCACATACAATCTCGCAAACAAACACGTCAGCATACGTAACCCTTGCACGCATAATAAAAGAGCCAGACAAACATCCGTGGTGTATGCATGTTGGACACTGTGATGAACAACAAAGAGGTCCTATTGTGATATCGTAGACGTGACGTAGACGATAGCGGTACACTACACTGACTTTTCTCCACTGTTTACTTTCCTTGTTCAATACCCCAGTCTCATTTTGTGGTGACAATAACTGTACTGTAACATAATCCTCGTCACCAAAACTACTTGACAAGAATATACCTCAACAATCAAAGCACTAAATTTAATTTTGCTTTATGTTAGTAAAACATGTAACCTTTTAAGGGAGATGTTGATTTACTGTTACCATATACCTCAACAATCAAAGCACTAAATTTAATTTTGCTTTATGTTAGTAAAACATGTAACCTTTTAAGGGAGAGGTTGATTTACTGTTACCGTATCTAGAATTACAATTTTGAGGCTAAATGATTAAAACGAAGACAAATGTCAGTGAAATGGGTCGGGGAAAGAAATCCACAATAAGTCGACCTACACTCGTTTGACCTACAAAAGACAAGGATTTATTTATGAAGCTGCTGTTTAAGTTTACTTCATGTCGTTTCGGTTTCTTGACCATCTGTATGTAGCAAGAGTCATGTTCTGCAGTTAGTTCTGAACATTGCAAGGGACTTCACTGAACTACAATACACTCTGAATATTACAATGGCCATCAATTAATTACAATACATGTTGGGAGTGACACAACGAAACATTGCTCTGTTTACTGAATAGAAAAATAAGAAACCCAATTCTGTTACAATTATCACTGACAGTGTGGCGTGAAAAGTTAGAAAAATTGATGGAATAAATTAAGCCAACAATAACCCACCCACCCCCAAGTGGCAGACTACATGACTCATCACACTTCAGTACGAGTATTTATGTCAGGCATTGACTAGTATCGAATAGCGAATTAATTACTAAATAATATATAGCTAATGAACCTCCAATCCCAACCTGACACAAAGAGACAATATTGACAAATAAAAAAAATCCAGGGATACTACGAAAGTTTAGAGATGTATTGAATGTATTTTTAGAAATAACATAATGGCTGCAGAAAGAGCAGAGTGAAAATCAGTATGGCGAAAGTGCGCAGTGAATGTTCTAAATATTCTAAGTCTACCTAAAGAAAGTGTATTTGGTGACAGTTCTTAGGACTTGCTGAATGAGCATGAGCTGGGTGACTGCTTGATGGAGGCCTGAGCAGACTAGTAATTAGTGTGTAGCACTACTTATAATGGCAATGAGTGAATTGATCCTGACGTCAATTAGTAATTAGTCTGTAGCAACACCGCACACCTGAATGTTTCTGCTTGTGCAATTACATGAGTGTAATCAGTAACTCGGGGCACGTCTACCCTATCACTACTATAGAAGCGGATTGATAACGATCCTCCCAACCCTTTTATTACCATTAACCTTGAGAATATTTTTTTTTTAAAAGCACAGACTTCGATGACGTAGCGAGGTGAAATCTGTATTAGGCCAAATCACGGATATGAAGCAATGGATATATGAACAGGCAAGTAAGACTGAGAGTATACTTTGGCAAAGACATGGATATGAAGCAATGGACATATGAACACATATTCATTGCTTCATGTCCATATCTTTACATAAGCATACTCTCAGTCTTATTAGCTAACCCGTATATGTCCACTTTCCCACAACAAAGATTTTCAATTTCACGAATCATTCCTTAAAGAACTGTATAATTTCTCATTACACGGCTTCTTCAACGACAGCAAAAATCCTAAAACTTGAAAATGTCGTTGCGAATATTTTTTTGTTCAGCAAGGGAAGTAACCTTTTGAAATATGAAAATAAAATTGAATCGCGATGCGCAAGATCTCGGAGTCATGCTAAAAACATAACGATTCCACATATTAAAAACCAGTAAAAGTCATTACGAGATAGAAAATACTTATTTCCTTTTTCCTACCTCG
The DNA here is from genome assembly GCA_028829895.1 of Sinotaia quadrata. Lineage (NCBI taxonomy): Eukaryota > Metazoa > Mollusca > Gastropoda > Architaenioglossa > Viviparidae > Sinotaia > Sinotaia quadrata. Next base: position 116,206,772 of record CM054180.1, read on the forward strand.
CGTGATGTTTGCGCTGCTCTGTTGTCGAATGATGTGCCATAACACGTTAATCAAGAAAATGCTATTTCTCATTTGGTGCACGCGTTGACAAAAGCTGCCTTAAATATAATTAGAAAAGATACACAAAAGCAAATTAACTGCGTTTATGATGAAAGCAGAAAGTGAACACTAACATTTCTTTTAAAAAGTTAATTTAACGAAAACCAGTTGTAAAGAATGATAATGTAAAGAAAGGCAATAGTAAATCCCGAAAAACTGAATAAAAGAAGAGGAAATGTAAGGAATAAAGGCTAAAAATGCCAAGTTAAAGAATGCCATAAAGACAAATTGCCAAAATCGAAGAATGACAAATATACTCATTGCCATAAGAAAAATAAATTACAGAAAAAAAATGGCAAAGAATAAATGACAAAAGTAAAAATCGATAAAGGTACAAAATGTCTAAACTAAAGTCACGACAAGACGAGTAGACTAGAACTTCTTTCAATGTCTAAACTACAGTCACGACAAGACGAGTAGACTAGAACCTCTTTCAATGTCTAAACTACAGTCACGACAAGACGAGTAGACTAGAACTTCTTTCAATGTCTAAACTACAGTCACGACAAGACGAGTAGACTAGAACCTCTTTCAATGTCTAAACTACAGTCACGACAAGACGAGTAGACTAGAATCTCTTTCAATGTCTAAACTACAGTCACGACAGACACTCTCCCTACGATATCCAATCCAGATAATAAGAATTGAAATATTAATTACTACAGATACATACAGCACGGATTTACTACGAAAAAGGAAAAGCATAATCAGACAGCTAACGCTGAATACAAAATTCAAAAGACAACAGTTAGAAAGTAGTATCGAAACTTCTAGACCAGAAACGAGTGTGCAAACATGTGGAACGTCAAACGTCAAGCAAAATGCATGTGTTAAAATAAAAGAACTCTGAATCATGAAATAAGCAAGGGAGCTGATTTTGCAACAAAAGACCGGAATATGACTATAAATAGAATGAATTATAATATATTTCGATTTCCCCCCCCCCACACACACACACACCTCTAATCTCCCTCAAACTTACTTCAAACTGAGTATTGAGTATTGCTAGGTCTCATTCATATAAATAACATTTTAGAAAATACATGATTATTTAATAGACAGTTTAGAATAAAAAATAGAGTTTATGGCTTAAAATATTCTAACTACAATACCATATTTTTCTTAGTCAATTTTTCATTCACGTATCACTCAGATAACTTTCCAGGAATTTCACTTGTGACGCACGGAGGCGGAAATAATGTTTTTGAAATGAAGAAACTTGACGCGGCATTGGTACTTAAGCACCATCAATTTATTCAATGACACTTAAATGTCGGGTGTTTCTAGGCTGGCTATTGGCTAGTGCTTATCCGACGCTGGAAATTACTGGAAATTTTACCTGAAAATTTTACACCATAGTCTATCAGAAGTCAATCAAAGTGACGTGGGCGAGTCCACGTACCTCCCTCCGCAATGAGATTTTCCATTTTTGGTCAGAAGCTAATCCCTACCTGTCTCCAATTAATCTGCAGTATCGTGAACCTAGAGTGGCTTAGAGTCCTCAATATTCGTGACTCGCCTGTCCATTGATGCTTCTGGAACAAACTTGACACGTGATGCAAACATTCACCGTTTGCCATGATCAATGATACGGTATTTCGAGATTGCCTTTGTAGCAGCGCACTCAAACTCATCATCCTAGGCCTAAGAATCCCGAATCTCGGATTGTAATTAACTTTAAAAAAAAATTAAATAAAGCCATACAGGGTCAACGCGACATAAGTTCTGAACAATAAATATATAGATTAAAATAATGGAAATTATATGCATTATATAAATGCATACGATCAATATCTACCGTCTCTCTCTCTCTCTCTCTCTCTCTCTCTCTCTCTCTCTCTCTCTCTCTCTCTCTCTCTCAACACAAAGTTCCTTAATAGTGGCGATCTCTGTGCTTCTGCAATGCATTACACATTTTACATTAGACCATGAAAAGACATTAACATTAAGAAATAAATGGAATGAGTCAAGGGAGATAAGTGAATAAGGATGAAGGGGAAGCAAAACACTGGTGAGATTGTTTAATGTAGCCAAGCCGAAAAGAGGTGGAGATTTTAGCACTCTGATTTAAGAGCCATTGAAGTCAAAATCTCGGAATGTTGTGCCAACCATTCCAGAAAGAAAGAACATCTCATTCTTTCAGGAGAGCTATCTTCCCAAGGATGGTGCGCAGAAGAAATCTGCAATACAAAAATAAATATTTAAACCAATACCGATAAGTAGTTAATTCTTAAGAGTAGAAATTTGTGAATTAATGGAAGATTGTCAAAAAGCACGAAAATGTGATATTTGTCTGTTTGTGTGAGTGTGGTTTCGATGTGCGTGCGTACGTTAGTGTATGTTCGAAATATATGTGGTTGACGTGTGTGTGTGTGTGTGTGTGTGTGCTTAAAAAATAATGTCTACGATCAGTCGTGTCTTCGAACTGAAAGAAGAAGAAAACGAACACAAACATAAAATGGAAAGCTGAAAAACCTGGCAAGAGTTCACAAAGGCAGATTGACGAACACATTATTAGTAACATCAGTCACAGCAGGGAGTAGCCCATCGAGACACTGAAGTAAAAAAGCAATTTCAGTAACGGATCGATGACATCACGCTGTATAAAGAGATGCCACTTCAGTCTTTATTTATAAAAATACAAAGAAAACTCTCGCGCCACAACTCTGCTACTTCTTGTCTTTCATCTTTCTGTTACAAGACAAGGCACCAAAACCCTCGTTAGGAAGTCCTCGGCAGACATCATCCTTACCTTACTGCGAGTCAGTGGAGACAATGAAGGCAGACATCCTAACTGCCAGTAAATCATAAACTTCTTGAAGAATGAAAGTTTTGTTTTTGTTTTTGTACAGAAGTGTTGATTTTTTTGTTTTTGTTTTTGGACAGAAGTGTTGTTTTGTTTTAGTTTTATTTTTTGGACAAAGGTGTTGGGTTTTTTTGAACAGAAATGTTGTTTTGTTTTTGTTTTTGAACAGAAGTGTTTTTTGTTTTTATTTTCGTTTTTGGACAGAAGTGTTGTTTTGTTTTGTTTGTTTTTGTACAGAAGTGTTGATTTGTTTTTTGTTTTTGTTTCTGGACAGAAATTGTTGTTTTGTTTTAGTCTTTGGACAGAAGTGTTGGGGTTTGGGGGGACAGACGTGTTGTTTTGTTTTTGTTATTGAACAAAAGTTTTTATCGTTTTTGTTTTCATTTTTGGACAGAAGTGTTGGGGTTCTTTTGGACAGAAGTGTTGTTTTGTTTTAGTTTTTGGACAGAAGTGTTGTGGTTTTTTGAACATAAGTGTTGTTTTGTTTTTGTTTTGAACAGAAGTATTTTTTGATTTTGTTTTCGGTTTTGGACAGAGGTGTTGGGTTTTTTGTTTTTGTTTTTGTTTTTGGACAGAAGTGTTGTTTTGTTTGGGTTTTTTTTTGGACAGAAGTGTTGTTTTGATTTTGTTTTTGGACAGAAGTGTTGTTTTGTTTTTGTTTTTGGACAGAAGTGTTGGAGGGTTGTTTTATTATTTTTTGGAGAGAAAAGCTGTTTTGTTGTGTTTTCTTTTCTTTTTCATATCCAGTAATTGCATTTAGGACAGCCTTTGCCCATTCTGTTATAAAGCTTTAGGTTTACAACATAGAAAGAAATAGGTTTACCGTCTAAAATTATAAACCGTCTAAAATTAAAAAGTAGTCGTGATGTTCAAAGCCAGCCCTCCCGTTGACTCAGTTAATACAGGAGATGACGAACTCCACTCGCTGCATGCGTGTATTATTTCATTTTATTATTTATTATTCCATTCGAACGGATATATGCAAATAAAACCGTTTTGAAACATTTCCCTTAAAAGATTAAAGATGGAAAACACAAAGCAAATCTTCCACTTTTAGATACAAATAGAAAACAAATAACAGTTAGGTGATGTAATTCCAAAGAAAACTGCCATAATCTAACTGTCAAAGAAGAGAAATCTAAAAGAAAGTATTCGAGCCACACAAATGAGAAGTGTATGAAAAGTAGAAATTCGGTTAAATTCAAACACAAACAAAATGCACAGAAATAATAACTGAAGAATTTTTTAAAAAATGAAGTAAAACAAAACGAATTAATAAGAACATCAAAAATGGATTTTGAATACCTGTTATGAAAATGAAGAATAAGAGAAAACTAGTTAAAAATAATAAAGCGGGACTTGCAACTGGCAGAGAAAGTTAGAAACACCTAAGTTATCAAAATCAATTAAATAGAAAGAAGATAACGATTGAAGAAGACAAACTCAATTAAATACAATCCAAAGAAAGAAGACACAAGGGAGTGACAGAAAAAAGTAAACAGACAGACTAAAGAAGACACATAAATAGAGAAGAACACAGCACAAAGGTGAAAGACTTTTACACAAAGATGAAAGAATTTTACACAAACATGAAAGAAGTTTACACTAAAGTGTAATAATTTTACTCAAAGATGAAAGAAGACACCTATGAGGATACAAAGGATAGCCGGCCCAACATTCCATTCACCTTTAGATTCTCAGGGCCTCAAAACACTGCTAGGCTTGTCAGAGCGGACCTGATTTTAGATCTCACATTTCACATCTACCCGTTAGCTCGCCTCATGTGTGGAGATAGCCAATGATATAAAAATACAACGCAAAGATGAATGAAAACAACACTAATATGAAAAAATACAACATAAAGTTGAATGAAGACAACCTATAATGAAAACATACAACACAAAGATGAATGAAGACAACACTAATATGAAAACATACAACACAAAGATGAATGAAGACAACACTAATATGAAAACATACAACAAAAAGATGAAAGAAGACAACACTAATATGAAAAAATACAACACAAAGATGAACGAAGACAATATTAAATTGAAAACATACAACACAAAGATGAAAGAAGACAACAGAGAAACGGAAGAAACATACGAAGTCAGAAAATGAAAGAGAGAAGAGAAGCACACAAACGTGAATGACGACAACACGAAATGCACAAAAACATACAGAGATGAATAAAGTCAACAGAGAAATGGAAGAGGACAAAACAGATATATAAGAAGACAACACACGGAACACAAAAATGTAACAAGACAACACAGGAACACAACCTAAAATTCTAAATTCACAACACAATATTAAAAGTGGACAACAGGCCGATGGAGCAAGAAAATATATAAAAAAAGAAGTAAACTATGTAGAGATGGAAGACAAGAACACCAAGAGTAAACAAAACATGAAGCCTGTAAAAGGCAGTTTGAAGATGGAAAAAGAAAGCACATATATGGAGACAATACAAAACTGGAAGAAGATGAAGATAGAAGAAAATACCATGAAGATGAAGGAAAACATTAAGATGGAAAGAAGACATCACATCACTATAAGTGGCGGAATAAATTTGCCCCTCACTACTTTAAAATTTAAATTGTTAAATTGTCAGAGTAACCCGACTTGGGCACGCCATAGGATGGTATTTTTGAAGTGTCTGAGTTGAAGTAAATGCTGGAGGCAAGAATATGCTAGAATTGCTGATGTAATGCAATCCAGTTGGTAGTTTTTATTATATATTGGATAATTATCCAATGGTTATGATTTATGAGAACAAGACTAGCCAATGGACTGAGATCTAAACCTTTACTTGCTGTAGAAAAATATACTGTCTAATCACTTTGAATATGGAGTGGCAAGAAGAAGTCCAGTTTTCAAAGGCAGCTGTTAGCTTGATGGCAAGCTACCTGACTGATTGAGAGAGAATGGACTCAAATATAGAAGAAAAAACAAACTTGTAAGAAGACGAAAAACTCAATGAAAAGATAGAGAAAAAGCGCAGAAAACAAAGATGGAAACAAAGAGTAAAAGAGTGGAAGAAGATGCCACGAAGTTAGAAGAAGACAGCACAAAACAAAATAGAAAAAGAAACACAGAGATATAAAAGAAGGCAAACTGAAACAAAGAACGACAACCTCAAGATGAAAGAAAACACCACAAAGACAGAAATATAGAGCACAAAGATACTAACAGACAAACCAGTGTTGAAAGCAGACGACACAATGACGTGAGAGAAGAAAACAATGATATAAGTAGGGGAAGCTTAGACATTTCCTTCACAGATGACGCAATGACGTGAGAGAAGAAAACAATGATATAAGTAGGGGGAGCTTAGACATTTCCTTCACAGATGACTCAATGACGTGAGAGAAGAAAACAATGATATAAGTAGGGGAAGCTTAGACATTTCCTTCACAGATGCTGTCTGGAGATAAGCCGCTTAATACTCGACGCTTGGGTTCCGTTGTCAGAACGCGCGTATAATTTTCTTCTGGTCACACTCAATCAATCTTACTGATGAATTATGCGCGGAAATTTACCAAGTTGCTCAAACTTAGCATGTAACACATACACATGCATTCACACTTACGGTGACAAAGTGAAAACGTTCAATACTCTATTAATCTTGAGACTGGCTGGTTCAGTGCTGGCGTGTTTGATAGACTCAAAAACCACAACTGGCCGAATACATGATTAACTCCTAATAACCGACATCTGTTTGACTGCTTCGATAACTGATGAACCGATCCATGCAGCCTCTAACTGGATCCACTGTTTGTTTTAAACGATTGACTGACTATCAAGTGACTGATGAACTGACTGATCGATTGATTGATGTTTTGTTTGTTTTGCTGACTGGTTGATTTCATGTTCAGGGGTTGCTGCTGTTTAGCAACTCTCAATCAACATTTCATCGCTGTGCAATTAGTGACTCACGTCACCACGTCCATCAAACAGTCAGAACTTCATCACTGTACAATTAGTTACTCATGCCACCTCGTCCGTCAGTCAGAACTTAATCCCTGTACAATTAGCGACTCATGTCACCTCGTCCATTGATCATAAGAATTTCATCACTGTACATTTAGTGATTCAAGCCATGGTGGATCAAACAGTCAGAACTTATCAAATTCCAATTAGTTATTCACGCCACCTCATCTGTCAAATAGTCAGAACTTCATCACAGTGCAAGTAGTCAAACAGTCAGAACTTCATCACAGAGCGCAATTAGTCAAACAGTCAGAACTTCATCACAGTGCAAGTAGTCAAACAGTCAGAACTTCATCACAGTGCAAGTAGTCAAACATTCAGAACTTCATCACAGAGCAATTAGTCAAACAGTCAGAACTTCACACAGTGCAATTAGTCAAACATTCAGAACTTCATCACAGTGCAAGTAGTCAAACATTCAGAACTGCATCACAGAGCAATTAGTCAAACATTCAGAACTTCATCACAGTGCAATTAGTCAAACATTCAGAACTTCATCACAGTGCAAGTAGTCAAACATTCAGAACTTCCTCACAGAGCAATTAGTCAAACATTCAGAACGTCATTACTGTGCAATTAGGCAAACATTCAGAACGTCATTACTGTGCAATTAGGCAAACTGTTGTGAGGAAACTATAAAGAAAGAATGTATTATAGCAGAAAGCAAACAATATTTGTGACACCACTTACATTAAGCACTTGAACAGTTTATCTTTAACCGAACTCTTAAAAAAATAATTTAATGTCAAAAGTACTGTTTTCATTGTTATTCTCCCTCTCTGTTTATATAGTGTTTGCTAGCGAATGATTAGCGTTTCATTCACACAATTCAAATGACTTTCATAAGAAGAGATGCATTTTCTTTTGAGATTATTGTAACCAAAGGAATAAACTTTCTGTCATTTGTAAATCTGCGTGCTTGTCGTGTGTTAAGTCACTGATTAAGACACCAGCCATTTTTAAACTGCAAAGAGTAGAGAAAAGTTAATTAATTCATCGCTTATACTACTCGTCCACAGTTAATGCGCGGGGGTAAGGAAAATTATGTAGTGAATTAATAAAGTAGGTCTAAATATTTTTTTAAAATATATTTTTAATTAATAAAAATATGTATTAATTTACAGCATGGTAGAGTCATGATATATTAGTGGGCTTAAAATTATGGCGTGAAATTGGTGGGCTCAGACTCATGACGTGAAATTAGTGGACTCAGAGTCATGACACAAACCCACTACTCCCACTTATTGCTCATTGTGATACAAAATATATATTTTTTTCCCGTAGAAGACCCAGCAAGTGATCACAAACTTGTTCTGCTTTGGGCTGTTTTGCCATATGTCCACATCCTTACAATCGCGCACAAAACTTACACTAACGCACAAAACTTACACTAACACAGAAAATCGAAACTTGCAGCGAAGCCATTGATATAATTATGAAATTTGAATGACGTGGCATTCAGTAATTTGAAAGCTTCTTTACAAACCACTCAATGAACGGAAAATGATAAGTCCTACCAAAGTAACTTTAAAATTAAAAGAAAAGACCTAATAAACCAATAAACAAATCAAACAAAACAGGAAAAGTATTAATGTCCAAAACAAAAGCAAAAACCAACCTGAATTTTTCAATAACAATAATAATATAACACAGGAACAGGATAAATAATTCAATTTGGCTTCCCCCCCACCCTCTGTCGTGTTTGTTGTTAATAAATACGCACAGTAAATGCATTCCGTAAAACGCGAATTTAAAAATCAACACACGATTCAGTAGCGACGGAATCAATAACAGCCGTGGTTGTGACGATCTGATACTGTCAATACGGCTTGCCAAGGGGAGAGAAGTTTCAAAAAGCCTGAAAGGAGAGGTTATGTGACACGTTGATTGGTCCGCTAGCAGCCGCAACATGGACGCATTCGATCGCGTTCGTGCACCGATAAAACCGGGGTTAGGCTAAATGAAACCTCTAATTGGGAGAACAGTGTGGCAATCAAAGTTTGGCACACACTCGTAAGCTCACGCAATTGTACATAATTTCATTTTCGGACTGGAGTTGAGGTACAGGATAGTAGTGTGTGTGTGTGTGTGTGTGTGTGTTTGTTTGTTTGTTTGTTTGTGTGTGTGTGTGTGTGTGTGTGTGTGTGTGTGTGTGTGTGAGTGAGAGTGGGGATGAAGGTAGAAGTGTTTTAAAACATTTTGGAAAAATAAATTGAAGAGCAAGCATAGGGATTACAAATAGATATTTTTGAGTTACTTATTTTGAAAAGAAGAGCGAAAAAGACTGGGAAATTCACATATTATCTTGTGGAGATATTGTGAAATTCTGAAAATAAAACAAAATTCTCCATAGGGGGTGTAGCTATTTCAATGCAAATTTCTTCATAAGAAATAATTTAAAACCTAAGAAAGACTTTGACTTAACTATTAATTTCCTCTTGCAAACACTTTGAAAGAAAAAGTTTTATAGGCACGTACTGAATACTTGACACAAGTAAGGATTCATCAATCGTGTTAAAATTTATATTTAACAAACACCTTCAGCATTATATTCACAATGTCTTACTTATCTAGAATAGCCTTTCTCAGTCTTTTTACACTGGAGAAACCCTTGTGATAATTTGCAGGTCTTGCATAAAAATTACAATATCTAAAATGTGTATTACTTTTTTCAATCACAATCTCTCGGTGAACCCCTTACGACCTTCCGCTGAGCCCCGGTTGAGAAACCTTGTTCTAGAATCTTAAACAGAAAAGTTCGATCGTTTCAAAATTCACGTATCATCACTTTATTCTTCCCAGTCTCCCACCCAACAATCTTCCGTCAACAGTCTCCCATTCGACAATCTCTCCTCCCAACGTCCCAACGTGTGCACCCTACAGCAATTAAGATCATGTTTATATTTCTTTCACTGCACGTTTCAACAGTTAACGACGACCGCTTATGCTTACGTGTTCGCCAAACTTGCAGATTTTAAAAATTATTTTAAAATATATATTTCGATTAATGCACGATTATTTTTTTAATAACACTTAATAACAATATACATTTTTATTTCTGCTGTAGGTATGGATGGCTGTAACTATAGATGTAAGTTTCGTGTGCTACATTCAATGCACTCGCACCCATTGCTAAAGGCTCACGTACAAACTGACAAAACAACGCGACTGATCATTCACCATACTTAGTGATAGACAGGTAAGTAAAGGCGTGCTCCCAGACCCCCAGTCACACTCATTCACGCCTAGAGAAATGTAAGACAGTTGACATAATAAACGTAAGAGTCTTATCTAATGAAATGGTGACATTTAATATGTAACGGAAGATACACTAAAAGCAATGGTTGCTCAAAGGATGATATCAAGACTGTCATGCCTTGCACCACCTATCTTTCCCTAGACCATGTTAAGGAAGCTACCCGATGATGGAAATGAATGGGTGGCGGAACACAGACAGACAACATTGGTTTCACACGTCCTGTAATGGCTCTATACGAGTCACTTCCCCCTCCCCCCAACCAGGTGCTTGCTTCAACAATTAACAAGACAATGACAAAACAAACATTACAGAATGACAATACATAAGTGTGTAGTGTGTAAGAATTTAACAATGAGATAAGTAAAAGTGAAACTAAGAAACTTTATGAAACAATAAAAAAAGAAAAGAGAAATTTAATATGTAGGGCTGCAGCCCAAATGAAACTGCACAGAAGCAGATAATCCAGCACTGTCACTGTAATAGTCTATGTTTATGGGTGTCTTGTGACTTCCCTAACTTCCAAACAGTTCTGATTTCACACACAGAGATTTTGATATAACATGTCCTAGTTGGAGCCAGTGGCTACAACTAAAAAGGTTCAGTATGGAACTCAGCTCAGTTTTCATATTACTCGGGTCCTACTTGAATGTAGATACAAACTACTTATCTTCCTTCTTTTCTAAATTCAAAATTCTCAGAGTCAAACTTGGAAATGTGGAATTTAACTAATTTCTGTCAATAATTATAATATTGTAATTTTGCATGCTGCTATATAATTATATTGTAATTGTGCCTGCTGTGATATAATTATCATATTGTAATTTTGCATGCTTTTATATAATTATAAAATTGTAATTTTGACTGCTGTTATATAATTATAATAGTGTAATGGTGCCTGCTGTTATATAATTATAATATTGCAATTTTGCTTGCTGATATATAATTATAATATTGTAATTTAACCTGCTGTTGTATAATTATAATATTGTAATTTTGCCTGCTGTTATATAATTATAATATTGTAATTTTGCCTGTTGTAATATAATTATAATATTGTAATTTTGCCAGCTGTGATATAATTATAATATTGTAATTTTGCCTGCTGAGATATAATTATAATATTGTAATTTTGCCTGCTGTTATATAATTATAATATTGGTAGAAAGCACTACCTGTTTTGTAGCAAAACTGACTTTAACCAGCAACATATCTTTGTGAGGCAGTTTCAGTAATTCTTACTTTTTATCAGAAATAAACATATTTGAGGATTAATCTGATACCATTACTCTAATCCTACTTCCCGCCCCACACCTGTACTACACACGGGAAAAGTGTCTTTCCATTAATTGGGCCCACTCTATTAAATTTTATCTTGCTAGCCCCAACCCTTCCAAACTCTAGTCATGTCACCTGGGATAACAATGACATGAGAAGGTAATAAGCTAACTCAGACGCACCGACGACCATACAGACAACAGCCAATAACTGCGCATACAGTACTACAAATAACAGTAGTAGTTTGAAGACAACTGATTTAAAATTAACAAATGTAATAAAGAAAGAAGAAAAACAAAGATTTATATTCGAGGTTTGAGTTTAGAAAAATACACCTCCTGAATCTAAATGTCACACAATTCTGTAGCTAGTTGATACATTGATTATATAACAAATGAATGGTTCTCATTACAAATAATTCTAATTTTCTAGCATAACAAACTCAGACATAGACAAATGACAAACAAATGACAGCTAAAATGAAGGCTGCATTCATTGACACTCATATCTATGACACAGGGCCAACAACTCTTACACAATGAAATGAAATACTAGACAAATCTCGCCCGACTACTACCGTCTTATTGACAATAACAATACAGCCTATACAAAGGCTACAAAATCTCCCAAGATACCCCTGATGTTTCTAAATCAGACCAAGACTACTAGACATCATGCGCACTCGGACTTTATGAATTGTTAATTTAATTTTAAAATCATTAATCCTAAGTACAATCTGCAACTCGCCAATGGCCGTTGGCTATTGCATTAGATGACCTTCGTCACCCGATGCCATGTACTAGAGTAACAGCGTTATGTCGGCATTTATGGTACTGACCAGTATTCCTTTCTCGGCTCTCTTGCACGTTATTTATTTATTCAAGCGGATCCACAACGATAATAGGGGTCTCCAGTTAGTTGACCGGCAAAAGCTGCTATGAGCTCCTGCCCACAGTGACATGTTGCCATTCTTCCTACGATAATTGACGGAAGAGGTTTGCAGGGAACTGTTAGCTGAAACAGAGATCTATTGACGTCATTCAATGTCAGGATAAAAAATATGCAGCATTTCCACTTTTGTTTTAAGCTCAGTCGTTCTAAAGTACCGTCATTGTATGTAGTGGCACTTTAGAAATATTTGTTTATTTATTTATTTTGGTGACGCCACGACTTATTGACGTCTTTAGCCGTCATCTTCTGACGTAGAAATGGGGAATAAAAATGGAACTGTTATGAACGTCTGATCTCCCTCTGTTGTGTATTCACGGTACGTATGCACGTGTGTAGATGCATGTGAGTGAGTGTGTGTGTGTGTGTGTGTGTGTGTGTGTGTGTGCGTGTCCCTAATTCACAGGTTTAATTTTTTTGTTAGAATCTTTAAATCCCAGGTGAAAGAAAACAAGCGGAACTCTATCGAAGATTTGTTGTATACTACAATTTAATTCTGACATTTAAAAACAAAATCAGTGATTGAAAAAAAAGACTGAAATCTAACAGTCTAAGATTTGAAGATGTGGATGCGGAAGAGCGTCCGGGCAGTGCAAGAACGACAATAAAACGCATGAATGTGTGTACATCTTCAGGACAGAGAGAGAGAGAGAGAGAGAGAGAGAGAGAGAGAGAGAGAGAGAGAGAGAGAGAGAGAGAGAGAGAGAGAGTGTGTAGAGGATAGTAGAAAGCATAAACTTTCATGCTTCCTCTTTTACATTAATATAATGAAAACGAACACAGGAGAAAATATGGTACTTTAAAAAAAAAGTGATAATGAGCTTAAACCATTAACAGTAAAGATACGGATTATTTTATTCCTATCTATACGCTTAATATTCATTCATAAGGAAAATATAACACAAACTATTTCTTTTACACAGTGATCATTTTCACATTTGTACACTGGTCATGAAAACGATGTCGGCCTTGAAATGTCTGCGAGAGAATGGACCAGCAACGTTATTAACTCAACCGCTCAAAATGACTTTAGTGCGGGTTGTTTTTTGCCAACCACACGAGACACATGCGTCAACACCACTGCCCGGCCAAGCACATTCTATCATTCGTGTATTAAAAGGATCAAGATGCGGTGCCCATATTGCAGCGCTCCAGTGAAAAAGTTTCCTTTGGCGAAATCATTATTTCCTGCAATGTACATTTGGCTTTGCCTTCCCTTCAAGGTATACCCTTCGTGTACCCTCGTAAGACTAGAAGATTATGTGTTTCCAGAAGTGTATTTCAGATATGTCTCAGAAACTCAGGTAGCATCTGCGCGAGCTATTCGGCTGATATAAACTGTAAACGTCCTTGTTGTCTGATTTAGTGCCAGCAAATCAGAGTCTGCCGGAAAATCAAATTAAAACGCTTTTTTTGTATAAAGAGAGATTTGCAAGTCCGCCGTGCCGAATTTATTCTCATTGACAAATGTTGCTCAGACACTAGATGATAACGAGAGGTAAAAAAGAACCCTCTGTTAAAATGGTTACGTCAACTTTAACATACAATTATTAGAACAAGCAATTTCTTTCTTGCAAAAGAAAGCAATAAATCCATAGAAGGCATTGAAAACAAATTGCTTGTGTGTGTGCGCGTGTGCATGTGTGTATGTATGTGCGTGTGTATGTGTATGTATGTGCGTGTGTATGTATGTGTGTGCGTGTGTGTGTATGTGTGTGTGTGTTTGTGTGTGTGTATGTGTATGTATGTGCGTGTGTATGTATGTGTGTGCGTGTGTGTGTATGTGTGTGTGTGTTTGTGTGTGTGTGTGTTTGTGTGTGAGTGCGAGAGAGCAAACTTTCAACATTACGATAACATAATCCCACACGATCCTATCGAAAACGTTATTCTGTTTCACGTTCGTTCTATTCATGTATTAACGCTCAGCATTCAGTTGTCGTCGTTTCTTCAGTTTGAATGGTGTTATAATGCAGTGGTGTTGGGAATGAGAGAAACAACCATATTAGACAAAAAGATGGCTACGTCATTCACTGCAAAACAAATGAGTTTTCATGGTAAAAGTTAACTCTGATTCACTCCCAATAGGAGTGAACGTCCTTGTATACCGAGATGCAAACAAACCATTAAGACGAAAGCAGAATTTTAATGAATAGGTCTAAGCGCATTGAGAAATTTACAGTTTACAGATAGACAAGACTACAACACACACACACACACAAACACACACACACACACACACACACACACACACACACACACACACACACATGACTTGAGAGCATCACTGCATTCACACAATGACACGATTAAATACGACAAAAAATTATAAATAATCCATAACGTTCACACTCGAACGAGACATAAATTGCAGTCAAAGCCGCATTACGCTTTTGGAAAGGGAGATAACTACACTGCCTGATGACACTCCATTGCGACGAAATCCCACACTCCAGCATGCCAAGTCAAAGTACCGTCCCTGCCTGATAAAGTTAGACAATACTTTAGTCATTTTCTTCAGAAACTAAAGTTAGAAACCAGGCTCCCTACTAAATCAGAAAACAATAGTTTTACCACCACGTTCATAAAACTTCCGGCTCATGCCAAGAAAAGTTTTGTTTCTAAAGTCGTGACAACTCGGTGGTGGTGACGGGTGGGGATCTTGTTACTAAAGCTGTGAGAACTCTTTTGGGATAGGGTGTTTCTAAATTTGTTGAGAACCCTTTTGGAGTACAGTGGTGTTTCTAACATTGTAAGAATTCTTGTGGGGAGGTGTGTGTGTGTGTGTGTGTGTGTGTGTGTGTGTGTGTGTGTGTGTGTGTGTGTTTGTGTGTTTAGAGATGTGAGAACTTTTGGCCATTTGTAGAGCTGTTGAACTCTAAATATATTGCAAATGAGTTAGCAGATGAGATTACAGACACATATGTAATATAACTATGCATTCATTTCCACCCACCCACCCCAGCCACACCAATGAGTATTAAAAATAAAGCATCTCTTCTGGCATTCGGTATAACCGTTAAAAAGCAAAACTTATCTCAGTTACAAATTACAATTATATGAACAGTTTTACGTCGTGAATATATGAGTTCCCGGTAAACAGTTACTGAAAACCAGTATTAAAGAAAAGTAACAACAACCAATGAATATCCAAAATATAGAATTTTGAGAAAATCACATTATTTTAAACTTGTAAATGTTAAATGCTTTAAATCTGATAACTGGTAATCAAAGTGTCCTTTGCTGCAAGGTAATCAATTATTAAGTTTAAATGAACGAAATGCAAAAAATAAAACGCTGGATGTATCAAACAAGGGATACAACTCAGAAAATGTAAAAATGACGGGTAGATTTTCCAACTATTAGGTAATTTAGTGATGTCGATCAGTGGTCAAACGGTAAAATTATGGTTACAACCTAACTATGACTAATTTGGAAAAATTTTTTTTTTTGAAAGGTAGCAAGTAGTCATTTGTGATAAACGTGAATGAAAATAAATTATAATAATATATTATAGGATTGAATTAACAACTAAATTTTGATTCCATCACATCGAAACATAATCATAGCGATTTTAAAAAAAGGAAGTTATGGACATTTCATTACTCCCACTCCCAATTTCACGCACACACGTACACACGTACACACGCACACAGCACACACGTACATACGCACACAGCACACACGTACATACGCACACAGCACACACGTACACAAATATATTTCAAACGCATATAAACATCCCACATGGTCACACTTACGTACCTACATCAAAACAAACCTAGGCCTATACACAAGTATACACGTTCATTTACACACACACAAAATACAACACCCACAATCTCACACATGTATATACAGTATGTACACAAAATGCCACAACACAGGTACACATTCACATACACACGAACATGCACACACGTGTGCAACAATACACTGTACAAGCTTTTGAATAAGAGTAATGATTTTCTTTTTTTTCAAATGAGTGCCAAAATAACGAATAGCCAGTCGTAAATTAATGAAATGTTTGTGTCAGCCACCCCAGTCGGCTTCCCACGGCTCCATTCTCTAGGTGGGTGACAGTTGCATGAATACCCGGCGTGTTGGATCGTATGAAGAAGTATTGACTGACCACCCCGGCGTGTTTCCACCATGCACAAGGCCACGCAGTTTATGCCCCGCATTTGCTGACGTCGAGGAAAACTGCATGCGAGTTGAATTTCCATTTATATGCCGTCGATCTTGCATAATGCCCTATTCACCTGCAACGTGAGGTAGCAGGATCTGCGTCAGTGGCCGCTAGAAAGCCGTTATTTCTGGCCGGAATGGAATAATTAGATACATTTTAAAAAATGTGTGTTTGTGCGTATGTACGTGTGAAGAAGAGAGAGAGAGAGCTGTCAGTGAAATATTTGTGAGAAAGAAATTGAGAGAGGGGAGGGAGGGGGGAAAAACGAGAAGTTGAAAAATTTAAGGAAGAAGAGGAAGGGAAGCATATTAAATCAAGAGAGGGATAAAAGTAGATGATAACATTAATACGTATTACTACCACTATTTCTACTACTACCAATGCTGATGGCAATAATAACAGTTAGAGTGAAAATTAAAAGAAGAAAAAAGAAAGAAGAAAGGATAAAGAAATGAAAATTAATTAAAACAGGAAAGGAAAAAGAAGAAAAAAAACCAAAATGAAGATGGGGGGGAAAGAAAAGAAAAAGATGACGACGAAGAAAAGAGCCATCTATAAAGTCAGCGGAACTCAGAGAGAAAGAGAGAAAAAGGAATGATAAACCGATGGCCTAATTAAAAACTTATTAAACGACGGAAATACTGTAGAGTGTAGAGGATATTGTGCACTTTTCAATCGCCAATATACGCTGAACACCTGTGTCCCTGTGCGTAAATACTTTCAATTTCCTTCAGTAAAAAATAATAAAACTAAAAAATTAAAAACCTGAACACCTGTTCCCTCAAGTTTAATAAAATTAAACCTTAAACATCCACTTTAATCTTTTTATGTACACTGAATTAAATATGCACAATGGAAAAATAAGACTTTACAAAACGATGAAAAGAAGGATGTTTAGTTTCACTGCTTCAAATTACACAATAAAAGATAATTCTTTTGGCGCGGGGAGGAGGAACCATAAATTACCAAATGTGTTTAGTCCGACGATTAAGGTAAACGTTTTCTTGAATGGCGACCGGAAATCGGCGTGACATCATAAACAGTCTGCGCCTCGCATCAACATATTTCGGATCTCGCAGCAATATAAAGGCAGTCTGTCTTTCTTTAACAGATATAAAAACGAATGAATATAAATGGTAAATAATCCTCACCCCCCCCCCACACACACACCCCAACAAAACAAACGAACGAACGAACAAACCAGTCCTCTTCCCTTGAGTTAGAGCTAATAATAATAATAATAATAATAATCAATGAAATGATGCCGGTTGTGATGTCGAAAACAAACAATTAAAATGTGAGTTAAGATAATAACAAAAATCACAAAATTGTGTCAGTGCTGCTGTCAACAACAACAGCAATTAAAATGTCGTAAGTTGCTTCTTGCTAATACAAGCGTTGATTGTTTTAATTGTTTCTTTGGTTTATTTGTTTCAAGGCCAACACAGGGTGTGAAAGGTCCTTGACAAGACGCACTAAAGGAACATTCAACTTGTAGCAGTGGTGCGCACTCTGTTTTATTTATTTATTATTTTATAAATTTATGCAATAGATGTTTGTGCACACACTTACGTGCACGTACGCTGACGTAAACATATATAAGAATGTTTCTATGTGTGTGTGTTTGTGCGTTTGTGCGTGCGTGTGTATATGTATTTGTGTATGTGTGTGCGTGCGTGTGTGTAGGTATTTTATTCTGCTTATTTACGTTTCTACACTATGCGAAGAGGAAAAAACCGGTTAAAAAATATAAATAAGTTTTTAAATTCAGTATTTAAAAGAAGTAACTGATCTCTCGCAACAGCAATAGGAACAAATTCCAGAATTTATCTTTTGATTTCTTTCATTTTCAAAAATTCAAATTAATTAAATTTTTAGAAGTCCGAAAGAGTAGTGGAAAATCTTTAGTGATTTTAACAAAAGCCAACAACATTGCATGTCACCATCATAAAAAAAAAAAAAATCCTACAAGTGCTCCATTCCACGAGAAAAAAAACAACAAAAACAAAATAACCTAACACTAAGCGAGATAATAAGTTCACAAAATGAATGTTAAAAATTTTGGATTCTCTTGCTCGACGACCGAATTGTTAAAAACAAAATATAGAAAAATAATTCTAACTCACAGAACGAGTCACTTTGGGTTTGTCCCATAGCTTTCGTAGTCCAAGTAAACTTGGAGTTTGGACTGCACACCGGGAGCTTCCTGAAAGGATTGGGAATAGCGGGGGGTGGGGGGAAGCAAGTCAATCGCCAGCCAGTCAGAGCATTTGTTGTAAAATCGATTTTTGCCTTTAAAAAGAAAAAACAACCAAAAACATAGTGTACCTTTTTTGACAACATACAGTTGTACTTTCATTTTTGTAACTCACGCTTCCGGAACGCCTCGACGAACGTGCGTCACGTGACACGCACGCGGTGGCGATCTACACGCTTGAAAGCGAGAGTGGCAGGAGCAGATAAGAGCGAAGGGAGAAGTCGACTGTCACGCGGGGCTCAAAACTTCCAACACGGCAGCATTGCAGACGATAACGCTCTGGGATGAAAGGCTTGATGTCGTGTGTGATCGATTTTTGTTGGCCATGTAAGAGTCTGAGAGCTGATCGGCCAGTAACTGATTTCAGGCCAGTAGTGCGCACGCACGTCTCAAGCAGACGACAGACCTTTCTCTGACAGACGCACACCGTAGTGGAATTTCTACCTCATACGCGCGAGAGTAGCAGACTGATGCAATTCAAGCTAAAGCAGAGCGTCGAGCGGGGTGGGGAACTCGGCGGGAGTTAACTCCGCCGAAACTTTTCTGATTATCTTTCTTTCGACCCTCAGTGCAAGCAAAATTCGGCCGTTCAAAAGTTTGAATGAAGTTTGTCGCCTTGAAACCGGGGCTCTTTCCTTGTTTCGTCACTGGCAAATCAACAGACAGAATTAGAAACTAAAAAAAAACAAACAAACTGGTGAATCACGACTTAGTGTTGGTTTGCCGATAGTAGTGGTAGTGATGGGTTCACTATTTTTCGGCAGTACGTATATGCTTACTACGCCCTGACGATGTCCGACCCCAGATCAGAACAAGTATCTTCCGGTCCGGATGAAAAACGCGTGCATATCAACACAACGCGTCCCTAAAAGATTTCGGCAGAAGAAGCCATCATGGTTTCAGTATAGGCCAACAGTTAATCACTCACGATGCATCTGGCCCACTCAGCGAAGATTTTGAATTAGGCTTTTACAAAAGTGCTTGTTTACTTCATGCTTTTGTGGATATAACTCTTATCGGCGTTATTTAAAAGGTGGAACCCCCACAAGGAAAACAAGGTCATATGTTTGTGTCAGTTTTGGGCAGCAAATTAAAACGAGTTTAAATATCGGCCTCAGTGTCATACATTCGTTTGAAGAAATTAATTAAATTTCTTGAATCCATTTCAATATGCTCAAGTGTTTCGATTGCACTGATGGGACTTCTGCGTGAATTCTTAAACTGAGTAGCAAAACAATTCTGAAGTATGTTGTTTTGTTTTAAAATTTAAATGAGCAATATATATAGGCCCTATATTTAAATGAAATTCGATAAAACACCGACCACCTCTGCGCATCTTTTCCAATCATCCAGCCGATTGTTTCGCGCACGGCCGTGTACAAACGAGCGACCCTGGTGAGAATCGGACACCCGGGGATACCTCTCACTTGTGAGAAGAAGAAAGAGAAGAAGAAAAAACTTCGAGGAAAACTGTATCCGCAAGCAAGTCCTAAAGACAATGGCATCATTTAACGTGTGGGATTTTTTTAATCTGATCCGTATTTCGTAGAACAAGAAGAAGAGAAAGGGAAAGCTTCAAAGAAACAAAACTAACCGAAGTCGCGACGGTCCAGGAGCTGCATTTGCAATGCCGTCGATATCCAAGAAAGCCTACGATTTGGTGTCGGATGATGGCTACGACAGTCGCATCCCTTTGCACAACGAAGAAGCCTTTGAGCACGGGATTAATTTTCAAGCGAAGGTAAGCACTGAGTCAGTGTATGATTAGAATGACATTCTCTTCACTAGAATGGATGGGTGGGTCGAATGTGTGTGTGTGTGTGTGTGTGTGTGTGTGTGTGTGTGTGTGTGTGTGTGTGTGGAGAGACGGCACACGACGAAGGTTTAAACGAGATTTCCTTATAGTATTTGTGAGTGTTTGTTTTATTTTTTATTAAATAAGTACAGTCATTGTTGTACATGTACAGTACATGTGACGTGTTGGAGTCTTTCATCCAACACGTCACATGTATATCTTGAGACACATTGCCGAAGTATACATATGCACGAGACAATGCTACAAGATTTGCACGCTACGGATGGGGGTGGGGCAGTTAACATGTCTACAAAATAATTAAATATTTCAAATCTACATTTTGAAAACTTCTTTCTTTCTTTCTTTCTTTCTTTCTTTCTTTCTTTCTTTCTTTCTTTCTTTCTTTCTTTCTTTCTTTCTCATTATACTATAGATGGTTATACTGATCCGGAAATTCTGAATTAAACTAAATATAGCTTACAACAGTCTGACATGCACCATTCTTGTAAGTTTGTTTGCCTGGCAAATCTGTGAAAAATAATTTGTCGGTGCTATTCCAATACCAAACACTGCGCTGTGTGTGTGTGTGTGTGTGTGTGTGTGTGTGTGTGTGTGTGTGTGTGTGTGTGTGTGTGTGTGTGTGTGTGTGTGTGCCCCTGTGTGTGTGGTGCTGTACTGTGCTTTGCGAAAACATACTGTTACGGATTTGAAATTGATTCTGTAAACAAAGCTAGTTGAGGTAGTCACGGAGGCTGAATTCGAGTTGTTAATTTTGTTTGAGAGTCCTACAGACTGACACAGGTTGTTTTACTTTTCATATACTCACAATGATTGTATACAATTAGTAAATAATACCTTTCCTACATTTGCATAAATTAAAAATACTTCATAGTAGAGTCATTGGGTCAGTCACGTAAACTCTACCAAGTTGTAATATCCTTGTGTCAAACACGTAATCTCTACCAAGTTGTATTGTCATTGGGTCAGTCACGTAAACTCTACCAAGTTGAAATATCCTTGTGTCAAACACGTAAACTCTACTAAGTTGTAATATCCTTGTGTCAAACACGTAATCTCTACCAAGTTGTATTGTCATTGGGTCACTCACGTAAACTCTACCAAGTTGCAATATCCTTGTGTCAAACACGTAAACTCTACTAAGTTGTAATATCCTTGTGTCAAACACGTAATCTCTACCAAGTTGTATTGTCATTGGGTCAGTCACGTAAACTCTACACAAGCCTCGAAAATTGTAGCCATGAGTACCTCGCAATTTTGTTATGACAGCTCGCTTGCGAAAGAGTGCTAACCGCAGAAGTGCGGGGTGGGGGGACGACGCCAGTTGTTAACAAAAAGAATGACTATATATTTATTTTAATTGTAATAATAAAAAATACTTAAGTTTTATTACTTCTTTTTCAAAATATTTCAACCTAACCTATAAATCAGTCCATTTGCTGTTTCATTTTTTATTTGCATTTGAAGAGGTAATTTCTGCTCGACACCTCTCAACACCCCCCCCCCCCGGTAACAATAGATTCATGTGCTCCTACAGCTGTAAAGTGCTGCGCAATGATTTTCCCACTATTTATACAAGAAATGAAAATATTTTTGACTGCGTCATTGTCACTTATTTTGTTGGAGGCTTTAATTATTTAGATTTTAAAACTAGCCATAGAAGAACCAAAACAAAGCTGCGGAAACTAACACAACACGTGATAACCCACGTTGGCCACTTTACCGTCGTGGCCTCTGGACAGGGACAGAGTACTTTTTGCTGATGCAACCGACTCTTTTGAATCTGAACTGATCCATATATTGCTGAATTACTTCTGTACAGATGCACAGTTGACAATACGCCCAGTATGTCTCACGTAGTTCATGGCCTGTACTCGAGAAGTATAAATAAATTATTTATTATTGTCGTTGTTCTAATTCTATGTTCTCGGCAATTGCGACTTGCATCTCACCTGAAACACTAGCCAAATTGATTGCAAGTAATTAAATTATTTTCTTAAAATATAGAATGAAAATTACGATTTTTGGGGGGTGACAAAATGTCGCCTTCTGATTGCGCACTTGTTATTTTCTGAGCTCGCAAATAATACTTTTCCACTCGCAAATTGCGAGCCTGCAAGTGGGATTTTTGAGGGTTGGTCATTGACACATTTACAGAAAATGTCACCATTTGTAATATCGTTGAGATATTCAAATAAATTATATATAAATTGTAGCACATTTAAAGCAGAAAAGTGATGATTTCACAAACACTGAGCACAGTGTGTATGACTTTTGAAACAACAGAGTTGAATAAGTATATATATATATTGAAAAAGTATTTATATATAAAACCACCTGAACAGCAAATAATAAAAAGATGTTGTATGGATAAGTAGTTTATGATTTATAACACACCTGAAATAGTGAAAACAAGAACATAAAAAAATTCTCCCAAAACCACAAAACCAATAATAAGCACAGGCTGTTCGGATGACGTAAGTATTGAAAAAGAAGATTATTGGACAAATGAAGCAGCCACAGAAAGTCAAGGGACTTAATACTAATGAGGCATCGTTGTGGAATAAAAAAAAATTCTGAAAAGTGAAAGATCAAACGTTTGCAAAATTAGTCAATACGTCAACAAAATAAGTCATTTGGTTATACTCCAACCGTACGTACCCTAAAGAAAAAAACATCCATAATGATTCGTGTTATGGGGAAATGAAATCTAATTAAACAGAAAATTGACTAATTGAAGTTTGAACATCTTTGTATCAATCTTATGGATGTAAAGGAAAAAACTGATATACTTTATTTAGGTTACAAGCCTATGAGGCGGCGAAGTTTGTATACAGTAAATTATTGACGTAAATAAGAAAATGATGGGGATTTTTGTGGATGAATTTTATTGAATTTTCTATCATGCTAAAAAAGTATTTTCTTGTGTTTTATGAAGATCTCCAAATACAAACCAACAAAGTATCAATGCAGCTCACGGCCTCAGCTGATTAGGTCCCTGATGGCTTACGTTTGAATCATTCGTAATTTCTTTTCAGAAAAATCAAACACACAGACAAACAAAGAAATCAACAAACAGACAACAAAAAGCCAACAACCACACCCCAAACTCTCTCGGTTATACCTTTCGATGCTTGTGTAAATTAAGATCAGTCAGCTACGCTCATCATTTCTATCTACCATGGTGTTGGTATTTAAAATTTTAGTTGAAAAGTTTAGAGATCCAATTTCTTCCCTCCTGGAATCTGTTTTTCTAACGTTCTAGCTGTCTATGAATCTATCTATATATATAACTTTCTAGCTGTCTATGAATATCAATATATCTAACTTTCTAGCTATGAATCTATCTATATATCTAACTTTCTAGCTGTCTGTGAATCTATCTATATGTCTAACTTTCTAGCTGTCTATCTATATATCTAACATTCTACATGTCTGTGAATCTATCTATATATATAACGTTCTAGCTGTCTGTGAATCTTTCTATATAATCTAACTTTCTAATTGTCTATCTATGAATCAATTTATATATCTAACTTTCTAATTTCTGTCGTTGAATCTATCTATATATCTAACTTTCTGGCTGTCTCTCTATCACTCTATGAATCTGTCTGTCTGTATCTCCCTAGTTTCTAATGTTTGTCTCTCAGAGTATAATGTATATGTTTAGTCTTCTAGAGGAACTCGATTGATGGAAAATACGTAGGTCTATTCTTTGTTCGTATGAGAAAAACAACTTGAATTATTGTTTACACAAATTACTTTTGATAGATAAATTCTCGTTAGGAAAACAGGACCAGTATTAGACTTAACTGCTGAAATGAACATTTGTGACTCAAATCTACCAGAGCCTCTAAATAAAACACACTCATTTCCGGTAAATTTAGACTGCCAACTAGACCTGCTTCTGCGTAAACAAATAAATAATTTTAAGAAAGTTAACAGAAAGTATTATTACATATGTTTTCCTTCATCGATCCGTCTCAGATTGTGACCACTGCTAAGTATGGTAGTGAGTTCAAATCGACTGGGCCACGCTGAGGTTTTGAGACTAATTTCTTTGGTGGGATTGTATTTGTGTCACTAAGGAGAAGAGATATTCTTCAGGTAGATAAGTGTGTGTGTGTGTGTGTGTGTGTGTGTGTGTGTGTGTGTGTGTGTGTGAGTGAGAGAGAGAGAGAGAGAGAGAGAGAGAGAGAGAGAGAGAGAGAGAGAGAGAGAGAGAGAGAGAGAGAGAGAGAGAGAGAGAGAGAGAGAGGGGTATTGTTTGAAAATTATCCAGTTAACAACTTGAAGGTTTGCCTTTTGATGCTTTCTTTCGGTATTCCATGGGCTTCCAAAATTGTTTTTATTTTCTCTGAGAGTTTTCTTGTTAAATGGAATCGCCTTCTCGGTGCAGTACTCAGAAGCTCAACATTTAAATACGACCAGAAGTGCGGGCACAAACCTGCGAATTGCAGAGTAGTGGTCAACGCAGGAGAGCCCTACAGGGGAACGCAGAGTCGTGTGCGAACACACAGCTGTGTTAGAGAGATTTGGAATCTTGAAAAGTGACGTGTAGCCTTAATTATTGGTGTAGGTAGAACCGCGAAGTAGATAACGCAGAGCCGTGACGTTTGATGAAGGGCAGCGAAATGTGACGCCGAGCCTTGAAAGGAACGGTAGGGTAGGAATACTTCGTGTACAGAAGTGATGAGATCGATGAAGCTCCGTAAAGGAGGATGGATAGTGGCGCTGAAAAATGTGGTGTGACGATGAAAGATGTGGAGTGACGATGAAAGATGTGGAGTGGCGATGAAAGATGTGGAGTGACGATGAAAGATGTGGAGTGGCGATGAAAGATGGGGAGTGGCGATGAGAGATGTGGAGTAGCAATGAAAGATGGGGAGTGGCGATGAAAATGTGGAGTGTGATGAAAGATGTAGTGTGGCGATGAAAATGTGGAGTGTGATGAAAGATGTGGAATGACGATGAAAATGTGGAGTGTGATTAAAGATGAATGATAAAGAGGGACCACGAAATATGTAGGCTCGACAAGTGAAGGGATTTACTTTTTAAAATGTTCACACTAAACATCAGAAGGATAACGCTTGCATTTCTGCGGGTCGTCATTTTATTTCTCACAGAATTAAGAAATAAAGTTTTGAGGGAGGAGGAGAGAAATTGAGAAAGAAAGCATTTAACTACCACGGGAATGAATATACGATTTGGGGAAAACAGATGCTAAGCAGACACTAAGTGGGCGGTGTTGAATGGTTCGGCGCTGTTGTTAACCGCAACAGGTCCGTTACGAGTGCACGATGCGTTCATTCTGATGAGACACGTTAATGCGAGCGAGCAGTACGCTCTCGCCATGTTGAAAATGCTAAGGAGCAATCGGAATGGCATCTTTTCGTTTTGTCTGTCTCTTTTGTGCCACTCCGCATTTTTAATCATTTTCCTAGGCTTTGTGGTGTAAGCAATAGCAGCTGTCACACTTCTCATAAGTCTGAGGTTAGGTGATTATTTCCGTGTCTATTTCCTCTTCCAATATTGTTTTTAATATCTATCTATCTATCTATCGACCTACCACCTACCTATCTATCTATCTATCCATCTATCTAT
The DNA here is from genome assembly GCA_028829895.1 of Sinotaia quadrata. Taxonomy (NCBI): domain Eukaryota; kingdom Metazoa; phylum Mollusca; class Gastropoda; order Architaenioglossa; family Viviparidae; genus Sinotaia; species Sinotaia quadrata. Next base: position 116,233,015 of record CM054180.1, read on the forward strand.
CTATCTATCTATCTATCTATCTATCTATCTATCTACCGACCTACCTACCTACCTATCTATCTATCTATCTATCTATCTATTCGCGTCCCTCCGTCCATTCATCCATCCGTTTATTTATCTATCTTTATAACTATCTCATTCTATATCCCTGTCTGCCTACCGGTTTAGGATCAATTCACAATCAACAATATCAGTCACCTTTGTATGAAGCCCATTGTATTCACTCCTTGTGGTAAATAACTGATTCCATTTAATCCCTGTAACATTTTCCCTCTCCTTTGTCAGCCGACCAAAAATCTTAAGCTCACTTTTCATCCACTCATCCACCAAGGTTTTTGTATAAGCCACTCCCACCTAACCCCGCACATACATTCCCACTCAATAAAGTTATTGAGTTATTTCAGACACAAAGACAAATACACATTTGAGGTGTTACCATATCAACGCACTATCTTTATCATGAAGCATTAAAATTAACACTTGGCGTTGGGTACTTAAGCCGTGCACTAATATGTGGCTTTGGATACTTACAAGCCGTGCACTAACACGTGGCGTTGGGAACTTACAACCGTGCACTAACACGTGGCGTTGGGAACTTACAACCGTGCACTAACACGTGGCGTTGGGTACTTACAGCCGTGCACTAACACGTGGCGTTGGGTACTTACAGCTGTGCCCTAATATTGGCGATGGATACTTACAGCCATGCACTAACACTTGGTGCTGGGTACTTGAAGGTAGCACTGGATTGTTGCACTGGATTGTTGCAGGAGCACTGACAGCCAAACTCTAAGACTTGGACACTGATAGCCAAGCATTAACCCTTGAGCACTAACAGTAAGTATTAACATTTGGACACTGATAGCCAAGCATTAACACTTTGGCAATTACAGCCAAGCATTAACACTTGAGCACTAACAGTAAGTATTAACATTTGGACACTGATAGCCAAGCATTAACTCTTGGGCACTGAAAGCCCTCACGCACCCTTATCAGAACTCGGGTAGTGACGTCGAAAGCCCTCACGCACCCTTATCAGAACTCGGGTAGTGACGTCGAAATGCGCTCCATTTGTCTGACTTTGGTGAAGCTTCACAAATTGCCAGAATTTGCAACGTTATTTCACATAGGTCATCATTTTTCTTTCGTGATATTTTTTTTGTAATGTGTAATGACTTGTTTCTTTTCTATCTATGCTGCTGTTGAAATTATTTTGTATCCTTACGATACGTCATTACGTCATTACTGCTAAATGGAACGGCACAAGTCATCCAACTGTCGATAGAGCTGCTCTCACCTTCCATCTCCTCTTTTGATACCTCTATCCTTTTCAGTCTTTCCCCCCCCCCTCCCCGTCTCCGTTGTTTTTACACCCTTGCTCTTTTCTTGGACTTGGCTCAGCGCATCTCGGGCCCTTCATTCCCGAAAGCAGCAGAAGGGGTGGGGGGTGGGGGTAGCACGGCAGTCGAGTAGATCGCTACTGGAACGCGAAGTTATTGAATTGCGCTCACTGTCGATGCAATTGGCAGCAATTTAGGCGGGAAGTCTATTTGCTTGCAGGTTCATCGGCGCCGTCCCTGTTAGCATCATACTTTTTTTTTAATCTTCTTCCTCACTCACCCTCCCCCCTTTTAAAAATAAGAAATTAAATAAAAGAAAAGAAATCGTGGTCGAGTTCGAGTGAGGATGGTAAAGTGAGGTTAGTGAGGTTAGTACCTTTTTCAAATTCGGTTTTTATTTTTCTTCTCCCTTTAAGTTTCGTTTTTGTGGCTCGGAACTCGTGTTCCCCGCACCCTCTCTCCCTCCCCCATCATCTCTTCCTACCCATGCTGCTTCTGTTTGCTTGACTGAGAGTCAATAATATTGCCTGCGGCAGAAGTCAGATTCCTGCGACGTCATGATTATTACATTCTTATTCTGTGCGTGTGTGCGTGTGTGTGTGCATATATGTGTTTGTGGGTGGACAGAGTGAAAGGTTAGAGAAAGAGGTTTTCCCTCTTATGCACATTTGTGCCAGTGTTTTGGTTAATGTACGTCATTTGCAAATATATTACGTACAAACACAGACAAACAAACACACACACATACACACACACACACACACACACACACACACACACACCTACACACATCTAGAATTATCACTATCAGGAAATCCACACATATAGAATATTATGGTCAGGAAATCTAGTTGCGTCCTGTTACTCCAAGTAAGAAGTCGCCCATCCCAGACTGCTAAGCAACTTATGCCCAAATCTGATGTTCACAAAGCTGCTGCAGAACACATACCAATGTGAGAAGATCGCCTAAGACAAGATTAAGTGGTGCCAAGCTCAACATAGCTTGTTGGGCTTTTTTGGCTTTTTAAAAAAAAACTGCAACACTATTTCGCGCAGTTATCACTAGCATGTCTGCAATTGAATTTAAAAAAAAAAATGTATCCAATTAAGAATTCACGCAGAATTGAAGTTGTATTGGACGCAGGGTATTTCAAGGTGTATCTCTTCACTTGTGATGTAATCGTTTATTTTTTTTAATTTATTTATTGTGCTGTACATTTGTAATCAACTTGAAATAACTGGGTATACTTTGAAATTAAACTTTGAAATAACTGGGATATAAAGCTTTATTGTGTACGTTTAATTAGCCTTGAAATAAATGGGACAGTAAGACATCCAGAATGCGTAGTTTGTGACTTTTTGTTGCATGGAACTAGTTGTTCATTCTCTATCGTCCTGGGCTTCCAGTCGCCATAGGCTAGTCCCTGAACGCTCCTTCTGGCTAGTTATATTTGCAGGATAGAACGGAAGAATGAAAGACTAGAATAAAAAGCTCCACCCCCCCCCACCCCCGACACATGTAACCAGGAATATTAAATAACAGAGATAGACTAGAAACAATATATAAATAAGTCATGCCAACACAGGTGATGTAGGTATCAGCAAGAGAGAGAGAGAGAGAGGAGAGGAGAGAGAGAGAGAGAGAGAGAGAGGAGAGAGAGAGAGAGAGAGAGAGAGAGAGAGAGAGAGGAGAGAGAGAGAGAGAGAGAGAGAGAGAGAGAGAGAAGAAAATAGAAATAGAGCTCTCAGTTTTATAGATAGTAATTTACAGTAAGAAAAATAATTAGGAATATAGAGTTCATAATGAGAGAAGATGTTGCGCTGTTGAAGCGATGGACAAAGGTGTTGGTTGTACAGCCACCTAAACTTAATATTGTGCCAAATGCTGTCTAGGATTCTAATAGGTCGCTACAGCGGGATGTCAGGGTGTGGGTCTATCGAACTCTGTTTCCTTGGCCCGTGGTCTGTTCAGTTAAGGTGTTGGCTCAGCGCTTGTCAGAGGTTCAGTCTCGACAATCAGGTTTCGATCTTCAACATTTTATAGAAGCATAGAAAAGCGGATGATTTCCTGTTGTATAGAGATTACCGGCAATTGACCATCATAGCTCAATGAAATATACATAAGTATTTGGTACCGGGAGAACCACGTACGTGTTGGCTCTGCGGTTAATTATGATGGTCTGCCGGTTAACGTAATGGTCTGCCTGTTAACATAATGGTCTGCCGGTTAATGGTTGTTCAAACGACTCTTTCATCGCGCGCTGTCAAGCAATCCCCGTAATGGTCGTTTGAAATTAAGGTGGAGTAATAATTAGGCCACCCTCCAGCTAGGGTGTAAGATTCAATCGTCCCTTTGGAACAGGGTTTGGAAGCTGATTATTTTTACCATAAGGTGAAAGTGTGTCTACATAATGCCGTCACGTGACATGGTTAAACTTGATATAAACGAGGTACATACCTCTACTACTAATAATTACTGAAAATAATTGGAGCACCACACTGAATATTTGTAATTAAACTTAATATAATCGGAGCTAAAAGACAGTGAACACTTGTAATTAAACTTGAAATAACTGGGACTCAAAGATACACCGAACACTTGTAATTAAACTTGAAATAACTGGGGCACAAAGACACACCGAACACTTGTAATTAAACTTGCAATACTTGGGGCACAAAGACACACTGAACACTTGTAATTAAACTTGAAATAACTGGGGCACAAAGACACACCGAACACTTGTAATTAAACCTTGAAATAACTGGGGCACAAAGACACACCGAACACTTGTAATTAAACTTGAAATAACTGGGGCACAAAGACACACCGAACACTTGTAATTAAACTTGAAATAACTGGGACACAAAGACACACCGAACACTTGTAATTAAACTTGAAATAACTTGGGCTCAAAAAGACACACTCTACACTTGTAATTACATTTTAAATAACTGGGGCGACATTGAACACTTATAAATAAACTTGAAATTATACACTAAAATTCAGTGTGTACCCTGCACTTGCAGTAGTTCTTCCATCTCATACTCAAAGCTTTATTTATTTATTTTTATTTTGTCTTTGTAAATAATTTTCGAAATGCCTGTTTAGCCTTTCAGAAACGCACACGTGTTTGGCACCACCATCTTTGCAGTTCTGTGTAAATACTTTACCTATAACTTCTTTGCATCCTGGTGGAGCGACTTATAGCACTCCTGGGAGGGACAAATGCAAGCACCATGATCTGCATTTCACCACTCTACGTCACAACTTGGTTTGCGTATACGGATACGTCATTTTAGCAGGCGCGCTCAACTTGGTGGTCTGTCTACTTGAGGCAGAAAACTGCACAGCAACGATCGTATCGTGACGTCATCACGCGTCAAGTTTAGCGGAATCGTCACTTGTTTCTCTTGATAAGCATAAATGATCTTTGTAAACATTATAGTAAATAAATAAAGCGTTTCCTTTAAAGTACGGAAGGAGCTTTAAATAACCAGAGTCAAGGGCAGGGTACGCTGGGGCTTTTCCCCCCTTTCAAGCATTTGAACGTTACCAATTTATTTTGTGTGTGTAGGTCTCTCAGGGTTTGGAGGATAGCAGGTTAATCATACAGGAACAGAAATGATAAGGGAGATAATAATTGTATTTTCGTCCGTGACGAGAGCTCGTGCACGCGTTGAGAAAGGATGGGGAAGGGTTGCGATGGCATTTTTTCACTTGCACCTTGCAAGATACGAGATAATTCGAAAACCTTACCCGCGTACAGGCGTTACTATTTTTGTTTTTTTTTGTGTGTGTGTGGAGGGGGGAATTGTGCTTTAAAAAAATGCTTTTAAATCTATTTTTCAACCTCAACCTTCATCAACGCCCGCCATCCCCACGACCACCCCTACCTTCTATCCAAAGCCTAAAGAATTTTCGAATTAAAAATCATCGAAAGAATTATTTCTACACTTTCATTTCTGTTTTTGTTGTGTTTCATTCAGTACTAAAAGGACTGGTTAAAATTTATGGAGAGATATTTGTTTAAGCCAGTGCTCAAGAATTCAGACTTGATTAATTCAAAAAGAAACCTTCTCTGATTGGCCAAATCAAACCTTCGCTGATTGGCCAGCACAGACCAAGAGCGCACGCTGATAATCGGCATCGCGTCTGAAGCTCTGTCTTATGCGTTTTATTTTAAAGTGCACATGTAGCAGTGATATGATGTAACACCCAACCCCCCACTCGAAATTAATTACGCGTGCTGCTAATATTCGTATGACGTGACGTAAGAAAGAAAAGAACAGACGGTGTTTCACATACATTCTAGAATGTGTAAAGACAAAATCTTAAATAAAACATAGCTCCAACTATTCTTTGTTGTGTTTTCCTCCGAGCCAAGGACTGGGACATTAGTGTCCGGGGAGACTTGATTTAACTGTTAAGATGAAACAGTAGGAAAAGACCGGCAGCTCAAATGATTGAATACTCCACCCACCCCACAGGGGAAAAATGGGGAAATAAAAGAAATGATGGGCGATTCCTTAACAGCTTCCTGGGTGAAGGTGGAGTGACTAAATTGTCTTGTCCGTCCAATGGAACCGAACGATAGATACATCGAGTCTCCTAAGCCACAGGCCGCGCACGTTGTAAGATTCCTTGGCAGATGTAAAGTTGGCTGTTTGCTGCCCGGGCCCCACTCACTCAGATCTTCACTTTTGCCATAGCACCCCCGGCGCTGCATCTCTTCTTTCCAGAACTTCGTTCTCTCCGCCCCGCGAAATCAGCGACAGTTGAAAGTGAGCGATGAAAGCCCAAATCCTTTACCAAAATAATGAGACAAATAATCTGTCTAAAGTTTAGTAATCAATCATAATGAGGCAATAACATGTCTAAAGGTTAGTAATCTGTCATAATGAGACAGTGATTTGTCCGATGGCTAGTAGTCAGTCATTGTGAGACAGTAATCAGTCCAAAGAACAGTGGTCGGTCATAATGAGACACTTATCAGTCCAAAGAATAATGATCGGTCATAATGAGACAACTATCAGTCCAAAGAATAGTGGTCGGTCAAATGAGACCATAAGCAGTCCAAATACTAGTGGTCGGTCATAATGAGACAATTATCAGTCCAAAGACTAGTAGCCGATCATAATGAAACAATAATCATGTAAGGCTAGTAGTCAGTCCTTGTGAAACACTAATCATTCCAAAGACGAGTAGTCCGTCATAACGATAGTCCTAGGTCGTCTCCCCTAGCCTCGAGCTATGCAACCAATGCTACTCTCGATTAACTAGGCATTTGGGTCCCGGACCAGGCCCTCAGCTTGATAAAAGAATAAATAACAATCCTTGTTATCCGACCGTTTAATTGTCATTAACATGTTTTGTGTCAAAAAGTGAGAGCTAAAGCAGTTCTTACAATATCACTACTCTCCAAAAGAAATAATGATTTCAATTCTTTATCATTGTTGCATTCAAATAAAAAAGCGTTAACGTAATATTATAATCCAACTTTATAGGTCAAAAGCATCAGTCATTATCACGGGACACAATATAATAAGTTTACTTCATTGGTCATTATCACGGGATACAACACAATCAGTTAATTTCATCGCTAATTATCACGGGATATAACATTATCGGTTATTTTCGTCAGTCATAATCAAGGGATACTATATTATCAGCTAATTTAATCAGTCATTATCACAGGATACAACATTGTCAGTTAACTTCGTCAGTAGTTATCAAGGGATACAACATTATCAGTTAACTTCGTCAGTCGTTATCAAGAGATACACCATTAACTTCACCAGTCATTATCACGGGATACATCATTATCAGGTAACTTCACCAGTCATTATCACGGGATACAACATTATCACTTAACTTCACCAGTCGTTATCACGGGATACAACATTATCACTTAACTTCACCAGTCGTTATCACGGGATACGACATTATCACTTAACTTCGTCAGTCATTATCACGGGATACAACATTATCACTTAACTTTACCAGTCGTTATCACGGGATACAACATTATCACTTAACTTCACCAGTCGTTATCACGGGATACAACATTATCACTTAACTTCACCAGTCGTTATCACGGGATACGACATTATCACATAACTTCACCAGTCGTTATCACAGGATACAACATTTACAGTTGTCATACAATGACAGCAATCAATACAACTTAAAGTAACGGTTCTCCACTTTAATATTCATGTATGTGTATGAATAAGGAAATACATTTTTCAAATGAAATTAAAGTATACAAAGGAAGAAATAGCTCTCTACCACTTGTGTACTTTACAAATTACAGCAATGTAAATTCCCTAACAGGCTACTCGCTAATGCCACACAAAACAACTCTAACAAAACACTTACATTAGCATTCATATATACAAATATTTATAAACAAGGAGTTCAAAATGGCAAAGTCTTAAAACATTCTAATTAGTAAAGCCAGTATATCTGCTCTCTGTAATGCAGTTGAGGTCCGTTGTGCCTGCCCAAAACCTAGCCCAACTTATATAGTTTATATATATAGTTAACTAAACCCACGCTATTCTAGGATTAATAGCTACACCTCACCCAAACACACCACACGCCTATACTTTCCCAAACACGTTCGTCTATTTCGATTGTATGAATGGACAAAGAGATGCTACAGTTAGTGACTCTCATGATCTCTGCCCTCACTGGTCAGTCAAGGATATATTTAAGGCTCTTTCAACTGGTTGTATGAAACAAATGGCAATTGCAATTAGATAAAGGTTCTTTCCCTAGTTAGCTTCTAATACAACAAATGTACACTCCTGCAGTGACAATGAAACCTGTCTGAAAGTAAATAACGAAAATATCATTTTTCAGACTATACCAGTAATTTGCCTTCCAAAAAGGGTGATTCATTTACACCTCTTTCCATAAGAGATTATTCCCTGAATAAAATCTCACAAATTAAATGGTATTAGAGAAATCCAATCCAATCCAACATATCCATTTTTTTTTTCGATGAGCCCGTTACTCTGTGGGTAATAAGGTGTGCACAGGAGGTGCTTAATCAACAATAACCAATTCACCTCTTCCATAACAACCCCATGAACTATGTTCCCTGATTGGTCAAAATTTCCAATTGAACTCTCACCCGACTCAAATTCTGAACAACGCTTCAGCAACTGTTTTGGTCTCAATGTTTCACAATGGAATGGCATTGGCAAACTTCGTTGTATAGTCAATAGTCATCAGTATATATCGGTTACTTTTACTGGAAGCAGGGATTATTGGTCCAACCAAATCCATTGCCATGTGCTTGAACAGTTCAACAATCAATGGCGGTTCGCCTAAGGCTACTGCAAGATGATTATTTTTTTGATGCAGTTCTTTGACACAGATCACAGGATAATGTACCTCCTCACATCTCCTGTTACCCCCCCCCATAGTCCTAACATAGTTAGTTTCCCATCCTTGTATCCTAGCTATATACCTTTCTTTTGCAGATCATCAATAATCTGTTCACTATTCTTCTTTGTTAGTTAGAAAGCTCTGTTCTCAATGAATCACTTAGAAGTATCTACCCTGATACACCTTACTCTAGTGTTATGTGCACATGTGTTTGGTGATAATCAACCAATTATCATGGAACTACAGGACACTCGCTCTACACACCTACAGTATCTAATCTATATAGTTCATTAAATGCATGTTACAAAAAATAAATTGCCACGTCTTAGTAAATGAGTTCTATTATTTTTTTCTCAAGGGTTTCCTCACATAGTCTCATATGAAGAAGACATAATTCCATTACCATTTCTTGCCTATCCTGTAAAACTCTCGGAATATTTTGTTAGTCTCTTCTGGGGGCTTTTCCTTGGTCTCTGACCTGAATTCATAGAGCGCAATTCGGAAAGTGTTATGGACATTCCTCTTAAGTTGCAAAGACAGCTTTGTCACGTGACCCAGACTTCATCCATTTCTTATTACTCTACACGTGAGAACTGGCTTAGGTTTTCTTCTCATTCGTAAGGTCTTTGTGCACTGTGTAAAACTGATGTCCGTTTACACAGTTCCGCTGCTAAAACGATGTGTTGTGTATGATTGATTTCTTGACCACTTTCGCCATCCCACTTCCAAACCTTAAGCTACCGTAGGACAAAACTATTTCCTACTGTCCACTTAATTAGTAGTGACCGGTATCAAAAGCCGCTCTTTTCAGAGTCCGATCATCACGCCTCTTGTTTAAGTCATCACCCCTCTTGTTTAAATCGTCACGCCTCTTGTTTAAGTCACCATGCCTCTTGTTTAAGTCGTCACACCTCTTGTTTAAATCGTCACGCCTCTTGTTTAAATCGTCACGCCTCTTGTTTAAGTCATCACGCCTCTTGTTTAAATCGTCACGCCTCTTGTTTAAATCGTCACGCCTCTTGTTTAAGTCGTCAGCCGTGCTTAATCTGGCGAACGAGCGACTTTACTTATGAAGACAATGGAAATGTCGGATGCATCATTTCTGAATATTTTACCTACAGTCTTTCTGCCATATAAAACTTTATTTTGATAGATACAGGCTAAATTAAATATTACAGTGAGAGGTCGTTACAGCAAGGCTTGAAACATATATTCTCTTGAGCTGATAGAAAACAAACAGTCTTTGAAAAAAAAACGTTTGTCTTGATCTGATGTTGTGATGTAGAGAGTGAACACGCCTTAAAACATGATTTCTCTATTGAGAGGGGGGGGGGGGGAGAGAGAGATTAACACCATGTGCAATAATAATGTGTATTAAAAAAAATATATACTTTTTAATATCTGCCATTTTCAGTGGTCCATTCGTTCTTTCATCATTGCCCACCCACCCATTCATTCATCCTTCTATCTATCTACCCACCTATAAGTAAGTCCATATTTCACACGCACAGAAAAGCATAAGGGGCCTGCCTACACACAAAAACGGGCACAGAAGCACGCGAGCACCCTTGACCTTTCTAAGGAAGCAACAAACCATTAACTTGAACAACAACGAAAATCACGACTTTTGTCGGGTCCTAAGCCAGCAACTGTTGTCTGATCAGGCCTGAATGATGGCGATAACGTCGTGAAGGAATATTATCATTTATCTTGTTTTTCGTGACTTTAATCTGCATGGAGTCGGGTGGTCATAAACTGCGGCACAAATTACGACATAAAGACTCATGCAGCTTAGTCACGCCATAGCGCAACGGTTTGTTTTCTACTCCCTCAGACAGGTCTGAAGAGCTTAGCCGTACACAAGAATACGTTTATAGGTCCTCTTGCTTCTTGTTGCGTAATGACGTACGTGCTAGATGTAGATTTGTTGTGGATGAATGTCAGAGCTCTTGGGGACTTAAATTACAGTCAAGATTTGTGGTACGTTCAACTGTGGAGTCCTTTAGTCATGGATTTTAAAGTGGCAGCAGTTTAAAAATAACTTTGCACGTCTCTCACTTGTCTGTGCAAATATGCATGTCCTTTTTTTTCTTTTTCTTCTACTCTTTCCCCTTTCTCTCTCTTTTTCTTGCCCTCCCTCTCTCTCTTTGCATCTCTCTCTTTTTTATTCTATCTATCTATCTATTTATCTATCTATCTATCTATCTATCTATCTATCTATCTATCTATCTATCTATCTATCTATCTATCTATCTATCTATCTATCTATCCACCCGTCCATGTCGATCGATCAGTGTGGCAGTCATTTTTTTATTCTATCCAAGGAACGGTCAGCTTAATCTCACCCATAGGCCCCAGGCTAGATGTTTGAGCACCTGAGCGTGAAATCATCTTTTCGTGGCTGCTAACATTAACCCCGCAGATTTATCACCAGATGACTGTTCTGTGCTCAGTAAGCAGAACATTATTTTGGTACCAGCAGCTTTTATCTTTCGAATCTTACTTTTCATTTGCAAAATAAAAATTGGAAAAGAATATAAAAAAATACTCTCATTTTGATTACTGCAAAAGAAATCAATTCGTTGATACTTACCATGAACTGTCAGTGGGATCCGTTATGTATAGTTGATTAAGTTTATGACTTTGAACCCAGTGAGCCATATTGGATGCAACGTAGAACAGATTCGCCAGACATGCTCAATGCAAGACAGCCCTACTACTGAAGCGTGAGTTGGCAGATTCGAGCATTCATGACTGGGAACAAGGGGTTGGTTTTAATTTTCAGAACCTTCGCGCTTGAATAATTCTTTTCTTTTAATTAAAAAAATAATCTAAATGGGTTTTAACATCCCCCCTCCCTTCCAAAGAGTTCTTTTTCTCCTGTGTGTTTATCTTCCTAATGTAATGTTTTTACTCTAATTCGTTGCATTGTAAACATTGAACTTATAATTTGTTTACTTGAGGGCTAGACTCATTACTGCTATCACTGCATGTATTAGTAAGTCAAGTCTTATGAAGAAGAATATTAAACAGTTTGTTTTGTTCTGAATACCATGGTTTAGATTTCCATTTTAACGTCTTTATAGCAAGTATTATCCTCATTCAATGATTTCTTGCAAATTAATATTGGATGGGTCAAATTAACCTTAATTTAGGTCGTTTCAAGAATAGATTGGGCAATTAACGAGTGTCACTTTGAATAGTCTTTACTGACTTCATTACATGTGATGCATGGTCGAGTGGGTGGTCACGATAAATGATAGTTAGTGTGAGTTCATCCCTCCCCTTCCTGAATTGATTAAATTTACAGGCAGAGTCCATATTCCCGAATTGGGAATATGGACTGATATAATGGATATATGGCTGATATAATGGATATTACATTCTAACAGCTCTAGTTCCCCCCCCCCATTCCACCCAACAATCCACAATCCTTGTTATTTACAAGATAGAATTTATGAAAGTATAGGTACTCTGTAGCGTCAAACTATTTATTAATGAATAAACATTAGCTGAAAGTGTGATAATGATTGGTACTATAACTAAGATACTAGAATGTCACTTTTCTATTAATCATCAAGATGACCTGGCATGTAACTCGGGAAAAAATCAATTCTAAAATGGTCAGTGACTTCAGTGACAGAAGCAAGGTTGCCAACTTATCTCAGTTGTAGAAGAGGTCAAGCCGCCCCTTTAGACCACGTTGGATGGGATGGATGTTTTAGCAGCATACACAATGGCCACGATACACGTTGGCAATGGTGCAGACCCAAAAAGCAGTCCTTGTCACTTATTCTATAGTGCAGACCCAAAGAGCAGTCCTTGTCACGTATTCTGGAGTGCAGACCCAAAGAGCAGTCCTTGTCATGTATTCTAGAGTGCAGACCCAAAGAGTAGTCCTTGTCACTTATTCTATAGTGCAGACCCAAAGAGCAGTCCTTATCACATATTCTGGAGTGCGTAGCTGTAATGGTTGTAACAGCTGTCATATGCTGTTTGAGGGAAAGGGGTAACTTTTTACTATGAGTTCACTCTAGCCACAAATGACTACAGGTTTGTCTGTCTGTCTGTCTGTCTCTGTCTCTGTCTGTCTCTCTCTGTCTCTCTCTGTCTCTCTCTCTCTCTCACACTCTCTCTCTCTCTCTCTCTCTCTCTCTCTCTCTCTCTCTCTCTCTCTCTCTCTCTCTCTCTCTCTCTCAGTGTACGTGATAAGTACTGGTTAATACATAAAGTTATTCAACAGGGGTGATGTGTGATATGACATTAGGTGACATGACATTCCTCTCAAGTCATTATGCTAGTTAATTAATTGTACAGTACCTACACACATGTACATTATTTAAACACACTCAGCAATGTTATTAATATTATGATAAAAAATATGAATTTGTAAAAGATAATCATTGTGTGTTAGTTTACAATTATCAATAAAACAATTTGTTGAATATGTTAACCACACACTGAAACAATAGACATTGATCTAACAATAGCTGGAACCAAAGAGTTTAAAGTGCCTTAAAATACAAAGAGTGGAATAATAATATATTTAAAATATAATTTATAATTCCTGCATTGCATAGTGAAATAGATTTTCTAACCGTGATTTGCCAGAGATAATTAATCCATTAGGATTTTACCTTGGTCCAAATGGGAATTTTGAAAATGTCTGCCGAGTTTAGTTTGAACGTAGTTTTTAATATCACTCAGACGGTGCTAGGAAGGATTCTATTCTTAAAACCATTGCATGTAAATAAGGGAAAGAAATATCTCTTCTAACCAATTCAGTGAGTAAACTCTTGTACACAGGCCAGTTGGGGTTGACAGATCACGTGTCACGCATGCTTGCGGCGCTAAAGTCAAGCGTGAGTTTGTTTTCAGTTTCCTGATGTAGTTTGAGCACTGGAAATGTGGTGATAGATTTAACTGCAAACAGTTTTGTTTATTTAAAAAGAAGTTCATTGTACAGAAGATGGTGGTTAGAATATGATATTAAACTCACTTTATTTTAAATCAGTTTGGGGGTGAGTTAATTGTTCAACAGTAATAGGTTCTATTTATATTATTGCTTCAAATAAAAGAAATATATATTCGTTTTGGGATGGGTGGATGACAGGGAAATGTGTAAGTGCCACTTTTACAAACTATTGTTTTGATTTCTATCTATTGCTTTTATACCAAAAGCTGTATAGCTAGCATTGATCTCGTTAGATCATTTCCTATGATATGAGACGATTTGACCATACACTGCCCTCGATGTATCATTTCATACCGATATGGAACGCTCGTTACGTCTTTTCATACCAATATGGGACGATTTAGCTATACAAAGACCTCGTTACATCATTTCATACAGATATGGGACGATTTCACTATACACCGTTCTCATTATATCATTTCATACCAATCTGGTATGATTTAACCATACATCGTCCTCATTATATCATTTCATACCAATCTGGTATGATTTAACCATACATCGTCCTCATTATATCATTTCATACCAATCTGGTATGATTTAACCATACATCACCTTCGTTATGTCATTTCATACCAATATGGGTCGATTTGCCGATACACTGCCGAAACGTACGGCAGTAATAAAATACCCGCATTCTGTGTATCAGTGGACAGAAGGGCAGATTAGGAATTGTTAGATAAATAATTTGCTTGAATAACATCATTACTGATTGCGAATTAATGTTCAGCAGACTGGGTTTGATCTTATGCATCCTCGTAGGCTAGATGTCCCGGAGTGTTAGAGATTACACCTCTATACAAAAGTAAAACTTCTTCCGATACACTTTAGATTGCACTGTTGTATGGTCTGTATAGATTGCACTATTGTAAGGAACACAGATTGCACTGTTGTATGGTCTGTATAGATTGCACTATTATATGGAACACAGGTTGCACTGTTGTATGGTCTGTATAGATTGCACTATTATATGGAACACAGGTTGCAGTGTTGTATGATCTGTATAGATTGCACTATTATATGGAGCACAGATTGAACTGTTGTATGGTCTGTATAGATTGCACTATTATATGGAGCACAGCTTGAACTGTTGTGTGGTCTGTATAGATTGCACTATTATATGGAGCACAGATTGCACTGTTGTATGGTCTGTATAGATTGCACTATTATAAGGAACACAGATTGCACTGTTGTATGGTCTGTATAAGATTGCACTATTATAAAGAACACAGATTGCACTGTTGTATGGTCTGTATAGATTGCACTATTATAAAGAACACAGATTGCACTGTTGTATGATCTGTATAGATTACACTATTATATGGAGCACAGATTGCACCGTTGTATGGTCTGTATAGATTGCACTGTTGTATGGTCTGTATAGATTGCACTATTGTATGGAGCACAAGTTGCACTGTTGTGTGGTCTATATAGATTGTACTATTGTTTGGAGCACAGATTGCACTGTTATGTGGAGTATAGAAATAGCACTGTTGTATGGATTAATATCCCATTGTATACTCGTGTAGAAAAGACATAATGGCATATTACAGTTTTCGTAATGAGATACACGATTTTGCTGTGGATTGCATCTCCGTTTGAGACGAGTACCACGATACAGCAGATGACAGCCCCGTTGGAGATAGACTAACAGCCTGATTCACTGACGTCATCTCACGCGTAACAGATGTTCCCGTGCAATTCGTATTGTATCCCATAATACTTAAAACGCCCAGGTGCATTATAGATTGCAATCCTTACATTAAACGCATGGCCTGATGCAAAAATAGCCTGACCCATACTCCTCGCCTAACCTATAATTGACAGATATTCCAATGATATTCAAACCCTCTCATAGTTGCAATTTAGATTGCAAACTCACGCGCACACGTGTGTGCGCATATCCCATTGATAACATATCCTGCTGATCAGTGGACTGAACCCCGCCATTGGTGATTGATATCCTGTTGATCTAGCTACCTGACTTCGCCCTCATAATTATAGGCGACTGATATCCTGTTGAACTACGGACTGAATCCGTCCCCCCCCCCCCCATATCCTTTGAGCTACGAACGGAACCTGTCTGCCCTACCCTCCCGACAGGTGATAGATATATTTTTGAACTATGGACTGAACCACCCCACCCCACAGAGGTAATATATATCCTGTTTAATTGCGGACCGAACCACCCCATCCCACAGAGGTAATATATATCCTGTTTAATTGCGGATCGAACCACCATATCCCACGCAGGTAACATATATCCTGTTGTACTAGGGACTGAACCTCCGCCTACCCCTCCATACACAAACACACACACACACACACACACACACACACACACACACACACACACACACACACACACACACAAGCGACAGATATTGTGTTGCTCCGCAGCAGTTAAGGAGCGACAAGAAATATTCCTGTGATATGCGTGTTGCTCTGTTCGGGTGTTGCAAGGCCTGGCCACGGACGGAGGAGATTTTGCCCCCAGTACAGCAAAAGGTCGTGACGCAGACCTCGCCATTGTCTCAGCGCCACACGGAAATTGGGTGACACCTCATGCAATGAACGAATGGCGAAAGGCGTTATATACTGTTCGAGGACAGACTAATAACTACTTCTTTTCGTGTTAAAGAGAAGACGGGATTGGATTGGATCGACGGGTCTGACAAAGTAATCAGTCGTTTGCGAAGTTTCACATGAAAAAATAATAATTAAAAGAATTCGATTTTTTCTTTAATTTTAACTTTTCTTATTCTTTCCTCCTTCACTCATCCACTCATCCTCTTTAGGTTTATTGTTTGCAGTGCGGCCTCACCAGTAATCTGTTTGAGAACACGCTACATACGAAAACAATGAGTATGTATTAGTTGTGGATCATTAAGAAGGATTAAATTTATAAAAACAATCATACAACCTGTACTAATCTGAATCATTGTAGAACTTAAAAATATGACAACGCCTGCAGTGCAAACATTTGGGTAAGGGGGGGTCACGTGGTGTAAAGTTCCGGCACGTAGAATTAGGACAAAAATCTACTTAGCACTGCAGCATGCGGCACAGCAAGTAAGTAGCACGCAGCAAGCCGCTTACATTGTCAATCAGTCTAATTAAGGACTC
Organism: Sinotaia quadrata; assembly: GCA_028829895.1. NCBI lineage: Eukaryota > Metazoa > Mollusca > Gastropoda > Architaenioglossa > Viviparidae > Sinotaia > Sinotaia quadrata. The sequence goes on from CM054180.1 coordinate 116,249,852, forward strand.
TTGAAACTGTAAATTGCTGCCACCTTCCTTTCAGGAGGCGGTTGGATTCGTGGCATGAGCAGAGACACCAGAAGATCTCCATCCTTCTTGGTAACGCGAGTAACAGTCTTAATTAATGTCTGCTTGCGTGCTGTCTTTCCTCCTTTGTCTTTTTCTTATTTTTGGAGTTCTATTTTGAAGAAAAACGAAAAGAATGAAGCGAAGTTATTAATATTTCACTCGTTATGGTACGTTTAAAATAGTCTCGAAGATACTTTAATAAATACTATTCTTTCATCACATCTCAATGAAATTAATTAGTTCCGTCCCAAATGTCATCTGTTACATGCTATTACGCAAATTATTTCCTTACTTGAAACGTAATAATTATATTTTCTACCCATCTGCGCTTTGTGATGTTATAATGTAGAAGGAATTTATTATGTTTGAAGTTATGAGATCCGTTTGCCGGCATGATATTTATTCAATATAAATATTCAGCATTCTACTAGCCAAGCACTAGTAGAATTGCACTAGCACTGCAATCACCTTTTTTTTTTTTTTTCTAAAAAAAAAAAGTCCCGATAATCTAAAGTTTGTTACTATAGATTACGGCCCCTGGACAAGTACGATAGCTACCAAATCATACACAAAGCATATATTTTGCATTTTAAATAAAAATATAACCACACACACTCTTCTCTCCCCTATTCTCTCCAGTCTAGACTTCTTGCTTTCTTTTTCATACCAGATGTTGTCCAATAAATAATTATATAACAGTTTATATGTGAGGGTAAGGGTGGTGGTGGTGTGTTGGCGATGGGTTGAGGTTATTTGTTATGGTAGTTCGATCCTGTGCAATGTGTGGAATGACCGCTTGATGCCGTTGGTCATTGCTAATCCTGCTGGCAGCGCCACAACATGATAACTAGTCCACACAAAAGCAGGTTCTTTTCACTAGCGATATCATTTATTTTTATATCATAGACGCCAAAATAAGTATTTATTAAAGAAGTAATTTGCAGTGCACTCAGACTCTGCATTTACCTATGTTTCAGTCTATCCTTATTTTAAAATCTATGATGTGGGTTTTGGTTGCCTGATTTTGATGTTATTCTTGATGTGTCCTATTGAGCGTCTACCAGCGTGATGTATCTTGTGCCAACACATTGAAAACTGAAATTAAATCCTGATTTTGAACAGTAACTACAGACGATTCGTGTTGTTTGCTTATGATGAGAAACTAGGTCAGATGTATTTGCTTATTCCTTTTAAATATTGTTAAACTTTTCTTTTTATTAATTTTTTTAAATGAATTTTTCATCTCGCATATCTGTTAGTGCAGTTTACCTTCCTTCATTTGTTATTATAAATTGAAGTGTTAGTGTTAGTCTAATGGTTACTGGTTTTTATATCTATTTATGTGCCTATGCTATAAAATATATTTCTTGATTTAAATGAGTGGGGTCATGAGTTGAGTTGACGTTGATGCGCCCGCATATCGACGTAACAGTTTCAGGTATGCATATTTAACCAATGATTCATACTCTGCATTGGCACTTGTAGATGTTTAATATAAATTACTATTGCTAATATCTGGCATAATTCATTATTACAATGTCACCCCACAGTTCATCATGACACATAACAATACTGATAATCATACTTCCTACCTTTAACCGCTAACTGATAAAATTTCTTCACTTGCTCTATACATATCCCCCTTTCTTCTACTTCCACATTTTTATCATGCGGCTATAACACTGTCTTAACTCCACGTCCATTCACAATCATAACAATCCACAATAAGTATTTTCACCGAAAGCCTAAAGTCAAAGTTCTCCCTACATGGTTAGCCCTCTGTCATTTGCTTCTCCTCCCCCCTCTTCTGGAGTCCCTGGCAGGCCAAGATATCCCGTAAGGTGCTGGCGACAAAGAAAGCCCCTGCACACAACTCTAGGCACCACCAACTAAAACTGGAACTAATTGCCTTATTTTAAATATGAATTACACCTAAGAGTTGTTATAATTATGTTTTGAAACTACATTAATCATACTTTAAACTGAAATCTAGCCTTCAATTCAACCACGACATAACGTCCCAATCAGTCAGCACAAATTCTTGGTAGTCGACCCATCATTTAATGAGTCAGCCAACCATCATCTAACCAGCTATTCAACTAACTAAAACTATAAATCTAACCAACCAATCAGTCAACTCAAAATATAACAGCCAACCTGTCAAATCAATCCTAACCAGCCACTGACCCAACACAACATCTAAGTCACCAACCAGTCAACTCAAAACTATAACAGCCAACCTGTCAAATCAATCCTAACCAGCCACTGACCCAACACAACATCTAAGTAACCAGCCTATCTAAAGAACAGTAAACCAATCCTCCATCAGCCATCAACTCAACACTTAAGCTGCCAACCAATCAACAACACAGCTAGCCAGTCAGTGCATTACATTGCTGGAAAAGTAGCTAACATTTGCAGACGAATGAACTGCCCAAATAACTCACTTCCGGTGAGCAAAATATATAAATTTAAATCAAATAAGCAGTCAAAAAAAAACAAAACACAAAATACACGTACCAACCAGCCATGTGGTCCTCTGACCTATTCATTACCAAGTCTGAATCCTTCAAGTCAATTTGCCTAGTGCATAATTAAACAGTCGCCAAAGACTGTAGACTCTACAGTGTAGAGCAACAGGCAAGCTTCTTGCCCTTAGGAAATCACAGGTACGGTTGTTTTCCTCACTTCGCCCGTTTATTGTCACCTCTTCCGGTCTACAGTTTCTGTGACGTATTTAGAAAAGAATATTTTAAAGAAAGAAACCATGCTGAATGATGCTTCTGAGTGGCTTTTGGACTATATCTCTGCATGAGAGAATTTTCATCGCTTGGAAAAACAAATAAAAACCGTAGGCATTTTAATGACGCCTTAAAGAAAAGAAACATTATATTTTTTTAAAAAGTTATTTCGTTCAGAGTGTATGATATATGTGTATATGTGTATGTGTGTGCGTGCACGCTCGCACGCGTGTGTATGTTCGTCTGTGTGTGTAAGGGTGGAGATAGTGGCCGGTGTGGAGATCAGCATATGGTTCTTGTAGTATGGTATTAACTCAGTACAACGTATTTTGCCGTTCACGTCTGTACTGCCGGAGTTCCGAACTCACAAAGTCGCAACAAATGGAGCTTCGTTTCTAAACGTTCCTGAATGCTACAACCAGCGGCCCGCCCGCCCCTTCCCCCCGTCCCATCGTCTAACATTCGATGACAATTTCCGCCGTGCAAAATCAAATATGGGAGTCAAATCTTCATTATTGTTTTGTTCCAAAAGTGCTTGCATTTTGGTTATTAAATGTCCAGAGATTTTGCTTCAGTCGATTACAGCATTTCCACTTTATAACTACCCCCACCTTCCACCCACCCCTCCCGAATTCAGGACTTTACATTTCGCTGCAGGCATGTTCCGAGCATTGGACCGAATAAAACCGAACAACCGTCCCTTTAAATTAATGTTAGCTGGAGATCGTAGCACTCCGAATCTCACTCAGTATCTCTTTGTTATCTCGTGTTTCTAGATTTCTTTTTTCTTGTGCGCTAAACGTCAGAGTCAGTTTATTTTATGTATAATTTCAAACAAATAGGAAAGCGGATTTGACTTCGAACAATATTTTATCAGTAGTTTTACTGCTATGAACGTATGAACGTATCAGGTTTTCCCCCTAATCGTTTCCGTGCAAATATGAGACAACAACCTAAGAGCGGATGTCTACGTTGTTTTTATTTATATTTTTATAATTTTATTTTTAATACATTTTTTGGCAATTAAAAATTATGTGTTAGATCGGATTGTTTGCTAGTCGTGGATTTTCGAACATTGATTTGTCTTTAATAAGTACCTAGACCTTTGCTCTGCATTTATCAAGTGCCTCGAACAACGTTTTTTGCTTTAAGAGTGTGCCTAGAACAACGTTTTTTTTTGCTTTGGGAGTGTGCCTCGAGCAGCGTTTTTGCTTTAGAAATCTACCTAGAACAGCTTTTATGCTCCTTAGGAATGTGTCTAGAACAGCATTTTTGCCTTAGGGGTGTGCCTTGAACAGCGTTTTTGCCTTAGGAATGTGTGCCTAGAAGAACATTTTTGTCTTATGATTGTGCCTAGAACAGCGTTTTTGCCTTAGGAGTGTGCCCAGAACTAGCGTTTTCGCCTTAGGAATGTGCCTAGAAGAGCATTTGGCTGTATACCTTACACAGCTTTAATATTTGCTTTGTAACAGCGTTTGGCTAGGTTTAGAACGACGATGGCGGTAGTAGGATGGGTGGGTGGGAGAACCTTTAAAGCATTTCCTGTGAACAGCGAGGACTCTAGTATCATAGTGGGACCAATGAACAAACTATTTCAGCGTCCGTTCGGTTGTTCACATGTGAACAGTCTCTGTAAATGATAATTGTAAGGTTGACTTTATCCAAGGCGTGCACCCAACATACACTATAGACAGAATAACTGGTGCCAGCTTTCTCTCTCCATTACACACACACACACACACACACACACACACACACACACACACACACACACACACACAGATATATATACACAATTAAATAAACATGTTTCTTGTTCGCGCACACCCACACCCACAGGGTATATATATATTAGGACCACACACACACAAAAAATGACCATTTACTGCATTTGCTGAAATGCTAACGTGTTACGTACGAGCGCCCTATCAGCAGTAACGCTTGCCTATTTCCAGATGGTTTTGGGGTCGAAAGTCTCAACAGAACCAGTTCTAAGCGCTTTCCTTTGTTTCTCATCGTTTATTTTAATAACATCCGAGTAGACTTTCATGTAGGAATGTTAATGACTGTAGCGCAAAAATAACAGAAGTGACAACAAAGTATCCTTCTCAGGTGTCTTGCTGAAAATCGTTGCATGTTATCACCTGGGGTACATCAAAGATTTTCATGTTGTCTCCTTGTTTTTCCTTCCACAGATAAAACTTTTTTCTTTAATGTACGTGTTATCTGCATGGCTGGCCTCCTTTAAGCAGACAATTTTAAAAGCGTTGCTGGTAAAACCCAGTAAACTAATATTAGATCTTGTCAGCGTTTGTTTCAAAAGTTGTTTGAAGTTTCTAAGTGAACGTCGTCAAAACTGTTGTTTATCCCCCCCCCCCAACTCCAGTAACGTCTTGCGATTGTGGATAAGGGGGCCAAACTAAATGTCTGCTTGAGGAGTGAGACAGACCTCGGGTGCACTGTCAGGATCTGATTAAAGTAGGGGTTTCTGAAGGAACACGATCACTCTGAGCCCTGCAGATCGGTAGGTTTTTGTAGGTTGGGAGGATTGAGTGGTGCAAGGACGTTCGTTTAATCCCAGACGGCTCAACTTACTCTGGGCTTGGGTAGTGTACCCTGAAAGAGTAATGAAGCCGAGGACAGACACAGCTTAATATGGGCTTGAGTAATATGCTTGAAGGAAGTCATTGCAAATGAGGACAGACAGCTTAATCTGGGATTCAGTAATATACTTGATGCAGGTCATAGCAAAGTGAGGACAGACAGCTTAATCTGGGCTTGAGTAATATGTTTGAAAGAGGTCATAGCAAAGTGAGGACAGAACAGCTTAATCTGGGATTAAGTAATATGCTTTAAGGAGGTCATTGCAAAGTGAGGACAGAACAGCTTAATCTGGGCTTGAGTAATATGCTTGAAGGAGGTCATAGCAAAGTGAGGACAGACACAGCTTGAGTAATATGCTTGAAGATGAAATATGCCTGAAATTTAGCGCTGCCATTTTGCGGAGAAAAGCACACCTTTGTTTCTCTTCAGACTACAGTGACTACTGTACTATACCAGATAACATTGGTGTGTGTGTCCAGCATTATCATCGAACGTATCAGTAATGTGTTGCTGTAAGTTGATTCCTGTGAATTCTGTTCAGGAACCGGTACAGTGAAAATCGTGGCTTGAGTTTGATCTTGAGAATTCATAAAGATTTTTGAATATTCCTCAATGTGTGCTGAGTAGCATACAGGAACATTCGGGAACATTCCTCCTGATATGCTTGATAGTGCAAGGGAAATTCTGGGTGATTCTCCATGGTATGCTGTATAGAACTACAAATTCGCTGTGGCACAAAGATGACGAATATGTTTCTCCATCCATCCACCCATCCGTCCGTCCTTCCGTCCACCCACCCATCCATCCGTTCATCCACCCACCCACTCACCCATCTATCCATCCATCTATGCGGCAATCCACCTTGTCACCTAAGCATATTTTTACGACATTCGTTAGACAGAAGCACCCGCCTACCGTGTAACACATAACGCATGCCTGGAAAATTCTTCAATATGTTTCGTTTTTGTTATTTATTGTCCCTGAACACACTTTTTATTACCCGACCCTCACTCGTAATTATTTTGTCGTGATTTAATCACCGCTTGAAAGTTCAATTTGACATTAAATCTAATTCATTAAAGTCACTTCACGTTGAAGATTCGCGTATGTATATATATTGTAATGTATACATCTAAATGAGTATCGAAACATACATAAAGCTGCATACAAAAGTATTTCATATTTGTTTTGATACACGTGTACACATGAATAGAGAAATTCTTTTAGCAGTGAATCGGATTAATACAGTGGACATCCTATGAATCTTCTGTTTACTCTTATTGGCGGAATCGTTCAAAAACGTGTAGGCCTACCTCACCCCCGCGTATCTCATACCGTAGCGAAAACGTAAATCAGTGGATCTTTTGATGTTTCTATTTTTAGTTTCTGCCTCCCCGCTATACTGTACATGCGCATAGTATTCCTGCATGCGCGCGCAGGCCAGCTATTTTTGTCAGTTTACGCGAAGGAGTATTTTTCGTTTTGCATCACGTCCTCTGGCCAGCAAGGCTTGTTTTCACATTAAAAAGCATTTTGGCCAGGTACCAGATGTTGGCTAAAACGGTAGGCCGACGTGGGTGCCATAAGCTGAAGTCAGATACAACTAGAGGGCGGGGAGGTGGGGGAAAGGAGGGCGGTGTTCTTCGAAGTTAGCACAGACACTGATCTTCAGCACAAGGCGAGACTCAAGCCTAGGCAATTTCATTTTTCTACCTGCCTGTAGGATTGCTGTAGTGCTCTACGCTGATGTTAGGAAGAGGAAAGGTACGTACGTGTCGGAAGTAGGGGTGGGGGCGGAGGGTTGGGGTGTGGGGCTGGAAGGAGGCGCGCAGCGGAATGAAACTAAGAAACTGGTGCTTACAGTGCTGAAAATTGAAAGAAGTCTGCGAACCGTGCTTTGGCACCGCGACTACCGGGGCCTGCAATGGGTGATCCCCTCGCCCCTCTCCCTCCCCCACTCTACCACTTCTCTGTTTTCTAGTCGTTCAGTGTTTCCGTCGCACAGAGCAGATAGTCTCATAGAAATTAGTCTTGTAGTCGAACATATGTTTTTTTCGGAAAAAACTACCTGGATGCCTTTCTGTTTGTCTTTCTTTTCGTCAGTGTGTGTGTGTGAGGGTGTGTGTGCAGGGGCTAGGCTTGGACCGGAGCCCATGTTTCTGGCCTGGATTTCCGAATTCAAGGCGTATTTCAGTTGCAGGAGCGGTAACTACAGAAGGTCGGAGCGTGTGTAGACGTAAAAGAGACATTATCGTATGTAAGACAAAGACCAGAAAAAGAACCCCACCACTACCGCAAACAACCCCTCCGATAAAATATAGATCAGCTTTTCAGAAACCGCTGACCCTTGGCCGCGATTATTTACCCAAGACTTTATGCTCCAAAATCTGTGCTAACAAAAGACCTTGGAATTCACAAGTCGGTGTTGCAGAGCCAAAGAACCAAAAAGACAAGAGTGTCATTAATTTTTAAAAACATTTTAAAAGAAAAGCAATAACAAACACTACAGGGAAAGACAACTTGCAACGTTCCTAACAGAATTATTGCAGAATTGGCCTTGGGTTCAGAGGACGTTTCCACATACTCCAAACGAAAGTGAAGAAAGTTCTGAGACCCTGGCCAAACCCCCGACAACCGTTTCCACCCGTCAGCTGGAATTTCTGGGACTTGGCACGGAAGGATGGAAGAAAAGACAGAAGTGATATGGGTAAGCACTTTGTACCGATGACTATCGCTAATAGGAAGACAGTAGATTTTTGTGTGGTTCGAGAGCACAACGTGATCATTCTCTCCACCATCACCACCCCCAGGCCCCACAACCCGCCAACTTTTCATCTCAGAATATATGAACGTACCTTTTCTTCCCTGTACTTTTCCCCTTTCATTTAACCTGCATCCCATGCCCTTGGAGGCAGTTTAAAGCTAACAGCTGTTTATCTTTCTATGTGTAGTAGATTTTAACTACAAGCAACACAATTTTGTCTTGTGCTCTCGGACTAACGCAGACACAACTAAAATACTAGTGAATGTATGTGTTCGACAATTCTCGTTTGCATTTATTTGATGACCACTGTCCTTCGAGATTTGTTAACTATTCATGTTTTAAGTTTGTCATAAAATTAATCTATATATACACATTTATTGAAACCTATCGCTCAACAATACACGTAATTGGGATTTTGTTGTGCAATTTATTTTTTCCTCTATGATTTATTTTTAAATTTTAGAAAGAAACTTGAATTTCAGACAGAAACAAATGTGTACGCATGTTCAAAGAAAATACCGCTAGAATATTATTTTTGGATTGAAGAACGATGCTTGTTCCCTGGGAGTTTACGAGATTTTAATGATTTGTTTGTATTTGTGTTCGTTTTTTGTATGACTGGTTCACGCTTGGAGGCCAGCTTGCGAACATGAAAGTACATGCAGACAACGTCATAGTCAAGGAACTTGGCATATTTATGACGTTATTACGTAATCATTCGCACTAGATGAACTAAATACCGTTGTTCCCTGACATTTTACGAGATTTTAATGATTTGTTTGTATTTATGACGTTATTACGTAATCATTCGCAGTAGATGAACTAAATACCGTTGTTCCCTGACATTTTACGAGATTTTAATGGTTTGTTTGTATTTATGACGTTATTACGTAATCATTCGCAGTAGATGAACTAAATACCGTTGTTCCCTGGCATTTTACGAGATTTGTTTGTATTTATGACGTTATTACGTAATCATTAGCAGTAGATGAACTAAATACCGTTGTTCCCTGGCATTTTACGAGATTTGTTTGTATTTATGACGTTATTACGTAATCATTCGCAGTAGATGAACTAAATACCGCGTTTGAAGATTCGTATTTACATATTAGGAGTTAGGACCAAGATGATTGTTCTCTAAGTATCCTCTCTTTATAAACTTTAATGCGGTATAAAGTAGATACTCTCTACTGTATTTCTTTTTATAAATCTTTATTATTATATAAATAGGTTACTGAAGATCTCCTTTCTATAAGTCTTTATTATGGTTAAAATGATTACATTTCTGCCATATAAAGTGGTTACTGAAGTACTCCTCTCTATAAGTCTTATTATGGTTAAAATTATTACATTTATACCATGTAAAATGGTTACTGAAGTACCCTTTTCTATATACCTTTATTATGGTGTAAAATGATTACATTTCTACCATGTAAAATAGTTACTTGTTTTCCTACCACTGTAAAATAGTTACCTTCTAATGCATCTCTCCTTATAAACCTTACCTTGAAATCGACTGTTTACTGTTTTCAAGAATTCTTTATTATAATGTAAAATGGTTACTCTCTAAAATATCTGTTTTTGTAAACCTTTATAAAGATGTACGAAATTTTAAAGTGGTTCTCTTTATAATCCTTTCTGCTTCGTAAATTAATTTATGTTTGAACTCTCTCTCTTGATAAACCTTTATGCTTCGTAAATTAATTTCAGTTTGAAGTCTCTCTCTTGATAAACCTTTATGACCACGCAGAACGAATTTTTCTGTGACGTATCTCGGCTCTTATCGTTACTGATATGTTCAGTGATTAACATAGGATACCTATCGCTTAAAACACTGTTACATGGACATATTAAAGTTATCATCTGATCCACAGATTTTGAGTTTTTCTTTTAGCAGTTTGAAAACTGGAAGGAAAGATAAAAGAGCTAGGCTCCCCGTCGAAGTTACTGTAAGTAATAAAAGCCTTTACACATAGAGAGGAATACACGCTCTTTTCTCACATCTGATTTCAAAAAGAAAACTTGTAATTTGCTCTTGCCTCCTGCTTTCCTGTGTCATCCAGAAATGTTCTGGATTCCCTTTTCGTATATTATTTATTATTTATTTTTTGATTTGGGGAAAGGGATTTTCCCAGGTCGGCATGGGGTTGTGAGTAAGAATAAACGATGAGCCGTAATTGCTCTCTTTGCTATTGTTGTACATCAGCCGAAATAATGCTGTCGTGTTTTCTCACGCGCTGCCCGTACACCCCCCATACTCTCAGTATCTCATCACTTTGCCCAAACGAATAAAATTCACACAGTCCCCAGTTGTGGATCTTAAGTACATGCATTAATATATACTTGCTCCACGCAGTCGAGTGTTTTTATCAGTCGTTATCGTACATGCAGACTAATGTCGTGTTTTGCACTGACCACTGGGATTTCGCAAGAGTTAATGAAACATACTTCTTCAAGCATTTGGGTGTCGATGTCAAGATTTTTCATCACTTCACTCTCTGTCATCAGAATCGTGTTGTCAGGTCCTCACTGGCCGCCACAAACCTTTCCCCTCCAGGTCCCGTAACTCAGTCTGACCTAGCATCGATTTTGTCCAATGAATTGCGCAAGTGTGAAGCCACCAGAACTCGCAGGGAAAATATGAACGCAGCATAATGGAACCGCCTCTGAGAACGAATTATATATAAGAAGTCTTGAGCGACGTGAAAACCTTGACGGTCAGCCCAGGAATGGATGCAATCTTGAAGCTTAAACTCGTGCGACCTATCGGAATGAACCAATGACATCATATTAATCAAAGAGCACAAATTCAGACCGGTTGATACGGTCCAGTGGGCTAATGCTCGCGAAGTTAGAAAGTCGTCGCTTCCTTAGCAGTCGAAACCAACCGCTCAATGAATTAAAATTAGTCGGGGGTTCGAGGAGTGGGGTAGGGGATTGCCAAAGAATTGTACTATGTCTCGTTCCCCTTTTTATTTCCCCCTTCCTCTGGTTAGTAGAGGATTTACGAAACATAAACATCCTCAACACAAGACTGAAATTAACAGAAATTCTTCGGGCATGTGCCTTTCTTTTGTGGAAAAACTTCAGGAAGGAAACATCAACTTATGCTAAATGAATGTATATTGTACCATGAACTGAAAACTTGGAACGCTCTTACCCTCGGGGATCCATCAATTCCACATTCAAAACTAATTCTGAGATTTTTTAATGCTATAAAAATTCACTATTTAAAAAATTACTCGTCTGTTTTGCCTTCACATATGACGTCATCTGGTGGTAATGTTCCATTGCTTTCTGAAAATCCGACTTCTTTTTTTTTAGTAATCAACGTTGTCGCTATCTTCTTCATTTTATCATTCATATCTTTTTCGTTAATTATCGCTTTCGCTATTTATTCATTAATCGCTGCTATTTATTTGTTGACTATTCTTGCAACAGATGAAGGGTTTAATCTCGACATGTTTGTCTTATAATCTGCCTTATATTGCTTTTATCAAATGCAGTGAGCTTTATAAGTTCATGAAAACCGATACAAACTGCGTGTACCAACATGTCCTTATACATGGATTGCAGAGAACAATAGCAAGGTTGTTTCTCAAGGTTGTTTCTCAGAACCCCAAAGTTCAGTTTTCCAGGAGTGTGCGTGCGTCTTGTGATTAAGGAGCAGGCCATCGCAATGAACACCAACATGGTGTTAGGGGTGGGGTAAGAGGAGGAAAGGTAGTGGCCGTAGTTGAGAAAAGAATATAATACACAAGTGACGTCTGTAGTTCACCACAACCTTGAGATCTTTGCCGGTTGCGGTAATCATACCTCTTTAATAAGATTGTTGTTAAGAATCATCTCTCCCTCTCCATCACACCAGCTATCACCACCACGTTAATGCCACCCCTTCTATCTCTAACATTTCATGTGATTCGGAAGACTCGTGACCTCACCACCCAGCTTATCAACCCTATCCTTAACTTCCTTTACATATCTGAACACTCGTGACCTCGCTACCCTGCGCATCAACTCTATCCCCAGCTTAATTTTACACACATCTAAACATTTATAACCTCTCTACCCGGCCCACCATCTCTATCCCCAACTTCTTTGACAAACATTTGATCACTCGTGACCTCTCTACCCGGCCCACCATCCTTATCCCCAACTTCTTTGACAAACATTTAATCATTCGTGACCTCTCTACCCGGCCCACCAAAATCACCAGCCCTATCCCCGACTTCTTTTTACACACCCCGTTGGCAGACTGTTGTCCTAACTCCGCACGTTCTTGTCTAGGCTGCAGACTTACTTTAGTTCCTCTCACCACCCCCCACCACCCTTACCCCCGTGTCTCAAACAGGGCAGGACATTTTCAGTTTACAGTCCAGGAACGTTAAGTATCTCCTATGTCTAACTCCTTGCCTTTTGTTCCTTGTAAAAGACTATTGGTATTTTAAAGAAGTGAGACAGGTCATCATTACCAGCAACATCATTTCATCAGCATCGTCACAATCTTTTAAAAGATTAGAAGTAACACCTTCACTATCATCATCAACATCTTCACTTCCACCACAACATCAACAGAGACAACATAATCATTGCCTTCGTATTTACGGTTACCTATAATTCCGGGTGTAATTGAAAGAGTGTAAGAGTATCGGTTCAGTGGATAGTTTAGGACACGACAATCTAACTACGTTAGATAATATTTTTGGGGATAGGATATTGCGAAGGTGTACTTATTTAATTAATAGAAAAGTACTGAGTAATGCTTTTCAAATAAAGATATTGACTTTATTTATATGAAAAACACTAATAATTCTCTGGGCATGGGTGTGTGGGGAGTAGAACCTAAGAAAGAATGTGTGTGTGTGTGTGTGTGTGTGTGTGTGTGTGTGTGTGTGTGTGTGTGTGTGTGTGTTTGTGTGAAAGGGAGAATAATATATGTAAGCTATTGCTTAATCTACTTTCTAAGTTCATATTATCCAGTTTCGTTCGTCCATATTACGTGGCTCACTTTTGATCTAGTTTCTTTGTCAAATGTCGTCACTCCGTATGTGTCCATTCCTGGAATACCCGTGAATCTACCCCCAAGAACCGGTCCCATCGCTAGGCTCGTCTTGAAATGTTTGTTACGCAGGATTCCGTTGTTGCCAAAGTAATAGCATCAAGCACAATTATAGAAAGGCCGCTGCTGACTAGTAGTAAAGAAAACACTCTCCGCCGCCGCCCCACCCCCACACTCACGCCACCACCACCAGACTTAACCACCCCTGACAGTGATGCGCTCACTGACATATATTCATCAAGGGCCGTTGCATGTGTGTGTGTGTGTGTGACTAAAAAATGCTGCCAGCTGCAACTGCCTTTCTTTTAGCATCACCCAAGACGATTAGATAGAAAAAATATTAAGACAATGATATAATAACTGTGTGATCGAAATCTTTGTGACGGGATGGAAAGGATATAGGAGCGGTCGGCCAGTTCAACCCACGCGTAAATATCTATTTGGTTGTGCTCAATCCTTTGGTGGCGGCGGTGGTGAATTTTAGGGACACATACCGCGTGAGTACTCTCGCGTACGTTAGGCTGAATTATTTTAAGATTGGTTTTGTAAAGTGCACGACTATGCTGGCGTACGTTAGGCTGAATTATTTTAAGATTGGTTTTGTAAAGTGCACGACTATGCTGGCGTACGTTAGACTAATTTCTGTTAAGATTTGGCTTGTAATGAGCGCGACTGTGCTCGCGTGTGTTGAGCTGATTGGAGCTTGGCACATCATGTTTGCAATCGCTTTTGTTAGATAGGCTTGTCTGAAGACTGAGGATTTCCGTTGATGCGTATGTTGGGCCGATTTGTTAAGGGACTGAGGTGAGGCTATGCAGAGCTCGTTAGTACTCGGGAACTTTTCGTCTCATACTTAAATGCATGCGGTTTGTTGGACTAAACTCATTCAAGGTTCAAAACTCTTATCGAACTCGATGAACTTCCTCAGCCATCACACTCACGGAAATGTGCGATCAGAGAGTACTTCATAGTCATCACACTCAGGGTAAGATGACCTGAGAGTACTTCATAGTCATGGTAATGTGTAATCAGAGAGTACTACTTAGTTCGCACACTCAGGGTAATTAGGGATAAGAGTGTATTTGTTGGTGTCATGGTAATGTCGGATCAGAAAGTGTTTCTGAGCTAGTATTTATCTCTTTTTTAATGTAACTTATTGGTGACTTCCGGAATCTATTTGAAGAATGTTGATAACTGGTTTTTCTTTTTTTCTTTTTTTAATGCTGCCAAGATCTCGTTGTATAAACTCTTTTTCTTTTGTTGTTAAGTAAAACCTCTCCATATTTATTTGCTTAAAATATGTACTTGTCTATTTAAACCATAGTAATCTCCCACCCCACGTTTAAAGAAAAATAAGCTGTTAGGAGTAAAAATGTTTAAGTATTTCGTTGCCAGATGGTCATTATAGAACCATGCAGTATGAAGCTGCTGTACAGAACTAGTTGAATGTATAATATTGTTGATGACATTTCTTGTGTGATAGGAACACACAGAATAGGTCCACCACCAACAATCACAGCTAAATATAAATTCTAAATATTCTAACTAAAAACCGAAATAATAAATTTCAAAAGGAGCGAAATTAACAAACAGGAATGAACAAGTTTCAAGATGTGCGTTTTCAGATGCATGGTCAGCACAATTATATAAACAGTTAGTGAGATACACACACACACACACACACACACACACACACACACACACACACACACACACAAACACACAGAGAAATATGTACTATAACTGCACAAGACATAATTATATGTTCGCTCTTGCTTAGAATTTACGACTACAATGCATAGAGTGTGTGTTTCATGACTTTTTTCTATTCTTATTTGTTCATGAATTTATGTCCCAGCAACATACCGGCACCAAGTGTATAAAATAATAAGAAACGATTTTAAAATAAAGAAAGATAACTAATATGCAAACATACAAGCAGCTATTGAACAAGGTCACAAACTATGGCGAAACAGGCGGTTTTATGCAAGTGCGCATTTGTTGCCAAGATCAACGCGTGCACATTTCCCCTTTTGTCACTCCTTCAAGCCGTCAGACATCCACCGGAAGTGGCTTCTTCAAGCCGTCAGGCCTGACATCTATCGGAAACGGCTGATTCAAACGAAGACAGAGGTAAACCACTCATTTACACAACACCTCCTAGCCCTGTCGGCTTCGAACTAAATAAAATTCATTTCAAATGCTCTTCCAGGAATTCATATCCCCCCCCGTCCCCACCCCCCCCCGGCTTCTCCTGCGAAAAAGCGTCCAAGTCTAGACGCCTGCTTGTAAATAAACATTGTGTGTTTTATTTCTTTGTATGTATTCCAATAGCTTCAAATCGCAGGCTAGGGAGGCAGAATAAACGCGTTCCACGGTCCGTCAACATTGACGTCTCCTCCTCCACTGCCCCCCTCCCCACCCCTCTTGAATCAGGACGTTTTATTTCAGGATAGTTGGTTCCGGACAGAAAATACGGTCTCTCACTTTCTTGCCTCTTTCTCGTTTTTTCCTCACCATGTGTATCTTAACAGCAGATTTGGGGTTAAATTTCTGTGCAGTTTCGACAAGTTTAAAAATATTAACAGAACAATGTGTGTGACGTGTGGTCCAATCAAGTGCGTTGCCTCTTCTCGTGACGTCATTTGCTAAACTTTTAACTTCATTTAAAAAAAAAAAAAACTTTTATTTTCCTAGGTAGCGAAGTATTTTCTGGAATTCTTTCACCATTTTCTATAGTCTAGACAAGTTACAGCCCATTATATATTTTAATTTTCCATATCTTTCATTTAAAGATTTGTTTCTTGCTCATCTTGTCAAAATCTTGAAATTTCATGCTATTGAGTAAACCCATTAGCAAGTAGTCTCCGGCTTCCCACTGTCAAGTACTGAGAGCGAGTCCTCCAAACGACCATGGTATACGCAGTATGGTTCTGGTAACAAGTTTCGTGACGTAATATTTAATAGGAAAATCCCAGAGTTAGTAACCCCCCCCCCCTTCTCGTTTTTTTATTCTTGGCACGCTTCCTACATGCTTGCACTTTTGTAACCAAGAGAGCAAGGTTCAGCGAGTGCTCTCCTCCTAGAAGTTTTGTGGCTTCGCGCATGCGCTGCTATTATTTTCGGCAGCAGACCGCTCCATTATTTTATATTTGCACTACAGTTAGAGGTTTAATTTATTATTATTACTGGTGATGTTGAGTTTTGTTGAGTTTGTTATGATTATTATTGGTGGGTGGTTGTGATTTTGACCTGTTTATGTTACTGTTATTGTTGGAGGGTTGGAGATAATGGTGTTGAATTTTTGTTATTATTGGATCTGGTGGTGGCGAAATTCCATAATAACTCATGCGCTCCCCAGACATGTAAAATAAAGATATCACTTATAAAATAATACATTAACATAAAAAAAAAAGAGAAGAATGCAGCGATATTGAACTCATTCTTGTTTCAAGAAGTGCAAATTCATACAGGTTCAAGTGCAGATAAAACTGGGATTTCGTCTTTTCACCCAGACGAAGCCAAACAAACTATGCCTTTCAAAAAATCTTCGTACATTACATAGTGTCAATAGCCACAATAATTTATCAAGATTTTGTTCCTGTGTTCCAGTGGTTAGAATCCCGCTAGATGAAATGTTTCTTTCAATAGCTGGGAATTTATTAACTCATTTGGTCATTAGTTCACTTCGTTTATTTGATCAGCAATTGGTTTGGCCATAAGTTCGCTTGATATTTCATTTGGCTTCGTTTAGTTTGTTTGGGTGACAAGACGTGCTGTGAATCTAGCACAGTTACAGCTGATATTGTGACAAAAGTATCATTTTGGTTTTGAACTTTGCAGGCCTAGTTTTCGGATTAATTAGACGGATATTAACAGATTATCGTCTTGTCGGATAAACACGATAATCCATTCAAGTAATGAGATACGATAAGTTCCTACTAGTTTCACGCACTACTGAAACTTTCGACCTTTCGCCATCAAGGTCAGTCTAAAGTGTACTTACCGAAGAAAATGAATTATTTCATTAAGCTAATATTTTTTCCTGTCCAAATTTTAAACGGAGTTATTGCTTTCTGATTAGCCGTTTGCCAGTTGGGCTAGTGTGCCATATATTAATCTATATATTAAACTTTCTTTGCACGACACTTGCTGGAGGGTGAAGATAACAGTGGGGCGGAGGGTAGGACGCTGACTCATGCTCGAGTGACAGACTGTCGAAAGCCGCTTAGTGTGGGGGAAAAAAACTTGTGTGTGTGTGTGTGTGTGTGAGAGAGAGAGAGAGAGAGAGAGAGAGAGAGAGAGAGAGAGAGAGAGAGAGAGAGAGAGAGAGAGAGAGAGAGAGAGAGAGAGAGAGAGATCTATAACCGCTCCCTACATCAAAATAGTGAGTTCATTTGCTGTCCCGTTAAACCTGGTCCGTGTGTTGTCGGACAGGATAGGCCGAGACAAAAAAATTGCCCGAAGTAGATTTACCAAACGCCAACTCAAACCTTTACTCCCCACCCATCACATTTTCCCTTCCAGACCAATAGTCTCTATACGCGTGCGCCTGTTTGCGAAATCAGCAAAAGTTGGAAGTGGACGTGAAACCGAAATCCGCTCCTCTTCCCACCCCCTCCCCCCAAAACAAACAAAGCAAAATATTACCTGGAAGAGTTTGGCAGGTAATGCAGAAATAAGAGAAGCTTCCGTTTGTTCTTGATTTTTCTTGTAGAAGTCAGCAGACTGCTTACGAGTTGTGGGTGTGTGTCTAATTCGATTTGTTCCTCTAGCGTGACAATTTTGACTCAGAGCAGCCTGTCATCGGAGCTGTTAGTTAGCGACTTGCGATATCAAGTGCCTGATAACGACGACCCGTTTTTTTTTTTTCCCTGTTGGCAGCTGGAATGTTGGCAAAGTGTACAACAGCTCCAGCAATGAAGGTAAGCGTTGGAGCTAAACATCTGACTTGGCCGAAAACAAGTCTGCAAGTCATCACCCTTGTAGTTCTTCAGTAATTGCTATCTTTGTTTTCAATGAACAGACGGAAATTTTTTGTCATTTTAACTTCCCAACATTAGATAACAAACAGAAAAATGGACGTTTTTAACGTTACAATGCTTCCCAAAAGGGGAGGGAATTCCTAGATCCCATCATTTGAAAAATATATATGTACCTTATCCACATCGATTGATTGCATAGGAGAGATTTAATAAACATAATCACGCTGGCATAAGAAGGCAACTGGCCTCATTCGTCCCGCCCCCACCCCCTTCTTCTCCGTCATTAATTTGATTTATTCTGTTCCAGAATATCGTTCGAGAAAACAATTCTTGCCAGACCGTTTGCCAAGACATTCTAAAACCAGTTCAGCAGTTGCTTTGATAACCTATTTGCCGAGAGAAGGATTACGAAATTATTTTTGTTTCTGGTACTGTTTCTCGTCAAGAGAAGTTTATTTTTACTTTTTTTATAACGATAGTTTAATTTACAGCCAGATATTGCCATGACTGCTTTTATCTAGGTTGACAATCTTCCTCGTAACAAGTTTTGTTCACACAGTTCCATAACTTGCACCATGATGATCCACTGTGTCTAGTCAGTGGTAGACAACTTTCACTCCGGCATCTTTAGCCAAAACAACTTTAGCCAAGCCTGCTTTTGCTTAAATTAATGCTGTTTATACAGGCATCTTTAGCCAAGACTACTTTTACCACAACGCTCTTTACACAGACTTCTTTAGCCAAGATTAGTTTTATCTCAACACGTTAGCATAATTATATTTATCCAAAGTCAAGTTTTGCCAAGATTTCTCTTGCATAAATTTACTTTTCCCTAAATCGTCAAAACTTCTCTTGCACAAATTTACTTTTTTACAAAGTCAAGTTTTGCTAAGACTTCTCTTGCATACTTTTTCATACATCAAGTTTTGCCAGGACTTCTCTTGCAAAAAGCAAAGTAACTGAAAGATGCCCCCCCCCTCACCATCATATCAAAGAGAAACTAATTCACATCCAAACCATAAAGATGTCCGGGATTTAAGTGCTTAATATATTGGCAATTCCTTTTATAAAAGTAGTACTGCTGTTTTCGTAACGGTATTGACGTCACAACGATGGCGTTTGTTCAGGAAAAAATACAGTACGAGCTACGGTGTGCTGATCTCACAGCAGTTGTGACCGTTCAACTTAACTTTCATCGCCAGTACAGAGCAGAGGCACCTGATGATGACACACTTAATCAGTGGCTCATTCAGTGTCAAGTCTGGGGAGGAAAGCGCCTCTTCATCTCAACGAAGTCAAACGAAACCAAAACGAAGTTTAACGCTTTACAATTGAACTTCGAAAATTATATAGTGAAATTGTATGAGTTCAGATGTTTGCATTGTTGTTATAAGTATGATTTTTTTTGTTGCCAGTATCCATAATAATTTATTAATGTCAGTGGCTTTTATTGGCCAGTATCCATAAGAATGTATTAATTTCAGTGGGGTTTTTTGGCCAGTATCCATAAGAATATATTAATTTCAGTGGGTTTTTTTGGCCAGTATCCATAAGAGTGTATTAATTTCAGTGTTTTTTTCAACTCGTAGGTAAAATTTTTTCTTTCACTAACTGGGAGTTTATTAATTTGTTTGGTCATTAGTTCGTTTCGTTGATTCGTTTATTTGGTCAGTGGTTTGTTATGTCATTTGTTCGTTTGGTAGTTCGTTTGGCCTAGTTTGGTTTCGTTTGGCATTGTTTAGTTTTGTCTGCTTTCGTTTGGCATTGTTTAGTTTTGTCTGCTTTCGTTTGGCATTGTTTAGTTTCGTCTGCTTTCGTTTGGCTTTGTTTAGTTTCGTCTGCTTTCGTTTGGCTTTGTGTAGTTTCGTCTGCTTTTGTTTGGCTGAAAAGACTTGCCGCACGGGAAGCGTTGAAGAGATGGCCATTCTTGCAGATTTCTGTTTCCTAACACGTCCCCGTGTTTTGAGACTGCCGAGTCATGTTTACCCATCCGGGGTTTTTATTCCCTAGGTGCATCGATCATCGAACGGTCACGCCTGACTTTGAACTTGGGCACACCAAAGCACGAATTGAGCCTTTTGCTGACTGGACGCCATCTTACTTAACTGGGACAAGCATCAACACAGCCGAGCATAATAGTTCGCATCAGCAAGCACTGAGACAATAGTCACGCACTGAAAGATAGGGGCCGCAACTCCGCGAGTGTTTGCATTGTTGCGTCCGTTCAAATGCAGAATATGTTAATCATTAAAGTTTTCGAGCGTCATTTTTTTTTCTTTCGATGAAACTGCATCTATGAATTTGTGAGTAAAACCATACTTTTCCATATCAGTGGCTTAAACATATTTCATAAGATGTTCAATGATTGTGACGGGAGGGCCAAAACTTTGGCACGCATGCACGCACACGCACATACACGCATGCACGCCATAGTTAAGTATCACACACCAGTCGTGTTTAAGTATTCTAACGTTCGTTATTACCAAACATTTATCTATAATAATTCACCCATCAGTGGGTATCATTCATCATTATTATATTTATAACTTTAAACTTCTTTTTAAAGAGCGGTAGTTTGGTTAGTTGCGAAGAACATTTTGCCCCCAAAAATATTACTGCGTTGAAATAAAATCAATTGCTTATTAAGGAAAGGAATCAAAACCCAAGTGAACAAAAGCAACAAACCAGTAAACAAGAAAAGCACACAAACACCATTATACCACCCACCCATCCCTACTCCTCCAAAAAGTGCATACTGGCAGAACTGCTCTATTTAAAAAGAAAATCCATTGTCCTCTTTTTGAACGCTACCTGTTAGTTCTAAAGAGAAGTTATTGATTTAGATTGCCCTCTAGTAGTTTTCAACTTTTTAAAAACGTAATCTCACTCTGTCAGTCGTGCTCGTTATAGTGAAGTACAGAAAACAAATGGGGGTGGGGGGTGGATTTTAAATATATGCTCTTTGATTGTAGCTTGAAATATTGATTTTTTTTTTTTTTAAAGAAAAGAACACATCAGAGAAATACCCACTCACCCCCCACCAGAATAAAACAATATGCAAACAGTTATTATTATTTAATATGTGCTAACGTTATTCTCCTCACCGCAAGGACTAACCGTGCCAACGGCAAGTTTTCTCCAGTTGTCTAACGAAAAAGCGAGGTAGATGAGGAGAGGATTGTGGATGGAGGAGTTTGTGCTTCACGTGTGATAAAATTTTTAAAAATAATTTAATAAACCCAAACAGCCTTGAGAGTATCAGCACTCTTATTATTATTATTATTATTATTATTATTTTTAGACTGGACAGAATAAGAAGCCCGAAGACTATTTTTTTTTCTCTTCATTGATGCGCTTTTGTCTAGTAAGCAGATAGTTATCAAGGAAACATTAATTATCCATAGTGGAGATTCTGGCGAGTTATACCCCCCCCACCCCACCCCACACATTCATAGTTATAAATATGTGCATAAATAACGTGCGCGTGTATGCTTACACACAAATACACACGCGTGCACACATGCACGGACGTACACTCGCGCGCGTGTGCACACAAAAGCACATTATCCATATTTACAGGTTCACGAGCATAAAAAGCCCGACTTTCGCGCTGTCAGGAAAGTTGCAGACACTTCTCTTTCAAAGCACTTGTAATTTTAACGTACAAGGAGCTAATTAAAACTGCGTGCGTGCGTGTGTGTTAATATTATTAAACTGTTCTTGCTCTCACACCAGAAGGAAAACATCACCCCAAGAGCTAAACAAGAGTTTGGTTTCGTGACCTAGATTTTTCCGATTATGTAATGTGGGGAATGCAGTCCTTTACGAAAAAATACAAGCATGAATGCCTGCTAAGACGTATTACCAGAAACGTTGCTTTAAAAAAAAAAAAATCCCTCCTCCACAGGATTTCACAAAGGGCAGAAGAGGAGAAAAAAAAAATGGGGGAAGAATTAGTGCATCTTTTACTTTCCTTTCCCACTTACTTCATCGGCGCCTGTCTTGTCTCCTATATAGAGCTATGTTGGTGTTCAAACGTCATGCATAAAGACGTCTTTATTCTGCACGCTCTATCCTAAGCGTTCTGTTTCTTTCTCTGTCAGATCTAATTCATTTTGATCCAAATACGTTTACAGTGAATCGGCAGCAAACGGTACGAATTTGTCATAACGTCAAGTTGTTTACCTAATAGTTAAGAGTGTCTGTCAGTTTGTGTCAGTGTTTGCATGTGTTTATGTGTGCACAGATATCTACACTTAGAGAGCACATTATAGTTAAGTGTCTGCTAGTTTGTGTTAGTGTTTGCATGTATCCATATATGCGCAGATACCTTCAAAATCTGATTACAAATCTAGCTCCTGTACAGCACATTTAGAAGCAGCTGTTGGAAACAAATAAATTCTTAATACTTCTGCATTGTCCAGATATTGTTAAATCAACCATTTTTGCTGTAAGATCATTAGTAAATCCTATTTTGATTATGAGACATAGGTAGGAGATCTATTGTTCCCAAACTAATTTGATTGAATCAAGTAATTGTTACCCTCATTATTGAGACATGACTGTTCTTACAGATCCAGATCTCGGTGCGATTAAAAACCAATTTATTTGCTTGCCTAAAACAGAACCACTTTTATAGCACTATACAGTTTATTCAGCAACAAACCGCCTTACATCGTGAACAGTGACAAAGGAAACGGTTCTTGCAAAGCATTCACTTCCTGTTTGTCGGCTAACTGTGCGGCGAAGACAGGAAGTCTTTCACCAGGACGTATGTTAATTGTTCACAGGGTTTAGAAAGGTTTAACTGTTCCCAGAGTCTCGTTGCTTTATTGCAATTGAGGTCTGTGTGCATGCGACTGTAAGCATTCTTTAGTTTATGCTGTAGGAAATTCCCGTAAAATGTAGAACACACACACACACACACACACACACACACACACACACACACACACATCTTAGGACAATGACAGTATCAGTCTCCGTGGCATTAGATAAGAACAAAATTTGCTTGCAAACAAATCTTCGTTTGTACTCATTGTACTGTGCTTGCGGACTGTTCGTCATATATATCTTTGTATTCGCCATAAAGACGTATTAAATTAAATTACAAACATTAACTCTGAAAACCCATTAAATTAAAAATAATGATAAACGATTTTGAGCAGAAATATTAAAGTTGCATAACTGATTTAATGCGAGCTTGAGATAAGATATTTTTTAAAACTATTTTTTGGTGAATATGATATATCTACTTAACGAAATATAGTATAGGTAATTTAATGTGAGTATAATAGAGTTAGTTTAAGATTTCTTTGTATAATGGATAATTTAACGCGAGGATGACGTTAAAAAACAACAACAACATCTGTATAGCTAATTTAACGTGAACCTAGACATTTTGTATAAATAATTTATCGTGAACAAGACTCATTCATTTCATGACTTTCTGTGTAACTAATTTAATGAGAGTATGAAGCATTTCCATAATGATAATTTGTATAACCAACTTAATGCAACAGCTTTCCTGCTATATATAAAAAAATTGTTGTCGTAATTTACGCGTGATCGATGTATTTGTTGTAAAGATAATTTTGGATTTTTGTTACCATACAAGATTTTGGATTTTGTTACTATACATGTCGGAAGTGTAAAATCAAATGCAAATATCGCTACATTAGTTTTGACAGAGTACGGCATGATTTATTTGGGACATAACTGCAACAATTCTAAACACGTATTGCTAAAATAATTTATCATTCTAGTTCTCGTTTTGCTGATTTGGGTAGCGAAGAATTACTTTTGTTTCTTTTATTAACATTAAAACCAACAAACATCATCAACAATAATAATAAATTTTATTTTTAAAAAAAACAACAACAGGCACCCAACTTGTTTTTGTCTTTCTTGCTCTTGTTCACGAGTAAACCAATAATATTTATTTTGTAAAGCAAACAACACTACAACTAACAAATTTATAAACGCCAAAAAAAAACAAACAAAAAAACAAAAAAAAAAACCCAGCAAACAAGAAAACAACAGGAGCTCAACACTTATAAATGTTTGTTTAAACTCATTTATTGAATTGCATTTACTTTGGTCTTCAGCGCAGAATTGCATGGTGTACGTAGGGTTACATCCTTATCAGTGCCTCAAGTTAGGCCAAGATATCCAGGGACACCACTCTTGTTTAGTTTTTTATCATGCAAAAATAGAGTAGCATTATACCGACACTGAAAAGTTAACACTTAGAGAAAATGGAGTGGAAAAAAAAAAGAGTTGCGACTTTTATTTATATATATATATATGTGTTTATGTGTGGGCGTCGTGTAGAACATAATTCTTTATTTTTGTCCTCATCGTTTTCTGCCTCTGTATATATCCTTTTGTTGCTTTTTTCTCTCTTACTCTCTCCGTGTCTCCTACGTGTCTCTCTGTTTCTCAAGTTATTTTCTCTTTCTGTCTGTACCTCTCTCTACTGTTTTTCTCATTCTATGTGTCTCTCTCGCTAGATTTAAAACGAAAATTCTGTCTGTCCCTTAGTTTTTCTCTGTCTGTCGTTCTCTCTCTCTCTCTCTCTCTCTCTCTCTCTCTCTCTCTCTCTCTCTCTCTCTCTCTCTCTCTCTCTCTCTCAGTCTGTATTTTTTCTTTTTTTTCTTCTCTTTTTCTCTTTATATTGTTCTGTCTTTTCTAGGTTCCACCCCCCCTCTCCTTTTATCTCTTTTGTAGCCACATATCCCATAATATTTCTTCTAGTCCTTTCTGTTTGTACTTGCCTCTGTCTCTAGTGTGTGCTTCTTTTTCCTCGTGACGTAATAAATATATTCCCTCTCTGCTTCTTCCTCTATTTCTGCGTCACTCTTCTAGTCAAACAAAAGCTCTGTGACCTGTTTCTCTCTATCTGTTTCTGTTTTATTTTTCCTCTTTCTGTCTCTCTGTTTGAAGATGTATATCTTTCTCTACCAGTGTGTCCCTCAGTTAATAATTCATATATCCACGCCTTTCGTTCCGTCTCTCTATCACCCTTTCTCACGCACGCACACACTCATTCACACACACTCACGCACACACACACACACTCACGCACACAGACATACACACTTACGCACACACATATACACACACACATACGCACACTCACACTTCCCCCTTCCACTTTCATTTAACGTACGGAGTTTTGTACGTTTCTGATGTTGGGGTCATTGCTTTTAAGTGTAATATTTTATTTTATTCGTTGTACTTTAGTACACTCAATCTTTTCCCTTGTTAGTGTGACACCTGATAACATTTACCCTTGTCAGTGTGACACCTGATAACATTTACCTTTGTCAGTGTGACACCTGATAATATTTACCCCTGTCAGTGACATCTGATAATATTTACCCTTGTCAGTGACACCTGATAACATGTACCCTTGTCAGTATGACACCTGATAATATTTACCCTTGTCAATGACACCTGATAATATTTACCCTTGTCAGTGTGACATCTGATAATATTTTTAAAAAAATTCTCTCTATTCAGTGCGATCCTTTCATTAATTTTCTCAGCATCTCCAATTTGTCTAGCGTATTTTCCTCTTTCCGCGAAACCATGGATACAATTATACATTCCAGCATGTGAACAGTCTCACCATACTGTTTATTTCTGTTTTCTTTTTTTTTCTAATTCACTTCCTCTCTCATTTTTGTATTGTATGTTTTCTGTAGCTGAGCTTATTATGACACTTTGGAGTTGTTGATACTATTATGAATTCTCTTTCTATCACTTTGCATTAAGTAATGTCAAGCTCCTTAATCTCTGACTCTTCGCTCAGTCCACCGTTCCTCACCAACACCTCACCTCTGTTTATTTTGGCTTTGATTTTACTCACAATGCCCATCTTACAACATGGCTGTGTTGGAATGGGTTGGCGGGGTGGGTGGGTTGTCATTTAATTGTTTTGTCGCATAACGGTTTTCACAAACAAATACAGTTTTACTTATCAGTACTTACTGTTCTCCTCCGCTTTCTCAACTCCCCCTCCCTAACCACATTCCAATCGGTTAAACAGTTCTGTAAATTTCTCTCTTATCTCCAACCCTTCATCACTCTCCTTCCTCATAAGATTGAATAGTAACAATATATGCAGACTGTTTGAGTAGAGAGTTAGCGAGCGAGAGAGAGAGACAGAGAGAAAGATTTAAGAAATGTATGATATATATTGCGAAATATTATCCTCTGTGTTCATCATTTTAATTTTCGCGTGGCTGCTCATGTTTCCGTCAATTCAGGAAAAAACCCACACGTTTTTTTTTCACTAAAGGGAAATAAATCTTCTAGTTCCTTGGCGATGGCTCCCATATCACCCCACCCACAATTAAAAAAAAACAAACCATACTAGAGAAAGAGAACTGACTTCATTCTCATTTTTGTAAGAATTAAGACGCTCTTTATATTTTATTATTAACATGACTTACTAGTAGTCAAAACATTTATCTTTGTCATTTATTTATTTCTGTAGCCTTCTTCTGCGATGTCTGGTCTTCATGAAGTCCGTTCTTACTCTAATGTGATTTACTGGGAATATATTGTATTATTTCATTTATGTGTGCGTGTGTATATGTGTGCATGTGTATGTATGGTTACGTCTGTGTGTGTGTATGTATGTGTGGTTATGCGCGCATGTGTGTGTGTGTGTGTTTGTGTGTGTGTGTGTGTGTGTGTGTGTGTGTGTGTGTGTGTGTGTGTGTGTGTGTGTGTGTGTGTGTGTGCCTGCAGATCTGTCCAAATTCGCCTCAAGAGTGTGAGAGGCGCTAGCTCATTGCACTTCCCGCAAAATTGTTTCAGAAATTCTTTTCAATTACATTTGCAGTTTTATTTTACATTTTATTATCTCTCTACCTCACTCAGATTGTCACTTCTAGCTGTTTTCCTCGTCTGAATGAAAAGCAAGCAAACAAATAATAGTAATAATAATAATAATAATAAGAGCTAGATTGCATGAGAATTTTGCCTGTCTGTTGTGGCGTTAGAGAGAGTGAATAAGCTCTCGGTCTTCAAGTTGTCTGCAGGATGCGAGAAATATTAACTCTTTCTCTGCCAGACACTTAAAAAATAAAAATGGTATCAATTGTATGTGCGTGTGTATATGTACGGTGTGTGCGTTGGGGGTATAATATTTGATTTTATCACGACGAGAGGAGACCGAGAAGTAGCCAGTTTTGTAGGGAAGGGAGTTAAAGCTGAACAGATCTTATTCATAACGAAAAAAAATCCCTGTAGTAAGAAGTTTTAAAATTTATGTTACTCCCATCTGGAAAGATAAAATCAAGAACTTGTAAAACTTTTTGGACAGAATACAGTATGGTGTGTGTGTGTGTGTGTGTGTGTGTGTGTGTGTGTGAGAGAGAGAGAGAGAGAGAGAGAGAGAGAGAAAGAGAGAGAGTCTTTTATGTTGATATATATCTGTGCCAATGTGCGATCATATTCTTTTGATTGTCATTTGTAACTTATTATTTGTTAAGTTTACATATTTCTTTATTTTTCTGATGTCGACACATGCGACCTTGAAAGAATTGCATACAAACAATATCGCATTGTAGTTTTCCACATTCACACGGATCTTAGCAATAAACACAAGTTGATTGGCGTTTTAGAGAAAGATGACCTTCTCACGTCACGATACGGTATGCTTTCCGCTAAAAGATGTCATCTTAATGCACGAGGGAGTCCTTGGCCGCTTGTTTCAGAAACCATTTTTTAAAAATTTTGTAAATGAATAATGAGATAGCTCAGTAGCTTATTAAATCATTAATTAAATTAACCAGTATTTAACTTTAGACAACATTAAAATATTTATTTAGCAAAATTTCGTTGGCAGCTTCCTATTATGCACCAGGGAGAAGATGCCTGCATAGGGAACATTGCAAGATGGCGAAAGTAAAGTCACAAAGTAAAGCATTACATTCAGAGTTAAATAGAAAAATAAACTGACAGAAGAAAATTAGGAATTCCTATTTTTTCAATCTTCAGTTTCAAATACACTCACGTAAAATGCTCTACCCACAATCTTTTACAGAAAGCGTTGACGCTCAGACGCCATTTTGCTCAGATCCATGTACCCATCAACTTCCAGACCTTTTAGTAAGGCGTACGAGATCAGAAACGTACCAATCAATTTCCTGACCTTTTAGTAAGGCGTACGAGATCAGAAACGTACCAATCAACTTCCTGACCTTTTAGTAAGGCGTACGAGATCAGAAACGTACCAATCAACTTCCTGACCTTTTAGTAAGGCGTACGAGATCAGAAACGTACCAATCAACTTCCTGACCTTTTAGTAAGGCGTACGAGATCAGAAACGTACCAATCAACTTCCTGACCTTTTAATAACACGTACGAGATCGTAAACGTACCAAGAAAATTTAGCTACATATATGTAGACAGCAATCTTAAAGTAAAACCAAATTATTTAAATTTAACTTAGTTGAATTATGGTAATTTAGCTAATATTTTGCGAACTGTTGAGCTCACTAACTGTCCTACGGAACTGGATTCAACATATTTTAAGTCAGACGATAGACTCTGGCTTTGGACATTTTGGTACGTCTTTGGCCACTAGGTACAATGCCTTTGTGTTATTTTCATCAGGGTTTTCCTAAAAGTACATAAGCATGCGGGGATCTACTGCTCTGCTTTCATGTTTGCGTTCGTTCGTGCGTGCCTGCGTGTGTGTGTGTGTGTGTGTGTGACTGAGTGAATTGTTACTTTTGCTTTTTGCCTATAAACCTGTAAATTCACCCAGAGTTTGATGTGTGGTTTCTTTGGTGTTTCTGTTTCTCTTCTTTTATGTTATTTTTAGTTTTACAATGCCTCTTTGCTAAAAAATTTCGAACTGGTTGATTGATACCCATTGTTTCTCAAGAAAAAAAAAAAAAGGGGGGGGGAACACAATGGAAAAATCTACACGTTGTTGTGCATAAGCACATAGACTCCTAATTGTGTAGACTGTGAGGGGTTCGAAACCTTGTGGCAGTACGTTTACCTATTTTGTCTCACAGTTGCATTGTTCTTTGTTCACTCGCTAGACAGTTTCTTTCTATTGGGTTTATTTTTTTTTAATTTAATTTTTATTTTTTTAAATCTTTGATTTTCATTGTTTTGTTTTGTAAGCCTTTGAACATTAGGCTGTTTAACTGTTAATCGGCTTGGCAACGGTGTGCATTGACGGAATGATGAATGGGAAGAGAAGGGGGAAGACAAAACCGGAGGAATTATCGACTCCAGCCGTTTGTTTGGTTTTTTTTTTTTTTGTAATAAAAGAACCAGCATGCACATCCCCCTCTCCACTTCTTTACCCCACACCTCCATTAGAAAAGTAGTTTGAGAGTGTGACAAATTGTTCCACTCTTCGTTGGAGATCTTTTGATTCTGTAGCCGAGTGTGTGTGTGTGTGTGTGTGTGTGTGTGTGTGTGTGTGTGTGTGCGTGCGTGTGTGCGTGCGTGCGTGTGTGCGTGCGTGTGTGTGTTAATGGAAGGACTAGAAATTATCGACGCGCACGGCATACTTAGTGGAGTTCTTGTTTGTTGTTGTTGTTTTGTTTTAAGCACGTTGCTGGTGTTGGTGACGTGGGTTTGTTCGAAACGTTTAATGTTAAGAGTCGTCGCAGGAGAGATAATACGTATGAAAGACTTACTGGCACGAGATAAACAATATTACTGGATGGAAACGCGTGACTTGAAAATTTTTGCATGTAGAAGATAAATATAATTGATATGTCTTCTTTGTGGCTGTTAATCTATCACATCTGATACAACCCATAACTTGTTTAGTTGGAGCCTAATGATTATCTTTCCCTTTTCATAATTTGTTTAATATTTTGTTGTTTCGCTATCTATCTATCTATCTATCTTGTTTCCTCTCTCTTTCATTCATGTCTATAACTCTTATATTTAAAATAAAATTTCTTTCCTTGTATCTGCCTTCTAATGGCTAAGGGCATAACACGACAGAGCTTATTATTAGGCTATTTTTCACGGATGACCCTGGAGAATAGACCCCCATTAGAGCGCTAACAGGCCATTACACCACACTTCAGTCTACGACGGCACTGGTGCTTATGATCAGTCTGGCACCTTACTTCAAGATGAGGTGGAGGACAGATGGCTGTGCATGTAGGGGAGGAAGAAAGGTGAGGGTGGGGGTTGGGGTTGGGGGTCGTGTTTTCATTTCCGGATCGTAAAAGTGTCAAATTACTGGGACTGTTTTCAATACGTGGAGGCGCTGCACTGTGACCGCTGGATAGAAAGAAGCTGCATACATTTACATGACAGGAAAGGTCGAGGGCCTTTAAATAATTGATTTTACTAATGGCTCCAAACTATTTTTTTCCCCTGTTCTGCGGCTCTGCTTAAAGGAGAGTCCAGACACAGCGAGAACAGATTGAAAAATCCCATCGTTTAAAGTCACGCTAATTATTGATTACTTTAATTTTGCTATTAATCATAGTTTCTTGTGGGCCCGTACAGCCCTCTACCCGTCTCGTGGAGGGACTTGTCACGGAGAGCACGTTCTGTTCTTGCATTTCCTTTAATTCAGGAAAATAAAGATTTGTTATTCAGGGATCGAGTCGGAAGTTAAAGTGCTAATATGCAAATTCCGCAGCACCTGCGCTCGTGTTCCGTGCACTAAAGCATGGAGAGCAGGAGCACAAGTGGTGGAGTATTACATTATTCTCAGTTGAACCTTGTTTTACTATTTTTATATTTTTTACTCGTTTTAAAAGAAATATATACATTTTTTTACACAGTAGTAAAATAAACAAACAAAAACAACACAGATAGCTTTCTGCTGTTCTTCGGTTAACGTGACTGAATTTATTTTAGTTTTGGTGATAAATATTGGTAGCAAAGTTAAAAACCAAAAAGCCCAAGCAAACACAGCAAGACATTTTACACATTTTCAGACACTCCGAAGAGTGCACGTGTGTAATTTAAAAAAAAATGTCTGATACAGTAGGAGGCTTTTAAATACAGTATGGAATATTCTCTTGGTAATCACGTTACGTTTGGTCTCCATGATCACCTACGAAAGTAGAAGCCCATATTGAATTCATAAAGCTTCATCTACTTTTGCTACCGAGAAATCAGCGTAAATTGGCTGTTCATACCTGGTTTGTGCTTACTTTCGCTTTTGCGCACTTTACTACCGGAAATCGGCGTAAAATGACGCACATACATGGTTTGTCTACTTTCGCTCTTTCCGCCGGATTTTCTGCCGACGAAATATAAACGTCAGATATTATATCTTATTTTTCTTTTTAAATTTTACTTTAGGGTCTGTTACCGAAATGCGTTTGTATTTGAAAAGCTCTGCCTGGGGTATCAGTAGATGCGACCTTGACTAACTGCGGGCCAAGGAGCAAGAAAAGTAAATCCAACTGGAAGTGACGTATTGATTTAAGAAATAATTACTGATGATTTTGGGTATGCATGTATATCAGATTTTCAACTTTTTCTTAAATTTATGCAATAACCAAAAATCGTTTTGTATTATATTGTTTATTCTGAACATGTTCTATCGTTTCTATTTCTATTGCATGTTGTCTTTTGAAATCTGACACAGAGGCCACGGCCATTTCAAAAAAGTCTCTCAAGACCAATGTTTCCTTCAGCAAAAAATGTAGTAACCCGCAAATTCTGAATTTCGAAACTATCATTATTATTTGATTTTTTTTTCACACTTCTAATGTATGCACAGAGTTACAGTTTTATTCCTGTTGCATCGTTTGAACCTGAATTCTCTGAATGTAGTCGCGTGAAATCCCATTCCTGTTTCCATCGTCTGAATCGATCTAAGTAATATGTGTTATACCGTACGTGCGGGCCAGCGGACCTTTGTCTCTGGCGAAAGAGAACAATCACAAACGGCGAAGTGAGTTCATCTTAAAGTCCAAACTGGATTGACATTTTTTTTTTTCCCCCCTGGAAACTTCTTAAAAGGGCCCGCGCTCTTCATCTTCTACAGCGGTCTTACCTTTCAGGGTCTCTGTTTGATTTCGTACCCGGTCCACACACCTCGTTGTGTTCTGTGCTACAGCGGTACATTTTTGCACTTGTACATTACATGGTTTCTTTGTCGCACGCACACACACACACACACACACACACACACACACACACACACACACACACACACACACACACACACCACACACACACACCACACACACTGAGAAGGAAGAACAAAGTGTGGTGGCATAGACTAGGACAGTGATGGCGCCACCAACCACTCAGACCCAAACAATTTCATGTTACATGTACTTTAAATAAGAAAAAAAATAATATTCTATAAGTAACGTTTTATTCATAGAATATTAAATTTCCATAAAGATAGATATCTGAAACTAAGAGATCATGTTCACATCAGCATCTAGTTTAAGCAAACGAACGGGTATCATTTAAAAATAAATAAATAAATAAAGAGTAAATTGTCCTATTTTCATATTGAGTGTGTGTGTGTGTGTGTGTGTGTGTGTGTGTGTGTGTGTGTGTGTGTGTGTGTGTGTGTGTGGAGTGTGCGTGAGATGCAAAATCTATTCTTTCCCTGTCGTTTGACTTCCAAATGTTGATCTAAACGCGATGCATCGGGTGGGTTTACTTAGTCATCTGGCAGAGTATATTACAAATTAATTAGAAAATCAATTTGAATTTAATTGTAGAAGTGTGTTAGGGCAGGGAGATAGTTTACATAGATCCTTCACTCTGACAGGCATCAATGAAAAAGCAGGGGTATTAATATTCGTTTTGATAGTATGTTTGGTTGTATGCTGACTCTTTCTTTCTTTCTTTCTTTCTTTCTTTCTTTCTTTCTTTCTTTCTTTCTTTCTTTCTTTCTTTCTTTCTTTCTTTCTTTCTTTCTTTCTTTCTTTCTTTCTTTCGACAATAGTCGTGATTGTTGCCTTAAATTTTATCTCCCATTGTTTCTTCTTCTGTTTCTGCCTTCAGTGTATCTTTCTTTGCTTCAGATAGTTGACTCATATTTCTCTATATCTATTGTTGCAGTTTTGATTTCTCCCTCACCACACGCACGCACACATATTCATTCACACACGTGCACTGAAGCACACACGCGTGGTCACATTTACTTTCTCTGACACAATCATACAAACGTACAAATAAACACAGGCATACGCGTATGTAAATTCGAAAACTTCTCACGCTCAACTCAGATGAATTCATATTTTTGTTCTTTCTTTTCCCCACTCATTCTGTCTCTCTTTCTGTCTCACAGATACAAATGCAACGCACGCACGCACGCGCATCTCATACATTTATAACATGTTACAGCAGAATTTTAGTCTGTTATCAACATTCGGCAGTTATCACAGAGGACCGCCGTTGTATTAAAGACGTTACCCTTTCGAGCCCTAACATTCTTTTCTCGAGATTACCGTGGTGGAATTGGTTCTCTTGGACGCTTTCTGTTGCATGATGCATGTTCGTAGCCGTCATTTGTCATGTGGTAAGGTGACATTTAATCAGCTGGAATGCTGCTGGGGCATCTTTTGTTTTAAATGAAAAGTGGGAAGGGAAACAACTCGTATCATATTTGTGTGAGCACGTTCCTTTCAGAAGCGAATCCATGTTTGGGCGAGTTCCCATTTTGTATGCAGGATGAAAATTCCTATTTTTTTAAAAACTGTCTTGGGATTGATTTTCAGAGGAATTTTATCTCAAAAGTTTTAATTAAGAAACAAACAGTATAGAAATTAGAACCCGACAACGGCTGAGGTATACAGTTAAAAGTGGAGAGAACAAAGTAGCATGATTATTATGTTAGACTTCAAGCGTAAACAGATCGCTAAATAAATAAATAAAGAGAAGGTCGAGTATTCATCTCAATAGGTTTTAAGTATGTACAACTGAAACAGGCATTTACAACTGAATAGTTAACAAAATAAACACAATTAAACCTCTCTAGTTTGGAACATTTTGAAACTAAATCATACCTACTGCACTACGTCAAATTAAACCAAATAAATTAAACTTAATTAAAACCAAGGAAAAAAAACCCAAACCAAAATGTCTCCTAAATCCAACCCTATCATCTATTCAAAACTAGAGCCGACCTTACCAAATCATTCCACATCACATCACATCACTCCACATCACACCACATCACTCCACATCACATCACATCACTCCACATCACTCCACATCACATCACATCACTCCACATCACATCACATCACTCCACATCACTCCACATCACATCACATCACTCCACATCACACCACACTCAACAAAACTGAACTAAAGGAGCGAAATTTACTTCGAGCCAGGACGAACCAGACCAAAATGCCTCATAATTGAAACCGATCTATATCAGCTATTCAAAACCAGACCAAAATGCCTCATAATTGAAACCGATCTATATCAGCTATTCAAAACCAGACCAAAATGCCTCATAATTGAAACCGATCTATATCAGCTATTCAAAACCAGACCAAAATGCCTCATAATTGAAACCGATCTATATCAGCTATTCAAAACCAGACCAAAATGCCTCATAATTGAAACCGATCTATATCAGCTATTCAAAACCAGACCAAAATGCCTCATAATTGAAACCGATCTATATCAGCTATTCAAAACCAGACCAGGCAGACCAAACCACTCCAGACTACACTTCATCTCATCATATAATGCCATGCCACACCTAATCAATCAAACCAAACTAAACTTAATCAAACTATCAAAATGTAAATAGAACATTTAACGAAACGCCTCGCCGAATATAACAAAGAAGTAATATAATATATTTCTTTATAATATAATATAATAAATATATAATTTCATATTTATCAACTTCTTGTATAACTGCTTTCGAATGCAAATGTTTGATGATCATCTATTTAAATTCACATATTATAAATAGAGCCGAGATATAAGCTGCGCTTTATTACTGCAGTTTCTGTAACAAAAAGATTACAACAGCATTAGGATTGTTATACAGGATTAAATCTAAGTCATCGCTGAAACTCTACTTTAAAGACTGGAATAAGGATTGCGATCTGTGAAGTGAGTTCAGTATAAGACATAGTGAGATCACTATAAGATAAAGTGAGATCAGTATAAGATAAAGTGAGATCACTTTAGACAAAATGAGATCAGTATAAGACAAAATGAGATCAGTATAAGACAAAGTGAAATCACTATAAGACAAAGTGAGATCAGTATAAGACAAAGTGAGATCAGTCTTAGGACAAAAGAAGCAAAATTATGAAATTCTGAGAAAGCAATCTTCAGCACTTTCGACGCTGTGACAAAACAGAGCAGTCCGTAAAATCAAATGCAAAGTTTTATTTTGCTATGGGTGTATTTTAAATCTTGAAAGCCTTGTGTGGGTGCTCTTTGGGCCAAAGCAATACATCACAAAGTGGCACGTGCGCGGAAAGAGCAGTATTGGGCAGAAAAAAATGTTCTCGGCCCCAAAATAACACTTCTTCAGCATATTTTCTTTGCTGCTTCTTTGGTTATTACGGTCTCTAGAGTTAAACCGTCTGCGAACTGGTGCAGTGGTCAGCAGGCAGGGGAAGTCACTCTTCGAAGATGAAGTGCTGTGCGGGATGGTCTCCAAGGGCGAAATACTTTCAATGTACTTAAAAATTAAAATTATTTATTTTTTTTGGTTGCTTTGCTGGATTATTCTTTTTTTCAATGTGGCTTTCAACAAGGATTTTTTGTTGATCTGCCGGGACTTGGGGAATTAATTCATCAGCACATTCTTGCTTAAAAGATAATTTTTAATAATTCACAGACTGCTTAGGAGGGATTGCGACGTCATTGAGAAGGAGAAGAATTTGGGGGCGCACTTGTGAATTAAGTGTGCAGCGAACCTCTCTTCTTAATCTGTGCAGATTCGTACGACACTCGGAGTTACTGCGCTTGAGAACTAAGGAAATGGTTCTAACATACCCACGTCTTTAGAAGGTGTCCTCAACTTTATAGAGCGCGGCACTGACGTAACACTTGTACAGCGACCAAAACATCAACGTCATTTTAAAAACGTCGAATTTTAAAATTATTATTTATTTATTTATTTAGGGTGTGTGTGTGTGTGTGTGTGTGTGTGTGTGTGGTAAGACGCCCTAAACCTATGTGAGTAGGCAGATATAGTCCACAGGGTATGGGGAAATTAAAAGAGTTTTCGCTAAACAGTAACGTGGGTTACACATACAAAACGGAGAATAAATAGATTCTA
Organism: Sinotaia quadrata; assembly: GCA_028829895.1. Classification (NCBI taxonomy): domain Eukaryota; kingdom Metazoa; phylum Mollusca; class Gastropoda; order Architaenioglossa; family Viviparidae; genus Sinotaia; species Sinotaia quadrata. The sequence goes on from CM054180.1 coordinate 116,286,312, forward strand.
CATCTTACACAATGTCATTGTTCTCAAATAAGGCTTGGAAGTTAGAAAGTTTAATTTACTCCTAAGAGTGATTATTGTGTTACAATCGATATATGAAGTGCTATAATCATTAAGAGTACTCTATGTGTCTTGCAGGGCTATATGTGTAAAGGTTTCTCTATTTGCACATATCAGTACATGATTGATTGGCAGTTGCACTGAATGTTCTCACAAGCACTCTTCCAACCATTGCAAGTGACATGGTTCAACAAACCATCAGGCAAAATAAACAATCTCATCCACATTATCTTTTGCGTTCCTGCAGTCATCTTCTTTGACGCTTTTGTTATACCCTGGATAAGTATCACGCACAAAATCCACCCGCGCTGAGCTAAATTTATCTGCTATTGCAATAGTTAGTTGCAGTACACGTTTGAAGTAGAGCGCACCAGAAGTAGAAGGAATGTTTATCTGTTTGGGATAAAGAAACCTTCCATCAATTATTGCTGCATCAGCAATAATGCTGTTCACCATATAATTCTCCGAACTCTTTGGCACGAGATCAGCAAGTTTTGATTGATCGGTTAGGGCTATTACACTATCTTCACTTGCAAGTGCAAATGGATACTCAGTCAAACCGTGATGCAGAACAGATCGAAGATCAATTTCTTTCATCCTTGAGGGAATCAAGATTCTGTTAATCAGTGTATGACTTGATTTTAATGATTTATTTTTATTTGAAGCAGAATGACAATGCCACTTTGATTTTAGAACAAAATGTTTTTAATTTAAGTTTTGCATTGGAACAAAGATACCTTGTAAGGAAGATTGCTGTACCGGTCTTCTCTTTCTCCCCCCACCCCACCCCACATCTGACAATATAATAATGTTTATGGTACATTACAACAGCTGCCACAAAATCTCTCCCTCCAGTATGAAGAATTCCTTCATCGTCTTTATTTTCCGCGTGCCCGTGAAGAGTCTAGCCTTCAATTTGACACTTGACTAAACTTGCTTTAACATGCATGCCAGCTTTATTTCGAACATATTGACTCCCGTAGACAAATAATGCGTACCTTTAGGCGAAATGTTTTCATTGCTCTACGCAAGGGCTTGGAACTTCAGAACTTCATCTTGAGCGCGTTAATTGATGTTGCACCGACTCCCTCCCCATTTTCATTCTTCACATTATCTGCCGATGACGACCGTTCTCTTCCTCGCTTAAGTTTATGTTTGTCACTAAACAGCTAATAACAGCTCTCGTGGTTCGTCGATGATTTTTGTTTGTCAACCCACAGTCATCGGACACACGAGTTCAATTTTCAGCTACCTCGTTTGTTGCGCCGTCCTGCAGCATCCACTGCGAAGCAGGGTGTGTGTTTTTTCCCCTTGATTTAAATCAGTGAATGACATTTCTTTCGTCTGATTCACCCACCGATTGAAAGTACATCCAACAGTGTATGGGAGCAGCCATATTTGTTCCGTAACCCAACAGAATGGTTTATTTGTATGCATATGTTAGTGTGTGTGTGTGTGTGTGTTTGTGTGTGTGTGTTTATGTGAGTGAATGAAATGCTAATGGTATATCCTATAATCTATATGTATGATAAATAATAACTCATAAAACCTTTCAATGCAAGAATGCAGAAAAGTGCTGTTGCGGATAGCAAAACTAAAAAAAAAAAAAGAAGCCAATCTCTGCAAAATGCGGCAAAATTATGTTTGGATTAAAATAGAAAACATTCTGTGCAAGACTGCAGCAAAACGCTGTTGTGAATACAAACACCAAAACGAAGTTTTATGCATGCTGGCCTTAGAGATCTCCAGAAACTAATTTCAATCGGCGATACAATAGCCACACAACTGTTCTGCTATGGCCCGTTTTTTATCACCGGCCCCACGAATGATAAACTACGTACCTTTGTATCCGACAACCGCTTGACACACAAATGATGCCTGCACGACTGGTACCCAAACGGTTTGGCTTGAAACGTTTTCCATACCACTCTGCCAACATTGCGCAAAATTCTTGGCTCAGAGGTAACACCTGCACGACTGGTATTTAGGTTCCGCAGAGCTCTCCAGCAAAATCGTTCCTCACCCTAACACAATGTCTGCTACGACTGGGTGCATATATACAGTGTACGAATGCCTGCCTAGACTTTCCATTGTTGAAGACCGTGGTACTCACTCGGCAGGTAACGTCCAGACAAAGAGGTCTTGCAAGAGGCCTGGTGCGTTGTGTTTCCATTACGTCTTTCAAGGAAAGTAGGTCGTGCACTACGGCAAGATCAGTCTTACGCTGTCCCCGTTTTCAGAAGGGCTAATACGGTGGGTTTTTTTTTCATTGCGCAAGATCTCGGAAGGTTGGGGTGGGTGGGGTTTCGGCTGGAAAGTGTCTGCAAAAATCCACACGCCAAGTGGAACTATAGTCTGTTTCCGTTAAGTTCTGTGCTGTTCTTCAGAATGCTCTCGGTGTCTCGTTGCACATGTTGCACATGTATGGCTTTGTTCGTTTGTTTGTTTTTAATTAATGCGCAGTGCAATGTCTGGAACACAGATTTTAACAGAAGTGGTCGTTGTTCACTGTTGGGTCTCTTTGTAGGCCAGAGATGTTAAGAAAAGAAGAATTCGCGAAAGGTCACTACGCCAGCAAATTCTAAATTTTGTCTTTTACGTCTATGGATTTCATGCAATTCAGCGCATTAATCCATGTATGAACTTAGATTAGCCAGTCTAACTGGACAGCGTCATACTGTGTATTATACTCTCATATAAAGTCGGACTTAGCACACACTCAAGCACGCACACGCACGCGCACACACATGTATATGCGTGTGAATGTGAATACGTAGTTGTTGTTTTTATTTGAATCGAATTGGCGTGGAAGAAAAACTCAAGAAGACGCGTCCATCTACATTTTTAAGCGAGCTTTAGAAGTTATTTCCCTTAGCTCTGCCAAGACCTCTAGATGACAGTTAAAATGAGAAATTAAAGGAGCGGGTAATCTGGAAGGAAAGGACAGTAGTGAGCTATTTTTCAACTAAGCGCCTTACAGTTATGGGCCCTGCCTGCGATAAAAAGACAAATTTATTATCAAAGAAAAAATATTTTTTAATTCATTCTCACACGTACACAACCGCACGCACGCACGCACGCACACGCACACACACACATACGCGCACACGCACACACACACATACGCACGCATGCACACACACTATCACAATCTCACTTTTTTCAATAATAATATGCAGGAATTATTTTTGTTTTGCCTTGAAAATATCTAAACCAGATATAAATCTATTGCTCACCTGTATCATGCCCATTTGAAGACCTTAGTAATCTCAAGGACACAGAGCAATATCTTTCACAGAAATGGTAATGGTGTTGAACAGATCAAGCTCATAACAAAACGCCTGTCCCCCCAAAAAAAAAAAAAAAAAAAAGAAAAAAAAAAAGAAAAGAAAAGAAATAAATGGTGTGATTAGCGCTGCACAAATCTCCCTACGTGTTCTGCTTTTATCGAAACTCACTCCCACCACCCCAATCACAAAAACAACAAAGATTTTGTACGAAAGATAGGTATACAATAATTTTCTTATTTAACATTTATTTCAATGAATCATTCTGACTACATAAACCACATTTGTCTATCTTGGCGTTATTTATTTAATCTTGGAAATATATTTTTAAAAAGCAAACTTGATTTTTTACTAATCTAACCAGTGTTATTCCCCCCCCCCCAAAAAAAAATAAAAATAAGAAAAAAGAAAACAAACAAGCATAAATAAATAAAGAATAAATATATATTCTACTAGTTTATAAAAATAAAAATCATAAATTTAAAAAGGTAAAATGATCGATTCCATAATACTCGCGTAGGTTTAAATTAGTATTGTTGTTTTATTTGTTAAATTATTAATTCTTGGACAAATATGCTCCACTATGCTTTGGGAGAAAACAAAAACCTGTCCCTGACAACAAGTTAATTAACAGAGGATATCACATTCCTAATAATAAATGCATTGGTCAGAAAATAACATCAACCAAAAATATTCGGCAAAATATCTTAGCAGATTTTTTTATGCGCATAATAAGGAAATAAAACCAGCTTGACAGGTCGAGAGAACAGGAATTTGCACCAACCATGTGTTTTCATTTGACTGCGAAAACAAAACAACAACTGCAAATCATTCAGTAATGTAAACCTTTTCTAAACTCCCTGACAAAGTGTAAATAACCAACAACTTTCTTTAATGTTACTCGTAAGCTTAGTATCAAACTTGTTACATCTCGAGGTCACCGCATGACGACACAAAGTAGCTCAAATGGATCAGGACAATAACGAGGTCAAGGCTGATGATTTGTTTCACGTGCAGTTAAGGAAGAAACAATCTCAAGATAAAAGCGAAGACGACAATTTGCATTTTTGTGCAATGTTACACCTTCTGTATATAAGAGTGGCTGTGTGTACCTTTATGTCGTCATGAAACTCGTCACAGCGAAAGTCTCGCAGAAACAACTATTTTATAATCATTCATTTTGCACTACCCATTGGGATTATGATTTGGAAACTTACTGTTTGCTACCAGAACATTTAACTGTTGATTTAGTATGTTTGCATAGTTGACCTAGATTCCTCTGAATAAATGACAGTAGAAATGCAACACAGAGACGAGTGTACAGAGTTATCTGTCGTGACTGTGATTTAGAGGGGTGAAGTCCGCGGACAGCGTCATTTGCTTTGGGAAGATTCTTTTACGTCATTGAAGCAAAATTGCACGTCTAAACATACACGACGAATGACAGATTATACCCAAAAGACTCTTCCCACGAAAAATAATAAAAATAAGAAATAAATAAAAAAAATTAAAAAAACAACAACCCCAAACACCAAAATGTCTCGAGCGGATTGAAAAGAAACGATCCGAACAAAAACAGAATCTACGGACGCAAAATATGGGGAAGGAATAAACTGTAATAAAAAGAAACAAACAATCTTAGTAAGATACACCCTTCCATTGATTTCTGGCCATCTTGATTATTGTGATAAATCTGATACCAGTACTAGCGGAGAAATGGACGAGTTAAGTATTGATTGTCTTGGCTAAGAGGTGCGGAGTTTGCGAAAGCCTTCTCAAAGTCTCCTAACTGCGTAATTCATGATATTCTGCAAAAAGGCATTAAATGGAAAGATCTTTCGCTTCGCACCTTCGCATGCGCTGAGAGGTTCGAAACTTGTCAAGGGTTACCGCGTCCACACTTGGAATGTATTGGGGTTTCACTTGGACGAAGTGTGTATGCGTTTGCGTGGAGTGTGTGTGTGTGTGTGTGTGTGTGTGTGTGTGTGTGTGTGTGTGAGTGAGTGAATGTTTGAGTGGGTGGGTGAGTGGGTGTAGGGGTGAATGTGTGGGTGTGGGTGAGTGAATGTGTATTTGTGCGTGGGGTAAGTGGATTATATGGGGATGGTGTGGGCCAGGGGAGGTAAGATCACGTGATTGCTGGGATTCTAGAGATTTTCATCTTGATTTATTACGTTCAGTGGCACTAAACGTAACAGGAACCTGATTCCGTGACGTAAATAATCTTAAAGTTGACATTTATATTCTGAGCTGAAATACATGACAACGACAAAATCACTATCTGATAGGAATTTCCAGAAAGAAAAAAACCCACAAGCACACAGAAGCATTAAATTTTAACAGAAATAAAGGTCTATTTGGTGTGTTTTCCTGAAAGATGTTAGATGCTTTCTTTCCAAACATAAAATTATAGCAGTGATATAAAGCTTCCGATAAATCATTTGGCACAAGTGAAAATTGAATTAGCGATAAAATTCCATTCTGGATGAAAAACTGTAATTCCTAACTTTACATTAGAATAAATCTGTCTTATGATCCTTGGTGATCTTTGTAATGTTAGATCTGAAACGACGGCAGTGTTATCTTTACGTCCGTGATGATAAAAGTTGGTGTTGTGTTAACCGTTTCTGTGTGGAACCAAGCCTTGCGGATATAACGAAGCATGATATCGGCATTGATACAGAGATGTACATAAGTCTGATGACTTTATTAAACAGTTGGTGTCATTGTCATTTTATTTAATATAATTCTCTTTCTTGCATCAATTCCCTTCATACAATCGTGCTGTTGATACGAAGAAGTAAATTAGTGTGTTCTGCAAATTTTGCAAGCTTGTCCGATTTTTTTTCTCCATTTTTATCCTATGGCTTCTCCAGCTTCCATGTTGTTGGCAATCTTTTGTAATAAATTCGCCTTTATCCAGTTAATTTATCTTTCGTACCTTTTTATATTTCTGTGTTCTGTTCTCTAACCGCTGAATTCTTTATCAGAGGGTAAAGATGATACGTCACGTCTGAAGTCTATCTATCTATCTATCTATCTATCTATCTATCTATCTATCTATCCATCAATTTATCTGGTAGTGGATTCATAGTCATTCAAATTATTTTATAAAGAAAGAAATATTTATTTGCTTTGTTGGGAGACATATGTTGTACGTGACAATTGTATGCAATGTGTTTTATGTTCATGGCCCTTGTTCAATATTAATGCAAAGAAATAATATAATCATTTTATTTCTTTTACCCACTCTTCCTTGCTGACCTACCTATACTTATAAAATGCCGACGTAGTATTGATTTGTAAATATAATGTACAGACTTAGTTTAATAGTTAAGAACTGTATAATGTCTTATTTCCTCATTTTATAATCGATATTTCTCATTTTTATTTTCCTTAGCTGTCAGAATAAAATTTCGTTTCTGCAAATAGATAAATAAAATCGATACTTTAGTGTAGGTGAAAACAAAAAGCAATCATCTCAAGAGATTTATCGTATGTGTCTTGGTACTCCTGCACTGGGAGATTTTGTTTGCCAGTTAGCAGTTATAATTATTTGTGTGGAAACCTTGCCTTTTGGTACTGGCAGGCGAAGAAAATCTTTGGCATAGCTAGTCTTGTTAATGAGAAATATTTATCAATAGAAGAAAATCTTTGGTATAGCTAGTGTGATGTCAATGAGAAATATTTATCAATAGAAGAACATCTTTGGCATAGCTAGTGTGATGTCAATGAGAAATATTTATCAATAGAAGAAAATCTTTGGTATAGCTAGTGTGATGTCAATGAGAAATATTTATCAATAGAAGAAAATCTTTGGTATAGCTAGTGTGATGTCAATGAGAAATATTTATCAATAGAAGAACATCTTTGGCATAGCTAGTGTGATGTCAATGAGAAATATTTATCAATAGAAGAAAATCTTTGGTATAGCTAGTGTGATGTCAATGAGAAATATTTGCCATAATTAGTGATAACGTTGAGAAACCTTTGTCTTTATTAATGATACCGCTTTCGAGTCTTAGTGGCAGCAAGTGCTACCACTGTAGCCTTTGTCGTAGTCAGTGCTACCACTGTAACCTTTGTCTTCGCTCGAGGAATCCGTGTGGACATAGCTAGTGGTGCAATGATCGAAAACTGTTTGTCGTAGTTGTTGACTCAAGTCTTGAAATAGTCAGTAGTAACAGTAGTTGCTGGTACCACAGAGAGAACTTTAGCTTAGCTAATGATGCAAATATAGAATCGTACCGGGTAGTTCGCTGTACGAAGGAGATAACGTTAGCGTCAAAATTAATGAGAACACAAATTAAAACTGAAGAGATGCCAGTTTAGCGTTAGTTAATAGCCCTAGAGATAAAACTTTGGCATAGCTAGTGTGATGTCAATGAGAAATCTTTATCAATAGAAGAAAATCTTTGGCATAGCTAGTGATGTAAATGAGAAATCTTTATCAATAGAAGAAAATCTTTGGCATAGCTAGTGATGTCAATGAGAAATCTTTATCAATAGAAGAAAATCTTTGGCATAGTCAGGCGTATCAGAGGAAAGAGTTGGAATAGTTTTCATGGATGTGCAGACCGAAGGGAGAGTAATTGTGCCATCTAGCGGTCAAAAGCTATTGACGCTAGAAAATGAAAAAGTCTTATTAAGGATATCAAATGGAAAGTTTACACTGAATAAAATTAGTAATTAACAAAAAAAAAAACAACAACCTTGTAATGGGACGTCTACGTGTATACACGCTATTACTTCTCGTACAGCAAATTTACTTTACGCAAACTCTCTCAAAAGAAAGGAGATTTCAAACTGATTAAGACAAACTGAATATGTTGAGTTAGCATTTTATACTTATCGTGTGTCTTGAGGTAGGATAAGACCCTTGCTTTCATAAGGAAGACAATGATTACTATGACACCGACCCAGTTGCTATTTACAATAATTGAGAAGATAGATCGGTTTTAACTCGATTTTGCTACTTTCGTAACCGGATTTCAAATTCTTTTCAAGCTTCGTGCAATATAAAACCGAAGTTGATTTTCGAACTCTTGCATAGCAGTTGCATTTCTAGGATACTGAGAAAGATTTATTTAGGCTTACATATTTGAAGGACTCAATTGTACTTAACCCTCCTTCGTTCTTCATTAGCTTCAGCTTGCATGTAATAAGAACTCTATGCTGAACGCAGAATTAATAAGTTTGGCAGAAGTAGTTTTAGTTAATACTTTGTTCTTTTCTTCTGCTTGTGTTTAATTCCTTGTCTTTCTTTTATTCTTGTTGACTTTTGCTTCTTGGTTTGTTTGTTTGTTTATAATCTCTTTTTCTTTTACTTTCTTTCATTCTTTCTTTCTTTCTTTCTTTCTTTCTTTCTTTCTTTCTTTCTTTCTTTCTTTCTTTCTTTCTTTCTTTCTTTCTTTCTTTCTTTCAACTTTTCTTTTTTCTTTCCTTCTTTCTTTCGTTTCCTTTTCTTTCTTTCTTTCTTTCTTTCAACCTTTCAACTTTTCTTTTTTCTTTCCTTCTTTCTTTCGTTTCCTTTTCTTTCGTTTCGTTTCGTTTCGTTTCGTTTCGTTTCTTTCTTTCTTTCTTTCTTTCTTTCTTTCTTTCTTTCTTTCTTTCTTTCTTTCTTTCTTTCTTTCTTTCTTTCTTTCTTTCTTTCTTTCTTTCTTTCTTTCTTTCTTTCTTTCTTTCTTTCTTTCTTTCTTTCTTTCTTCATTTCCTTTTTATTAATTTATTCGTTTCTGTGAAGTACAAATATTCTTGTTTAACTCTAATTTGCAGTATATCGGCACCCTGGATGTCCCACGCCCAAACAGCCGAGTTGAAATCGTCGCTGCTATGCGAAGGATTCGTGTAAGTCATGACGTCATATTAGTTTTTTTTTTAGTTTTAAAAGCTCAGAATGCACATCTTGCAGTTCCTTATTTTTCATACTGGTAGGTCTTGTATTCTTTATCCCACTCACATGTCCGGGTGTGTGTGTATCTTCCTTCAGAAGAAAAGCATAATTAAAAATAAAGAAATAATTGTACACCCCAAAATGAAATAGTTAATTAACACAGTGAAATATGTTTTTATGACTGAAAAAGAAATCCTCAAATAGGAAGAAAGGGTTTTGTAACAAGGCTACTCATGGTAGGGTTAAGTTTACTAAATACCAATTGCTAACTAGCATACCCCTTAGGGTGGTCATCTTCCCATTCACAGCATCTATTCCTCTCTATTTCCTGGCTCAAACACCACCTCCTGACAGGCTGCTGTTTGTCACGCTAATAAGGCAATGACATGAAAAGACAACACTACACACAGACAAACACACAACACTATTCTGACATCACAAACACAGCCAGCGACAGTTAAAACTGACAGTCACAAGACTCTACCATTGAATCCGAACTCAACCTTAAAATAAGAAAATAATTTAATGAAATTTGAAAATGAAAAGGTACTTCCAAACTTTCCCAAGTGTGACAACGGGTCGGCAGACTTTGATACTCAAAACCCAGACAGCTCTTCACTGCCGGGCCACCATCTATATATTATATGCAGTTTTTTTTCAGACCAGCTGCTATGGATCAACTTAGGCCGACACAACCTTGGGCTCTCTCTCTTTGATCATCCAAACCCTAATTTAACATATCTTGGACAGGGTCAGCTAGTAACTTCCGCTGACCCAATCATATATCTTTTACTCTGCTGGTCCTTACTTTTGATCCTACCCAGCACAGCCCCACTCACAGGCGAGCGGCGATCCGGATCAGAGCCCAGACATTCCTTGCCCAGCCATGCTTGATCTCCTGGACAGTATGCAGGTCCAGCCAAGGGAGTTCAATCAGGATGTCCCTCCCCAGCGGAGAGCGTAAATACCAAGTAATGGGTGCTCTCAACCCCCCCACACACACACACAGAGGACAGTAAACTAAACAACTAAATTTGCTGTAGCTATACTGAGAGAAAATAATCACATAGATACAACCTGTACAAAATAAATACACAAGTAATGTTTATAAACATTATGCAGCATGAGTATAACAAATAATAAAGCAAAATATTCCGAAAGAAGAGAAGCGGTTGATTATTATTGTCACAGGTTTTAAATTACTTTTCTGAATCATTGACAACACCAACAAATAATAATAATAATAATAATAATAATAATAATAATGTCCATGTTGCTGATGATAATGACGATGACGATTAAGCAAATGTTAAAATTATTTTAAATTAAACGGAACAGATGTCAACATTTTGTTTAGTCGAAAATACAAACACACAGACAAGAGTCCATGTCTTTTCATACATATTTCATGAGTTTAATGGAAGTGAATAGAAGATAATTATTATTTGTTTAAGTAGAATGACACCTATACAACAACAACAGCAAAAAATGTCATTAAAAATAAGATTAAATAGACCAGTGACATTATACGAATACAAAGTGTGCCATAACTCGGTTATTTAAATGGATCACCTAACACATATTGTGTTTCATTTCTAATCAAGTAGAACAGTAAATAAAAACACAAGAATGTCATTTCTTAAATTAGAAAAAAAAGGAAAATCATTAAAAGGTAATATCCTGAAAACTCATCATAGCAGCAAAGGCGTTCTTGCTGGAAATTTTACCAGACGCAAGCATTCCAACTCTAATGAAGTGCTTACCCACCCAAAAAGAATTAAAATAAAAATTAAGTTATGCATGTTATACATGGCGTGTGCGTGCCTGTGTGTGTGTGTGTATGTGTAGATGGGGACAGAAAGTATGTTCCCTGATGGGAAGGTGTTTTACCTCATCCCTGGGACATCATCTTTTGTCAGAGCATTCAATTTTGTTTTATATTCTTTAGAATGCCTACAGAAGGGTGCGTTCTTCAGACCGCTCCGTGTGTAGACAAGAGTCGCTTTGTAAGCGTGCGTGCGTTGACATTTTCATTACAAGGCCCGGCATGCCTTGCGTAGTTGTAACTTAAAAGCAGAAAATTACTTTGATCCATTGTGCTAAAGTATGCGCTAATGGCTGCAACAACGGCCTTTGAAACTGTACAATCGATACTTATCTCCCCACCCCCCACCCCCCCAAAAAATGTATTAATGAAAGATGTTACATATGTACGCGCGCGCGCGCGCGCACACACACACACACACACACACACACACACACACACACACACACACACACACACACTTAACCATCCCACAACGAGAAAACTACCACACAACCCGCATACATAAACAGTTAACAATTTAACTACAAGTAAACAAAGGTTGTATTTTTCTTTTGCTTGCTGTTAGTCAAGCTATCGACCAAAACGTATGAAAAGAAGGATATAGTCTGCTACGTGGGTTCGAGGGAAATTGAAGGTTATTTTGCTAATTATTTATCTACAACATCAAACCCATCAGGCGTTGCTAACCATAAACATTGTATTCATAAACAGAGATTCAAAGTTGGTAACTCATGGTCTAGTCACTCTAGTGACTCTTAGTCTACCTTACTCTCCTCAATCGAGTGGTTGTCACGCTGACGCAGTGGTTATAGTTATTGGGCTTTGTCGGGAACGTGTTACCACTGAATCGGTGAAAATTTGAAGGGGACACAAATCTAAAGCCAGCTAAAAATGGGTGCTCTGAAGGGAATATATGTAGATTGTTTTCCTTGCCCTGAGGTTCCGTCTTGCATATTTATCCAAATAACGTATAGACTATAGAGTATAGACTATTTAGGGATGACAGGAGTGTGGTAGACGGAAGAATAAAATCAAGGAAGCTACGGTTTAGATGTGATTCGTTACAAGGATATTTTGTCTCTCTCTCTCTCTTACTCACGTCCATTCTCTTCCTTATTTCTCTGTATCTGTCTGTTTGTTATTCGGTCTATGTGATTCGCTCTCTCTCTTTTTTTTTATTCGTTTGTATTTTCTCTACATATTATTCCTTCTTTCTTTCTCCGCGTTTCGTTTTTTTGCCTTGTCTATTACTTTCTCTATCTGTCACTATCTTTCTAAGACCCCACATTCTCGTGTTTAATTTTATTTTCTCTGTCATTCTTTTGTTTTATTTCCTCTCGTTATCCATTTCGTATTGTCGTTATCTCGGCGTGTTGGCCTGTCTCTCTTTTTATCTATTAATTTCTTTTTCACTCACTTGCATTCTCTCGCTTACATTTTTTCTCTTTTCTTGCCCTTTATCTTTCTTCTGTTTCTGTGCTTTCTGTTGTTCTGTCTTTCTCTTACATTCTTCTTTATTCTTTTTTTTAATTAAAAGAAATAACAACAAAACACTTGATCGTTCTGTTTATTATTATTTTAACTTCTTTGATTTACCCTCTCCCATTCTCTCTCTCTCTTTCTCTCTCTCTCTTTCTTTCTCCTTCATTTTCTTTGTTTATCAGCCTCGTTTTCGTTTCCTTTCACCGTCTTTTTTCTCCCGTGCCTCTTTTAAATAAAAACATTGCCAAATAATTGCTTAGAAGCCATGAAAAATGGGCGCAAAAACAGCGCCCGAAAGCTGCCGAGAACGTGAAGGATTTCTCTAAGACACTGTCACAACGGTCACACCAACATCTCAGAACTGATGGGAACCATCAACATTTTAAAAAAAATAAATAAATATTACAAGTTAATTTGATTTTTAAAACTTTGTATACTAACCCTTCACCTCTGTACAGTCAGCCTTCCTTCAAAGCAAAAGAGTGCCTGGAATGAGGACGTCGTTGGCAGTTAGTTTTATACCGATAATGCAGAGTCTCATTAAGTTTAAGCGGGCAAGAATGCAACTTTAGAACCGCTAGAAAAATTCGAAAAGAAATAACTCTCAGAAAACTATCCGTTGGTCACTAGCGTAGCCTTTTATCTTTCCCTTGGCTGAGGCAGGCAGACATTTTAAAGTGCTCTTGTCACCTGACTTCAGCAGTCTGACGAAAGAGATATGCATTCTTTAAAAAATAAAACTTATAAGCCGAAAGATTCAGTGTGTGCGTGGAGTTTCTCTCTGACGTTACTGTGAAACATCCTATAATTACTTTACGTTTGGTCACTTTTCATTTCCCGTTTGACGCACACATACATAGGAGGGAGACTGGGTTGGGAGAGCAGACACACATATACATATGAGAGAGAGGAAGAGAGAGGGGAGGAACACACACACACACACACACACACACACACATACATACACACACACACAAACACACACACACACACATCCACACAGAGAAGTACACTTATATGCTCAGAAAAACTCAGTTCACGTTACAATCAACCATTGTCTTGTTCGAGATTTGAGCCAAAAAGCAAAATAAAAAAAGAAAAATTGTGCTGCTTTCTTTTATCGCCACCTCGTTTGTTTGTTTCATTTTATTTGTTCTTTCTTCTAGATCTTATGGCCTGTCATTCGAAACGTCAGAGTGACGATCTTTTGCATCGCAATAGTTACGGAACGCCAACGTGTAATGGGATTACTTCCGTGAATTTTTCAGTACGGTGCCAGACAAGCTGCGTGCCAACAACATTCCAACATGATAGCACCCGTGTCTTTATCTTTTCTCAAGACTCTGTTTAGAGACGTCATTTTTCTCTCCCCCTTCCCCTCCTTTCCCCCCTCCATAATTAATTAATTATATTTCTTTTCTTGACGTCGGAGAAATGAATGGGTTGTATGTCAGAAAGAAATCTCTGTCTCTCTCTGTCTCTCGATCCAGTCGTGTATTTCATTACCCCCACCCACCCCCCTTCTAGCCATACCCTCTATCCTCATGTTTCTTTCCCTGCCAACCAATCCGCCCTGTATGGCGAGTCTTACTCAGTCTGTTTGTTCTTGGTGCGCCTGTTTTCCGTCTGTCTGTTCTTGATGTGTCTGTCTCTGTATGTCTGTGTTTGGTGTGTCTGCCTTCGGTCGGTCTGTTCCTGGAGTGCCTGTCTTCGGTCTGTCTGTTCTTGAGGTGTTTGCCTTTGGTCTGTCTGTTTTGGCATGTCTGCCTTCTGTCTGTCTGTTCTTGGGGCGGACTTGTCTTCAGACAAATAGGTGTGTATCTCTCACAATGATGTGAGAAATAGTGATTGAAGTCATCTAGTTATCACGCACCACCGAACATGCCTATCATATAACATTAACTGAGACAGCAGTCTGTGGGTGACAAACTTTAAGTACACGACCAAAACTTACTGTCAGCAAAATAGCCCTTGGATCCTTATATAATCAGTGTAATTAAAAATAAGAGATATGATACAAATCCACTCAACCGCAACTTAGATTATTTGGAAAATTAACAGTTATAATTATATATCTTCTAAAATGTAGTAAAACAACACAGCAAAACTTCTAGAAAAAAAAGACACTCCTTCAGGCGTGGCATTGTGATCTCTGCAAATACTTCACAATAATATTTCTTATAGAAATCATTACATCAAGTTTAAACATGTTGAGAAAAATTGAAGAAAAATATTTGCCAGCATTTAAGTAGAAAAAGAACAGAGCAACAGGCCGTCTTAAATAAAACTACTTAAAGAATTTTCTCTTACCTGAACTAGGCAGTATAACAACAAAGCTTGTACCTTGATTGATAACATATAAGACATATTCAACTTGGGGAGAGGGAGATATAGGCAAGTTTAGAAAGAGAGGTGAGTGTGTGTGAGTGCGTGCGTGCGTAAATTAAACTTAACAGAATGCCGAGAGCTGCTTTTATTTTGAGATGTTTCTAGGACAAAACAAGGAATTCTGGATTCATAATAGCAAAAGAAATAACTGCCTTCAAGGCCATATTTCAAGAGCGTGTCGTGAACAGCCAGTAGTCGATCTGCACTTTTCGCTCTAGGTAGGGGAGAAGGGATAGATGGGACCAGTGCTGCTGGTGTACGGAGTGATTTGTAAAGAAAAATGCAAAGAGCTTTCACTCGCTTACAACAAACCGCATGAGTTTTACTTTTACACTTAGAGCGGGTTGCGTTATGTCACAGCGTTATGTCAAAGCTTGAGCCTCTGAGAGAATTCACATATGCACTCTTAATGCATTCAACTTCGTTAGAAGCGGGCATTGTTCTACATACAGCATTGTTGTCAGCAACGTGTCCGTATTGAATGTCTGGATTAGTATCGTCATTTATTTCTCTACAACATAGACCAGTAGATAATCGTCACTGATTCATAAACGAAGCACATGTGTGTTTTTCATAACATAGGCATGCACATATCTGACGTCATTTATAATATACACTCATTATTCTTAGTCCTTACTGTTACGTTCCCAGTATTTATTTAAAGACCCTGCTTAGAATAATTAAAGACTTTAAATATAATTAATTCCTTCTCTCATATTCTATGCAGACTGGATGCTCAATTTATTATTTGACTAATTAAAAGTGTATCTCGTAGTTCAGACGACAAATTTACAACTAATAAACTGCGAACTTTTAGCTAGATTTGAAACAGTTAAATCCCTCTAATTTAATACGCATTCGTTGTCAACTTTCTGCTCATTCGCCCCCATTCAAATCTAAGAATCTATTGGTCTATCATGCATATTAATTAACTACTAAGAGGTATTAACAAGAAAAATAAGATTTAATAAAGTTTAACAAATTAACAATAATCAAAGACGACGCGAATAATCTACTACTCTGTCTCTACGCGCATGTGTTCGATTCTTGTCACAAAACTGCCAACAATTGTTCGTTTAACATTTGTACTCTGTGATTGTACTCAGCTGGATTGCTTGTATCAGCCTGGTCTCTTTATTAGGTCAGTCAGTCTAATTTCACAGTCCCGCTCTAGCGACGCACGTGGTGCCTGAGGAAAGATGCTCCTTTTTCCTGTAGTTAGGGAACTTGAATTTTAACGACATGGACCCTCAATGTAGAGTTCACCAGCAGAACCAAAGCAAGGCGAGGTAAGGCATGGACAATAGGAACCGATCTCTTTATGAGAAGTCGAATGGTATCTTGATTCTCAACGGCTTGTCGGCTTGCCCCTCGTGACCGGAGTTAGCTGAAATGGACCTAGCTAATGTGTTTCTCGCAGTGACGGAGCGGAAGCGTGTAGGTACATATATAGAAGAGCATGTTGCGTATCACGTGACTATTCGCGAAGCATGTAGTTGGTTCGAGAACCGGACAATGGTCCTAAAGTTACATAACATCTTGACCTGTTCTAGAAGCACTTCGAAAAAGGAAGCTTTGAACAAAGGAGTCAAGGGTTTCAAATATTCGAATTTGAAGTAAACAAGGCTAAGTGGGTCATCAGGTCGGGCATTTTTATCAGACTTGTGACACCCCCTTGCTTTTGAGGCGTTTATCTTACCAAAGATAAAATGCCTCCTACAAATTATGTATGATAAAATGTAGAAGTCCACAATGAAGAAAAATTTACACAAAAAAAATTTCAACATCTCTAGAAATAAAGTGTGCAACTATATTTCATGTTTACAGGAAGGAATCCGTAGGGTTCAGTTAATTGATTAAACGACATTCTATCAGTACCGGCACTTGATGGCATCAAGCACGACTCATGTAATCTGCGCCAACATTCAAAGAACCTTTGATGTAATGAATATTTGCGTCATACTGTGTCAGAAACAGAGACCAACGCATTAGGCTGTTTGTAAATTGCACTTGCCCGAGAAAGGCTAACGGCTGGTGGTCGCACTCAATGACAAAGGTTTTTCCGTACAAATAGTTTTCGAACTTTTTTATAGCCCAAACTATTGCAAGACATTCCTTTTCACTGGTGGAATATTTCTGTTCAGTAGTTGTGAGTTTACGGCTTGCGTATGCAACTGGGTGTTTGGTGTCATTGTGTTCCTGTAATAACACTGCTCCTAATCCTGTGTTGCTGGCATCAGTCCTTAACAAGAATGGTTTTGTCAAATCTGGCAGTTTAACAACTAAGTCTGAAGTCAGTCTAGATTTCAGTGTGTCAAAAGCGTTTTGGCATGCATCAGTCCACACTACTTTTGTAGGCATATTCTTACGTGTCAAGTCAGTCAGAGGACATGCAATGGCACTAAAATCTGGTACGAATTTTCTGTAGTAGTTAGCAAGACCAAGAAAACTTCTAACTTGTGTTTTTGTTAGCGGTTGTGAAGTGTCCTTAAGTTGTGCTATCTTAGCTTCACTTGGCGACATAGTTCCATGACTCAACTTGTGTCCCAAGAAGTCTAAGGAGAATTGTGCTATTTCACACTTCGTAGGGCGGGCAGTGAGGTTGGCTTGCTTTAATCTGGCTAGCACATCTCGTAAGAGTGTTAAGTGCTCCTCCCATGTCTGGGTGCCTAGAATTAAATCATCCATGAAGTTCTCAACTCCACGTCCGTACAGTGGTTCTAACAATGACCGCATCATCTTAGAAAAAATGCTTGGAGCGTTTGAAACTCCGAAAGGCATAACTTTCCAGGTATAGTTTCCTACTGGTGTAGTGAAAGCTAGTATGTGTCGATCAGTGTCCTTGACCTTGATTTGCCAAAAACCGCGTGACAAATCTATTTTGGTATAGTAATGAGCGTTAGCTAGCTTAGTGAAGATGAGATCCGGATCAGGAAGAGGTTCGGCACAAAACTCTGTCACTTGATTGAGTTTGCGATAGTCTACGCAAAAACGGAACGAGTTATCACGTTTTTTAATCAACACGATGGGTGATCCGTAGGCACTGTCAGTCTTCTCTATGACCCCTAGATCTAGCATAGTCTTAATCTCACGTCTAACGTCATCTATCTTAGCGTGTGGCAACGGATACGGCTTCAAACGTATCGGTTTGTTGTCAGTCAGCTTCAGTGAAAATTCTATTAAGTCTGTCAACCCTGGTTTGTCTGTCAGAGTAGATGAGAACTCATTGAGCAATTTATTCACTTCTTTTTTCTGTCCTTCCGTCAAGGCGTCATTCACCCTAACGTCTTTAACAGTCTCCTCTGTCTGTAAAGGACAGTTTGGTAAAGTACCGGTGACGCAATCAGTCTCCCCCTCGTCTTCTGTAACTATCGTCGCTACGACAAAATCAGCTTGAGTGGTTTGATCCTCACGGCTTATGTACTTTTTGAGTAGGTTAACATGAAAGATTTTCTCTCTCTTTCCTGTCTGTACCTTATAGTTCAGTCCCCCTAGCTTGGCGGTAACTACAAAGGGCCCCTTCCATTTCATCTGAAGTTTGTTATGTGCTTCGGGAAGCAACAGTAACACTTTGTCGTTAACTTCAAATTCTCTAGGTTTGGTGTGCTTATTGTAATATTCTGCCTGTCTAGACTGAGCTATCGTCAGGTTTTCCCGTGCTATCTTGCCTATAGTTTCAAGACGGTTTCTTAAGTCAGTGACATATGTGTAAGTTGTTTTAACTTCGTCATCTGTCTTTTCATCAGTCCAAAGTGCCTTCAAAATCATCATCGGTCCGCGTACAGTACGTCCGTAAAGTAGCTCGAATGGTGAAAATCCAGTGGAAGATTGTGGCACTTCCCTATATGCAAATAGTAGGGCAGGGATGTATCTGTCCCAGTCTTTCGGTTTATCAGTGGCGAGCCTTTTAAGTGCTGTTTTTAATGTCCCGTTGTATTTTTCGATCAGACCATTTGCCTGGGGGTGGTAGGGTGTGCAAGTAAGATGTTTGATGGAAAGTAAGCGATTTACCTCCTTCATTACGTTGCCTACGAATTGACTCCCCTGATCTGTCAAAATTTCGGTGGGTATTCCAACACGACTCCATAATCCGAAAAGGGCTTCGGCGACGGTTTCAGTATCAATGTTTTTCAACGGCACTGCGTCGGCGAATCTCGTTGCGTAATCAATAGTGGTCAGCACGTATCGATTACCTCTCGTTGATGTGGGTATTATAGGCCCAATCAAATCCATTGCTACGCGTTTGTAGGGTTCACTGATCAGTTCAGGCTCTCCTAACGGTGCGGGTCTGATTGAATTTTTAGACTGTGTTCTCTGGCATGTGTCGCAACTTAACACGAATCTACGGATATCGGCAGTGATGTCCGGCCAATAAAACTCACTTGTAATACGACTAGTTGTTTTTTGTACACCCATGTGTGCGCCAAAAAGACTCTCATGACCTAATCGTAATACGTCATTTCGTTTGGTTTGTGGAACGACTAATTGTTTCCGAAATTCGTCTCCCACTTTCGAATAGCGGTACAATAAACCCTTTTTCAGAATAATGCACGCTTTCTTATTCGAATCGTCAGTGTTGACGTCACTAACAGGTACAGCCTGCTTGCGTAACTTGTCTAGTGTTTCGTCTTCAGCTTGTAATAATTTAATCTCGCTAACTGTTGCTTCATCTACGGCTGGTGCGGCAGACATCGGTGCAGTCACAGATTTGTCTTTACTACTCGCTGCTCTGGTTACAGCGTTAACCAGTGGTGGTTCGATTGAAGTTTGTTTTTTGCACGGCAAAACATACTTGCAACCAAGGATCACGTCATGCGGTGAGTTTTCCATAACTGCCGCTTTGACTGTTCCTTCTACAAAGTCTGAAACAATCGAGACTTCAGCTACTGGCAAAATGTCTTGTTCGCCGTTCGCAAAGGTGACAGAGATTGTCTCCCCTGTGTAGTCGGTACGGTTAACTAATGATGCATTTACAATAGCGTCTAGCTCACACCCTGTATCAAGCAAAGCGATTGTGTCGTGACCGTTTGCCTGTACTGGTGTTCGATTCGACTTTTCTGTTTTAGGTGTATGACTTTCTACTGCGTAAACTTTAGCTGTTTTCTTTTCAGGACAAGTTCGTGAAAAATGGCCACTATCGCCGCAAGTGTAACAAGCAAGATTCTTTTTATCTTTCTGTTTGTCAGACTTGTTTTTAGTGTCGGTTTTGGATGTTTTATCATCGCGTTCACTAGGTGTCTTCCCGTCATTTTTCTTATCCTTTCGGCGGTTCGTTCGGTCGAGACTTGTTGTTCGCGTGTGCGTTCGAGAATTGAGAATGTGCGTCATCAAAGCGATCGGCGGCGTTGCCTATCTCCTCTAGCGTAGATTTTTCCCTTATTGCTAAGTGAATCAGTAGATCTGATTTGTATGACCCGAGAATATGGTCTTTTACCATTTCATCCCTAAGACCGGCGTACGTCTGTGGAGTTTCGGCTAGATCTATCCATCTTTGGAACAAGTCAGTTACGCGTCGTATGTACTGTGCGTGCGTTTCTGAACTGGCTTTCGTGGCCTGTTTAAATTTACGACGGTATGTATCTGCGGTGAGTTTGTAGCGTTTCAATAATGCGGCCTTGACTGTGTCGTAATTATCTGACTCAGAATCGCTAAGCTTATTGAATTCGTTTTTCGCAGTACCCTGCAGTAACCCCGATAAATTTATCGCCCAATGTTCCGCTGGAATGCTTGTTGCTCTGGCTAACTTTTCAAACGTTTTTAAATACGCGTCTATTTGATCTTTGTTCTCATCAAACGGGACCATATTTATCTTTGGAATGATGTTTTCAATTCTACTGTGATTATTTCCATCGCTAGAATGCGAATCACCACTGCTTCTGCGGTCAGTTTGGATTGGTAACTTCTAGTTTCTTTACTTCCCATTCTAACCGTTTTATTTCCGCGTCTGCCGCGATGCGTTTGGCTTCTGTATCCGCTGCGATGCGTTTGGCTTCCGTGTCTGCTAACCTTTCAGCTTCTAACTTTTTAACTTCAGCTTCTAACTTTTTAGCTTCAGCTAGTTTTTCAGCTTCTAACTTTTTCAGTTCGCGCATAGCAACACGTTCTTCTCTTTCTATCTCTTGCCTTTCTTTGTCCGCTTTTTCTACTCTCTCCTTTTCTGCTTTTTCCGCTTCCTCTAGCTTAGTTCTAATGTAGCTAGTCAGTTCGTCACCCTGATATCCTAGCATGATACCTTTCTTTTTCAGATTTTCGAAAATCTGCTCTAGATCCATTTTACTGTCTTAGCGCGTCTGGCTACAATGAAATGTCTCTCGTGAATTGTGTGTTTTAACCGTCGGCGATAACTCCGCTTATCCCGAAAATAACTTTTAGGCTACAACCTTACAAAAATTATTTAATTTACTCAGAACACCTTCCGAAATAAATTACGCGTTAACTCTTTACACGTTTCACCTGCTTGTCACAGTGTCCGCTGTTCCAAGACTTTCGTAATGTCACGGCTCCTACCATACAACATTACACATTATATCTAGCACCCTAAATATAATAGTCCGAAGTCTGTTACTACCGATAACTCTCCTAGCTGGCGGTATAACACGTTCGACTTCTCACAATGAAGTATCCAGTAACACAATACTAAATAAATCATTTAACTTAATCAATGCAATGTTTAACTACGCTTAAACATACTACACTAATTAAAAATTGTACATTACTCTGCAAAAGAATACATGCACATGTCACAACAAAAGCAAAGAAAATCAGTAATACAAAAATCAAAAGAACAATTGGCAATTCTTTGTTCGTTCGTTCGTTTCTAGGTTTATGATACGCCCTATGTATAAAAAATGTTACAATTTAATACATATCAATCCACGGACGAGATTTCCCCCACTTGTTACGTTCCCAGTATTTATTTAAAGACCCTGCTTAGAATAATTAAAGACTTTAAATATAATTAATTCCTTCTCTCATATTCTATGCAGACTGGATGCTCAATTTATTATTTGACTAATTAAAAGTGTATCTCGTAGTTCAGACGACAAATTTACAACTAATAAACTGCGAACTTTTAGCTAGATTTGAAACAGTTAAATCCCTCTAATTTAATACGCATTCGTTGTCAACTTTCTGCTCATTCGCCCCCATTCAAATCTAAGAATCTATTGGTCTATCATGCATATTAATTAACTACTAAGAGGTATTAACAAGAAAAATAAGATTTAATAAAGTTTAACAAATTAACAATAATCAAAGACGACGCGAATAATCTACTACTCTGTCTCTACGCGCATGTGTTCGATTCTTGTCACAAAACTGCCAACAATTGTTCGTTTAACATTTGTACTCTGTGATTGTACTCAGCTGGATTGCTTGTATCAGCCTGGTCTCTTTATTAGGTCAGTCAGTCTAATTTCACAGTCCCGCTCTAGCGACGCACGTGGTGCCTGAGGAAAGATGCTCCTTTTTCCTGTAGTTAGGGAACTTGAATTTTAACGACATGGACCCTCAATGTAGAGTTCACCAGCAGAACCAAAGCAAGGCGAGGTAAGGCATGGACAATAGGAACCGATCTCTTTATGAGAAGTCGAATGGTATCTTGATTCTCAACGGCTTGTCGGCTTGCCCCTCGTGACCGGAGTTAGCTGAAATGGACCTAGCTAATGTGTTTCTCGCAGTGACGGAGCGGAAGCGTGTAGGTACATATATAGAAGAGCATGTTGCGTATCACGTGACTATTCGCGAAGCATGTAGTTGGTTCGAGAACCGGACAATGGTCCTAAAGTTACATAACATCTTGACCTGTTCTAGAAGCACTTCGAAAAAGGAAGCTTTGAACAAAGGAGTCAAGGGTTTCAAATATTCGAATTTGAAGTAAACAAGGCTAAGTGGGTCATCAGGTCGGGCATTTTTATCAGACTTGTGACACTTACTTCATTTACTAAACACGAAAGTGGCTAAATGATTGCATGTACTGTAAATGGTTTAATTAATCTTTAAAATGTCGCGATCTGTTTGCATTTCGGCTTTGAAACATCGGGATTTGATGACGTTTGAGCTTGAAAACATTGGGATAGATGACGTTTGAGCTTGAAAACATTGGGATAGATGGCGTTTGAGCTTGAAAACATCGAGCTGTGATGACGTTTGAGCTTGAAAACATCGCGATTTGATGACTCTTTCAGCTGAAAACATCGCTGTCTCGGGTCATTACAGCTTCACAAACTTGGAATATGAATACACTTTGGCTTTTAAGCATCACGATTGAAGACATTTAGGCTGAGAAACATCAGTAAATTGTTGAAAGATTTGGAAGTTCTGCAGATTTGTGTCCAGCGACAAATTAAAATACGTTATCATGTACCCTTTCACAATGAAATGCAGGTGCGATGTTTTAAGTCAGCTGAAATAGTATATCAGTACTAACACAAAACCGTTGAATTTAATTCGAGCGTGCTCCGAGCTAGATAACTTGAATTTTGTGTGTTTCGTCTGCTGTTGGCAGGCAGACTTTTACACTACATTCGTACTAAACTGAAACGTCATTCCATACAGACGGGTGAGAAAGTTCTCTCGTTTAATTATTTCTCTCAGTCTCCCTGTGTGTGTTTGCGCGCGCGCGTGTGTGTTTAACACACTCTTCAGGCATATAAGATACTTTTCTCGGACCACCATCTGAGACTTGTCTAAATGAATGTTGAAATACACGTCGTTCCCTATGACAAAAGCCTTGCCTCTCCAGCAATTTCCCAAAGGAATCCGACACGGAGAAGCGAAGAAACGGTAAGAAAACGCTGCTTGTCAAATCTGACGTCTCGAGCTTTCGGTAGCAACGTCAAGTGACGCGAAATTATACATCTGCCCAGTTCATTACGTTTCATGATGACGTTGTCCCTTCGGATTTGTGCAAATTCATTAGCAAGCGTAAAACTCAGCTTTGTGGTCTTCCTTCTTGCATTCAAAGTCCTCAGAAAGACTCAAGCACTGAAGGAGGTTAGTGCCTATGATCCTCGCAAACAATCAATAAGCCTTATTTCCAGAATTGCCCTATTTAGTGTGCAGTAAAGAGGTGTATGTTGGTATCTTACGTTATTTGTTACGTATTAATAATACGTGTTTTTATATATATATATAAATGTGTGTGTGTGTGAGTGTGTGTGAGTGCTCACGCACACATTTGTGTGTAAGGTAAAATCTG
Organism: Sinotaia quadrata; assembly: GCA_028829895.1. NCBI lineage: Eukaryota > Metazoa > Mollusca > Gastropoda > Architaenioglossa > Viviparidae > Sinotaia > Sinotaia quadrata. Next base: position 116,310,446 of record CM054180.1, read on the forward strand.
CTTTTATATAATTTTGTTAGCTTTTGCTGTATCATGTGGATTTATTGTTTCGCCTTTATTAAGATATCAGCATTTTTTTTTTTTGCAAGGTCTATTTCTGGGTCTCTGAATATAAAGACAACTTAAATCACATCGGCTGAACAAAATTGCATTGCTAAAGAGGAATCGACTAAGTTATTGTTTCATTACGGAGCTCTTGCAACCAAAGAGCGAACTAAGTAGCGACCGTTTTGCGAAACAAATTCAAGATGGATGATTTGTATAAATCAATGTTCTGTGTTCTTTCACTTTTCTAAAAACCTTGTGCCCCGTTAGCAACTCCGCCCCGTACTAAAACCACACCTAAACCAATGACATAAAATGGCCACCACATTTCTTCCAGCTAAACCATTGCCTTCAAATGTATACGAGATTTTAACCAGTACAGTTTCCCAAAGACACTTGTCTTTAAGGAATGCCTCTGACCCCAGCACCTCTTACTAGGGTAGTTATAATAGAGTGTCTACTGACAAACATTATACTCCTCGCTTGCCATTCCCCACCCCTCCTCCCAGAAATGTAAAAAAAAAATAGAAAGACGAACATAACCGTAAGTACTTCCTCTGGACTTGTGACTGCTTTCAGCTGCTGACAAATGTAGCCATGGGCTTATTTATGCAATATTCAAAGTTTCAGCCCTTCCCCGCTCTTTCTGATGCGATGACGTCACAAGACTCGAGTTGTTCGAGGACGCAAGGCACATACGTCATAGATTATCATGAGCGTTTCAAGCCAAAGTGAAGACAAAATCCAGGATTATCTGACGTCTTTTCAAAAGTTCACGAAGTTTCAGGAGTCATAATGGAATAGAGACGGTCAAGTTCCCGAAGTTTCAGGAGTCATAATGGAATAGCGACTGTCAAGTTCCCAAAGTTTCAGGAGTCATAATGGAATAGCAACTGTCAAGTTCCCAAAGTTTCAGGAGTCATAATGGAATAGCGACTGTCAAGTTCCCAAAGTTTCAGGAGTCATAATGGAATAGCAACTGTCAAGTTGAGCAAAATCAATGCTCTCGTTCTTATACGACATCGCCACTTCACTGTAAAATTCTCTTGTCATCTAGACTAAGGCGTCAATGATTGGTTTAGTGCTTTCGACCGAAACAATTTTAAGGCATGCATGGTTGTATATGTGTGTGTGTGTACACGTATGTCTGTGCTATCTATGTATGTATGTGTGCGTATGTGTGCATATGTGTGTGTGAAATTGTATGTATGTGTGTTTGTGAGTGAATGTGTGTATATATATATATATATATATGTGTGTCTGTAGGTGTGTATGTGTACGTATGTATACGTGTACGTGTGTATAAATGTGCATATTTGTGTGCGTTTATGTATGTATATGCATATGTACATGTGTTTCTGTGCAAGAGTGCATGAGTGAGCATGTGTGTGTAAGCGTGAAGGAGTAAAAAAAAAAGCAAGAAAAATGAATGCAGTCTAATTTTGCTTGTTATTATGCGTTTTTTTGCTATATGTGAAACGCTCAGCACAGTCATGACCATCAGTCTAGAGCAAACACTTATAAAACCAAAAATCTTGTTAAAATATTGTTTTATAGGCACGGACACAGTAAGAACCCAAAATTCTATTTTAATAATTCTTATCAAAATGTGTTTTAATACAGGCATAGATAGATAGATAGATAGATAGATAAATAGATAGATAGATAGAGAGAGAGAGAGAGAGAGAGAGAGAGAGAGAGAGAGAGAGAGAGAGAGAGAGAGAGAGACTTTAAAATTAAAACTTACTCTAGGAATGCATTTCTACAATTGACTTATTTTGCTGTCAAAATCAGCGAAACTACGTTTTACCAAATGCTTTTTATTTTAAACAGAAGGAAACTCGCGCGTTATCAACATGATCAAAGTCACAAGCACTACACAAAACACACACTTTGCTCCCCCTTTCTCCCTTCTACACACACACACACACACACACAACTATCATATGCGCGCGCGCACACACACAATTATCACAAACACAAATTCACCACTCCAGGCATACAAATACTCAAACTGTATTAAAGACATGCAAACACACACACACATACCATTACCACCACATACAGCCACATCACACAAAAGAATGCATGCATCACATTTTATTTATTTGCCGGAATCTTTCGCTGGCTGGAGATAATGATATCCATGCAAAATGTTTACTCAAACCTTCGATCTCTTTCCCCAGTCCTCCTAACAGCTAGGTTCCACTCCGCACGTCTGGTTTTACGTGCTCAGTGCTCATCCTTCCCAGAAGGAGTAGAGGTGCCAGCCTGAAAACATTATTACCTTGACCAGCGGCGCGGCTGTAAGCCGAGACTTCCACTGCTGCCATAGAGATCACGTTGAGGGCACTGAGCTCTCTCTACATTATATATTTATATAGAGCTCAGTGGGTGAAGGTCACAGTCAGCCCATGATAGGTGCTTGTGATTAGAAACCCATTTGTAAATGCAATTAGAAAAGTTTGGATCACTCCTCCCCTTTCCTATGTAGACTTGGAGTCACTCGTACATTTAAAAACGTAACATTATTTTGTGCATTCATACTAATAATTTCAATATTCTATGTCTATACTAGAGGTCGGGGTGGGGGAGTGTAACATTGTTTGGTGCATTCGTACTAATAATTTCAACATTCTGACCATGTCTGTGCTAGAACTCGGTGTGTGTGTGTGTGTGTGTGTGTGTGTGTGTGTGTATTTAAAATATGGGGAGGGGGTGGAAGATTAGGGTTCGGAACAGTAACGGTCGCACCTGTACTGAACTTTATAATTGTATTCTGCATTTCTAACTGGATTCAACTACTATTTTTGGGTGGGTGAGCGGTGAACGATCATCGCACATTAAGGCGTGACCAGCGTTGACCGAAAACACGAGCGGTTTACATTAGAGAGCAGAGCTGCACTCTACTGTTTTGTGAATGGCGGTAATGTGTGGCTCTCTCTGTTCGAATTTCAGTACTGATTAGCCGTGGGGAAAGAAAAGAGAGAAAAAAAAGTCTGCACTTCAACGTGAGACGGTACGCATTCCCTGACATATGCTTAGTTATCCGCGACATCAGCGGAGGTTGGAACGGCACGAAAAGGCAGAGTCCATGTCCTACCAATCGATTATGTGAGAATGATGTCCGGTTTTCGTAGAAATCAATAAGACGTCATCGTATTTCTCTAGTGGATTTGTAGCAGAGTGCGAATACGGTACATACATCGGTGGAACAAATTGACAGCCGATATTATTATTATTATTATTTTTAATATTTCATTTTATTTTATTGTGTACGGAGAACGAGCAGAATAACTTCCGGTGCTGAAAGCAGAACCGAACGGCTTACACTGGCGTTCACTGTTTGCAAGTCCCTGATGAGGAGTACATTTCACTGCGTTGAGTAAGTTTCCAAAGGTTTTCTTCACCGCAGCCATTAGGCTGAGTGATCACTCTGCTATCGCTTGTGAACTCACAACGATGTTGAAAGAGTGGTGTCCCCTTTTAACGGTGTAGGCCTACCTGAGATTGCCGAGGTCATGGCGTAATGATTTGTTGTAGTTTTATTTTTAAAAATTATTTCCAATATTTTGTAGCTTATATAGTCTTTATTAGCATATGTATTTAAAAAAGAAAATCATTAAATGAATTTATGTTGCTGTTTTCCGCAATTTTGAACATAAGCTTGTGTCACTTTACATTATTATGCGTATATGCATGTGTGTGTGTGTGTGTGTGTGTGTGTGTGTGTGTGTGTGTGTGTGTGTGTGTGTGTGTGTCTGTGTGTCTAGGTCTACATAAGTGTGTGTGTATTTGCGCTTATATAGGTTTAAGTATATATGGACCACTATGCATGTGTGTGAGTGAGCGTTTGTTTAAGTGTTCGAATGTGTATTCTTGTTTTATTATATACTTTGTTATTTTCTTGAAGAATTCTGATAACGGAAAATTCTGTCAAAATAAATAATCCATTACTTTTCTACAGGCATTTCTAGTTTCTGTCATTTCTTGGCGCCACAAGGCTTTCGTTCGTTATTCTCCCGCGTGGCACTTAAGTTATTTTGACACTAACCGAATTTGCTAGTTCAACGTTTCTGGCGTTGCTATTGTTTGTGTGGCATTGAGAACCCACAGAATCACGTGTCGTAACTACTAACTCCTAGTTCAGAGTTTTGGCGTTGCTAATTTCTTGTATTGAAATGAGAACCCACAGAATCACGTGTCGTAACTACTAACTCCTAGTTCAGAGTTTGGGCGTTGCTAATTTCTTGTATTGAAATGAGAACCCACAGAATCACGTGTCGTAATGCTAACTCAATATGTTAGTTCAATTTTTCTGTGTTGGTAATGCTTGTGTTGCATTGAGAACTCCGTTACGCATATTGTGATGCTGAATGTAATGCATACTGCCGCATGTAAGGGAAGTAAGCATAGTGCATCGACTGCCAGGCTTCTCTGTATAAGCATTTCTTTTGACCTAAGTTAGTATCCACTAGGTCTAGTCATACATGTAGTTATCTTGACGCTACCTTAAAAACATTATGCATTGCTCTTGCAAATGTACTTATTCAAAGTGGAAGGTCTCACACAAATATATAGTTGTAAAATCAATAACTGACAATCGGACGTTTTTGTAGTATAAAATTAGTGGACTTTCTCAGTCACAGTAATTACAGTATAAAATAAAAGAGACAAAATGTTATGAGCATTGCGATGACACAAAGCATCGTGTTCATATCTTGCTTTTTTCCATTATTCTTTTCTTTTCCAGGAGTTTAAAACATCAGAACAAATAAATGACAGATCTCGGACACTTACATTTAGCTCTAGAGTTTAAAACATCAGAACAAATAAATGACAGATCTCGGACACTTACATTTAGCTCTAGAGTTTAAAACATCAGAACAAATAAATGACAGATCTCGGACACTTACATTTAGAGAGGGCACGCTCCTTTCATTTTCAGTACACTTTCTTCTCTCCAGCACAAGAGAGCACCTGAAGTGAGATTTTTCCTGGACGTAAGAGATAGTGATCTGAAGTAGATGAAGTGAAACTTTTTCTGGAAGTAGGCGGCAGTGTCCTGACAGTAGCTAAAGTGAAACTTCTACTTCCAGAAAAATGAAACACATGCAGGACGTAGGACACTATCCTGACACTTTTCCTGGAAGTAATAGATAGTGTAGGGAAACACTTGAAGGAAGTATACAGTGTCTTGATACTAAGTTGATGTGAAACACTTGAAGGAAGTAATAGACAGCGTCTGGACAGAAGTAGATGTGAAACTCTTCAAGGAAGTAAAAGACAGTGTCTTGGCAGTAGAGGAAGTGAAACTCTTTCTGGAAGAAATAGAAAGTGTCTTGATAGTACCTGAACTGACACCTTTCCAGTATGTAAGAGGCAGTGTTTGACTGTTTCCTTCTAAGATAGTATTTTATTATTTACAGTACTATTACTTTCTTTGACTGCGTACAAGCACAACATTCCGACAACTCCAAATAATTACTCATAAAATGAACTAATAATTATATAGTTACATTAACTCTAAAGTTATAGTTACTAGATTTTAGGATTAAAATCTAATACTTAATGATTGGATCTTGTCTTATGAGATATAGAATTAAAATCTAATAATTATTAGATCTTGTCTTATGAGCTGCTAAAGGATTAAGATCTATTAATTATAGCTGTATGTTTGAAATCTAGTATTATAACTATGGCATTCAAATTTAGTAATTGTATGTTTAAAATCAGGAAGATAATAACTGTAGGATTTAAAATCTAGTAATTATAAGTACAAGATTAAAAGTGAGCATTTATATATTTAAAATCTAGTTATTAGAACTGTAGGATTAAAATAAAGAATCATAAGTACAAGATTAAAATTTAGTATGTTTAAAATCTAGTAATTATAGCTACTAGTTGAATATTTAGTAGGTATAAAAGTTTCAGTCTAATAGTTACTACTGTAAGATTAAAATCAAGTAATATATCATCTTAAGAGGCAAGGGGGGGGGGGGCGACACTGAGGCACGTATGCACGACCCAGGTCGTGTTCATGAACGGTTGCAGCGAACAAGTGTTCTTTTGCACAACACATATAGCGCAGTGACCGTGCTATATAGTGACCTCATGAAACGTGTTTCCTGCACTTGTTTCCCCGTGGCCAAGATAAACTTACCGTAGCAACGGTTTGAGCACTTAGAAATATGATGCTGTCTAGGGAATTAATGCATCGCTTGATGGAGAAATAATTTATTAATTTTAAAAATGCATCTTCTGCACTACACGATTGCATCTTTTGATAATAGCTGTAAAAATAATGTAGGTAAAATAAATTTTAAACAACAGGCACACGGAGTCATTAAAATGTTGATAGTGAGTAGTAATAGTAATAGTAGTAGTAGTTAGTGCAATAGTAGTAGTAGCAGCAATAGTAGTAGTAGTAGTAACAGTGACAGTAGCAGCAGTAATAGTCGTCGTCGTCGTCATAGTAGTCGTCGTCATAGTAGTAGTAGTGTCTGCATTCACACTCTCATCCCTTCATAGAGAGATATTTATTGTTTGTCGATGAACACGAAATACATAACTAACATGCCCTACTCTTGTCTTTTCCTTGCCGAATATTTCAAAGGAAAGTTTAAATAACATTAGGATGTCAGTAAATTAAGTACTGATCAGAGAGTTGTCTTTCCACTATAGCCATAATTAACTTACCATGCGTCATTAATTAATGCTAATAGGAATATAACGTAATCTGAATAGTTGCATAAATATACTTAGAATAAATACGAATTACAATTTTAATAAAGTTTGGACAAGCAATGAATTAATCCCATATTACTAAAGATTAACCAGCCATTTTATTGATTTCCGTTCATTGTGGAGAGTGACTTAAGTTGTAGCCGACTTCCGAGTGGCAGACAGTTCCATAAGTCATGATCTAACTACTTCCGGTTTTTCCTCTCTTACTAATTTAGAAGCGTATACTGCATGATGTTTGGAGAAATGGTGAATTTATAGTGTTAAAAGTAAAGTTATTTTGTTTTAGTTTGGAATTTGGAAAATAAAATCTGACATTAGAACAGCTGAAAATACTTGGTTAACCTTGAGGCAAAACGAAAAGTAAACCCCAACAGAAATGAAAAAAGAATCAAAGCAAAATTCTTCGCGTGAAGAATTTAAAAAAAAACAACAACCTTGAATTTCATTTTGTCCAAATGCTCACGTAACACGCAAGCGTAGCGGCGGTGAGGGAGGGGAGAAGCGAAGGGAGCGTGGTCTCGGGTAGCAATTGAACATTTGTTGGTAAAAGTACGTATATGTATAAATTTGTTGACAAAAATACGTATATATATATATATATATATATTGGCAAAAGTACGTATATATAAATTTGTTGGCAAAAGTACGTATATATCTGAAATAGTACGAATGGAGTGAGTGGTCGCGTAATTTTTGGTAGATGGATATGGTCGGTACTATATCTCGCTACGTCCGTGTATATACACTAACACATATTGAAAGAACCATAAAGACGACACCCACCCATCCTATCATTTTGTCCCACTCTCTCCGTCTTCTATATCTCACGCACGCACGCACGAACACTAACAAACACGCACACCAGTCCGAACAAAGTGAAATACATACACTCAGTTGTTGAACGTAAGTGCAAATGAACCAGCAGTAAAATCAGTATAACGAATGAGGAAAATAAAAATAAAAATAAAATAAGAAGTATACATGTATTTTCTTTGCTTTCAAGCCAGTATAGACTATGTCTATGGAAGAGGAAAACAATATAATCGATTAAATTCTATTAAATATGCTCATCCACATTTAATAAATTACAAAATTATCTTCGAAAAGCTGAGGACAGCTCGTCTATATGCACACGAAGTGTATTAAGCAAACAAGTGCATATACAACAATAATTTTTAACAGTGCACACGTGTCACTAGACTATACGAAGTGAACAACAGCATACCAATATGCATTACTATAAAGTTATAAATAATGAATTATACGTATACGGCTTGTTAATCAATGAGAAGGAAAACGGTCAGACGTAATTCAGACACGTTTAATCAACCTAGACAGTGCATCCTAAAAAATGGGAAAAAAAAATTGCCGAACATATTTCTGACAAGTTGTAATCAATATAAATAACACCCTTCAGTCCTACACTATCGCTCTATCATCTATAATTCTATATCACGTCTAGAGGAACAGTGGGAAAGAAATCTTTCGCCGGACAGTTTCCGATGATTGCCGAATCCGTCCGCAGTAGGGACATTTTTTTGTTTTGTCTTCCTTTTATCTGTGTTCTGTTTGTGTGACCTTGCTCTCCCTCCTGTAGTTGACATTAACAGACAAGAAACCGACGTTAACCGCTTGCATTAAAGAGTTGTGTACCTTTAATTTGACCTTCGCCTTGTCCATTCCGGTGTGCCCAGAGCCGAACCAAGACTTCTCATTGTCGAGAAGGCGTTAGTCTGCCGCACACCCTGAAAGCATCTGATGGACGGCCATTGCGGGAACCTTTCCCCATCATTCAGCTCTTTGCAGCTGTCAGGCATCCCTATGGGGCAGCTTTTGACAACGGAAGTAGTGCGAGAAATGTTGGTTCAGCCTGTGGATGGAAGAAAAGTCTCCAAGTCGCGGCTGGACAGTGTGGTTTCTACGGAAACGGAAATGCTGCCGATGCACTTACATTCATACAGTAATAGCCTTGCTGTAACCGAACTTAATACATTAACAGGAACAACCTTACGGCTAATCAATGTTATCGATTTTACAGATGGGATGAAAAGTATTTGGATGAGTCGGGTGAACATAGTTTGTTTTTTTTTAGTGGTGGTGGTGGTTGGGTGGGGAGTCAGGCAGAAACGACGACTTTAAACTTCCACTCTGTGCAGAACGAAATAGAAATCTAAGTTTTCAATATAATCGCAAAAATAATTTCAGTTTATGCCCATGTATTTATTTTGCGATTGCTGTAGCAGCTGTTCTTTTTTTTTTTTTTACGTCAGTTTTGGCTGTTTAGGCACGAGAATTTTAGAGCCAGAGTTAAATTACTTCCTGTAGAACATATCCTCCTCTCCACATCTTCCAGTAAGAGAGAGAAAAATATCAAGGACACTAATATTTCTTTTTTTATTCATGCAAGCACATATTGCCTAAATGAGAATAGAAAATGGAGAACTCCCTGAAAACATCCCCAAAGAATTCATTCTTGTTGTAAAGTCTATTTTTTCCAAAACTGGTACTTTAGTTTCTGCAATGTCGGCCGGTGAAAACTGTACAATGACCATTGGCTGGTCTCATTCATTAACCATTGGATAATAAAACCTACTCACTAGTTTGTATTACATCAGCAATTTCTAGCATATTCTGGATTTGAGTTGTTTACTTCCAACTCTGACACTTTCATAAATACCAACGCATGGAGTGCCCAAGGTCGGGTTACTCTGACAATTTAATTATTTATATCATAATTAAATATAAAAACAGGGAGAAGTAAATTTAATCTTCCACAGTGACATTATATTTCTTGTCAGAGCCTTTTTAGTGGCATTACAGTTATGTTAGAACTTTCTAGTGACATTACAGTTAAAAGTCAGAACTTTTTAGTGACATTACAGTTATAAGTCAGCAGAACTTTGAGAACCAAGGTCGGTTAGGAAAACATTGGGCTGAAGAGAATTTTGATCCGTCACAAGTGGTTTCACATTTCTTGTCTTTTATTTGCTAAATTTATTTATATGAATTACTTAGTCTGTGCTGTTACATTTTCCAGTCAGTTAATCCTTGCCATTTACCGTTGTCTCCAAGAGGACACTCTTTCGAATGTTGTTGCTTCGATCGAGTCCCATCTCGAGTGTGAAGGTCACGGGTTGATCTCAAGACGCTTCCTAGCTCACAGTGATAGGCTTGGTGTCCGGTCCAGCTAGACAAGATAGTTTTCCTGTGCACCGGATTAATGCCTGCTCAAGACTCCATTTGGCGGTCGAAACTCGATACTAGTCGTGCGTGGGCAAGCAACTTTGCACTAGAAAATGTTTCACCCCTTTTCTTCACCCTCCCTTCGCACCCGTGGAATCTCGTTTATCCTTGTTTAATCTACAGATTAGCTGATTCCTTGAGAGCTTAAGGTGGACTCACTCACTCACTCACTCACTCACTCACTCACTCACTCACCCACTCACTCAACCAATGAAGGAAACAAACAAAACATTAACTTGCAAGAAAATGGTCGAAACAAATCGACGGCTATGCTCCGGCACATAATTCGATCAGCGAAGAAGGATTCCTCACTTTGTTTCCCTTTAACGTTCACTCACGGAATTTCGTTGATTTCGCGGAGGGTGCCGTCTAGAAACGTCGCACGCGCATGGAGTCGTACGGCGCGCAATCGTGCGTGAGCTTTGGAGTAATAAAATTCCACGTTCACTGGCTTTTAGTTTTCGAGCATGCCGAGCATTTGGTCTGAAACCCGATCAAGATTGATTGCCGTCAGGGCGCTGCGGATCGTTTTGCCGCAAATCGATTTATGTTTGGCTGCAGCCCGGATCGAAAACACGGTATGGAGGAAGCCTTTCTCTCGGTGTGATGATGATAAATGTTTGCGAAGGCATCACCCCATATCTTGCTAACGGTAAGGCCATAAAACGGAAAGTTAATGGCCATAAAATGCACGCCAAACGAAAGCATGTTTATAGATATATTTTTTTAAAATTTTGGCTTGGTTGTATGTGTGTGTGTGTGTGTGTTTGTGCGCATGCGCGTGTGCGTATATAGTACAGTACAGTGTGAGGGCGGGTGGAAGTTATTATTTATTCTTTCTGTGCTCACCACTGACAAAGGTATCTTGGAATGATACATTTCCCTCATTGTAATCTTATCAGACTGTACTCCTTGTGTACGAGTCACTGTCTCTTATGCGATTCTGACTACTAGTGTTGATTTTAAGGTTATTGCTTAATAACAGTTTTAGAAATTGTTGCTGTTGTTGTTAGTGGTGGTGGTGTTGTTGATGGTGGTGGTGGCGTAAAGAAAATAAACTAACAATGATCTGGAAGAGCCACATGTGCTAGCGTCTAGAGAACACGGGACTTTGGGCAAAACTGGTTTGAACGAAGTACAGAGTTTACACAGCATGTAACTGCTGTGTAATGAAATAAAAATTAGTGTCAGTGCACGCTTTCTGGTGTACGGCTGATTTGAGACAAAAACAAATCCCATTGTTAGTGTGTTTTTATACCTCCATTGTACACCATTCATAACGTCTTTTAACGCAAAGCGCCACACGGGCAAATCGATGGAAGATCTCATAAACCTGATTCGCCCCGACTTTTCCACCAAAGGCTGTCACATCAGATAGATATAGTCTTAACCCTAGAGCAAAGAATGATGTGTAGTTAGCCACTAGATCTGACTACTCTAATACCATTGGCCATGTTGCATGCCAGCCCGATGCTGCTGATCAGTTGAGACCAGTCAAAGCTTTTTGTCTGGGGATCACAATAGTCTGTGGACTCTCACAGTCTGTTACGTCACAGAACAATAAAATTGGTGTCAGTGTTAACGTTAACTTAAAATATGAGCTAGCGCAAATAATAATTACCCGTAGTCCTGCACAAGTCGGAACGTATCTGTTTCGAAGCACGGCAGCATGCATTGTCGAAGTGTTGGCGTTGTAAGTGTTAACAATCCACTCATATTTTGCCGGGTATTGAATTTCGTATGGACAAATACGTCATGTTATTCTCATTTCTATTGAATTATGATTAAAGGCACAATGACCTTAGTACCAACGACGTCTATGCTACGATTTTTTAAAAAAATGAAACAACCAAATAAAAATATTACTAACACGTCAACCTCATGCATTTAAATATAGGAAATATTTCCACTGTAAAATATATTCTTAATAATTTACGTTTTCATATTCAGTCATAGATTTAGATTATGGCCTGCTTACTCTCTTAGGGAAATGTAGAAAGACGAGGAGTAAGGATAACCGTATTTCTTTCGATAGTAAGAAACCCTATCAACAGCTCAGAAAAAATTGTAAGCATTTTCAATCTTTTATATTTTTGTTTTATATCGCATTGCAGTGTTGGTTACCTGTGAAATAAGCCCTAGTTAAAAAAGCGCGACAGATAACGAAAGCAAAAGGTAATTTAATAAAAATGCATTATCGTTCGATTGATTGATATATGGTTAACATCCACTTCCTATATTCGTTGTGGTGTGTGTGTGTGTGTGTGTGTGTGTGTGTGTGTGTGTCTGTGTGATTTACTTATGGTCCTAAACAGCTAATAAACAAATACAAATCAAACCAGTCCATCCAGATGACGTAATTAAATATACCATAGTAATAACATTGAACTCATTTTGATTCCAGAGTGGTCTGTTCTTTGTAAGATGTGCCCGATTCTTCCTCTTGTCAATCTCTTTATTACCTCTACCACCACAACCACCCAACACACACACCATTCTGTTCCTGTACACTTTCATTGAACCCATAAAATTTCAAGGAAAAACACAACCCCGAAACCCAGAATTGAAACAAAAACAAAACAAGAGAGAGAAAAATAATAATATAATTTTAAAAGTGATCGGATGATAAAAGACATTTTAAAAAATAAGAAAGGTAACAGCGAAATAAACCTGAAAATGATGTCTTATACATAAGTCAGAACTCCGACTTCACATTTCACTTCTTTATACTATAACTGATGACGTCACATGTGCTGTACACCTCTGGCCAGGAGGTCTTGGCTCACCGGTATCGATGCTTTGTGCACTGTTCCGGCCAAGTGGTCTTGGCTCGCCGGTATCGATGCTTTGTGCACTGTTCCGGCCAAGTGGTCTTGGCTCACCGGTATCGATGCTTTGTGCACTGTTCCGGCCAAGTGGTCTTGGCTCGCCGGTATCGACACTTGGTGCACTGTACCGGCCAAGTGGTCTTGGCTCGCCGGTATCGACGGCTGAAAGTTAGTAATAGCTGCTGGTCGTGCTGGGAGATCCAGACCGGTTTTCCTATCGACTCCTGGTGACAGGTTGACAAGTTTGAAAAGAATGCAGTGCAGAACATAAATACAGTCTGCGGGCCAAACGGACATGGAAGGAGGGGTGTAGGGATACGGGGACAGAGATAAAATTTAGCTGCCCGTTTCGTTCTCTCTGCCCCCCCCCCCCCCCTACATAAATATTTAACTTACGTTGGTAACCTGTGTCTCGCTGTATTCTTTCTCTTAGAGACTGACATGTGTTGGGGTGTGTATGTGTTCGAATTGTTCTTTTTCATTACCTTTGGTCTTTTTCAATCCGGATTTATCTCTTGATTTATCTCTTCTCTATGGCCACTGCATTTCTCTCCTGTTCACTATTTTTCTCTATGGCCACAGCATTGCTCTCCTGTCGCTATTTTTCTCTATGGTCACCGCATTTCCCTCCTGGTCGCTATTTTTCTCTATGTCCACGCATTTCTTTCCTGGCCGCTATTTTTCTCTATGGCCACGCATTTCTTTCCTGGCCGCTATTTTTCTCTATGGCCACGCATTTCTTTCCTGGCCGCTATTTTTCTCCATCCGCATTTTTCTCCTGGTCGCTATATTGCTCTCTCTTCTTGTCTGAATTTCTCTCATGGCTGCTGTTACTTTCTATGGCTTCCGAATTTTTCTCTTGGCTGTTAATACGCTGTGTAAGTTTCCAGATTTCCTTTCTGGGTCCCATTGCGAGTTTCAAGACATTCAAGGCACACAGTCAAAGGTCATCTATAAATAGTCTCTGTCTTACTAACATTCAAGGCACACAGTCATCTATAAATAGTCTCTGTCTTACTAACATTCAATCACATAGTCATCTATAAATAGTCTCTGTCTTACTAACATTCAAGGCACATAGTCATCTATAAATAGTCTCTGTATTACTATCATTCAAGGCACACAGTCGTCATCTATAAATAGTCTGTTACTTACACACACACACACACACACACACACACACACACACACACACACACACACACACACTCAAAGGACATAATCGTCTGTAAATTTTAGTCCCGTTCAATGTATACATTCAGTTCTAATTGCTGTCTGTAATGCACACATTGCAAGAACACAGTCATACTTGTATTCAGAGCGCACCACCTTCTGTCTTACTTTAACTAAGTACTTAGCCATCCGTCTGTGTTGTGATTTCCACATTCAAACAGTGCAAAGCTTCAACTCACGAGTGAACAATCTGAATTTAATCTGAATAAAATGTGATGTAGCAGTTACTGTTACTTGCCCTTTGTACATGGCCATACTGTCAATGGTTATTGAATTAATAATAATACATGTATTTCTATTTCCAGATCTGAGATAATATTTAGACCGTAAAGGATTTACATGATGACGAATATAATTAATAAGCATGTTTTTTTCCGAAATAACTTGCTCGCATACATTAAATTAGTCCACGGCTGCTTTTTACCACCGCAAGTAACAAGTACTATTCTGGACAGCAACAAACTTTACATTCTGGACAGCAACGTACTCTACATACTGGACAGCAGCATATTTACATACCGGACAGCAGCATACTTTACATTCTTGACAGCAACCTACTTTACATACTGTTCAGCAACCACTCTACATACTAGTCAGCAATTTATTTTATATCCTGGGCAGCAACATATCTTCTATTTTGGACAGCAACATTCTCTACATACTGGACAGCAGCATATTTTACATTCTGGACAGCAATATACTTTACATTCTCGACAGCAACATACTTTACATTCTTGACAGCAACATACTTTACATTCTCAACAGCAACATATTCTACATACTGGACAGCAGCATACTTTACATTCTCAACAGCAACATACTTTACATTCTGGACAACAACATACTTTACATTCTCGACAGCAACATACTTTACATTCTTGACAGCAACATACTTTACATTCTCAACAGCAACATATTCTACATACTGGACAGCAGCATACTTTACATTCTGGACAGCAACATACTTTACATTCTGGACAACAACATACTTTACACTTTGGACAGCAACATACTTTACATTCTGGACAACAACATACTTTACACTCTGGACAGCAACATATTTTGAATATCTGTTAGATTCTTCATTTCATGACATTGAGGGAACGATCATTCAACTTCCTCTTTGACTCGCAGTCAACTCTCCAGCTCTCTGCATCAAATGAATAAATCCAAACATGATGTATATGTACATATTTAGCAGAACTAGTTGGTAGTAAAAATCCACGCTTTAGAAGTAAGCGTTCTTATGTTAACGAATATACTACATTATGTTAATGTGAATGTGCTACATTATGTTAATAAATGTACTACATTATGTTAATGAATGTACTACATTGTGTTAATGAATGTACTACATTATGTTAATGAATGTACTACATTATGTTAATGAACGTACTACATTATGTTAATGAATGTACTACATTATTTTAAAGATCCTTGTCTTAGTCTTTGATAGTATTTCTTCCAGTGTTCGTGATATAGAGTGGAAGATGGGGGTGTTTTCATTTTTAATTACGCCGCATAACTTCTGATTGTATCTCTGGATGTTGTTAGTCACACATTCATGGTGATTTCTTTCCGGTGTCTGGTGCTATCGGCTATATTAGCTCATCTCCTTTACATCGACTTTCTCGTCGGTCTCTGACGTTGCATGACAGATCATCACTCACAGATAAACGGAAGTCGAGACCTGGCATAAGAAAACCGGGAAACCCGGTCCACTAAAAGACTAACAGGTTGTCGATTTTCCTCAAGCGAGAGGCTGACGTCAGCCCCTTGGATTCTCCCGTCTCCTCGGACGAACGAATATCGTTATTAAGTGAAGTCAAATAGACCTAATTACAAGTACAGGAAAATATGTCACTCTTGCACAAAGCTGACGCGAGGCAGACTTTATTTCCAAAACTCTTTCCCATTTACAGTTCTTTGTTGCACTTCCTATAAATACTTTAGGAAGTTCGCAGACCTTGGAGTGGTTCTGCTGTCTCTGGAGTCCATTATTCATGGACATCTGGCTGCTAGCAAAACACAAACTAAAGTTATAGAACGTAGGCGTTATCTTTCATTGCAAGCTTCTTTAACGGCCCGGCGAACCTTTGTCCCCACCCCCACTCCCGACAAATATTCATTCCATTAATTTAGCTGTTTGTAATTGTACTCAGATAATTATACTCATCTTGGAGTGAGATAATCTATTGTTCCGTTAATTCTCAGCATTTTTGGACTGTGTGACGCCAACGCCACTTGGTTAATGGTTATTATTATTATTATTTAATTAATCATCCATAACTAATTACAAGTGATGAGAATCTTAATTTATATTATTAACAATTCTTCAACAGACACCACCCGACTCTATCACTTGGTGGATATGCGGGTGCTGTAAACGTTTTCTTTCTTCCACAACATTTAAAGACAAGCATTTACCATCAAACAAAATTTCCATAGGTGGAAAACGTCTTACTAAGGGAGAAGATAAATCCGACTTATATAATCTATATATAGCAAGCCCCCAACCAACAATCAAATAAACAAATACAATGAGAAAAAAATTACTTGATATCAATATTTCTATGAAACCATGTTCACATAATTTTAATATCTATGCAGTCTTATATCCTAAAACACAATTCAACAATTTAGTATCAATACAAATCACATGATTGTTCTTATCAGAGAACAGAAATGGAGATATTAGAGATAAGTGATAATAGTTTGTACATAACTTGGTATAGGCACTGTCTCAATATTTTTTCATGCACTTCTGTAATAAAGCCACAAGTTCATTGTTGACATTACTACTGTCAATTCCAGTGATTCCCTCCTCACATTGTAGAACACTGATTCGCTGTTGTTCTCTTGAGGCTAACCTGAGTGCTCTTTCACCATATTATCTCCCTCAAGCAGAACAACAATTGTAGCAATTTCCAGTAACTTCCTTGCACCAGAAATAGCTCGATGTAGCTAACATACCTTGCCATCATACAGCAATGGAGTGTAGCCCTTACACTTACACACTGCAGTAGATACTTCTTGTATCTACCAAGCTCATAGCGGTTTATAATAAGTAAAACAGGAGGTTCTTACAAAAACAAGGAAAGGCTGCTTTTCCTCCTGTAAAATATAATCAGGGAATATAACTCCATTCTTTCATACAATCAAGTCTCAACTAACAGTTTCCTGCAACATTGTTTATTAGCCTGATACATGCAAACAGCAAAATAGTTTTATGAGCAGGTTCATTAGAAGCAATGTTAAGTGTTTAGCATACCACATATAAGCATCATAGTTCACAATTTGTAGAAATAATAGTCTACTCACATAATACATGTCTACATAAAATACAAGTATAACACATCAATAGCAAAATTGCACAAAATATTTCTAAGACCATTCTCTCTCAATCAGTCAGTTAACTCACCATTAAGTTAACAGCCGCCATTCATGACTGGATTTCTTGACATACGAAATTAAAATGATTAGACAATAGAATTCTCTACAGCAGGTAAACTTTTGATCTCAGCCTGTTGGCTGGTCTCATTCCTGTAATATTAACCATTGGATAATAAATACTACTTATCAAGTTGGAACTGGTTTGCATTGCATCATCAATTTCTAGCACATTCTCGAGTGTCTACTCCAACTCTAACACTTTCAAAAATACCATTATAAAGGAGTACCCAAAGTCGGGTCACTGACTGAAAACAGTTTTCATTTGATCTTATGTCAAAATTAAAGACACTAGCCTTGCAGGCAGAAAGGTCACGGGTTCGAGCTCAGCCGTTGCCAGTGGAATAATTTTATAGTGAACGTCATTGATTCCTTATACCAGGAATGCTGTTTAGCGGCCATGTTTTAACTCTTTGGGAAATAAGAGCATTAAATACCTATTATTGTTATTATTGATGGTGGTGTTATTATTATTTTCAAAATACTAATGGATAAAATAATTAGAATAAGCATTCTAGGTATTTTCGTTTATTTTAATATCTCATTTAGAACTCTTTACTCCTAATAATGTAGTAGTTTTGTGCGGGGTTTAAGTAGATTTAAGTAGATGTAGATTTAATTAGATTTAAGTACATGTAGATTTAAGTAGATTTAAGTACATGTAGATTTAAGTAGATTTAAGTAGGTTTAAGTAGGTTTAAGTAGATCTTAAGTAGGTTTAAGTAGATCTTAAGTAGATTTAAGTAATTTAAGTAGATCTTAAGTAGATTTAAGTAGATTTTAAGTGTATACAACTCTGGTAGGAATTTGTGTCAGATTTCAAGAGTATAAAATACATCTTTTTTCTTTTTGTTAAATAATTTATCGCCGTTTATGTTTTAGTGTCAACATGATTCTCAGTAGAGTCTATTTTTAGCCTCAGACACAGCACTGACAGTACATTGTAATGGATAGCGTCATAGGTGCATATCTTGATTTTATTATTATTTTCTTTTTAACGTGTAGGTTTTTTCATTTTTATTTTGTTTTTGCTGTTTTAAGCTGTTTTAACCACATGAAGGAGATCATTAACTTCTTACTTTGTCAGTGTGTTCCTCAACTGTGTCTGTTTTCCTTAATTGTGTCAGTGTGTTCTTGAATTGTGTGATTGTATTCCTCAGTTGTGCATGTATGATCCTTGGATGTGTCAGTGTGTTTTTATTAATTGCTGTCGTTGTGATTCTGAGTGGAGTTTGAATTCGTCACAAAATCATTAAACTGAGATATCATGAACCTGCTCAGTAATACACAGAACACACCGACACAATTAAGAAATGCTGTTAACTATTTTGTTTTGAATGCATACTTAACAAAATGTTTCTTTTATTTAATCACACTTGAGTCGTTCTCTTTCATTTTCCTTTCCCTCTCTCTTCTCTCCCCACCCCCCCTCCATACCACAATCCATTTCATATCAGGGCTGTAGAAGAATAAGATGACCATTGCAGCTGGTTGTCGATACAGCCGTCTGGATTGAAAACCGATGAGGGAGCAAGGGGTCAGCCTGTAACTAAGTGGTAATGAAAATATTAGCAAAAATCGATCCTCTGTGCAAAATAGACCAGAGATATATATAAAAAATTCCCCTTAATGAAACTTGTTGATTTTAGTGAACCGCCTTATTTTACGTCTACTGTCGATAACACAGTTAGTTTCCGGTCAGGTTGGTCTGAGTCTGGCGTTGGTCTTCGTGTCTTTGAAAAGACCCAGCTTGCAGACTAGGGCCATCGCTGGTTAAATGACTGGCTTTAGTCTTCGTGTTTTTGAAAGGGCCAAGCAGCTAGCACTTAAGGTCATCGCTGGTGAAATGACTGGCTTTGGTCTTCGTGTTTTTGAAAGGGCTTGGGCCAGCACTTAAGGTCATCGCTGGTGAAATGACTGGCAAGTGCTGACGTTAGCACTTTGGTGTTGGACCAACCCTGAGCCAATACACTTGTCTTCCTTTGATCACCGAAGACTTAGTTGAGGTTCGTGCCCCAAAGGAAGCCTTTATAAGATGTCTAATCTTTAAAAAAATTAAAAAGTTATACATTGATGATCATTTTATTTCTCATTTAATTTTTAAATCAGGTATCATCTATCATTTGAATAAACTTATATATAATCAAATGTACTACTTTTAATAAAAATATAAAATTCTATTTTTAAATTCGTTCACTTCGTGAAGAATCTGCTGCTGTTGTTTAGAACAACACTACCGCCATCTTTAATATGAATAAGTGACAATTCACGTGATATCTGTTACTGCGCCTCGGGATATTTTGCTGATCGTCAGTGATACAAAGTCACTTCCTTTAAAGAAGTAATCCACAGTAGGCCATTCATGACAAGAGATATTTTATTTTAAATCCCTAAGTTCGACAATGATGAAGTCCCTGAGTGCAATAAATGTTTATCGATAGGTTATTTCTAGTCTCGTGTATGTCTAATGGGAGATATTTATTTTTGTATTGCGTATCGTTGGCTTGTGGTATGTGTGTGTATTACGTTGATTGAACTACAACATGTTCTGGTAAACATTGGGAACATTTTTTTTAAAAAAACAGAATTAAAAAATTATATCCTCTTTTTTATTAATATAAATGCTTGAATCCTTTTATATATATTGTAAATTAGATATTCGCTGAAGAAATTCATTGCATGTTTAATGAAAACAGTGGGTGCAAGCAATGTGAAAGAGTTCAGTGGGGTTTTGGTCAGAGCTGGGGAATGCTAAAAATAAGTTTGAGAAAGTGTTGACTGGCTAATATACACACATTGCAACAAAGACTTGGGCCAACAGTTAACAGCTTTTCTCTTTTGGATTATGTTGGATATGTGTTGGCACCACTGGGCAAAGTCGAGCCAGTTTGCAAACGAAATAGTTGACCCAACGTTGCTTATCAACATATGGACCAAAAATAAGTACAACGTTGGGCCATATGACTTATGGTGACAGACGTATTTATAGCTCTGGGTCTGCATTACGTTACTGCATACTCACCTACTACTCTCACCACCACCACCACCCACCCTACACTCATGAACATTTAACTGTAGGTATGTGGAGTTCAAGTCTGCTTGTTCGTTCGACCTCTAAGAGTTATTTCTCAATTTTTAAACTCCATCTGAAGAAATCGTGTGTTAAGCAGTTTGAGGTGAGCAGAAAGTCACATAATATTGACAGTTCTAGTCTACTGTAGCTGGCTCCAAAGACTAATACTGATGGGTCAGTAATAAAACAGTCGGCGCTAGTTGTTTACGGGGCCACAGAGTTCCTTCCCTTTGCTTGCGACGCCTCAGCGCGGCTTTTGATGGGCCTCGGGTTGACCAACTCTGCCATCGAGATAGCCGAAATGAAAACGGACATTTGGCATTGACTACTTAAACCTGAGTGAAATATCGCTTTCTTGTGTTGTGGCTGTCGGTTATGTGGCGTCTTGGGGCAAGAAATCACTGTAGCTATTATTATTATTATTATTTCTTTTATCTCTGTCCGGGAGAAAGGTTTTCTGTGTTACATTTAGTAATGTTCCTCCTTGGGATTTTCTTACAGTGTTTCAGTTGCAGTGGTCGCGGCAGAAAATTGTTGCCAAGTTGCTAAATGGTTTGTCCATATAAATCAGCTTTGTCAAAGAAAGAAAGGAATTACCAACGAAACCGTGTCACGTTTTTGTTGGGTGTGTCATTGTTCTCCTCCAACGACCCAAGTGAAAGCAAACATAAAAAAGGAATCAGTACATTTGAGAGGTCTAACCATATCACTAACGAATCACCAAAGTACGTGCGAGTGTGGGGATGAGATGCATGTAATGAAAGTAAATGGCAATACACAGAATATTATTATTTTTTTTGTCAGAGTGTTTTAGAATAATATTTGCTTGTGGTGGCGAGTTTGGAATAATATTTATTTGTTTGAGTGTGTTTGGAATGATATTTGTTTCCGGGAGTGTGTTTAGGCAGTCTTGAAGACTCTACATCCCTGCTCATTTTATCTATCTATCTATCTATCTATCTATCTATCTATCTATCTATCTATCTATCTATCTATCTATCTATCTATCTATCTATCTATCTATCTATCTATCTATCTATCTATCTATCTATCTGCATGTCTGTCTGTCTATCCATCCATTCATACATCCATCTATCTGTCTGTCTGTCTGTTGATCGGTCTACAGGAATGCTTTGTCCACTCCGAGTCGTGCTTACTGAGAAAAGAGATCTTGGGACAAACAAATTGAACAGGTACACAAAATGGATCATCACTAGAGCTCCATATCGTATCATTAAAATATTTTCCTACTTTATAAAAACACACACCATAAAATACACATTTTTAAAAGTTATATTATTGCACGCGTACCTCCCGTCTTCTACCCATTTAACGTCGTCTTCCCATTTAACGCCGTCTACCCATTTAACGTCGTCTTCTACCCATTTAACGTCGTCTTCTGCCCATTTTACGTACTTCTACACATTTTACGTAGTCTTCTACCCATTTAACGTCGTCTTCTACCCATTTTACGTAGTCTTCTACCCATTTAACGTAGTCGTCTTCTACCCATTTAATGTAATCGTCACAATGCTGTACTATAAAATATAAGTAACTAATGTTAAGGTAGAACCCACCCCCAATACCATCTCTAGAAGATGCCACTTTCGGAGCTTGCTAGACAGGGTTGACAATCTCATCTCGGCCGTGTCCAGGGTCCCTTCGGAGGCCCGCTGTGGTGTACAGAGGATGTCCCGAGATTATTGGAGGAAATTGCTTGTGGGTCTTAAACTGTCTAGCACAGTCTCCCTGCTCTCTGTTTGACAAGCCAATGTCCTGCATCTTTACTTTTGCGAGAGCGCCCTTCCCTCTCGCTTCCCCAGTCCCGATGACTGACCAACACAAAAAGGCGCTGATGCATATCGATACACACGCACAGCGGAAATAATTGTCATGCTTGTAAATAATGTTGCGCGCATTTTTGCCTGAGAAATCAAGTAATATCAGAAGTATCCTGAGCATGTGTGTGTGTGTGTGTGTGTGTGTGTGTGTGTGTGTGCGCATATATATGTATACGCGTTGATTCTTAAATAAACTTGTCTGCATATTATATATGCACACAGTTTATTTGTGTTTACAGATATTTTTTCTTGTGTGAGATCTGTCTGCTGTTCTGTCATCCCCAAGTCTATACACCTAGCTGGTCGATTAAACTGTTATTAGTACGTTAATCATGTCATTACTGTCAGTACTCATCCATGCAGTGGTTCGCTAAGAATGTCACAGAGGGCTAAAAATAGATATTTTAAGTGCATTGCTACAGTGACTTCTACTCACGGAAACGTACAAGGTTCACATGTACTCACCAGGCGCGTTCGATGCATTCTGCCGCGTACTCTAAGGGCTGATAAATGTGCGTGACACACGCGCACGTTAGTTTGCATAGAACACGTACTCACGCATAATGTATACATAAGAGGAGTAAGAACACATTGTTGGTAGGAAGGCAGAGGGAGAATTTTCTTTCTTTCTTTCTTTCTTTCTTTCTTTCTTTCTTTCTTTCTTTCTTTCTTTCTTTCTTTCTTTCTTTCTTTCTTTCTTTCTTTCTTTCTTTCTTTCTTTCTTTTTTTGAAACTTTCTTTCTTTCTTTTTTTCAAACTTTCTTTCTAAAATAAAAACGATCGAAAATGTTGACTCAGTTGATACTTTTAAATTTTGCCATATTTTCACTCAAATCTCGAATCAATTGTCGATTGGCGCGCCCTTGGAAAGATTTATCGCCCTTTAGATTTTGTCAGTCGTCATTCATCCAGAGACATTTTCTAAAATTGCTCGGTCAAGCTGGTTTCGGGAATAACATTTTGAAGATTTCTTGCTTTCATTCAGTTTTTCCATAGTATGTTTTATTAGGTTGTCTTTGACAGTGGATATTTCGTTCATTCCATTTATGTCGAGTGTAATATAGGCAGGCATTGGACAGTTTTGTTTTAGAAAGTGTTACGAAGAAAATAATTGGTTTAAAACTTTGATTAATAGTTAAACATCTCATATATGTAACAATCTGCATTTTCTGAAGCAAATTGTGTAATTTAACAAAAGAAACATCTACTCACCTATCTATTTATCTATCAATCAATCTATCTATCTATCTATCTATCTATCTATCTATCTATCTATCTATCTATCTATCTATCTATCTATCTATCTATCTATTTGTCTGTCTGTTTGCCCGCCCGCCCATTCATCCATCCATCCATCTGTCTGTTTGACTACCAGTCCGGTTGACTCTCTATCTGCCACTCTGTTCATCTATCTTTCATTTGTTTCTATCTGTCTGTCAGTCAATCTTGATGTCTGTTTATGCCTATGTATAACTCATTTGAAGGTAATTCTACCGTCCTCGCGTTCCATGAACTAACTCACCAACCCCTACAATACCCGTCGATATGAAATTTAAAGAATCCCTCCAACCTTTTATTTTCTTTGTTGTATTTTTTCTTGACTGCGTCAAAGTCATTCTGTGCTCAGGGCCTAAGACTAAGACGTACTAGAGTTCTCAGGTCCGCCTCGTGAGAGATTTCAGCCCTACAGTTGACCATCGTAATGGGCAAATACTGTTCGCCTTGGTGGTCGGCGCTGGTCGTAGGGAAGGGGCTTGCTATCGACTGGCTCTCAGGCGGGTCGGGTCAGTGTGGCCAAAGAGCACGGTTCTTGGAGGCGCTGATGAAGTAAGATGTGAATCGGATTCTTGGAGGGCGATCTGATTTTTTGCGAAGAGCATGGCGTATGCACTCAGGGTTTTTAGTGCAAGAAAGGTCACTACGTTTTATGACAGGACGTGCACTACAGTTTGTAGAAGCAGAGCAACAATGTAATGACGCGTCGGTGTTTTGTGTGAGACTCTGTGGCTGGAGACGTGTTGCTGCCTTCCTTCTCTGAAGAAAATTAAATTTTAACGACCTCGTAAAGATCGTCTGCGAAGAACCATTTAAATTCATTTGTCACTGGTCGTGTATACAGGAGAGGCGCAATGTCGCTTTTGTTGAATTTTAATCAATCGACTTGGTTCAATCCGCTTGCCCCGAAACTTGAACCTGTCGACCTTGTATAAATAAATAAAACAAAGTATACTAAGGGACTCTTCTTGCGAAATGTCTTCGAATTTTTCAGACTATTTCTCTCTCTCTCTCTTTCGCTCTCTCTCTCTCACACACACACACACACACACACACACACACGCACAAAACAAAATCAAAACAACTTGCGATCTCAAACTTACGCACGTATACATAGGTATATACACGCATACAGATATGCATGCACTGAAACGCTAACACAACACGTTCAAACACTCACACCCACGCACGCATGAATACGCATAAGGCACTTTCAAGCAGATGCATGAATATACTCAACACAACACACACGCACACGCACACACACACACACACACACACACACACACACACACACACACACACTCGCAATCACACCATTTGCACACTTTAATATATTGTAACGCACTCTGTATTATTTTCCATGGAAAACTTAAACAATTTTAAAAATTCAAACGACTTTGAGATAAGACGACGAACGCAAAATACTATTTTAGTCTACTTCATGATAGCCGGGTTTCGGGCTTCGAGCGGGCTCTGTTCTCAAGGTCGTTCCGTAGCCCGTAGTACGTAAGTTGGAATTTGCTCTTAAATGGTCTGTTTGATGGCCCAACAATGAACGAGAGCACGTGATGAATTAAAATGGCGTTTGATTCCTGCGCCTTTTGCCAAGTGACGTTCGTCTGTGGTTCATCGATGTTGAAACACGGTCGCCTCGGCTTTGAAGGAATGGATGTCGTTAAATAAGTCAGAATATTATTTTAAATCGTTCGTGTCGGTGGATTGCCCTAAAGTTGAGACTACCGGAACTCGAAAGCCGACTAAATAATATATCGTATCACACCAATACACACACACACACACACACACGCACGCACGCACGCACGCACCCCCCTCCCAACTTTATCTATTGCTATTGTTGGTTTTGATCCATTATAGTGACATGTGGACTTCCATCATATTTTCTTAATTTTGCTGAGATTTGTTTTCATTGTTTTATGAAATTATAAAAGTGACAGAGTTCGTTTCTTCTTGTGTAAAATTATTTTAATGAAATTAAATAATTGTAAATTTGTATAAAAATTGAAACGAAATTAAATAATTGTAAACCTGTGTAAAATTTGAAACGCAATTAAATAATTTTAAATTTGTATTGTAAATTTGTGTAAAAACTGAAACGAAATTAAATAATTGTAAATTTGTGTAAAAATTGAAATGAAATTAAATTATTGTAAATTTGTGTAAAATTTGAAACGAAATTAAATAATTGTAAATTTGTGTAAAAATTGAAACGAAATTAAACAATTGTAAATTTTGTAAAATTTGAAAGGAAATTAAACAATTGTAAATTTGTGTAGCTGTTCATATCCACATTTATACGTTCTGTTCATCCTCTCGACCTTTCGTTTATTTTTCTTTTACCGAAACAAAAAAGAATTTCAGTTCTAGCCGTGCAATGGTATTTGATGAATTCATTTGTTTTTATTAATGATTTTTTTTCGTAAAAGTTATGTGAAATTTTTGTACGTTTTTCTCCAAATTACTGTTTTGGTTAAAGGTTACTTTAATCTCTTAGTATCACTCACTCACTCACTCACTCACTCACTCACTCACTCACTCACTCACTCACTCACTCACTCACTCACTCACTCACTCATGCAAGCAGGCACATGTACTCACATACGTACACAGACACGAACACACTCACTCAATTATCACGCGCACATCCTGCTCATCACCAAGGTAACTGTTATTATGAGCCATGTATAAAAATAATATATTACGCTATAAGTGACTGTTTTAGATTGATCGATAGCTTCCGAGGAAAAAAATATCTTCCTGCCAGCGGATTGGAACAGGCGTCTTCTGTGAAGTCATTTAAGATTGTTTTCTGCTCGGTTTGGGGATCTCGCTTATTCCCCTTCAACTGCCCATTGAAAGATTTCCACGAGTAAGGCTTGTTATTACAAAACACACACCATCTATTGTAGCTGCAATAGGAACTTTCTTTATTAGAAACGCCTGGAATTTCCATTTCCGTCCAGAGGTGATCATTTAGCTCTACAGAAACTCGCAGCTTTGTTTGGCTTCTTTGGGATTCGGCTTAATGGCGGATTTGCTGGCCCTTGTTTCGCATTAAAAGAGTTATTGGCCTTTTCGTAATGACTGGGTTAGTGCAATTTTTTTAGCGAAAGATCTGCGGTTGAGTGACTTACTGCTATGGCGAGCAGTGGTTCTCACTTAACCTTTTGGCGTTTTGCATCCTTAATTGAAAAGCAGATGGAATTCAGGTTTCCTTAGTAATTGATCCGAGGCTTTTAAAAATTGTTTATTTATTTTGAATTTAAGAGACATTTAAAAACCATCTATTAGTACGATTTGTTTCAGTGTGCTTGTTTACTCTTCGACTTTGCGACTTTGGTTTAATATGACATAAACGCGAAACTATATTTCTATTTGAAGCTTCCAAGGTTTTACGGAGGATGTGGGGCACTTCCGAGGAGGGACTAACGTTAAGGAGTAGGGCAGTATGTTAAAGTGCCCTGTTACCCGTTCCTTGACAAAATTGATTGAAGAGTCACACTGCTATTCAGTGATAAATAATAGGTTCCAGTGTCACTTTACCCTTCCTTTTAGAAAAAAATATTACGGGGTCATGGTGCCAAATCGTGATGAAATGAACTGCAATAACATAGTTATCATTCAGCGGCAGAATATGGATTAGCTTTTCTAGGTTTCAGCCTTTGATCCTGCGATTTGATCATTCAGCCAGATAATTACGTTCCTCACAATTCTCTGTGTGTGCTGCAACTCGAACAAATACAAGTTTTACTGTTGTTTGTTCTGGGCGAAATAACGACATAAGTGCAGTTCGCCGTTGTTGTTCTTAGTAACTGATTTTCCAACAAAGGAGAGTTGTTAACGCGCCAACGGGTCAGAAGTGCTCCTGTCGATTAGTTCAGTGTGGGTGACCAAGCGTAGTGTGAATTACAAGCTCAGTGTGATTGACTTCTACAGTGTGAATGACTAGCTAAGTGTGATTGAATTCTCCAGTGTGAATGACTAGCTCAGTGTGGGAGTGACTAAGTGCATCGTGATTGACTTCTCCAGTGTGAATGACTAGCTCAGTGTGGGAGTGACTAAGTGCATCGTGATTGACTTCTCCAGTGTGAATGACTAGCTCAGTGTGATTGACTTCTCCAGTGTGAATGACTAGCTCAGTGTGAATAACTACCTCAGGGTAAATAAGTACACTCTATGTAGCCCAGGCATCATATTCGGTTTGAAAACAGTGTAAGAACACACTAGTTCACTACATTAAATACTGTCTGTAGCGGAGTAAATTTGCGTGTCCTTATTTCTAAACTTAATTGTTATATAATTTGTTAAATTTCAAAGTGACCCGACCTTAGACAAGGCTTGTGCTGATATTTTGAAGAGTCAAAGTTGGAGGTAAACAACTAAAGTAGAGGATAGCCTAGAAATTGCTGAGGCAATCCAAACCAGTCCCAACTAGATGAGTAGATTTTCTGACTAATAGTGTCACACTTGTTCATAACAAATTCATCCAAAATGGGGATGGACCGAAAGTTTCCTTGTTGAAGAAGTACTCTATTCTAATCACATTGAATTAGGTGTGGCAGAGACCGGTCACGATAGGAGGCCATTAGCTTAATGGTGAGTTAATTGATTGAGAGAGAATAGACTTAGAAATATTCATGCATTTGGCTATTGACATGTTAGACTTGCGTTTTACGTGGACAACATGTATTATGTGAGTAGACTATTATTTCTACAAATTGTGAACTATGATGCTTGTTTGTAGTATGCTAAACACTTGACATTGTTTCTAGTGAACCTGTTAATAAACTATTATGTTGTATTTATTAGTGCTTCAGTGCATATATCAGGCTAATAAATGCTGTTTCAGGAAAATGTAAGTCGAGTCTTGAATGTAAGAAATAATAGAAGTAGAGATGAATATATTGGACACTTAGCATTTATTTCCTGATTATATTTTACAGGAAAGAAGCAGACTTTTTTTGTTTTCACCAGAATATTTCGATTTACTGATTTATAAACAGCAACAACCATGGTAGACACAAGAAGTATCTACTCCACCCTCCCCCAGTGTGTATGTGTAAGGATACCCAGCATTCTGTGATGTATTGAGGCAAATTGGCAAATTATGCTCAATTACATTGTAGAATTTCTGGTACAAGGAAAGCTGGAAATTGCTATATTGTTGCTCTCCTTGAGGGAATTAATATGGTGAAGGAGCACTAGATTAGCTCGAGAGAATAGTGGTTCATCAGTGTTTTACAGCATGCAAGAGAAACACGTGAAGAACTGACAATTGTATTGTGACAACGAACTTGTGACTTTGATATGAAAGTACACAAATGCTACTGCAGGAATCATCTAGACAAGGTTATGTACAATCTATTATTGCTATAATGTCTATAACTCCATTTCTGTTCTATGATAAGAATTACCATATGATTTATATTAACACTAATCTGCTGAAATGTGTGTTAGGATATAAGACTGTGTAAGTATGGAAATATTGATGTAAATAATCTTTGCATTGTATTTGCTATATGTATATTTGATTGTTGATTTAATAAATTAATTGACCTTCTTATACATACTGAAAACCATATGTTGGAAGGATAGAGGGTGGATTGGGGGTCTTGCTAAATATAGATTAAAGATGGATTTATCTTTTTCTTTAGTAAGAAGTTTTCTACCTATGGAAAGATTGTGTGACTGTAAATGCTTGTCTTTAATGTTGTGGAAGAGACAAAACGTTTACAGTGCCTGCATATCCCCCAAGTGAGAAAGATGAGTGGTGTCTTCTAGAGAGTTATTAATAACACAAATTAAGATTCTCATCACCTGTAATTAGTTATGGATGATTAAATAATTATAATAATCTTAACCAATAACTAAAATGGCGTTACTGTCACAACGTCGTCCTTAAGTTAAACAGCTTTCTTAATACTTACTAAATGAGAAACAAAAACACCACAACAAAATGCTAAAGAAAGAAATGAATAAAAGATTTTCAGAGAGAGAGAGGAAGAGCGAGCTGTAAAACCCGCACAACTAAAGAGAAAACTTTTCTCTGTTTTCTTTATCAATGATTGTTACATTTGTTTCGAGCCTTTAGAAGCTTGTTGTTGGAGGACTTATGAATAGGTTTCGCATTTCTGTATTTCATTAGGTAATAAACATACCGAGTTTTCATAGTCATAGATTTTCACAGGGTCATGGCTCTCGAAGGATATGTGAAACTGTTTCGAGATACTTCCCCCATAACCACTGCCACCCACCCACCCACAACGTTAACTTTTCCTGACTCGTTACAGGCTGACAGCGTTCACTCATTTGTCGCGATTTGAGTCGTGTTTCGGTCTTGTTGTTTCTGTTTACGTCCAATCTCATCTCGACGTTTAATTGAAATAGATCATCCGACTGCGCCTGTTCATTTCTGTTGTACCGATGTATTGTTGTGTCGTTTTTACCCCCCTCGTTTTAGTTCTTGTATTGATTTTTAAGGAAAGGTTATTTGAATTATTTAGTTGAAATTGTTTCCCTTTGTTGCTTGTTTGTTTCTTCCCATTCCTTCTTTTGTTTATTTCCCATATCTTTTTGTGTCTTAATTCTTTTATTCCTTTTGTGTTTCTTTTTCTCTCTTCTTCTTTTACTCTACTTCTTTTACTTTTAATTATGTAATTCCTTCTATACTTCCTAACTTTTTTCTTTCCTGTTATTTCCTTCCTTCCTTCCTTCCTTCCTTCCTTCTTTCTTTCTTTCTTTCTTTCTTTCTTTCTTTCTTTCTTCTTTCTTTCTTTCTTTCTTACCTTCCTTCCTTCCTCCTATCTTCCTTCCAAACTTCCTTCTTTCAAACTTTTTTATTTATTTGTTTGTTTGTTTGTTTGTTTGTTTGTTTGTTTCTTTGTTTCTTTCTTTTTTTCTTTCAAGAATCTGATGTTGCGCTGCAGCAGCATGTTGTAAAAGCAATGATTTATCATCTCTTGACGACTCCCTAAAGATGCTGTGCTATTTGGTGTTTTCTTCCCTCCTCCCTCCCCCTCCCTCACGTCCCTCCACTCAGTCCTTTATTTCGGCAAATTGTCTTTTGATGGCGAGCTCAAAATCCGAAATTTTATGTTACATCAAACTGATCATTGTATTAAATGAATGTGGTCGTTCTCATTTCCTTCCAATTTTCACTCTCTCTCTCTCTCTCTCTCTCTCTCTCTCTCTCTCTCTCTCTCTCTCTCTCTCTCTCTCTCTCTCTCTCTCTCTCTCTCTCACACACACACCCTACCCCCCCTACACACACCATCTACCGACCCCGACACACAAACACACTGACAAACTCTAAACTTTCGGTGTCCAAGATCAACAATGCTGAGTTTTTAAAGTTACTGTAATTCTTTCATTTATCAGATTACTACTCTTTTGAAGTTGGTTTGCATTAAATCCATGGATTGTTCACGCATTTCATAATATTTATTCACGCATGCATTACGTTTGCGAAGAGAAGAAACGTTTTGAATGTTAACGAAAACATTCTAACGAAATTCGTAATTTAATAACAGTTTGTACTCTCACTTATGGTGTTGCTGGTTCACGAACTACATTTGTGTTATGTTTTTAAGACTCGCCCTCATCCCACCCTATTTCTTTGAAGTGGAGAGTTTCATCTGTTTCTCCGTTATTACGTCAACTATCTTAGATAGCTATACCTCTTACGTCAATCTACTCGGCTGTTATTACGTCAACTATTTTAGATAGCTATACCTCTTACGTCAATCTACTCGGCTGTTATTACATCAACTATTTTAGATAGCTATACCTCTTACGTCAATCTACTCGGCTGTTATTACGTCAACTATTTTAGATAGCTATACCTCTTACGTCAACCTACTCGGCTGTTATTACGTCAACTATTTTAGATAGCTATACCTCTTACGTCAATCTACTCGGCTGTTATTACGTCAACTATTTTAAATAGCTATGTCTATTATGTCAATCTACTCGGCTGTTTTGAAAGTTGCTGTTCAATGGTTATTGTATGTTTTATGCATGTCTATTTTTGCGGCGACAAAATGTTAAAATGTTAATAGTCCGACTTATATGAAAGTGTCACAAGTGCGGATTTTTTTTTTAAAAAATGAAACCGGAAGTTCATGACTGCTCTTACAGTCAAACGGAACATAGTGTGCGCTGAACGTAAAATTATTTTTAATAAAATGTTTGTTTTGTTAATTTTTGAAACATTTTTTCGGGAAAAAAAAATTAGGAAGAGTGGAGGTAATTACGTTCGATCTACGAGTCGCGATTTCTTGATCCACCCTTCCATGACCTTCTCGACTCTCTGTGTGACTGCAGTCACAGTGAGGTCAAAAGATGGAAAGCATTCCTGCTCGATTCCTGAATGTTGGAGGTGTTGAGTGTATGTGCGTCTCTAGGCTAGTCCTGCTAATGGGCAATCAAAGACTAACCGGACATGGGAGGCAATTATCCGGAATTATTGTGGCTGAAATGCTCTATCTTGCTGGAAATTTGGCAGACAGAGCGAGCACCTTTGCTCCCATTTCGCTGATGTCCCAAATTTTATGGCCTTATTAGCTCGGATGCTGGAAGCTATTCTGTTAGAATGAATTTCAAGGAGTTTCATGTGAGCAGGAATAAAAAACTATACATATATAAGATTTTTGTTAGTTTATATTTCTAAGATATGATTTGTGTTAAACCAACATGAAAACATTCAATTATATAGTGTTATTTTATTTAATTTGTTGTATTTATATAAGAAAAATGTTTGCGATTATTTTTTCTTTCTTTCTAAAGGAAAGAAATACTGAGTGAAATAAAATATCATTGAAACCAAGACAATCAAGTGAATTGAATTGTTCAGCTTGTAAAACCTCGGTCAGTAAAGAGAACTTCATTTCCTGTTTTGGTTCTTTACGTACAATTTAATAATGATGACTCCACCTACCGAAGAAGTGCGGCATTGGTGGAAGGGAGGCAATTCTGGGAAATATATCTGTACTGAAATACTTTCAGTCTGGGACAATCCTGTCACGTGATTTACAATGCATCCAGACTTAACGGCCCTTTGGCCTCAATTTACTTTGTTTTTTAAATGAGAAAGAAAAATTAACCGTGAACGTGTTTCACTGTGGAACATTAAGGACCATTTATGTGTGTGTGTGTGTGTGTGTGTGTGTGTGTGTGTGTGTGTGTGTGAAGTGACCAAATTACAGTTGCTCGTTCGTTTACTCACTGTGCGAGAGCGAAACTCTGCCCTAATAGAGCCTTTGTTGGGTGAGGAAGGGATGGCTAGATTTGTGTATATGGCTGGTATATTTAGCCTTCTCAACGAACTTAATATTTGTCTTCAGATGCTTTTGCACAAATATTTTTACACTGAGAAATAAAATGAATGCATTCAAAAAGAAGCTGGCTTTTAGAGATAGTCGCGTACAAAATGAAGATATAGAAATATTTCCACTTTTGCAAGAACTTTTGATTCCTGCTAACATTAACCGGAAAGTCATATTGAATATAATAAGTCAACAATTAAGGGTGTTAGCTCAAAACTTTAATCAATATTACCCTGACATTGAGGATCCTCGTAAAGATAACCTCTGGATTAATAATCCCTTCATGGAAGATGTCAACTCATGAGCACTTAATCCTCATGAAAATGAAAACCTAATCAAGTCTTCTGGTGTCACTTCGGTGTCCAAACATAAAATTCAATCATTGTCTCAATTCTGGATATCACTGGAAAAAAGAATATCCATCTCTCACTTACAGAGCTATTAAATCGTTTGTAGTATTTTCGATTACCTATTTGTGTGAGAAGACTTTCAGCCATGTCAGTCATAAAAAGGAATGGATGTCAATGCAGCACTTCATCTCTCAGAAACAACATTGCAGCCATGCGTTGTTTCTCAAAGATTCTACAAAGAAGCAGTTCCAGATTTCGCACTAACTTTATTTTAATTAAATACTCAAAAGTTTAAGACGTTCTATTATTAGGCATTTCTGTGTTTACTGCTCGGTTTCTTTTTCATTTTAAATAACTAAAGAACTTTATTTTTATAATATTAGATTTAAAACCTAATGCACAAAATATAATGTAAATAATGGTTTGTATTTCTGCCTTCGCGGTCCGAAAAATATTTCTCCTATTATCACTAGTCCGCAATTGTAAAAAGGTTCGAAACCACTGGTCTACAGGGATGCATTATACCATCCTCGTGAAGGTTCGTGTGAACATGTTTGTGCTTCACAGAGATATGTGAACACCTGGTACTATATGTCTGCCTGCCTTTATCGTCACCTCACACACGTGCGCACGCATACGACAATGTATCTTGCTGTCTGAGGCTGTATTGGCTTCTAATTATATAATCCAGTGATTATCTGTCTTGTCATTTTTTTTTGCCTCTCGGAGACGTTCTAGTCGCACCAAAAAGCAAGAAAAGCATCTCAAATAGGACTACTCAATGTGACATACGTGTTGTCTCTTAATTTCTTAAAAGAATTACAATACCCCGATATTATATCTGGTGTTGGTGTACACCGTTCTTGTTAAATAATGTTGAAGGCAGTCTGCATCATGGTTTAAAAGCGTGTTGTGTTGTCTTTGTAACGTGATCAAGAGTTGCATATGGCGCTACACATTTAGTGTAATATTATACAAAGTTAGTATTGTTGTTCAGTGGTAATTGTAGCATTTTACGGAGGTTGCAATAGATGTTTGATATGGACAGTACTGTAAATTTGAAAATGCACATTTTGATCAGTATAATATTATAAGGGTTTTGGAATATTGCTGTGTGTGATAAATAAACATTGCATTGTGTATAAGTGTGTAATAAAAGGGGTGTGCAGTTGACATAATTATGATCCAGTAGCATTCATTACTTGTAAATTACTTGTTTTAAAACAGATTATGCATCTCTTAAGGGGGTTGGTGGTGGAGAAGGGGAGGATAATAATCAGAATACGAATTAGGTTGCAAATAAATTGCATTGCTTTGAATGATTTGAAATAAGTATTATTACCAATGTGTAACTACATCAATATAACCAGTATTTGTGAGTGATCCCAATTGATTAAGGTCTGTGAGTGACTTTGCACCATCTTGAATTGGACATTGACATCTCACTGTAAAAAATAATAAAAATGTTTGCATTTTGCTGTTTGCAGTACGAGTTCAAGGCGAAGGCCATCAAAAAGAAAAAAGTTGTCTTAACTGTGTCAGTTGATGGGGTTAAAGTAATGCTTCGAAAAAATAAAAAGGTGAGTAGAAAATACGCGCACATACACACGCATGCACAAGAACACACGCAGGCACGCATAAATATATACGCATACGTGTGTGCGTAACAGCCTAATAATCTTATAATTGACGATCGTTGACGTCACCACGGCTGTGCAATCATTATTATTTTTTACGGTTGGTGTTATATTCAGTCGTTAAACCATCTTCTAGAATTTTGCGTTGTGCATTCTTTCAAGCAGGCAGCATGCAATTTGTGCTTTTACTGCTTTGGATTTTTAAAAATTTCCTTGCAATACAGATCATTTCTCATTTTGGCTATATTTGGTTGTTGAATTATTGTGTATTGAGTTATACCATAAAATTGAAATCAGTCCTGTTGCATAATATACTCTTACATAATATAATGTTAATAAAATGTAACGTAATGGTGATTGTGTGTGTGTGTGTGTGTGTGTGTGTGTGTCGGGGGTCCGTTAGCTTCCTTTCTCTCTAGAGTCTGCATGGGGGAAGTGGGGGCTTTCATCTTACGACGACGTTCTCGGCCTTTAACAGCTCTGGAGAGACATGGTCCCCGCACTATGTTCTGGGTCCCCAACGACTATGTGGACCACTCAACATCGAAGCTCTTCCCCATCTCGTAGGGGTGAGAAGTTGGATGGAGTGTCACATAGAGCTTGTGACACGTAATGTTAGGTGTTGTAACTTTTAAATGGTTCTTGTTCTACTCTATATCTTTGGGTATAAGCGAATGAAAGGATTTCCACACTGAAAAAGGATAAATGAAATTATTACGTTCATTTTTCAATAAAGGTTTATATCTTAGTGGATGGATCCAAGTAGTGATGCTGTGCAAACATGAAATCCAAGCAACTGCTTTTTTAAATATATTTTTTTAAAAGAAATTATAATTAAAAAACTTAAACACCAAAAGGAAATCATTTGCTCTTTTTTTTCTCTCTGTCAGAGTATCAAATAGGGGTTCCCTCGTACGCAAGCTTATTTTTAGTCTAGCAAATGAGCCAATCAGTCAAGCTAATGTGTGCTTGCTTTAGCAGGCAATCTGTATCACTTCTACGATTGGATAGTTTTATTTCGTCTGCTTGTGTGATGGAGAACAGATGAGTCTGTTGTATTTTACAAGCATGGAAATCTTGCAAGTCATGGGACTTCAAATGCACTGACAGTCTATGTCAGCCCTACAGCCCTACAGATAATTTCTCTTTTTTTTATATAAACAGACGTGTTCAAGAATATTATTCAGAAATGTTCACCCATAAATGAATAATTATCAGCCCCTATATTGATGAGAGATGCTGACTCGTATTTCTGAAATTGACCGGCCATTTCAAAATGGCGGGTTTGGCGCGCAGTGCAATACCATATGCTTTGGCTGTAAATAATGGAGCACAAATCTAATTTGGAGAAAGGTACTAGACAATTGATTGTTTTGCAAACATTTTGTCCTGCGGATATAGCACAAACACACACGAATATGTATCCTAACGCTTTACTGGCACAACTCTAAATTCATGAAAACCTCGTGTGCTGTTCTACTCAGGTAAGCAATTTTTACCAGTTTATTTATTTACTTACCATGATATCAATAGTTTGGAAACTATTTGGAAATTGATATTTATTTTTCCAATACTAAACTTTTTTTTCCTTAAATCAGACCCGACCATAACATTTCGTCTGCTTCTCAGTTGGAGAATCCGTAAAATTCTACCGATTAAATATTTGGGGTTTTTTTGTTATTATCATTTCATGCAAGAATTGAAGAAGATTTGCAAGAACTGAAAGAGTATTTACAAGAACTGGGAGAATACTAGCGATAACAACGCAAGAAAAAAATGAAGAAGCTATATATAGATAAACATTAAATTACCCCTGCTATCAGATGCAGAAATAACATTTGTATAAATTTAATTATCTTAATAGTAGATATCAACACTGCTTTGCATTAAAAAAAAAAAACAAGCACAAGCTCACGTAGTCGAACACAAAGACAATATACTAATGCTTCTAAGAATATCGCATCCCTCTGCACTCAACTCACCCCACTCTGAAAATATCATGAGCGCACTTCCATAATTAAAGAGTCTTAAAACGAGCACAGCACATGTATGTGTACAAATAATGCAGTGTTCGCCTTAATGCAATCATTTTGTTCAATGTGTGATAAATTAACTTTAAAAGAGTAAATCCCCCTTTCTACAACTTTTTTTTATAAAATGGCGTCCTTTTGGATTTGAATGAGATTTTCCTACTTTTTGTTGTTGTTCTTTTTCTTAAGTAATCGTTATTTTTCCGCTCTCCTTTATTTTTCTTTCTTATTGCGTGTGTTATTGCTCTATTCGTTTCCAATTTGGCTTTTCAGCTCAGGCGACGATGAAAGTTGTATCGCGCAATCAGTTGTCGCCGACGCTTGTTGTGCGAGGCGCCATTAAGTTTTCGTTTTTCTTTCTCTTTGTTCTAATTGTTTCCAAGTATGTGATTCTTTTTTTGTTATTTCTGTAATGTTTGGTAATCACTTCTAGGATTGAAAGAGAAAATTGTGTTCTCTTATGGTTTGAGGTGACATTTCTGTGCATGCGTGTGAATGTGCCCGCGAATGTATTTGTGTGTGTGTGTGTGTGTGTGTGTGTGTGTGTGTGTGTGTGTGTGTGTGTGTGTATTTGTGTCATTTGAAACAATGGCTTTTTTAATTAGTATCAAGGTAGACAACATTTGTTGACATTATGAACACTATATACTTTGCTGATTAATACACACAACTCATATAACCACTATTGTGACATAAATCAAGTGCTACACTTCGTGTGACGCAAATCAGAGACCTTTGAGTGACGTACATTGCATAAAACCCTTCTTATCAGTACATGTATTAGATGGGAATTAATTTCGTCTTTAGTCACATAAAAGTTACTCTATACTGTTGTTGTTTTTTTTAAAGCAAAACAACACTACACAACAGCTGATGTCTATTGCATGATAGGCTGAGGTTGTTGCTTTGGAGAATTGTAGTGGGATAAATGAATGTTAAAACTTTGGGTTTGATGGCGCGTTGAAGGAGAGACGATTAAAGCCAGGATGAGGCATGCGAGTGACAGACTCAGCAAATGAAACTCGACAACGAGCGTGCAGGCGTAGTACACACAGATAATTCTTTCGCTGATTTCGCACACTTCTTAATTCAAGCACAGCAATCTTGGGCCAAAAGGGTAAGTCCTAAATTTGGCGCCAGTCATATTCTGCCAGGGGAAAAAAGTATTTGGCCAATCCGCATGGCAGTCAGATCTTCTGGTTAGCTCCTGTGGCTGTTTAATCTTCCGCGGTGTTAATTGTCGGGCGTTTCTCAAAGCTCGTGATACCCGTGTCCCTGGGCCTTCTTAGATTTGATACATCCAACGACAACTGCCGTTGGAGATAACACGAGATAACACGAAATAGGCTGACACGACAAGAGGTGAGCACGCTTTACCGGCGCATCCCGCTTCCAGATCACCTGTTCTTTCCCTCCCGCCAAGCCCTCCCTCCAACCACCCCCGACGATGCACACAACTAAAATGGTGGCATCAGTACCTCTGATTTAAAGCGAGAAGAAAGAAAAAGTCGCTGAAGGCCACCCCGCAGACGACGATCAGACGATCGTCTTATCAACGCGCTGTGTTAAAAGTTTTGTGGCCTTCTTTGGCGGAGGATATATTTTTTTTAAAATCTAGATGGTATCACACTGATGTGCTTTAAGATAATGATGTACATATCACTACCGCTGAAAAGTGCTCTTTTACTTTTATTTATTCTTTGAAATTTATTGGTGGTCGTAGTTGAATTCGTTTTCTGCGGTATCTAGGTATCAGCTGTTGCTTAAAATAATCTTCTGTGGCATCTGCCTCCCGTGTAGAGGCATTGATCGTGTGTTGCTAAGTTGAAGTTCTGATATTTATCTTGATTGCTGTTCTTTAATTGGCTTTTATATATATTCCCCTTCTCTCCAAAAGAAGTATCTATTAATGTGTAGTTCTCGATTCCAGTTTTCTCTTTTTTCCATCTCCATATTCCCTTTTTGTCCCCTTTGTTTTAGTTCTAACTCCTTTGCCTTGTTCTATCCCACCTCCCCCCACCCCCCACACAACTTTGTCCTTTCTACCCTTTTTACTCTTTCTACCCTCCTTTTTTTTTTCCTACTCACTTTTCATTTGTAACCTCTTTGTTACCCTCTTTTCTCACTTCACTTTTTTAAAAATATCCTTTCTACACCTTTCCCCCTACCCCCACTTACCTCATATATTTTTTTTTTTTTTTACGGTATTGGCTTCTTTAAGGGTCACCACGGTCTTTAGACGGTGTGCGGGAATTCGATTACGGGAGGGCAGTGCTTGGCTTAGATGCATGCTTCTTGTTTATCCATCGAATCCTTACCACGGTTTGATTAGCTTTTTGCAGCCTAGCACCGGTCGATTTTGACGAATTTCTCCCGTCAGTTTTCTCCCCCTGAAGCGAAACGATTGCTTGCGAGTCACGAAGGAAGATTTTAATTATCATGCAGGGAGCTGGCAGATTTGTTCCAGGCGGACCGCCATGACGAGTGGAACGACTTTTTCGGATGCTTTTTGTCCGCTTGCGGAATCTGTACAAGTTATTGCATTTAAAGCGGCACTAAGCTTTGTCACGCCACATCAAAACCATGGGGAAAAGTGCGGGGTTTGTTTTGGGGTTTTATTTTTAAATCTTCTTAAAAAAGAAAATAATTTACTTTAAGAGTCTTATAGTTGTCTGAAGTGATTTGTTCGAAAGAACTCCTGCTAATGGTCTGTTTTAAAAACACAAAACAAAACAAACTCACCATTCGTTTCCTGTCTCTTTCTCACACACACACACACACACACACACACACACACACACAGGCCATACTCACAAACAAACGAATACATACTTGATTTCCAATGAGCTTAATCTGCACTAATTAAATTAAGAACAAGTTTAAAATTAATATTGCATTTGTTTCTTCTTTAGCCAGGGTCATTATGGAAGCGCCTTCTTAATTGCTGTTTGTCTATGTTTCTGAGGTGTATTATTAATCCGCATGCCTTATTATGCTATAATTATAACAAACAATAATCATCATTTAATATTCCTTTTCTCCTATGAGCTGAACAGAGCGACGCTTCTAGACCGTTATGGGTTCTTAGAATTCAACAGTAATTAGCAGTGTTCGCTCTATATGGCTTCTGGCCATCAAACTGCCCTTTCACATGCGAGACCTCTGCTCACATTTTCTAGCTTCAGGCAGGCCTTCATTTGTTCAGTCCTTCATTTACCCGCTCCATACCCAAACCCCGCATATTCTAACAAACGTCTCAGTTAACGAAAGTACCATATGGTTACCAATAAAACAAAGCAAAGCAAAAAAACAAACAAATAAATAAAATCCTATTCTGCATCGACACCAAAGAGGTCATTTAGTCAGTAGCAATCTGCTTTTCATTATCAACACAGTCAACTTCTCTGAAAAGACTGCGATTTTACCATAAACACATTAAAGTACAAAATTATCTATTTTCTTTGATGCAATATGTAACCATTCCAGTGTCACTATATTCACACCAGTCAAAATTATTTCCCTTTTAAGTACGTCACCAACTCTCCTCGAAATCATGACGTCATATATATCGTGCTGCATTCGTAACACAATTCGCATATTACGATCGTATGGTCTTCAAATTACGCAATACCAACCATTCAATGATATATGTACATAGAGACAGATACGTGGAAAGAGATAGATATGTACATAGAGATAGATACATAAATACCTACATAGAGATAGATACATACTAACAGAGATGTGTATAGATACATAACATAGAGATAGATAAATACAAATATATAGATATGTACACAGATATAGACACAAACAAAGAGAGATGATGCACAGAGATAGATAAATACAAACATAGAGATAGATAAATAGAGATAGATAGATATGTACATAGAGACAGATACATTCATAAAGCTTGATTCATACACTAAATAAAATGCACTTCCGACGCAATACACTGTATAATATATTGAACTCCTTTTTTTTATTCTTCCGTTCTAAATAAATACAATTGCTAAATCTTGAAATTAAATAATCGCGGAATGTGTTTTTAATGCTTGAAAGTGTATTGCACAATTGTACTTCATTGTAATTCCTAATTCCTATTGTAATTCCTACTGAGGAAAGATGAGCATCTAGGTTTCAATCTTCTTTCAAACATTGTTGTTGTTGAGGTTAAAACATTAATAAATTTATCATATACTTTTAACGTTCCAACAAAATAATACTTCACGGACAATTCATCGCATACGGCAAAATACATGTACCTGGGGATAATATGTGACCTGTCACCACAAAAAGATACTTAAGTCGGATTTTGGGGGTATTGAGATATATATATCAATAGAAAGAAAATTGAAAGGGCTTTCTGTTGATATAAAAATAAAGAGTGTAGGACAAAATATGGAAAAGTTATGTTTGTTTGAAGTGCACTACTGTCCGGACGGCCATTTTGAGAAAATCGGCCTCAAAGATTGAACACATTTCTGAGAGGTTTTTCCTTAGCAACCATATATTAATCTGCTTCATTTGCAATCAGAGTTGAAGAAGACACAATAGCTAACACTGTAATAACTATAAACAACAAATATATTGTTACATCATTTACATACAACAGTCTTTTTAAGCCATAACGATTAGAATTTCTGTATGCGAGAATGATTATTGTGGCTCACAGAATATTCTAAAATTAAGGCATAATATTGAATTGATACCTCTTTCTAAATCTGATGCTAGCTCCACTAAATAAATCACAGATTAAAGCTGCATTACTTTCACATTCTAAAAAAAAATATCGTTTAAATAATCCAATAATTATAGCACACCTTTCATTTCAGTGTACAGTCAGTTATCGTCAGCTGTCGTCTGCTTCGTCTTTTTCGTTGTTCGATCACGCGATTCGCTGTCCGTCACTTTCAGATGAAAATCCATCAGCTACATCCTCATTAGCAAAATAATCAGATATCAAATCTTTAATCTGAATGCTTTCTTTTTCTAAAATGTTGCTTTCTTTACATGAATTCAACAAATTAGCGATTCGTTTCTCCATGTTTACATTACGCATTACATGACGAAACTGTCTCCCTTGTGTGCGGTTTCAACCAATCGCGACCGTCTTTTTATGAGAGCATGCTTGGTAACTTATAGCAAGCTTTGATAAACTGTCTGCGGATTGGTTGACGCTTTTCACTTTGTTTACGCCAAGCACAGCCTTATAAAACATTCTGATTAGACGTTATAAATAAATAAATAAATAACCAGTGTCGTCAGCATAAAAATAGGCTTTTTCCTGAGCATTCTGATATACAACATGATGAGGTTCATCCAGGGATTCTACCGTCTACGATCGTCAGATTATAGCACTTTTGGGCCATATTTTTCCTTCGAAGTTAGACAGTAGGTCACAAAAAAATAATAATAAAGCTATTTCTAGTTCGAATTAAAGAAAAACACGCTAGTAATTTGTTGTTCGATGGTTTGGGAACACGCTAAAATGAAAATCTCAATTTCACCCATGTAGACCCCCACCTTCGTTTTTGCCGTTTTTCTCGGCTTAGCCTTGCGCGACTTAAGTATCTTTTTGTGGTGACAGGTCACATATGTGAAGAGACTTCGCATACGACCTCCATTTTGTTGTCCAAAACCAGCGCCTTAATTCGCTAGTAGTAGTAATTTCTTTTCCATACCCGACCTAAAGCAAGACCTTAATTATACGACCACCATTCTTTCATAATTAGAAATTGGTAATCACTGAACAAGGAAACTTTAGTTGGTAAACCGGAAGTTAGACACTCTCCATTCCAACGATTGGTGACCATAACTAGACACACCTCTTCACCTATCCCTACTTCTTTGCGAAGAACAGACTGACCATCTATTTAATACAACCCTAGCGTCTGGTTAGCAAGAAACTCTTCAACAGGTCTTACCGAAGAATCCATTTCTAATAAGCACCACTTCTCTCCAGCCATCTTTCACATTTCAAGTTAAGTGTTCCTCATTGATTTTTCGATCGTCCGTCATGGTCTAGTATTTCTGACGATAGAATTCCTTCACATTTCTGGGTCTTTATACTCCAGGCAAAACAGACTATTACACGCTTTTATACTCTAGATAAAGCAGATATTACGCGCCTTTTAAGTCTAGGTAAAGCAGACTATTACACGTCTTTATACTCTAGGTAAAGCAGACTATTACACGTCTTTATACTCTAGGTAAAGCAGACTATTACACGTCTTTATACTCTAGGTAAAGCAGACTATTACACGTCTTTATACTCTAGGTAAAGCAGACTATTACACGTCTTTATACTTCAGGTAAAGCAGACTATTACACGTCTTTATACTCCAGGCAGGTACAGCAGACCTGAAATACAGGCTCCCCTAGTCAAACCAACAATGATAATTGAAATAAATACCAAACATGCAAAAATTATAGATATTTTATTATTATTTGAATCGTATTTTTTGATGCAGAATGCAAATCTTTTACTGATACTTCGTATCCTTTGGAAATGGTTTGAGTAAATCT
The DNA here is from genome assembly GCA_028829895.1 of Sinotaia quadrata. Lineage (NCBI taxonomy): Eukaryota > Metazoa > Mollusca > Gastropoda > Architaenioglossa > Viviparidae > Sinotaia > Sinotaia quadrata. The sequence goes on from CM054180.1 coordinate 116,354,070, forward strand.
CTTTAGCAGGACCTGAGTCCTAGAAGCAACGTTTTGGTCGATGTGATCTTGTGCATACAGACTGCCGGAATAAATATATATTTCTTGTATCTTCAGAGGCATACAAACATATAATTACTTAACTCACCAAGAAACGCACCACCAAATACACAATTACGTAACTCACCAAGAAACGCACAATCATACATATAATGCCGTAACTCACCAAGAAACGCACAATCATACATATAATGCCGTAACTCACCAAGAAACGCACAAACACGTAATGCCGTAACTCACCAAGAAACGCACAAACACGTAATGCCGTAACTCAAGAAATGCACAAACACATAAAATATGAACGCAGTAGGCAGCTTTCATCTAATCAAATACATATTCGTATATTCTTGTTACTTCCTTCGATCCTTCCTTCCTTTCTTCTTCCCTTCCTTCCTTTCTTCTTCCCTTCCTTCCTTTCTTCTTCCCTTCCTTCCTTTCTTCTTCCCTTCCTTCCTTCCAAACTTCCTTCCTTCCTTCCAAACTGCCTTATTTCCTTCCAAACTTTCTCCCTTCCTTCCTTCCTTTTGCTTTGTTTTGTCGAAAAATAAATGTTCAATAAAACATTTTTCAAGACTTAAAAATAAACCGTTGTCTATTATTTACTATTTTTGAAGACTGAATTGACTAGTCAAAAAAACTTTAACCATTAATATGTTTAATAAAGTAATCATTTGGCCAAAACGAAGTGTTTAACCGAAACGTTGCTCTCAACAATAGTTTATATAGTTCATTTGTAGTACTTTTTTCTTGCAACGAAAGTATAGATGTTAATGAAAACTTTTCTAACAACCACAGCATTATATTTTATCTGATGTAAACACCTTTTTGAATGATAGTAAACTTTTAAAAATTTGTAAAAGTTAGTCAAAACATTTTTCTCAGTAGTAACTCTATTTCGTCAAATATACCCCTTTAAACCCCTTTAAACCCCTTTTTGAATCGCTGGGAAGCACATTTATGTTTTCTTAAAGTAAATTTATATTGCATTCCCTCCCCCCCCCCCAAGTAATGTAGCTTTATGACGTCTTTATATTTGAAGTCTGTAACCAATATGGTATAAATTTTAATTTCGAAATGAAACAGTTTGGGGTAGGTGGGTGGGGAGCTTAGAAGATGAGTGTAATGGAGGCTAATGGATTTCGTTACTGTATACACTTCTAAAACGATACCGCACTGCGAAATCAGCTAAAGTGTAGATAAATTACGTACAGGCGGTTTGACGTCGTACCTATGAGAGTAGAGTCTCAGTTTCTTATAGATGGAGACGGACAAAATTACAGAGCTTAAGATACTAGATAGAGACAGACAAAATTACAGACCTTAAGATACTAGATAGAGACGGACAAAATTACAGAGCTTAAGATACTAGATAGAGACGGACAAAATTACAGAGCTTAAGATACTAGAAAGAGACGGACAAAATTACAGAGCTTAAGATACTAGCTCGTCTTCGATCATCGTTTGAAAAAAAATGTTTACAGTCATGGTGAAAGACTTACAGGTGCTTCTTAAGCACTCCTAAGCTCGAGGTGTTGGGTTAGCGTCTAGAAATTCTAGATCTTGAAATGGAACCCAATGGAGCCCTAGTGCTACTGATTACGCGCGCTAAAGATTCTGTTTCAATTGAAGAACGGAAAGAGTAGACGATTGGCCGCTGCACAGGAAAAAAATGCATTATATCAGATCCATCAGAATCTATCAATTTCCCTGCACACGGCCCTACCATAGCTCTCTCCCCCCCACACACACTCTAGAGCATAAATATCGTCCTCGGCGCTTGCGGTCTGTATGCGAAATCAGCAAAAGTTGGAAGCGAGTGTACATAATTTAAATCAGATTAAAGTAATCTAGATAAGTGGTTCCACTTGCCAATTATCAGCCATCTGAGCCACCATGCCTTAGACACCTCCCAACTTCTGGCATTAGGGTTATCAGGCGTTAATTTAAAAACGACGCTATGGTTTCCGTGGGGTTTTATGTGGATATCGAGAACCAGTAATTTCCTCAGCCACCATCGTGTACCGAAATTTCTCTCATACTTAAAGACCAAACGAAGAGGCATTTAGTCAACCGCTCCGATGTGTTAAACGCTTAGAATTCGATGTTCTGCTACCATATAACGAATTTCAAAGTGAGAGTGCTAATAGAGACTGCAAAGTCAACGGCTGACGTAACAACGTCTTTCTGCGAGATTTGACGATGTTACCAATGCACGCCAATGAGCAGGATGACGCCATTGAGAGCCACGCAACCACTCTTTTACTGTCCATTTTACAACAGGGAAACTGACTCGAGTACCAAAGTGTCTCGGGTTCTGTTGCACGCGGAGCAAAACTAATATCTTTTGGCAGGGTTTATAGCCCAGAGCATTTTAGCCATTTTGTGTCGGCAATCGGCAATCTCGTACATCAACGAGAACTGTTAATTTGTATTTAACTTTCAACACTTAACAACTTTATCAAAACTATTGCCTACTTAAGCTTTTTCCTGGATGCTTATAAAAGTTGAAATTAGTGAAATGTCGGGGATGGGGTGGTGGTGGTGGTGCGGGAAGTAGTTTTACAAAATATGCTTGGATGGAATTCCTGTCCAGATGGTCTTTTCAGAAACATTATTTGGGTCAAATGAGGGGAAAAAAAGATAAAATAAATAACTGTTATTTTAAATCTATGAATGATTTGTGAAATCAGTGTCCAATTAAATTAACTTAATTTTGCGTATTTCTGCTTTGTAAGTCTGAAAGATAAATACAATACAAACTTCAAATGAAATTAGAAATTTAAACTGCACATGCTTTTTAAATGTTTTGCTCGTACAACACGTTAAGATCACAAGTTGGACGCGTTCACGTAAATTCGTCTACAAAAACTATGCTGTGTATGAAAACTACGATTGTATGGGAGTACTTTTTTTTACTTTCGTAAGGCTTGAACAATGACGTATGGATTATCTTCGTTATTTTCTTTCGTTTAGAGTTAATAAAGTGTCGTGTTAGCACAATAATTGACTTGCTTCATTTTGAAGGTGTCTTCTGCCACTTTAATAGCGAGCATGCCCGAGGCAGGAATAAGACATTGTCGTTAGGAGTAGCAAAAAACACCTCTGTTGCTGCTCGTTTCTTGAAGTCCCTGGGCGATTGGGGATTTATTTTTAAATTTTAGTTTGGTTTTAGGCTTCGCCTAATTTTTATTTTAATTGCAGTTTGAATTTAGCACTTTTACATTTTGCTTGGCTGTAAATTTAATACACATAATGCATAATTCTGTATATTAACACTTTAAATTGATTAGGTGTTTTATTCTTTATCTTTTATTGGTGTAATTTGTATGGGTGTATATCGAGTGTAAGCGTAGATGCATGTATGTTTTTACGTGTGAGTATGTTGTTTGTGTGAGTTTATGTGGTGTATGTTGTTTGTGTGAGTTTATGTGGTGTGCGTTGATTGTGTGAATTTATGTGGTGTATGCTGTTTGTGTGAGTTTATGTGGTGTATGCTGTTTGTGTGAGTTTATGTGGTGTATGTGTGAACGCTCGTGTGTATTCGTGCGCTTTCATCATGATTGTATGTAGTATGCATTGAGTGCGTGCGTGGTGTGTGTGTGTGTGTGTGTGTGTGTGTGTGTGTGTGTGTGTGTGTGTGTGTGTGTGTGTGTGTGTGTGTGTGTGTGTGTGTGTGTGTGTGTGTTGGCTTTCAATGTAAAAGCAAAAGGCAGCTTTGCTTATCCTGGAGGCGAAATGGGCTGGTGTTTGTCCAAAAAAAACAACATCTAATGGCATTAAATGGATTTCTGTGCAAGATCTTCACTGGCGAGGACATGTAAACGTGCACCGCGATTTTTAAAGTTTGCTTAATATGAGGCAAGGGCGATAATTCTAGCATAAGGGTCGAACTCGCATTGCTGAAATTTAATTAAACAGTGTTTTGGCGCACTAGATGGATATATGTACGTATATACACAGTCTCTCTCTTTGAATGTTTATTTATTATTTACATTTGTACTTTTTTGAGTGGTGGGGAGAGGGGTAAAAGGAGTAAATGTGTGTGCGTGTATGTGTCTTTGTATGACTTTTTTCTTTTAAATATTCTCTCACGGCAATTTGCTAATTAGTTACCTAACTTTAGGTGCATACGTGAGCATTTTTCTTGCGAATTATAGTACCCCAACGTATCTCCCTTCCCTGTATCCAAAACATCCACCCCGTTGCAACCCCATATCAGCTTAAATAATAATATACATATAGCCAAACGGCTAATGGCACCCCGTGATGTGATATAAGTAGCTCACTTTGTGGCAGTATTATAATTGTACCTTTCTGATTTACGGCAATAAAAAGTATCTCTCTCTTCAGTTAATGTTCATCGCAAAAAGAATAACGATGCGTATAAGGGCTGAATCATGTTGTACCAAATGTCTTAATATTTTTTTTTTATCTGAGAGAAGAATTATGCCATGTTTAAATACATAATTTTAAAAAAATATATTGTGAAATGGTGACCGTGTAGCCACAAAGCACTTAAATTGTTTCTTAACTGAAAAAGAAAAAAAAGTTGTGCACGGTTATCTGCCCTTTATATGGAATGTTTCGTGGGGAAAAATCAAGATCCAAATAATTCCACTATTCTTGCAAGTTTGGCGAAACACCTCATCTGAAAACACTGTTACGTCACATGACAACGTTAAGAGTACAATTTAAGTCCACTTCACTATCAAGTAAAAGTGACGTGTGTTGTATTATTTTAATTGTTCTAATAGCGAGAGACAGGTTTCATAAATAAATAGGACAAGTTTGTATGCTAGTTCTTTCTGTTAACTATTTGAAAAGAACTCTTGCACGTGCTTTTCTTTTATTAGATATTCAACGTTTAAGGACATTCATCTTAAATGCTTAGCTTTGCTTGAGTGGTTCTGATGATACATAACATTGAAAATAAATATATTCGTATGTATGTCTCTGTGTATTCAACGGTAAATCCAATAAATTCTTAGTGTACGCAACTGCGTGGGAGATTACGGTAAAGCTAAAACAGAGAAAATACACACAAGAGACGTCATTATATAAGTGCAGCTTTAACATCCACCAGCCCCTCCCCCCCAAAAAAAAAAAATCGTCTACCTTTCTTTGCAGCCATGAAATCTAATCCAATCACAACAAACCTGAAATAAAAATGTTAGATTTTATCTAAATACATTTCTGAAAAAGGAAATGAAATATGGGACATGCCAGTGTGGTTTCGGGAACACTCTCAACTACAGGCTCGCTGTATTTATGTCTTCAATGCAGAATTGAAATTGACAGTGGTACCCGTTAACAAACGAACTTTGTGATTTTTTTAAAAAGAACATAAATATGAGTTTGAGGGAATTTGATTGGTGGTATTTTTTAAATATATCATAGTCCGATTTAAATACGTTTTTATAGTAAACCTAATGTTAATGTAATCTGTTTTTTTTTTTTAATTTACAACAACAAAAAGATAATCGAAGAAAATATGTACACACACTCTCACTCACTCACATAAGTCACTCACTCTTTAGCACACACACACACACACATACACACACAAACACACACACAAACATACACACACACACACACACACACACACACACACACACACACACACACACACACATATGTATAAATTTAGTAATGATATATAGTGCACTTTACTGGTATTTACTTACTTACTTTACGTATATAGTATTTTTTTTATTAATGTGTTTACTCGTTACTTTATTTCTCTTTGATTCACTCATTCCTTTATTATTTTATAATTTGTTATTGCACACTTTAGGTATGTGAAGTTTGTCCTAATTTTTCTTTTTGTTGTTGTTACAGAAAAACCAGTGGAATTGGGATGAGAGCCGTCTTCTAGTCATGCATCATCCAATTTACAGGTAGCACATTTGTCGTCATGCATATTGCACTTTGTGTAAAGGAGAGAGAGAGAGAGAGAGAGAGAGAGAGAGAGAGAGAGAGAGAGAGAGAGAGAGAGAGAGATTTAATGTTAGAAAACGCAATTCATGAAATTAGAATCTTTGCTACTTTCGTGAAATTAGAATCTTTGCTACTTTCCTCCCCACCTCCCGCTTCAAGGCATTTGTCGAGGGTCCTATCTTTCTTTCTATCTATCTTTCTATCTATCTATCATTCTATCTATCTATCTGTCTATCTATCTATTTGTCTGTCTGTCTGTCTGTCTGTCTATCTATCTATCTACTTAACCACCCAAATTCCATCCATCTCGCCCTCCCTCCCTCCCTCCATCTATCTATCTATCTTAACCACCCTCCCATCCCACCATCCCTCCATCCTTTCATCTATCTATCTATCTATCTATCTATCTATCTATCTATCTATCTATCTATCTATCTATCTATCTATCTATCTATCTATCTATCTCTCTATTTCATTTAAATGTTTATAAATTAACTTAATTATTTTTTTCATTATGACTGATATTTGAATGCGAAAAATCAAAGCAGCATAAAACAGAAAATAAATTTTGGCGAGTATTTCAAACGCGATAAACATTCATGAAATTATTGCTCATACAATACTGATTTATTATTTTTATTATTATTTTGTTACTTAGAATTTTCTACGTTTCACACGACTCCCAGGATTTAAAGATTTGGAGTTACATTGCCCGCGACGGACCGAGCAATGTCTTTAAGTGCAACGTCTTTAAAGCATACAAAAAGGTGAGTACGGGTTTGGGGTTTTCTCTTGCCTCCCCACCCACACTCCACAGTAGTTTGTTGTTTTCTCTTCCAAGTGTCACTAATAGAGCTCTTAGATGTCAGTAAAAACCATTTGAACACAGGAGGTGAAGGACGAACAGCTTGTGAAAACAGGAAGAATTAGTATTTGATGAGCTGTGAGTTTTTTCAGGTAAATCTGATGGTATCATCATCATCATCATCATCATCACCATCATCATCGTCATCGTCGTCGTCATCTAAATAGTCCTTTTTTCACAAATTCTATGTTTTCGACTCTTAATTTCTTCAGTTTCACATTAAAACTTTATGTATAATGCAAATAGCGTTTAACTTTTAGTTTTATTTAAAGTTATGTATGTAATTGTGTGTCCGTTTGTATGCATGTGTATATGAATTTACGCAATGATTTATATCATTTTAATCTTCTATTTAATATAATATTAACCTTTCCCTCCAAAACTTTGTAATAATCATCATTATCATTAGTATCCTCAACATCGTTTTCATGCTAAAGCTCATTTTCATTATATAAATTTTAATATCATTTTCATTTTAATCCTAAGTTTAATTTTATTCTCATTCTCAGTTTTCAGCAGTATTTTTCTTTCATCGTTGTTTTCATCATAATGTTCATTGTTGTATGCTCAGTTTTTCAATTCCGTCTCATTCTCAGGTGTACTTACTATATTTACGTCGTCGTTGTGGTTTACTGACTTTCACTTTCACACATGTTCAGCTTCTTTCACATCAACTTCAGAATTTTCTTCTTCACCTTCATTTTCCTTCTCATCTCCATCCTCTCCCTTTTCATCACCATCATCATTTCCTTCTTCCGCCTGACTTTCTTCTCCCCGCACAATAGTTATTATTCTCATTATCGTTTTTTAGCTCCGTTTTCACTAACATCATATATATATATATATATATATAGTTTCCCATTTCTATGTGGAACGCTAATGCGTCCTTGATAGACAGGCAGGTGGGAGTGTTTTAGAGTGTTAGCGTCATTGACCTTCAAGCAACGGAAGTTTTTTTTTTCCACATGGCCAGTTTATATTACATTATCGCATTCACAAAACAGAGAGAACTGACGGTCAAGGACACTTGCTAAATTATACCCGAATTTTCACTCGCAATGTGACTTATAATTTAAAAATAATAACCGAGCAGGTGTGGAACAAAAGTTACAAAAACTGTCAGCTGCATTCAGAAATGGAATAATGGATAGAATGATACAGTTTTAAGTCCTGATCAAGTACACTATGAGGCTATGACAGCCATAGGCACTGAGTTTAATTTCATTCCACCGATTGACCCAGTGACACACTTTATTTTGCTGTGTGCCAGCCAGGAATGCATAATGATCAGTGGTGTGATGAGCACCCATCTCGAACGGCAGCTTATTGCAATGTGAATTATAATCAAGCCTCCCATAAACAAATTCATTTTTGCTCTTAGCAATGCATTTTAATTTTCCATCCGTCACGTGACGGGCATACAATTTGCCTGTCATAAACTAGTATCAAAATAATCTCATATAAATCGTATGTTTCTGATAAGCGGTTCTATGATTTTCTTGAAAATAAAAGAAGAAAATTATATCCCATTGACCGATGCCGAAGTAAAACATTTTAAAATCCCCCCCCCCTACACCTTTGACGAAAGGAAATATGTTTAATGTCTTATATTTCTGATAATGGGGATCATTAGCTGATCGTTTTACTGTCACAGCCGTTGTTCAGTATTCCGTTGTTAAAAGGAAAATTGTGTCCGTACCACGGTACGCCAGCGGATCCGTGCAGTGCCGTAAATCTGCTTCAAAAGAATGAAGTGATCATGGCAATCTAGTTTAAGGAGTGGCCTGCCCCTTACCTAGCATTGTCGAACGTGAACAGTTACTTAGTAGCTGTATTTGAGTTTGAGATCCCTGGCTTAAAGTGTGAGCCTGCTCTTTAGTGAAGCAAACACTCCTGTTAATCAGTCAGTCAGTTATAGTCAGCGCTGTTCAATCAAGAAAGACTCTCACTGTAAATCAATGTCAAATGTAGTCACCGCTATTCAATCAATCAAGCCACTCACTGTAAATCACTCATTACTAATCTCTTTCCATCCACATCACGTGCTGCAGCCACTGTTTGCTAGTTCCGGTAGCCAGGAAATTGCTCTGAGGGCCAAATGAGGACTTTTAAAGTAAGCCGAGGGCCTCATCACCAGAACATTTTTTTTTTACAGTGATAAAAATGATAAAAGGTCAATAAAAAAGACAACATTATAAGAACATAGTGCTTTACAAATTTTATTTGATGTGAATTTTCGTTGGATCGACCAGTGTTGGTAAAGAAACTTCTTTGTTTGTACAATGCTGATTTAAGTTGCATTACTTAATCTTCTCTAACTTTGCCCGTGTACGCATCATATTTCTCATGGTGCATTGTTTCGTAATGCCGACGCACGTTGTACTCCTTTGGAACAGCTATTGTCAGTTGACAAACGAGACATTTAATTTTACCGCTAATCTCAGTGAAAAAATATATCTCCTCCCATTTTACTTGAAAAACTCTTTTTTCGTCCACGAGCTTCAGAAGACTATGGGCACTTATTTTTATAAAAATGTAGCAAAGTCAACTTGATCACCTCCACTATATAAACCGGATATCCGCATTGTGCGCGACAAGTATAATGAATCAAAAGACTACGATAGGTAAGAACTTCTTATGGTTAAGACGGCATTGTCATCAGCGGCGGCGAGAGAAAAATCGATAAATGAAATGTCATGTTTTTGAAATCCCAAAATGCTTCGCGGGTCGCACAAAATGCCCTCACGGGCCGCAAACGGCCCGCGGCCCCCCGCGTGTTTAAGACCCGTCTTGCTTGACTAAATAGCGCTGGTTACGATTGACATTGATTAACAATGAGTGTCTTGCATGATTGGACAGCACTGACTACGATTGAGATTGATTAACGGTTAGTGTCTTGTTTTGATTAACAGTGAATATCTTGCTAGATTGAACAGTGCTGACTACGACTGGAATTGACTGATAACTGAGTATCTTGCTTGATTGAACAGCGCTGACTACGACTGACATTGACTGATTAACAGTGAGTGTTTCGCTTCAGTGAACAGCAGGCTCACACGTTAAACTTCTGACAGTGAGTGTCTAGCTTGACTGAACAGCGGTCTCACTAAATATTTGACTAGGACTAACAGTGGATGATTAACAGTGAGTGTCTAGCTTGACTGAACAGCGGTCTCACTAAGTATTTGACTAAGACTAACAGTGGCTGATTAACAGTGAGTGTTTTGCTTGACTAAAAACTGGCTCTCAAACTAAACATCCAATTACCGATGTCATTTATGAATTATTATTATTATTTTTATAAATTGTCTTATACTTAAAAATCTCCTATTTTACTATTGAAATGTTAAACCATAATAGCTTCTGTACTTAATCGTTTACTCTTAGGGGTAGAGGGAAAGGGAGGGGAGGGGGAATGGAAAGAGAGATGGGAGGGGAGGGGAAGAGACGAGAATGGGAAGGAAAAGGAGGGGAGAAAGGAAGGGAAGGAGAGGGGGGGAATAGGGGGAAGAAAAGAAGGAAGAGGGAGACAGAATAAAAAAGAAAGAAAAAGGAGAAATGTCTTGGCATTAAAAACCAAATCCCTCATAGAAAACAATTACTTTTGCATGAGGAAGTTTAATGGAATAAATACTCATCGGAATGGAAGTGTTAATATTCCAGAGCGATACATTAAGGCCCGGACAATGAAGCACAATAAAAGCTAACGGCAAAAGAGTGACAAACCATTCAATGCCAGCGCAAGCAAACAGCAATAGTGCAAGCCTCGCTCTGAGACCCTTCAGAAGTCAAAGCGCTTGATGCTAGAAACGGGAAATTGAAAGATTTGGGTTTAAATGAACTGACGAAGCAAGGGTATTCACTTTAGGACATTGTTTTTTTTTATTTTTTAAGTTATTGTATACTATGAAACCTTGAAGTAAAGGTTAATACACTCTTTGTTGAATTCGATATTTATAAGAGTGGTAGCTTAATGGGAAAAATGTTTATTTTACCTGCAGACCGAGCTGCTGTTATATTTAAAAAAATATATTTATCTTTTTTTCGTATTCTAGGAAATGTTCTAGGATACTGGTCAAGGTGTATGTCATTAAAAATTTAATAGCTGTTAAAGTGTAATATCTTGATATCGTGTTTAATTTTAGTTTTTGTAAATTGAAATTGATGATTACTAATCACTATAGGTCTTATTACTCAACTTGTACGCGCACACATGTGATTCTATCTGTGACGTATGCCTCTGCTGGTTATGATTTTTATTATAGTCTAATTAATAATTTATAACTAAATACAAGTGACTGGAATCTTAATTTATATATTAATAATAAATCCCAATAAGATGTTCAACTTGTCTCCCACTTGGCGGATCACCCTGCGCTACAGAAACTCTACCTTTTAGGTCACAACCTTCAGAAAGACGTTCTACTGACCTAATTTCTTCCGCAGGTGGAACTTCTTACTTAAGGAGTAATTAGATCCGTCTTTGAGGTTATTTTAAAGAGCCCTCTTCCACCCACTATTACTCCAAACTTATAATTTAGATAATATGCGTAAGAAGGATAAACGAGACACAACAATAAATATATTGGATCAACAATAAAAAATTATACAAACGAATACAGTTGAAAAGGTACACCGACAATCCTATTACTAGGAGAATAAATGTTCAAATAATTTCCACCATTTATTCAGTCTCTATCCTAAGAATAAAATAGTCAAGTTAGTAATCAATAATCAAATTACTTAAGTCTATTTCTCATCCAAGAAACAAAATAGGAGCGAAAAGAACAATAGTTAATGTTGCACCACCATCATATGACTCAAGCTGTCCCTGGCGCGGTTTCTGCAACGTCACAGTCTCACTTTGCTGTAGCACCTCTATGCACACACCTGAATTGTTCCAGTAATTCTGTAAGCAATCTCTCCAGACCAAAGCCAGACCCAACTTCTGCCATATGGTTCTGAAATGGAGATTCACGTAACCAATTTCCAGCAACACTTTTGCCAGTAAGTGTAACTAATAGTGTTAGATGAACAATACTGACATACTCAAGAAGAGTGCAGTAGTTCACTGAGGTCTGAACAGATATAAAAACAACATGCTCTTCTCTGGAAGTCAGATCAGTGGGAAGTTTCAGATCTAAACGTTTTCTACACTCCCATATCTCTCCACAAGCGCTCTCAAACTTACATTCCTGTAATAAAATTCATTAGCCCGATTCACACACTTGGTATAAAATATCAAATTAATGATTTTTTTTTCTGCACAAGTCTGTCTTGTACAGAGCATATTACATGTGGAACCAGATAGAACTGTAAAGATTAATTGTCAATTTAATTTAACTCCACTGGGATATCCCTGGTACTGATCCCTCTTCTAGTCACCTTTTGTAATGGTAAACTAGAATAGCTAGAGTCTCTCTTCGTTGATAGTTAACCGTGGTATATGATAGTTAAGCGTACCACTATTATCCAAGCCATTTACGGATATCTGAACATATACAAACCTTTACATATGTGTATAATTATTTATACAGAATAATGCGTCGCATTCAAAAGTTTGGCTCACCCTCACACGCAACCACGCCTCCACTCAAAGCCCGAAATAAAGATTGTCAAGAAAGTAAACGATTTTCATGAATGAAAACAGAGACATTATAGCACATCTTTTGGGCATAAAACCAGACAGTAGAATTTTGTTTTTTTGTCTCGCAAAAAAGTTCAGCTCGGGTTCAAGCACTGGCGCGATAGCTGTCAATAAATTTCCTACAACATCAACTAAACTGTTATTTCGTTGTTGTGGTAGAGGTTGAATGCCACTGTCCGTTGTCAAACTTGCTTTGGCTCGATGCTTGAATTTGGTTCATATTTCTTTGCTTCGCCAGAACAGCAGCACCCCACCTCCCTCCAATTGATTCCAGTTCGAAAGATGGTGTTAGCCAAGCCCCTCAAGTTAGCTCACAGTATCTTCTCCCCCCCCCCCACACCACTACCACCACCACATACACACATCAGGCACATCCGTTGAAAACAAGAACACCTGTCTTGTATAGAAAGATAATAATTGCAGCAGAAGCCCACCTGTAACAAGCGTGCTGCTGTTGTATCCCTGCTGCTTTTATAATTCATTTCGTAAATTTAAATGGATTCGGTCCTATTTACTAGGTTTCACAATTTTCACTGAGTGGTTTTCAAATCATTTTAAGTTTTTAAAAAAAATCTTTTTTGTGCGCGAAAGAGTATTTCGCTTTGCGTTAGTGTATTCAAGCTTTATGCTTAGAACACAGTTATGAATTTTAACAAAAATATATTAATTCAGTGTGGCAATAATCATGATCAATTTTCACTACATAAATGTGTGGTGTGTGTGTGTGTGTGTGTGGGGTGGTGGGGTAGAAAAGATGTTAATAAATACTCAGTCACATTTAAACCCTAACGTGGTCAGTAATCATGATCAATTTTACTACATGAAGATGTGGTGTGGGGGTGGGGGTGGTCAGTAATCATGATCAATTTTACTACATTGCTCCAATCGTTTTCAGTAATCAGTTGACGATAATTCTTTTTACTCGCATTCTCTCTCTGTCCATTTCTCACACGTCATAGTGCCTTGTCACGGACATAAACATGAAATAGCCGCTCCCTAACGCTTACTGTCACGATAAACCGTATAAGAGATAGGAAGATATGAAACTAATACTTATTTAATGAGATCGTCTTGCGGTGTTTTACCTTGTCAGTAAGAAGTTATGACTCTGTTTCTGAAAATGCCTACTTGGAAAATTCTCTTCAGCAGCATCAGAAACAACATGTTGGAAATTTATGTTGGCTACCACGACCACGACCACGACCACGACCAACCTAAATAAATACGACGCGTTGTTTTTATTAAATTTCTTGTAGCTCTCTCACTCCTCTCTATTTCTTTTAGTTGTATTACCTCGCTTTCTCTTTCTATCCAAATATTAACTTTCTTTCACTCGCTCCAAACCTCGCTTAGCATTATTTCTACACCCACCCAACCCACCTCCAAGGATATGAAATAACCTTCTCTGTAAAACCCACTAAGCTGTTTCTCTCTCTCCCTCCCTCTCTTTCTCTCTCTCTCTCTCTCTCTCTCTCTCTCTCTCTCTCTCTTCTGTTTTATACCTGCACCATTATAATTAATTCAAGGAGTAGTGGTTGGGGGCTGACTTATTTCAAGAATGATTTTACGTAATTTTTATTTTACTGGAGCGCGGGTAAGTTAATACGATCCTTCCATCAACTGTCAAATCAATCGATCAGTAAGATCAATACTTATCCCAAGAAAGCAAACTATCAAAGAAGCGAACAACTAAATTACTGATCACGTTTTCACTCATTTAATCAGTCAGTTAGTCGATGAATGAAAGAACTAATCAAATCAAATAATGAATGAATCATCAATTAACAGTTAATAAAGGAGCAACGTCCATGGTTGAACGTCTGAACGAATTCCAGGAAAAATCAGTCTCTCAAGCAAGCAAATCTAAAAATGGATTCTTTGTATTCATCACTGTATTAGAAATAGCAGGATGTTTAAATAATCAATCATTAATTAAAGAATCAAATCCACCCATCGCCAAATGACATGTTCTCAATCACAACACACGAATACGTACAGGTCTAACATTTCTTGATTGATGTTGTTCTGTTTCCCTTCACTTCCACAACAACAAAAATCCACCACAACAAAAACCATTTATTGACATGATTTCATATCGCAAAGAAATCGTGCGCAACTGATAGAAGATTCTAATTTAAGGAAGCGTAAAAATAATATAATACAAGAAATTGGTGGTGTGTATTTATTTGGGCTTTTTTTTTGTTGATTCAATTCAGTTTTGGGGGTTTGAGAAAAAAAGGGCATTATTCTATTTTTTTAATTAATTGAACATTTTCCCCAAACCAATAATTGTTAAAATGCGGACTTTACGAAATAAGCAATCAATCAGAACTTTTATTATTTAATTTCATTTACAGAAAAGAAAATTACGGAAGAAAATGCTAAAAAAAAAAAGCGTTTCAAAAATTGAAATCGTTCTGCTTTACTGTCCCGTCTCTCTCCCTTAACAACCCCACCCACTCACCCACACACATATATTTTCCTTCCTTTTACTTTTTTTTACTTGTTAATTTCAAGACAAGCAAGCAAACAACAACAATAAAATTATATGTAGCATTACTTTTCGTCCAACACCATGTCCCCGGAACAGTTTGAATTATTAAATCGCTCCTGTCATGTATATCAAATCACTCCAAGGGCCGGCAATCCCGACAGAAAAAAAAAACTAGTTGTGTGTGTCAGTTATGGATCATGCTCACATGTCTTCTGGACTGTAATTCGAAGACCGATTGCGTTCGCGTGCAAGAAATATTATCTGTGCGTTTAAGTTTTTGAGCTGGCATTTCTTTTTCTTCTGTTTTATTTTTGTGTGTGTGATCCCTTCAGCTACAGTATATCAATGCTAGACACTTCACAGCACCAGTCTTTAAAATAGACACATTTCTTCTTCTGTGTGAGTCAGTGTGTGTGTGTGTGTGTGTGTGTGTGTGTGTGTGTGTGTGTGTGTGCATGAGTATTTGATTTTCGTTCAAACAGGTCTTCAGGTGTAGACAGGTGTAGACACACGCGCAAACACACGCTCTCAAAGGCGATCATATTCATGCACCATTGCTATTCATCCATCACTCATACACTGTACGTCCAGAGTCATGTACACGTGAGCATTCTCTTGTTGTTACCCGAAACGCGATCTTCGGGTACAGACATTTTTTTATATTTCAGATATAGATAAAGAAACCCATCACAAACACACACACACACACACACACACACACACACACACACAGAGGCGATACATACACTATATTTACATATCTGTACGCAGTCATACACTACACATCCAAACTTACAACACACACACATGCACGCAAGAATGTAAGCAAGGAAACAGACACACTCACAGACATGCACAAACCTCTACATATCAGTGCGCACAGACATACTCCAACACACACACACTCATAAACCTGCCCAGCCAAACATGAAGGACAGACTTTCCAACACACACACACATATACACATACGCAAAGCATACTGCTTGAAAATGACACTTTTTTGTCATTTGAACAAGTAAATAAAAAGTAAGCTCATTATCACAGGCAAATTGCAGCCATTATTGTAGAAGACTTGAGATTACCCGCGCGTATTAAATTCTGTTTGATAATTTAGTATTTATTTATCTACCTTGTTCACCCTTCTCATGACTTGCGCTAATTGCATAGCGAAATGTCTGTTGTGGACATGCGCAGAAGTATAGGCATAAAGTTAGGCGGACCCTAGTATGAATTAATGCATTAAGTGAGCTTTATATTTGATGCAGCATACACGTACATTTATTTCATTAATAGCATATCGTCATCATTTATTTATTTATGTGCTTATTTATTCAGTTTCTTTATTCAGTCTCCATCCAATCCAGTGTCGGAGAAAAAAACACTGAAACGGGTCGCATCTTTTCAAATGCTTTCCCTTGTTTTTGAGGTTCCATTCTACGTTTGAGTGTTTGAATGACAAATTTGCCAGAGTGCTACTTTGGCTTAAATGGTGGAGAGAGAGAGAGAGAGAGAGAGAGAGAGAGAGAGAGAGAGAGAGAGAGAGAGAGAGAGAGAGAGAGAGAGAGAGAGAGAGATATGGAGGGAGAGGGAGAGAGAAACAGCTTAGTGGGTTTTACAGAGAAGGTTATTTCATATCCTTGGAGGTGGGTTGGGTGGGTGGTGTGATGAAATAGAAGTAATGAGGTGAGAAAAACGAAATTGAAATTAAGATAGGAATGGGATTGAGTGAGTGTGTGTGTGTGTGTTTGTGTGTGTGTTTGTGTGTTTGTGTGTGTGTTTGTGTATGTGTGGGTGGGAGTGTCGAAAAGTGAATCCGCGAAGAGGAACGCAAACAAGAACAAATTGTGTAGAAAGAAAGAAAGAAAGAAAGAATACATGCGTTTGCCTGTTTGACTAAAATCCCCCACCGCAACGAGATTTGACCCTTGGATCAGAAGGAATAATCTCGTGAAATAATTGGATAACATTCTTAGACTTTTTTATTTTCATTTCTCTTTGGCCAATTAAATCGATGCTCATCTTAGTTCCGAATTCGCACTCTAGAGCAGCTCAAGAAGGAGGTGTATTCTCCCTTTGCTGAAAAGTTATTTAGTGTGACGTTACTGTTATTTCGCGCAAGTCCATTAGACTTAATGCAGTTTTTCATCTCGTCCTGTTGTGAGAAGGATTCGAGTCTGTGAAGAAGCCTATAAGTGGGGTGGGTGAGGGGTCTTTTTTTTAAAAGAATCGTCCTGTTCGTTAGGGAGCTCCATTAGTGAGAATGTGAATGGGATGGTATACCTTGTTGTAAAACAGATTGATTTGCGCCTTGCAGGTTTAATGCAGTGAAATTTTGTAGATCATTTATAGGTCAAGATTTATAAAACTACTTGATGAGGAATATATACGGTTTTCTTTCTTTCCGCAGTTTGCAATAAAGTAGGCAAATGATTTCTTACAGCGGCATACTAATATTGAACGAATCATCATCTAGCAAATTATATTATAAGAAGAAAGGATTTGATCTCTTATGATGATGATAATGACGACGATGACGACGACGACGATGATGATAGTTATAGTAGCGGTAGTGTTGAGATTTACGGCTTTCAAGATCTTGACGCGTTTCATGATCGACATCCCCGGGCTAGAAAGATGGAATTCTTACCTGTCTGCAAGCAGTCCTCGTGATTATTTATCCAGTCATTTAAGTGTACAGGTGTGTATGTACTTGCAAACACAGAACTTCGCCCCCCCCCCACTTTCATGGGAGATAAGTCATTGCGAGCGTCAACTCCCCAGTGCATGCAACTAACGCACGTGCTAACGAACGAAAATCCCGAATACAACCACTTAATCACAATCAGTTAGCCTACACTGGACAATTTCTCGAGTTCGGGTACAAGTACAGATATCCGAGACAGACTACATAATTCGATGGACAGATTGACTGACTAACTTTGTTTACGCTAATGATTTCCATAGCAACTAGTGACAATGGCTGGCTGTGAACGAAAGACATAACGGCCTCGTTTTCAGACACTGGTTACGGGGGGCGGTGCTGTTCTTTCGTGACAATAAAATCCTCGTTCTGACACTGACGTCCCACGACTGTCATCCGGAAGTGTAGATACCTTCAAAGTATTTCATTCCTGGCAGATGATGTTCTGTTTAACTGAACACTTGCTGCTAAGTACGAACAACATCGTCACAGATACAGATACGTCTTCCAGGGTTATTCGTGGAGTGTACCCACGTAACCCACCTTACGCATGCATGCTCCAAGATTCGTCTTTTTGTAGGCCTACCAAAACCAAAATAAAGCAACAGTTAGACAACCCAAGGCTAGACAGTCCAAGATTCAAGTGTTAGAACCAATGCTTCCTTAGTGTTCCCATAACGCCCTTGTCTGGGTGGGTGTGGTGGGGGATGGATTATTATTATAAGCTTCTGCCATAACATGCAAAGTGGTCTTCATCAATGCATCTAACTAAAATGCAATCATGTCCGGTTTTTGCGTGGGTGTTTTGCGGATTTAGGTGGAGATCATGTCACGTGATGACAGCTGTTACCAGTTGTTTTTCCGGGGTAGTGTGGATAAGAAGAACGCTATGAGTGTGGTGGGAAAGATGTCAGGAGTTTTATAGCTTTTTGTTAATTTTTATATTGTTTTTCGTTTCAGGTTTGTACACAGCTTATATTTTTCCTTTCTGTGTCAAATGTTGTCTCTCTCTCTCTCTCTCTCTCTCTCTCTCTCTCTCTCTCTCTCTCTCTCTCTCTCTCTCTTTTTCACTCCATATGTACGTGCTTGAAAAATGTTTGTGTATGTTTGTCCAGCTGGTTGTGCATTTATTTAAAGTTATTTAGTTCGATTCAGGTTCGATTCAACACACGTGAACGGCTCCTGTTGTTTCCTTGACTGAATCGTTTCAATCTGTTGCTGTCGTTCATTTAACGGTATTTCTTGGAATGTAGTCAGCAAGTCTGTGAATTGAAGTCATGGTAGATCGCGCCATCTGCGCTAGGCTGCGGATTGTGCAGTATATGGCGGGGGTGGGGTGGGATGACGTCATTTGAGTCAGTACGATCGGGTGCACTTTAAATTCAAACGAGGGCAATTTTCTGAGGGTGAAAGACGCCATCTTAGTTCAAAGTGTACTTCTCTCACGGACTGCACTGAAGCGCAAACTAGTAGACGGGGCACAACACATGCAACAAACTTATGTGAAGCAGTTCGGGTACCTCGGAGTGCGGTTGGAGGGTATAGTTGGTGGATAGTTGGTGGATAGTTGGTGGATAGTTGGTGGATAGTTGGTGGATGAGAGTTAGAAGCGGGGAAGGTAAAGGAAAACTATCGTCATGTCGGACAATCTTCTCACTTATTGATGTTGTTGTTTTGCCTACGATTGTCTCGGCAATGAGGGCGTTTAGCGTTCTTTGCGTTCATCCGCAAGCCCGCCATTTGCTTTCTGGTCGTGTTATACTGGCATACCTATTATTTATAATTCACCCTTTTAGTCCGCATTGTGCTTTCTTGTAGTCATTTGTTCCTACGGCTACGAGTCTGGGGGGTGCTGGTAATGCCTATGTAGCGTGACTCCAGCAATCAGAGATTTCAAGAAAAACTGAAAGCTGGTTGTACATTTGAATTTTTACGATGGGAATTTTCTCACACCAATTTCCTAACTACTGCTGCTGTGGATTTGATTTTCCTTGGCAGTCGAGACGGCCCTTAAAGCTTGACGCTATTCCCACAACTGCACAGTCGATGTATTTTTGTGACAGGATGGGAAAGTCACTCATTTTTGGGAAAGGCACTTCTGTGACTACTGCTTCTTCTAGTAGTTCCACGAAAAGCAACACGATTACAAATCCATCATTACCTGCAATTCAACACCTATAACATTTGTGCCTCTTCTTTTATTGCTGATACTGGCACCACTAAAGGCAACAACACAGCCAAGCAATGTCTGTCATCTGCAGCAACATTATCACCTTCTGCTAACCTGCTACCACGAAAAATATAAATTAAAAATTGTCCTCCATTACCGCAACGATACTATTTACATCCACTACAACAGCGATAATACCACTCTCATCTCCTACAACAGCGAAAATACCACTCTCATCCACTACAACAGCGATAATACCACTCCCATCCCTTACAACAATAACAACATTGTTATGATATACAGCAACACCACCACCAACTCTTACTGCATCAATGCCACTACCATCACCGCTGTTGCTACAGCTACTAACCTACGCACCACAGGTACAATGGACAAACTGCCTTTAGCACCACTGATTTTGGCATGTGTAGTAGTACTGCATTTCTGTAACCATTGGCACTGTTTACTTTCTACTTCTATTTCATCAGTTAGGGCAGCTTGAGGAGATTTGCTGCAGTTAACGAAACTTACGTGCTCACAGAAAATACGCCAATGAGTTTGAACAAGATCCACCATTCTGATCAAATGACGACAACGGTGTGTTGCAGATGAATAGCAACGTGTTTGTGGCGTGCGTGTGCGTGCGTGCGTGCGTGCATGTGTGTGTGTGTGTGTACAGAGTGGTACGAACGAGCTTACGATGTCCGTATATCGGTAACTATTTCACTGACTTTCAAATGTCAAAGTTTGATAGAAATCTGTCAGAAAGTAAAGCAGATAAAACTGACCGGTAGCATAGCGTGCCAATTTACAGTAACAAAAACTTTGTTCAGTTTAGTTTTAAGCTCTTGCATTGCTACAGAGAGAGAGAATGAACAATGACCAAAGTTCAGCGAATACCAAATGAATGCGACGTTGACACGAATAAGTGTAGGCGTACCTGACGTGTACGTGCTTATTTTCCAAAAGTGCGCGCTCCGGACCGTTCACGTGTCTTTTAGATAATAGAATTTTTTTGGCACTGTAGTGTAGGTTTCCCCAACTACTGACTGTTTTTTTCCTAATAATCTTCGAGTCTTCCTTTTCCACGTCTGGCCTATTTCCCGGTCACATTTCTGTGTTTCGTGGACAAATAGCCGTGATAATGGGTGTGGATTGACGTAGAACGCACTAAATCAGGAGGAAGTAGTTTGATGGTTTATTGTAATGAATCAGGAGGGGGGTAATTTGATGGTTTATTGTAATGAATCAGGTGGGAGTAATTTGATGACTTAACCCAGCTTCAACAGCAAGTAGACTTCCCGTCGAAATTAATTTAACGGATTAACGACCTATTTGCGAAGTTGACATCATGTTATTTTACTGAAAGGTACAGTGCTTCTCCCAAGAAGCACTGAGTTTCAAGAAGAAAAATAAAACAGAATTAACTGATAAAAACCGTAGTGTGAATTACCTTCAATATCCACACTCTCGTATGTAATTATTTGTAAAAGTATCGAAGTAGTTTATTGCGGCAAGGGACGTAGGAGACGACTTTTGCGATTGACGTTCGAATTTTCCGAACGCACAATTTAGACTTCTCTATAACGAGTTTGGTCCAAGGTTAATAGCCCCTTCCTCCCATCTCACTCACGATAGACGGAAATTTTCAGTAATGAATTGTTGTTTTCAATGTTGCGCACGGTTCATAGATAGCAGAGTTTAGTGCTTGTGCACTGTAACCTTCTTCAATCCATATATTTTGTTGCGTAATTTCATGACAGCTGAACTAAGCCATATAATTTATTTCCGATCTCACGTCGGTAGGCCTAAGTTGCATGTATATTTCCTTTGCAATTATAAATCGGATTACTAGGCATTTTAAAACGTCATTTTTGAATTTTCCAGTGTTTATTTATTTATATATTATTTCAGTATTTAGTTACAACTCATTCCCTTTTAGTCGCTTTCTTCTTTTTTCATTGATAAAATAATTCCAATTCCGTGAGAAAATTATTCCTTCGAACATGCTTTCTGTTTTTCGTTAACTTCGGCCGACATTGTTGACACTGTTATAAACAGCTTCAGTCTCTTTAGAAGTCTGTGATGCCGTACTTACGAAATCGAATGTATTTCTCTCTCTATTGTCTACGCTGACAACCGTGGTGATCTGTTTCTGTGCACTTTGTTTCACATCTCAAAATGTTGTAATTATTTGATCTTCACTTATCAGGAATAATTTATTTATCAAGAATTACTAATTGACGTTAAGTTATCAGGATTTTGTAAGGCCTTGCCTTGTTTTAATCATCAAACTCTCAATTTAATCCATTTTAGAGTGTAATATAAACTAACGGGAAACGCCATTAACTTTGTGCCTTTGAAAGGGGAACAACTGCTTCAGAGTGTAGCGTTTATGCGACTTTATTTGTCGTTTGGATGCTAGTCTTGCTTCACTCTTGATTAATCAAACGACTGAAGGTAAGTCTGCCGTTATTTTTGTTTTGTTAATATGGAGCTCACAATTTGCGTCCTTGCTTGCGTGAAGTTCGGGTTTGGTGTACTCTTCACCTTTGCTGTAACCAGTGTGTTTCACTTTTATATTTTTATTTTTGAGCTGAAACAGGGATTTGTATCTTCCCTCAGTCGTTTAGTGCCAGACATTATCTGTGTCCGTGTTTCCCCATGCCGATTCCTGTCGATAACAACATTGATAAAAGCCGAACTCTCTGCTTATCTGCCCTTGCTGTTCGTGATCAGTGAAACTTCGCGCAGGGGGGAGCACTGTCGCGGTTTGCTTGACTTCAGGCATCCGCCGGGGGTGGGGGGTGGGTGATGTTAAGATGGATGTGTTTGTCTTTTGGTGCTTCTGATTCTTTGGGTTTGAAGTGCTCTCTCTTATCAATAACTCTCTTAAACTGTAGGATGTCTTTAATTAAAAGGTTGGTGGGTGGGCTTTTAGTGAGTAGGGTTGCTCTGGCTGGGTGGATTGTCTATTGATAGAGTGTCATGCTTGTGTTCGTACAGTTATAGTGTAGGAATTTGGATGAGAGATGTACAGGGGTGTTTCAGCCAGTCATTAAACGTTGCTATAGCTATCTAGACTCGACCTGCAAAATTCAATTATATTTTATGTTCGTAGGAAAGCGAGGAAATAGATAGACAGACAGACAGATAGATAGATAGATAGATAGATAGATAGATAGATCGGTGGGCAGAAGGGAAGAGGGGGAAATAGAGTGGGGATGAAAGAAAATCAAAATCTGCAAATCACAGTTACATTAGCGTTAAAGTCTTTCGATTGCGACACTTAACTCATTGATGTTAGACAGCACGGGTTACTTCCCTTCTTTCAAAGCAGCCTCAGCGCATCTTGTGTTCAATGATTCAAGGCACAGCTTGCAACTTAATGCGCAGTATTGTTTCGTTTTAATGAAATTTGTTTATACTATCTTAATTTGTTTGCAACAAAAGAATAATGCCATAGTTATTAAATTTTGTATTTTCGATCTTTAGTGGACTTGCTGGTGGCCGTTGAATATTATAATAATCAGCTTTTATAGAGACGTAATTTGTTTTTATCATCCAAGTTAGCACCTGCGCAGATGAGTAATAGGCAAAAATTTAGTAGTGTGACTTTACAGTTGTTAATATCAGAAGGGGTAGTGAATCTTAGCTAGCTTCAAACATAACTTACAATGAGCGTCATGATGCTAGATCAAAATTATGTTATGAGGATAAACAAACGTTAAAATTTGATGGTAATAAACTAACTCCTATCTGATCCAGAGCGAATATCGGCTTTAGAATGTGATGGAGATGATAAGGATTTTTTTATTGGTAAAAATCACTGCACCATTTCTTATGGTAATTAATTTTAACACAGCTTCAATGATCTCATCAGTAATAAGTATTAAATTAAGGTAAATATAACTTCTGTATCATTCTAACACTGTGTACTAATATTACAGTTTGTTACACAGTGTTAGTACTACATCACTAAATAGTACACTATTAAAAATTAATACTTAGACCCACGGAATAAAACATATTTTAAATGCAGTGGTCTAATGCAAACACTAGTAATTAACAATGATGCAAAGCTGTTTATTTTGTTATGTTATTTCTAGTAGGAATTAAGCTACAAACAGCCATTTCTTTTTGCTTCAGTATTCTATTTGTTTCCTTGTTATAGACTTAATTTAGTAATACATATACACGTAACGATTTAGAAAAAATAATTCTATTAAGAAGTATTACAAAGTATTCATGATTGGTTGACCATATTACAACTCTTATATAAATTTTACAACTGAATATGAAACTCCGATCTAGTTACCGAGTTGTATTCCACCAAACAAATACATGTAATCAAATAGTTTAGTCGACACATTATCAACAAAAACACCCACTATATTTAGTACACTTAGTGAATAAATTATGTTAATTAAATACGTTATATTACCTTATTTACATGGGTTTCTCACAGAGTCTCAACGAAGAAAAAAGAATTATGTTGCAACTTTCTCTCTCTCTCTCTCTCTCTCTCTCTCTCTCTCTCTCTCTCTCTCTCTCTCTCTCTCTCTCTCTCTCTCTCTCTCTCTCTCTCTCTCTTACCCGTCACACTTGGACTAGTTTGTAAAAGGTATAACTCAGACTTTGTGTCAGTCTGTTAAATTTTTCTGCGTGTTCTGGAAAGTGATTTGGGTGATAGGGGTTTTGCGGCTTCCACCGATTTCGTCCCCTGGCACGAGGTGTGCCACTGTAGGTAGAGTTGAATATGATGAAAGACAGGGTGGAAGGTAGTAGAAAGGAGAGTGATGATGAATAATAGGCTAATTTCCGTTGCAAACTTGTCCGACCGGCAAAGGCGGAATCTAGCCCGGTAATCCGTGGGTTAAAGTTGAAGCAGATGTTGTTGCTGTTGTTCCTGATGTTGAAATGGAAGAGCCCAGGCTGCTAATGCATCAAGTCTGTATGTACGTGCTCCCGTGATTTTCGACACCCCAACCCCCCAGTGGCCTCCTCTCTGTTGGTGTTGTCGCTCCTGTTGTGGCTGTTCCCGGTGTCCGTTGGGATGCACACACGCGGACGTTGGGCGGCCAATGTATATGGTGAAGCTCATAGTGGCAGTCTTGTTTACTTGATGTTAAAATAAATGGCACACAACTCTCAACAGTCAGGTGGTCTCTCCGAATGAAGCAACGTACAACTCTCAACGTACAAATCTCAACAGTCACGTGATCTCTCAGAATGAAGCAATGCACAACTCTCAAATGAAGTGATACACATCTTTCAAATGTAGTATTACTATTGCCACAATATGCAGGGTACAAGTACACGTCCCACGCAATACAGGGTAAACATCTATCGAAATGAAGTGGTATGCAGGGTAAACATCTATCGAAATGAAGTGGTATGCAGGGTAAACATCTATCGAAGTGAAGTGGTATGCAGTTTTGCAAGTGAGGTGGTACACATCCCTCAAAATGAAGTGGTACACATCTCTCAAAATGAAATGAAGTGGTACTCTTTAGGAGCAGTGAGCAGGTTCCAATTTTTCTATGTCTGAATGATGGGATATGTCGACCGCTTCCGTTGCTGACCGCCAATAAGCTGTTTTGTTCTCGCGAATGTGCGCAGTTTTATTTATTTATTTTTTTTTTTGAAAGTGGTTTGTAACATGCCTCTAATTTATAAACACAACTTTTGCCACTTGGTCCGTGCTTCATCCCGTTCCTATTATTTCTACAGGCGAGATTTGACTTCTACAGGCGAGAGTTGGCTGAGGTTTCTTGTCATTCATAAAGTCTGCACGCATGCGCAAATCGCACTCTGATGTCATCTCACACGTTGACGTTGTTAACATGGTACATTGTGCACGAATGATTTGTAGAGTGTGCGTTGTCATTCCACATCGTAAAGCGTTAAGCAAATGTAGCTCAGGGCTCGTACCTATCACACAGTTAGCTAGCTGTAACAATGTCAAAAGCTAATCTGTCCAAGTCCAATTATTACCTTTCTTTTCTAGATGTTCGTATGTTCAATCTCTCTAACGGGCAACACGCTTTTAAAAAAAAATAATTAACCTGAAGGAGCGGAAATCACATTAGAAAAATAGGAAGTATCATTTTCCTCTTTCTATTACTTTTAACTTTATTTGACAGGTATGTATAAAATTAAATATTACATTGATCCGTTTGATCATTACATGTAGAATGCTTTGGATTACCTCCCTGTCAGCTAATGTTAGCCTTAATGCCTTCGATATCATGCCTGTCAGTTATTGTCAAGTAAAATGTATTGGATGACTTTCCTGTCAGCTTATGTTGGGTATATTGCCTTGAATTTACAAGTCTGTCAGTTAATGTTAGGTAAAATGCTTTAGATTATTTCCCTGTCAGCTTACGTTAGGTGTATTGCCTTAGATTACCTGCCTGTCATTCATTGTTAGGTAAAATGCTTTGGATTACCTCCCTGTCAGCTTACTTTAAGTATACTGCCTTAGATTACCTGCCTATCATTTAATGTTAGGTAAAATGCTTTGGATTACCTCCCTGTCAGCTTACGTTAAGTATATTGTCTTGGAGTGTCCTGCCACGATCAGTGCAAGAGACTATGTGGGAGGTGAATAGCGATACATGCTACTTGCTTATGATATTAGAGAGAGAGAAGGAAGAAGTAACGAGCGAAAGTTGTAGTGATTAACTCCCTTCCGAATGGAGTCTAGCATTCATTGCGTGTCGGGGTTGTAGCAGAATAAATTTCAGTCTTGACACCGACGTTTCTTTCTGCTGTCAAGGCAGTTCATTACTGTCTGTAAGAAGTAAACAAATGAAGAAAAACAAACTCAGAACTAGAGTGGAAATGAAAATATCTGTTTTACATCTCTGGAAAGTAATCTCCCTTTGGTATTTATTTTCCAGCTACTTATCTTCAGTTACCTGCTCATCTCTCCCATCCCAGCCCTATAACACATCAGTGGACTTCTTTTCCGATACGTTATTAAATGTAACATTGTTGTGAGTATTAGTAGTAAAAACTTTTCCAAGCAGTATGGCGTAACAAATGGTTGCTAACCATTTTATTTTGTATTATTGTTTTTTTGTTTGCCTATCTATCTATCAGATAGATAGATAGATCTACCAATCTATCTATCTATCTATCTATCTATCTATCTATCCGTCCGTCCGTCCGTCCGTCCGTCCGTCCGTGCATCCATCCATCCACTCATGTCTATCTGTATGTATTCCTCTCATCCATTTAAGAGTTCGTCCCTCTTTTTTTAATCTATAAACGTCTTCCTTTCAGGTTTTCCATATGTCTATATATATTTACGCCTGCCGTCTCGCGTCTGATTTATAATTTCTTCTGATGCTCGAAGAATGTTAACATTTTTTTAAAAAAGTAAACATTAGAAAAACCCATTTTTTAGTGCACGTTATAAATTACATTTAATTTTCATTTCCATCGAATCATTTTTCCTAGAGAAATCAGCACGTTATGTAGTGGCCGTACGAAATTTGTATTGACAAACTGTTAACACACATTTACCGTTTTACTGCTTATATATATATATATATACAAAAGGCGTGAGCTTACACCGTCAGTCTTGTCTGCTAGGTACAACTACATCGACATTGTACAACCATTGGATGGTTGGTATTTTTGCCTTCAGCCCATGTTCGTTAGCATCATTCTAATCAACATGTAAACCTTCTGTATCTAATTAATTAATTAATTGTTTGTTTCGCGGATTGCGGGTTCTTTGACTAGTTGGGGTGGCTGTTTGTTTAATTATATTGCTGATTTAGTTTCCTGTAGGTGGGCTGTTTGTTTAATTATATTGCTGATTTAGTTTCCTGTAGGTGGGCTGTTTGTTTAATTATATTGCTGATTTAGTTTCCTGTAGGTGGGCTGTTTGTTTAATTATATTGCTGATTTAGTTTCCTGTAGGTGGGCTGTTTGTTGAAATGTGATTGATCCATTTGTTGGTGGTAGGATGGCTTTTGCTTCTTTAATCATATAATTGCTTCAGTTTGTTGGCAGATTGATTCTTTGAATTAAATTTAAATTTAATATAATTTTATTTTTGTGGTGGAGTAAATTTGCCTATCCCTTTTTCTAAACTTAATTTGCTATATAAATTGTTAAATTGTCAAAGTAACTTGACCTTGGGCACTCCTTGTGATGGTATTTTTGTAAGTGTCAGAATTGGAAGTAAACACTAGAGCCGAGAATAAGCTAGAAATTGCTGATGTAATTGATGATGAAGCAAACTAATTCCTACTGGGTGAATAGTTTTTATTATCCAATGATTATGATTTACGAGAACGAGATCAGTCAATGGGCTGAGATAAAAAAAAGTTACCTTCTTTCGAGAATTCTATTGTCTGATCACTTGAATTTGTTGTGGCAAGAAGCCCAGTCATGAAAGGTGGCTGTTAGCTTAATGGTGAGTTAACTGACTGTTTAAGAGAGAATGGACTTAAAAATTATTTTGTGCATTTTGTTCCTGATATGTTATACTCGTGTTTTACGTAGAGATGTATTATGTGAGTAGACTATTATTTCTACACATGTTTGAACTAAGCTGCCCATATGTTGTATGCTAAACATTTGACATTGTTCTAGTGAAATGGCTCATTAAACTATAATGCTGTATTTAGTATGCTGTATGTATGTGTGCATTGGGCTAATAAATACTGTTGCAGGAAGCTATAAGTTGAGATGTGAATGTAAGAAAGAATGGAGTTTTTTTTTTTTTAAATGGATAAATTGGAAAATTAGCATTTGTTCCCTGATTATATTCTTAGAGGGACAAGCAGCATATCTTTCATTGTGTGATATGAATCTTCTGGTTTACTGATAATTATAAGCTGATATGAATCTTCTGGTTTACTGATAATTATAAGCTGATATGAACGTGGTAGGCAAAAGAAATATTTCCTGCAGTGTGTAAGTGTAAAGGAAAAGCTATATTTAGACTTCTAGCACTTTATCTACTATTACTGACAGGCCAACACATCAATTCCAAGGTGATTCTCACGAGCCTACGTTTCCATAATTTACGATGCAAAAACAAAACAAACCAACAAAACCCATCTCAGCAACCCAGTAGACATGGAGTATGATTGCGCAGTTGTTCCTATCTATTGCCAGGTGTTTAGAGATACCCCCAGCCCCCCTCCCCATTTCCTATATAAAGACACACGCCCATTCAACGTTTTGTTGTCTATAAATGATATAGTTATTGGTCTTTATTCTTGAAGGCACGCTTGCCATCACATGGTAGTGTATCTACGAGGTGCTTGGTCATGAATATAACCTTTGGGTGTTTTACGTTCATACACATGGTTTGGCAGGAAATTTAAGCACGTCTGGTTCACGATTATAGTTCTGTTTTTGTGTTCGGATCAGTCTTTAATTAGAATCGTTCGTAGTTAATTTACAATGGAAATTAGGTTAAAAATAGAATGAGAATGGAAGTGTCAATACACCAATCGGTCTGTAATTAGAATCGTTCTTGGTTAATTTACATTGGAAATTAGGTTAAAAATAGAATGAGACTGGAAGTGTCAATACAGCCAATCGGGATGCGGTGGGAGTGGAAGACCGAACTCCGTTGGTTGTTTAAGAGGGATTTGTGGTGGATATGAGTGACACTGCACCACCCTAGTTATTGATTATTAATAATAATCACCCATAACTAATTACAAGTGATGGGAATCTTAATCTATGTTATTTATAATTCTCCAGAAGCCACCACTCGTCTCTCTCACTTGGCGGTTATGCGGACGCTCTAAATGTTTCCTTCCACAACATTAAAGTTAAAGACAGTCACCTTCACACAATAGTTCCGGTAGGTGGAAAACTTACCAAAGGAGAACATAAATCCGTCTTTTAATCTATATTTAGTGAGCCCTCATCCACCCACTATCTTTCCAACATATTGTATCAATATGTGTAAGAAGGTCAGTAAATGTAACAATAAATTTATTAAATCAACAATTAAGCATACAACATATGAATATAATGAAAGTGTTGACATTTACATCACTTTGCAACAGTGTTCAATTAACAATAGGCAATCATTCAAATTATCCTAGCAGAGACATTAGCAGTCAATTTTACCGATATATATATATATTGATGCCAATGCCAATTAGTTAATGGATATAATTATTATGAATTAATTAATCTTCCAAACTAATTACAAGTGATGAGAATCTTAATTTATTTCATTAAGAATCCTCCAGCAGACATCACTTGTTTCTCTTACTTGGCAGATATGCAGACACTGTAAATGTTTTCTCTCGTCCACAATATTAAATGTAACATTTACTGTCAAACAATATTCTGTAGGTAGAAAACGTCTTACTAAAGGAGAAGACAAATCCATCTTTAATCTATATTTAGTGAGCCACCACCCTACCTTCCATCCAACAACTTTATTCTCTAACATAAGGTTATCAATATGTGTAAGAAGGTCAATAAATGTAACAATAAATTTATTAAATCAACCATCAAATATGCATATGACAACTACAATGAAATATTTCTGCAAAACTACATTAGAAAAATCTCTGTAATTCACAGTCTTATGTCTAGAAAACAATTCAATAATTCAATACAAATCACAGGGATAGTTCTTACTAGAGAATGAAAAGGAGTTATTAGAGATAAAAGATGATATTTTTTTTTTTTACATAACCTGAATTAGTCATGGTCTCAGTAGTCTGTCACACCTTTCTGCAACGATGTCACAAATTATAGTTTAGTTCAATTTCTATGTGTTTCTCTCCTCACATTGAAAAAGATTTGCCACTTGTTCTGTCAAAACCAACCTGGTCTTTTTCCACCATACCACTTCATTCAAGCAAAACAGCAATTGTAGTAATTTCTAGTAACTTCCCTGTACCAGAAATGTTCTCGATGTAGTCAGCATACTTTGCCACCATACATCAAAGGAATGTAGTGTATTCTTTTACACTTATACACACTGCCTCTACTATGGTCAGTCATAGCAGTTTAAATTCAGTGAATCATAAAGTTCATATCACACACATAAAAAGGCTGCCAGTCCTGAAAAATATAGTCAGGGAGCAAACGCTGTTTTCAGTTTATTGTTAAATAATTCCATTCTTTCTTACATTCCAGTCACAACTTAAATTTCCTGCAATGGTATTTATTAGCCTGATACACACACACACAAAACATAATAAATACAGCATATCAAAATGATGTCAAGTATCGAGGAATTTAATTCAAACATTTGTGATTAAAAACACACGTATAACACATCAATAGCAAAATACACGAAAGTCCATTCTCTCTTAACCAGTCAGTTAACTCACCATCAAGCTAATGGTTGCCTCTGAAGACCGGACTTCTTTGCCTCTTCAAATTCAAGTGATCAGACAATAGATTTCTCTACAGCAGGTAAACTTTTAGATTTTAGCCCATTGGCAGATGTCATTCTCGTAAATTATAACCATTGGATAATAAAAACCACTCAGCCAGTTGGGATGGTTTGCATGACATCAGCAATTTCTAGCATATTCTCAATTCGGATTGTTTACTTACAACTCTAAAACTTTCAAAAATAATATCATAAGGAGTGCCCAAGGTCATGTTACTATGACAATTTAACAATTTATGTAAATTAAGTTTTAAAATAGGAAGAGGCAAATTTACTCTGACACAACCAGACACATACGCTCGCGCGCGCGCGCGCACACACACACACACATATATATAATCAAGTTCATATTAACACCGATGATTGCGCCACACAACAGATGTGTAGTCTTTCGTAACGATAACGGTTTATTTCGGTACCGCTAGAACGGCTAGATGGATACGCTTTGACCTTGACCTTATCGTGCTGTTTTAAAGATTGAATTGCAAAAGCAAGTATATGTCGCATTATTTATCTTGATCTTTTAAAATTATAATAAACATATTTCTTCCTTGCCTGGATACCCCCACACGGACCCTACCTTTCCCACACACCTCCACCTAGTCCCCTGGCACCCTACCATAATATAGATTAGAATTGGAATTAAGTTCAGTTCGACTATTTTTGGCAGGAAAGCGTTGATTTGCTTTTAAATCGCGCTTTTACTGTAATTCGTTTCGAAATAACATGATCATTGGTTACAGTCGTAAGGCACGTACCATTCGCAGTATTAATTCTTCAACTGAAGGAGTTTTTGTGATTGTGTGTGTGTGTGTGTGTGTGTGTGTATGTGTGTACGCAAATTAGTTTTCGATGGAACTGGTTCCTGGGAGACGTTTGGTTGGAGGCTTTGCTTGCTCCTTTCTGATTCAAGTCTGAACTCTAGACAAACAAAACAAAATACATGGTGATGGAGAGTCGGAAGACGGTTGCGGTATGTAAGTGTACACTGTGGTTAAGAAAGATAGTCTGTAGTGGGGTGGTGGTGGTGGTGGAGGGATGAGATTTTACGCCGTTCCACGCTTGTCGTCGTAGCCGTTTCTCGTGTAAAGTTATTTGTCGTCGTGTTACTCCTGTTGTACTTCAGACTGCGAGCGCTGTGCCATAGTTCACCGAAAATGTCTTTCTCTTTAGCGCCTGGTTCGTTTGTTTGTGTGCTTTAGACTCAAATGTCTAAAGGCCACATTGGAGCCATGCAGCATCTTAAATCCCCCCCCCGCCTCCCACTGTCACAAAAACAGTTATTTGATGTTTTATTGTCATGATTAAAATACCTCCTGAACATGATTAAAATTTCAAAGAGCCACGTGCACTCGTTCAGAAACTTGAGTCATAAAAATTTCGAAAATGTTGAAGGCTCCATAGATCCAAGCATATTTTTTAAACAAGAAACGGTGCGCTTACGGTTCCAGCTCATTCTCAAAGTGTTTCATAAAGATCTTGGAATGGGGACAAATACTGCAATCTCTCCATAGAGTCATCAACGCGGCACACGAAAGTACGGAAAAGGCGACATGCAAAAACTTGGAAAACGCGATACGCGAAAATAAGAAAAACGCGGCTATCAAAAGTACGAAAAACGCGACATGCAAAAGTATGGAAAACGCGGCACACGCGAAAATAAGAAAAACGCGGCCGTCGAAAGTATCGAAAACGTGATGCACGATGGTATGGAAAACGCGACACATGGAAGTGTACACTAAATGACACGAACGTTTAGAAATCGTGACATGAAAGCATAGACAATGTGGGAAGAACGTATAGAAAAATTGACTTGAAAGTATAGGCAACGTGACATCCCGAACGTATAGAAAATACGACATGAAACTGATAAAAGTATATGTAAAGGGATGTGTCACGCGATATCGACTAGTTACTGTGGTACGTGAGTGTGAGTGTGAGTGTGTGTGTGTGTGTGTGTGAGTGAGTGAGAGAGAGAGAGAGAGAGAGAGAGAGAGAGAGAGAGAGAGAGAGAGAGAGAGAGTGAAGTATGGCTTTATATCCAAGACGAATGTGTTTATGGGCATTTTAGGACTCACGACTTCCGTGGGAAGGATTAAGTGCAACATCACACGCACTCGCACGCACACGCACGCGCGCGCACACACACACACATACATACACCTTTTTATCTATCTGTTGAAATATTCCTGACTCAGAGATAGAAAAATGTAAAGCCTGTAAGATTGATTTTTCACTGCGTTTTTCTTTCTAATTCCTGAAGAAAAAGAATAATTGTATACTGT
Source organism: Sinotaia quadrata (assembly GCA_028829895.1). Taxonomy (NCBI): domain Eukaryota; kingdom Metazoa; phylum Mollusca; class Gastropoda; order Architaenioglossa; family Viviparidae; genus Sinotaia; species Sinotaia quadrata. The sequence goes on from CM054180.1 coordinate 116,387,613, forward strand.
ACATTTCAGTGGTGAGACATACCAGTACGCAAGTACAAGTCGCACTTAGAAACATACATAATATACACCTCCATTTTGAATACATACAAGGATAGACTAAATGCTATGACAATTAAATAAAAATAATACAATAATGTATTATCTATTAGTTCAATTATAACACTTTAATAACACTAAATATATGTTTGCTTTTAAATTTTTTAAGTTTAATTATCGTTATTTAAGGATCCGGATGAAGGAGGGGAGGGGTGGCGGTGGGCAGGCGTGTATGTGTTAATTTGTTAAAGTTTAGTCATAATATAAAAATGTTGTTGCGCTTACACAGATGCCCTTTAACTCTCAGCTGTTTACTAAAACACCAAAGATTTTGCCACGCTAGACATAAATTTGACCTCAAGAGAATCTCAGATTTTCAATGCTTCTTCCTGTCTCAGTGAGTCTCTGAGTCAGAGTGTCTTTATCTTCATGGCCGATAAACCCCGGGTGCCTGGATGGAAACCATCCTTGAAATTGGTTCCACCGGTGCTTTCAGACAGGTAAGATAACAGGAATCGACGGTCTCAGGGTTTCGGTAGATACGTATTTCTATCTTCTAATCTTTTCCTTATCGATTGTCGTCTGGTTAGATCCAGGCTGAAGCCAAACCCAGTCTCTAAATATCAGGGCACCTTGTTTCCTTGTACCCTGACTGAACTCTTACGAGTACTTGCTCTCCAAAAGAGGTGCAATACCAGGCATGGTTAAATGTGTTACTATGGTTGGCTGTTATGGGACGGAATGGGGTGCGACACAAAAGGTGGATTGCATTTTCGGAATAATGTCAACTACAACCCTTGTTGTCCAAAACGGCTGCAAGAAACATGTACTCAATCTTAATTGTCGCTTGCAAGAAACACTGTTTTATGTAATGACAGCTTAGGATGTCGCATGCGACACTTAAAACTCCGTATGACTGGCGCGCGAGAAACCCCGTAAGGGAGTGACCTTGCTTAGGAAGGATGAGTCAGACGGAGACAAGCATTTACTTGAATAGTTCTGATTATGATCAATCTGCTCGCATGCACAAAGACACACACACAGACAAAGTTACTGATAAAATTTGTTGTAGGAACATACTATAGTACTATACGGATGAAGGTTGGTGGTAGGAACCTATTAAGTGGATGAACATTAATGGTAAGAACAAGTTATATGGATAAACATTGTTGATAGGATCACTATACGGATGAAAGTTGGTAAAAGATATGTTTAACGGATAAATGTTGGTATTAGGAACATTCTATTCGGATAACATTTGGTGGGAACCTAATAAACGCTCGTGGTAGGAGCATATTATACGGAGAGAATTTGGTGGTAGGAACATAAGCAATGAAGGTTGGTTGTAGGAGCATAAACTATGAAAGTTGGTGGTAGAAATATATACTGGATGAGTAAAGAAATGTTGTCCGGATATTTTAGCGCAACTCATTTCATTTTATACAATCAGTTCGTTGCAGTCTGTGCTTTAAATGTGGATCTTCCAAACGCTAGACAGGATTTACAGTGTTCTTCTTGTTCCTTGTTTTCAATCGCATATACTTTCCTTACCGACTTTAAAATCTTTCTCTCAGTTGCTTTAATTTACTATAGCAGATGTTTTAGTTGTTACTCACATTTTCCTTCAGGTCACTGACGTCATTACTCACACTTTCATTCAAGTCACTGACGTCATTACTCACACTTTCATTCAAGTCACTGACGTCATTACTCACATTTTCCTTAAAGTCACTGATGTCATTACTAACATTTTCCTTCAAGTCACTGACGTCATTACTCACATTTTCCTTCAAGTCACTGACGTCATTACTCACATTTTCCTTTAAGTCACTGATGTCATTACTCACATTTTCCTTCAAGTCACTGACGTCATTACTCACATTTTCCTTCAAGTCACTGACGTCATTACTCACATTTTCCTTCAAGTCACTGACGTCATTACTCACATTTTCCTTCAAGTCACTGAGGTCATTCTTCTTAGTGTACGGATTGCGTCTAGGCCCAAGCTAAGTGTGATTTAGGGGGGGAAAAAATCACTTTGAAATCTGTACAGGGTGGCCCGTAAGTCCATACCCGTCTATATGTTATTATGTTATATTCAATTATGCATTCATTATAAAAATTTTTGAGACCTGAGAGTTAAATCCTGGCGACCCACTTTTGTGAATGAACTAAGTGATGCGGATAGAGAAAATAGGAAACTGGCGTGTGATACACTGGATACGTAAGATATACGGATTGGTATGGACTTCGGGACACCCTGTTCTATTCTTCTTACCGTTTTGTTGTATATACTGGGTCGTTACCCTTAGCTAGAGGGTGGTGGCTAGTTTCCGAAGAGGATACATGATTACGGCGAGCTTACACGACCGTAAAAACTTGATTAGAAATCAACAGTTGTGTATGATCGATAAATCAGGCACGCCATTGACTCCCTAGCCGAATACAAGTACCCCAGGTGTTTGTCGCAAGTGAAATACTGTGGTACCCTATGAAACTTTTTTCAGCCAACAATAACCGTTCTAAACACGTTTAATTCTTTAACCTGCACTCTTCCTTGGGGTTTGTGTAGGACGGATAAAAGCGAGAGGTGAAGGAAAAAAGAAAGAGTTAAATGTGTGTTCACCATTTTCCCCCTTCCTCCTCCATGAAATGATCTGGCGCTCTCACGTACGGCCTTCTGGCATAGCTAGATTACCAAACTCTCCAGACATCGTCGGTGCCAGTGGCCCGAGACTAGGTACCAGGGAGTGCGAGGTGGGTAGTGGGGTGGGGGGGAGGGAATATCAAGAACTGAACTATCTCTTTCAGGTAAAGGGTGGGTGGGTGGAGTGAGTGATGCCATAAAGCGCGATAGGTTTCAGTGTAAATAAAAAGAAAAATAAAAAAAACAACAAAAAACAAAATAACCCGACCCGCTGCTCTTGCAAAGAGTTATCTCTCACTGTATTCACGCTTGTTCACACTCACACCAGCCATGCAGATCACGTAGTGCCGTTGTCATGCACTCAGAACGAATTGGGTGCATGGAAGAGGTGGGCATTTTTGGGGAAGAAGATGATTTTTTTTTTTGATTTTTTTTTTTTTTTTTTGGGGGGGGGGGGGCGGGGTTGCAGAACATGGAGTTCCGTCATATAAAATTTCTGCTGCCCTGAGTATGATTTCGGGGAAACGACATAGAGAGAGCATAAAATTCAAAGTTAGAAGAGCAAATAGACTTAGGGATAAGGTAGGGTAGGATGGGATGAAGGGCAAAACTACCACCCGTAATGGCAAAACTGCTTAACGCAACAACATCTCGAGTTTTGGATTAAAATTGATTCGTCCTATATATAAAGGCAAAACGGATTATCTTCTTCTTTCTCCAGGACATACAATATAAAATGTTTAGTTTCCACCTGCCATTTTATATTGATAAGGTTTAAATGTAATTAAGGTGCGAAGATAGAATTTCGACATACAAGTACTTAAAACTATGTCTGCCTGCTACTAAATGTTCTGGCAGTGGAGCCATGAGCATTTGAGAGGCAAATAATCAGTTAAACGCTTATCAAGACTGGATTGTAGTTGGTCTAAAACTGTGCAGGTCTACTTTGATGATCGCTTCTCATTATGATCTTCTTGGCAGTTACTGCTGTTTAGCTAATCTCGTTAACTGACGTGGATTTAACCTGCGTTAGCCGAAACCTACTTCAGTGGCCATTAGCAAAATTAGCGATATTTACTTAGAATCGGACAGGAAAAGAATAGCAACGACAACAAAAATGCTTCCTTGAACACGGTCTCGTGTTCGGATTTGGAAAATTTTGGGAAGTGAGGTGCATGAACATGCAAATATACTATTGCATCTAAAGATTCTCGAGCCAGGAAGGAGTCACAAAACCTGCCATTACTTTCCCTTTGCTAAGGGAAATTACTCTGAGAAGGCGTACACGTGAGAGTTATGATACATCTTTTGGGATAGGTGGGCCCCTTGTCTTGAGTCAGCGAAGATGTGCGCTCTTTTGGGCAGGTGATGCATAACGTCTGATAACCCTTGCCCGACACTGAGACACTATATTGATAACAGTCGATCATCCGGGGCCCGGAGGGGAAGGAGTAGTTGCAGGGTCACGCCGGGAAGTCGTATCAAGGTTTAGTGCTCTGACCGGCTGCATTCATTACAGGTTCCTGTTTGACGTATTAATTTAGACTTCGACAATAGAGGGGAAAAGCAGTGTAAACATCGCCAATACTTGACCTATACACATGCTAATATTTAATGTGTATTTAGACCTTAGTACATACTTTACACTCAAACACATATTGACGAATGGCTTACTTTTGGTTCACACAGTAGAACAATAGATACGTAAAAGTTTTATGAAATTATAACATGCTTTAGTTAATAAGGGCCCGTGTAACGGACATTGTTGATTTATTTATTATTTTTATTAGTAGTACATATCGGCTCTGAAGTGCAAGAAAAATATTCCTGTTAAAGTGGGGTTGGCTGCAGCGAGAACTGATTAAAAATGCCTCCATTGCTTGCTGTATGTAACCTTTATCACATTCCAAGAATCTAGCATACACCTTCAAGCTGACATACAATTGCATTAAAATGTACAAATTCACATACAACTGCATGTAAAGTATACAATTACAAGCTCACACACAACTGCATGTAAAATATACAATTAACAAACCTCACACTCAACTGCATGTAAAATATACAATTACAAAGCTCACACACAACTGCATGTAAAATATACAATTACAAGATCACACAACTGCATGTAAAATATACAATTACAAGATCACACACAACTGCATGTAAAATATACAATTACAAGATCACACACAACTGCATGTAAAATATACAATTACAAAGCTCACACACAACTGTATATGATATAATTCTCATAATTAAAGAGGCACCTCACACAGTTCAAAATATATGTTGCACTATCTATCTATCTATCTATCTATCTATCTATCTATCTATCTATCTATCTATCTAAATTCAAGTACACAATTTATATTCACCTGTGTGCGTTTAAATTTAAAGAGACAGAATGAGTGACATTTTGATTTCTCTTAAGGTAAAAGCAAGATCAGTGGTTTTTTAGGGCACTATTGTTATATTTTTAATTTGAATATCTGTTATATAAGGTGATGAACGGTCGGCAAGGTGTCATGTAGCGACCGTCCTAACTGTCATGTAGCGACCGTCCTAACTGTCATGTAGCGACCGTCCTAACTGTCTTGTAGCGACCGTCCTAACTGTCTTGTAGCGACCGTCCTAACTGTCTTGTAGCGACCGTCCTAACTGCATCCTTCTCGATCGACGTCTAGGCGCACGGAAAGAGAGGAGGGAGGGTGGTGTGGGCAATCCATACTAAAGTCGTCAACGAGATTAAAATGTTCATTTAATTCCACTTAAAGCAGTGGCTAGTCCGTTCATCACTGATTCTACCCTTCCACGCCACCACCCCAACAAAAAGAAAGAAAGAAAAAAAAGAAAAGTAAAAGACGGCTACAACTGCTTAATAGTAATACAACATTAACGCTGGCCTGGAATCCAAGGGGCCAAGCCCAGACTTAACACATGGCTAGCTCCCTTACACTGGTCTTACAACTACTACGGTTTGAAACTGTTACTTTAATCAACAAAAGCTTTTCGACTGTAACTCGTGCATCGCTTGTATCGATTTCCCATCAATAATATACAGCGGCGTTTTCCTTTGAAGTAGTCTCGTTGGTTTCTTTCTTTGTTTGCGTTCACCATTTCAAAACCAATCAAACTTCATTAAAACCGAAAAAGATAAAAATGAGGTATAGGTTATTTCTTCACGCACGCACACACACACACCACACCAACACTCAGCCGCTTAGTTTCATACTGTGCTGGTTTTGAGTCACGTGACGAGATGTTTTGTGTACAAATCTAACGGCTATATTGATTGAAACAGCGTGGCCCAGGCCCATAATTATTAATCATTGCTGTGTGTGCCAAGACCGAATGTACCCGTCAGATAGTCGGTTGACGTCATACTTCAGGTACGGTAACAAAGAAATATCTTTAGAACAACTGAAGCGACGAGAGTTCTTTGCGAGTGAACGAGGGTAGAAAATTGTGAAATGATGTTCTTGTATGTAATTCAAAGGCTTGGTGGATTGCTTTTGAAAACAGTGTATAAAAGGATGTGTGAAATGAATAGTGAACTGAAAATATTGAAGCAGTTATATTCCTTGCTTTAATTTACGAAAGTATAATAAGTGAATAACTATTCAAAGAACATTGGGGCTTTTGTTTTTCTTTTTTCTTTGCTGTTTCACACGTGCTAACGTCACTTTTGTTGGGTGAGTTGCGAATAGCTTTTAGTATCTATGTGTCTGTGTTTGTGTGTTTGTATATCTACCTACCTACTTTATCTGTTTGTCTCCCCATCAAATTTTCACAAAAATAATTTGTGTAACAATATCTGTTTATCTCTGCATGCAAGCGTCTTTTGCACATCCTATCTACCTCATTCTTTTAAATACCCCATCTGTCTTCTGTCTGAACACACGTATGAACATTAGTTGCCTATACTATTTAGACCCCCACCCCACCCCGCTCCGTAAACTCTTCCTGTACAGGTAAAAGCCCAGGGCAAAGTGAGTGCAGAGATGTGTTTTCACTTGTGCTGCTAGCCTGCACACCTCCAACTTTCGTCTCGTAGTTACCCCATACCACTACCTCCCCTCAACTCCCTTTCCAGTTCATGTCCAACCAGAGAGAGAGAGAGAGAGAGAGAGAGAGTCACTGATGTTTCCTTCCTCCTTGCGACCAACCGACTGTGCTGTCGGCTAGCACAATGCTAATAAAGCCATTTACAGTAAGGGAGGCAAGCAAGAGCCGTGAGAAAGAGGAGATAACTTCCAAGTTATCACAACTTGTGCACGCGGGGTGAAAGAAAAGTTTTTTTTTTTCAAAAGTGGGGGAGGGAAGGTCCTTTACACTCATTCAGGTCGGTACCAGAGAAGGAAGAGTTTGTCTTACCTGTGCAGAAGAAAAAATTCAGTAGAAACTCAAGTTGATTGGACGTACATAAGGGTCGATCAGAGAAGATTTTATTTTATTAACACCATTTTGATAAAATAATATGTCCTTAATCTAAATATTTGAACTAGTTCTGTTTTTGGTAAGAAGTGATGTGTTTTGGGTAAGAAGTGATATATTTCTGGCAAAAAGTGATGAGACCTACCAGTTGCAGTGAAGGTGTCGAGTAACAAACAAAATCAACATAACAGACGTTTTGAAAAAGAAACAAGTAAGACAACGCGGCAAAAACAACGGTATTCCCATTGAATTTTGTGAAATGACATACCTCCCAAGAGGCTTATATAAGGATTGTTGCATTTTCATACAACTGATGTAATAACTGCGTGTAACGCTAGCCGGGTCGACCAATATTGTGTGTTACAACTGAACCGTGTCTCTGGAGAGTTGTCGCTTGCGTTAGATATTTTGGGTGGGTTTTGTTTCTTGTTTTCCAGAGCTGATGCAGTCGGCAAGGTTATGAGTTAGCGGGTCTCACGCTGTGTTAGTCGCCGTGTTCAACAGACATAAATTGATTAGTATTGTCATTTCAAAATTTTAAGCACAAACATTCCGTTTGCTTTGTGAAAAGCATTAAAGGCGTAGAGAAAATGCGGAATATTTTTACACACGTACTGTTTAGGAAGGAAAACGTATTTATTCGTTTATTCACTTAATTATTTTAGTAGATTCCTAAATATATATATGTATATTTTAGGCATTAAGCGTGCAGCTAGTGTACTTATACAGCGCGTACACTTTTAAATATTGCAGTTTTGCTAGTTAAAACTTTAATAACTAAATCGTTTTCTGGGTGTTAATCCTAATTATAACTATTGTACCAACAGCGTTTTTGTAGCAGGTTTATGTAATCTGTTAGCAGGGCCGTCTTAACAGCATTATAGACCCACGGGCAAAGTAATGCACTGGCCCCCCCCCCCCTTACACAACCACTCACAGGAATGAAAATTGACAGGAAGTCACAACATACGTAGATTAGCATGGGGTCATCGGGCAACTGCCCAGCGTGCCCGTGCCTTAAGACGGACTGTCCATATACATAAACAATTGTTTAGCTGTTAATCCTGTAAGATACAGTCAGTATACAGCTTGAAAGTCGACAGTACTATAATAGAAAGTGATTTTTAAAAAATCACACTTGTTTCGGGGTGGGGGTGGGGGAGGGGATGACAAATTTGAGTGTCTTACGTGTCTTCGGAAACTGTAGCATTGTACGTCACAAACGTTGCTTGCTCGACCAGTTGTCGCGCGCTTCCGGTAGTGACCGATTTCGAACCGCCTGGACACTGAGACAAACTTATTTGGGACTGATTCAGACGACCGATGCATTTTTTTCCCACCACCACCCCTCTCCTCCCCTTCACATATGTGCAAGACTTTTAGAGTACAAACTGTGAATCAGGACAGGAAAGTGAAGTGTGTCTTTCGGATCGGGAATAGGCGTATCTTTCGGAGCAGGAATAATGTATGTGTCTTTTGGATGTTGAACTATATATTTTTTTTTTCACATTTGGAGAAGTGATATGTATGCATCTTTTGGATAAGGAATATGCATGTATCTTGTTTGGCTCAAGCAAAGATGCATGTGTCATTTGGATCAGGGATAATGCCATGTGTCTTCTGGATCATGAATGATCCCGATGTGTCTTGAATTACGAGTAAGGTATGTTTGTTTGTTTTTTTAAATTTTAAGAAACTCTTTAAATTTCTAAGAAAGATGCACTGTTATATGCTCATTAGAGCATGAAGCAGAAATTATTGCGTGAAATGCCGCCATTCACACAACTCTGTCGAGAAATGTTTAACAACTAGGGGAGTCTACTCATATACGTGACCAATGGGAAATAAGAATGAACATTTATTTATTTATAAGATAATTATTAATAATCGCACAGGAGGCATTGCAGATAGTAAGAGCGGACAAAGAAGTCAGTCCTTCATGAGTTTGTTTCCTCTTTTCGTTGTGTGAAGTTATCTCCCCTTCGTCGACAGAGTGTTGACGCTTGTTACAAATCGACAGCTTTTGTATCGGCGGGTGTGAGCCGTTTCCAGATTCTCAAGTAGCAGCAGCAACAACAAAAAAGTGGACAATTACAAAAGCATTTACGTATTCTTAGATTGTTTTGCAGATATAATTATTTATTATAGCCACGTCAGGTATTTTTTTTTTTTTTTTGCAGTCTGTTATCGATTATTTCGTGTCATTATATTCGTGACAATGTGTCGGGGGGGGGGGGTAAATAGGGTGAAAGTGAAGGTAAGGGTAGGGTGGGAGGGAGGAACAAATTGACAGGATCTGAACAGAATTGTTCGCTGTTGTCTGCAGAGGCGGCCAGTCAGGGATTTCCTCCACCCCCTTTCTTCCCCGATTAGCAATGGATTCTCGCTTCTTAATAAATCTCCCTCTCAGCTTCTGCCGAATCTGGTGGCCTGCAGGTGTCTGGGATCAGCTTAGGGTAGTCTGGAAATCACGTGGCGTTTCCTGTCAATAAGGTGGTGTTAAGAACGGTCACTACTAATTTAGTGCAGTGAACTTTACTAGACTGTGTGTGTGTGTGTGTGTGTGTGTGTGTGTGTGTGTGTGTGTGTGTGTGTGTGTGTGTGTGTGTGTGTGTGTGATTTTATGAGAGAGGGAAGGGAGAAGACACAGAGTGAGAGAGAGATGATGATTTGGATCATATAGTGAGAATTTGTAGTAGAACTTGTGTGTGTGTGTGTGTGTGTGTGTGTGTGTGTGTGAGAGAGAGAGAGAGAGAGAGAGAGAGAGAGAGAGAGAAGGGGGGTGGAGAGAGAATGGATGTTACTGGATGAGAGTGTGCTAATACATGTATATGTGTGTTTGAGAGAAAGAAACTTGTGTGTGTCTGAGAGAGAGAGGGAGTGAATATGTGTGAATGCATATGAAAATGCTTATATTAATGCGCGAGAGTGTACGCAGCTGTCTTTATATGTATGTGGTTGATAGCTGCAAAAATACTTTTAGCTGGAAAATATGTGTGGGTGTGTCTGAGAGAGAGAGAGAGAGAGAGAGAGAAAGAAACCTAGGGCTGGGGCTTGCGGTTGAAGGTGTGTCAGGCGCGCCTGGTTTTTCTTCTCCACGTACTGGTTGACTGATAACGTACTGTTGACTGATAACGTACTGTTGCTACCTCCATAGCAATCCTAAACTGAATGCGGTTTGATCTCGCCGAGGCACCTTTTCAAAAAAAGCTAAACTGAATTGGAAGCGGTCCGAATGCTATGATCCCTCTGACGCCATCCGCATCGTGCCGGCTAGACGAGGGCATAGCTCCGATTCAGCTTATGATTATTAATGGCGGGAATTACCGACTAAAGTCAGCACTGAACATCCCAACTTTGGCTCCTGCTGAACTAACGGATAATTTATGAGCATCTCATATATTTTTTTCTTTACTGCCGTTTCTGCTCGAGACTTTAGACTTGTGGGTATGCTTGTAAATAAACATTCGCTCCTTAAACTCTTTTCTGTACCGAAAATGTGGAATTTTACCTTACTCCCCCTTATTTTTTTAAAGACATCTTTATTTTGTTTTCATTTGTAAATCTCATTATATGTGAGAGGAAGATGGCGGGGAAGTGAGGCAGTCAGACACTGAGAACACTTTTTTTCTCGTGCTGTCAGATTTACATTGAAGACGTAAAGACGAATTTGTAAATGTGAACAGAGATGTCACGTGTGATTGCAAGTATTAATTAATTACTTTATTTATTATTACCTGTTACGTCACATAGTTATTCTCTCTCTCTCTCTCTCTCTCACACACAAACACACACATACATACACACACACTATCTCTCTCTCTCTCTCTCTCTCTCCCCACCACCACGCACATGTATTTCAAATTACAAAAGAATAAAAAGAATCATTACCAAAATGTCCTGTACTCCGTTCAGCTACAGCCGCTTTGCTTCCAATATTTCAGCGTGCTTATTACGCTACGTGGACGTATGGACGTAGGTGCTCTCAAGCAATAAGAATATAAAGTAAAACAACAGCATCCGGACCACGATTAGGGCGCCCTACGGCTGCAGTTGATTTGTATGTATTCGTCCGGTCTTTGGTTCAGTGCTCTCATGTCGTGTCATTTTAGCGGGCATCGAAATGATGGGTGTGTGTGTGGGGGGGACGGATTAATTATGTTTGTGAGTCTGTTCAGATCAGTTGCTCTCTGTCAACAGCTCTGTCTCAACCGTATGGAAACTTAAAGTTGATTGTCTGTTGCTTCTTTTTTTGAGTGGGATGTTGTTTTCTGGGTGTTACTCGATATTGCTCTGCTGGGGATTTTAAAACTTTATTCTATAAATTTACTTATTAGACGTGTTTGTGTGTGTCGGGTGGGATGAGTGGGGGATTGAGGGTAGTTGGTAGTGGAAAACAGTTGACTGTAATCCCACTATTGTAAGTTTTTCTTGAAACATGCTTGATTGTCTGCCCTTAGTTTAACTATTAACACATCCGTTTTCTTTGATAACTGGTTCTGCACCACTGTGTTGTAAAGTCAATTAAATAGTTTAGGTTATCCTTTCCAGTAATATCGTTTGAACTTTATATCATAATGGTAGTAGTCGACTTTAAAACGAAACAGAAAAATTAAGGAAACTTTCCTTATTTTTGATTAGTGTTGTTTCTCTTGGATTTTTATCCTGTTTTGATTTTTTTGCGTTACAGAATAATATTTCAAAGTCTGCATTTAAAATTTTATTTTTGTATAATTGCTTGTAATAATAATAATAATAATAAGACGGATGTCCGTTATCTCCTAACATGCTAGGCAGGTCCTTATTCCCTGTAAACACAGACCTATAAATAATAATAACAATAATATTAAAAAGTACCTGATCTTAGATTAGAAATCCATAGATTGTGGAATGTAAAAGCAGAAGTAATACCTGTAGTGATAGGATCTTGGGGGTGGGGGGACATTGCACCTGAACTGGAAGGCCTGGACAACACACAATTGCCCCACTGATTAAAACATCACTCCTGGGAAGTGCCCACATTCTCTTTAAAACCTTGGCTCTCCCAGAATCTTGGTAAGATTCCGAGACCTTGGCTCATAACCGACAGTCAACAGAAGTCGTGAGATAAAAGATGTATAACAATAATATATATTATTATTATTGGGGCGTGTTTACAGAGTCTAAGAACCTGTCTCACGTGTTAGGAGATGAAGGTGTAAACACCCACCCTTCTCTCGGACTTTCTTTTGGAGAGTCCCCAAGCTATACACCCACCCTTCTCTAGCTTGGAGTTATTATGGTGCTTCTTTGATCACTCAAGGCCGAGAGTTACATCAAGTGATTCGCTCAAGGCCGAGAGTTACATCAAGTGGTTCGCTTAAGGCCGAGACTTACATCAAGTGGTTCGCTCAAGGCCGAGAGTTACATCAAGTGGTTCGCTCAAGGCCAAGAGTTACATCAAGTGATTCGCTCAAGGCCGAGAGTTACATCAAGTGATTCGCTCAAGGCCGAGAATTACATCAAGTGATTCGCTCAAGGCCGAGAGTTACATCAAGTGGTTCGCTCAAGGCCGAGAGTTACATCAAGTGGTTCGAGAGAAGAAGTAGTGAAATCTACAAACTTAGTGGTGGAAACAACAGTACCGGTAATTGCAGTATGCTTTTAATAGTATTTAGTATCAAAGACAGGTGTCGTAATCTGGTGGTAATATTAGTAGTAGAATGGTGAATTATTATATTTTATTATTATTATTATCATCATTATTAGTTGTAGTATTATGTTGATAATAATAAAGTAGTAGAAGTGTTAGTATGGCAGCTGTTATTGTTATTATTAGAAATGTAGTAGAAGTAACAGCAGTAATATTCCACTTGTTCTTGTTATAATTAGTTATAAGTCGTTTATAGAAGTAATAGTAACATCAGCAATTGGCTAATAAGAAAAGCATGAAAATTACAAGTTAAAAATTTACAACTGTGAATTGTACTCACAATGGCATTAACACGCACATGTGCTAAATAGTACTAGCTGTAAGCAGCAGAAGCATGCCCATAACAGTAGGAATAGTAATAAGAGAGGCATGCTGATAACAGTGTGGTAGTAATAGCAGAGCATGCTGATAACAGTAGTGGTTATAATAGCAGAGCATGCTGATAATAGTAGTGGTTATAATAGCAGAGGCATGCTGATAACAGTAGTGGTAGTAATTGCAGGGTAAGCTGATAACAGTAATGATTATAATAGCAGAGGCATGCTGATAATAGTAGTCGTAGTAATAGCAAAGGCATGCTGTTAAAAGTAGTACTAGTAGCAGCAGAGGCATGCTATAGTACTATTAGCAGTAGATGCTCACTGTTAATAGTAGTATCCCTCAGACAACCGCAAAACTGTAGAATGATGGTTCCAGATGGAGTCTTAGAGATCTTTAAATGCCGAGACGATCCCACATGTCTAGAAAAGGCACCTCTTAGGTGCGGCTGCTGCTGGGTAACAGCTTGTGTTTACAAGGCTGTGTTCAAAGACCTGCTCGCCCCAACATGGCTTCAACAGAGAGTCTACTTGCGGTTAGACCGTTAGAGTATTGCCCCTCGTACGACGCAGCTACTTTGAACCATTCCTTCCTCTTCCCCATCCCCGTACCCCTCCCCAGAAGTAATTGAACGGCCTCCCTGTAGACAGCGTTTGCTTGTAACCACCAAACGTGCACTAACTGAATGACGGGCAGACGGGGGCGCCCTTGAAGGAAAACTAGCAACATTTTGTGTCCTGACACTCTCCCTTTGTTTCCACATGCCCTTAACGACAACTCATTATCTTGCAGGCAAAACGTGGCGCCAAAATTCCTTCAAAACCCCAGAAAAGTTATTATCTTACTTCATTTACGCAATTATTTTCATTTTAAGTTTTTGTATCGCAGTATAAAGAAATTCCGAAATATTTGGTTTCAAGTTCCATTGCCATAGAAAACGCATTGCGGCATGGAAAGCAAGAACAGAACACACTCCTACACTCCCCCCTCCCCCTCCACCCCTCCACTAAAAGTTAAATCTATACGAAGATTTACATTAATCGATGAATCCATTAATTATTTTCTAATAAATGAAACGAAGCTGCTTTCATTAAAAATCACGAAACACGTGACTTACAATAACACCTGCAGTTACATCTTATTCTGTTCAAATAGTGAGTTCTCATAATCGCATCACAAAACACGTAACGTGAGTCATACCACTAATAAATGACGTGCAAAACACGTAACGTGAGTCATACCATGACGTGCAGCGTCTTTTATTAAAAAAACCAAACTTTTTTACATTTAAAAAACGAAACGAAACAAAAACAAAATCTTCGCATTAAATGAAAACATATGTTGTGTTTGGGAGTGGGGGCGGTGCGGTGAGGGGAGGAGACTATATTGTGTCGTAGTCTGGACAATACTGTAAACTAGATATTATAATACAATAAATACTATAAACTTAGACGTTATCTAGAGTGTATTCTAAATAATTGTCAGAAACTTGTCCTTGCAAGTTATCTTCTTTGCATTTTTGTTGCAAACGCTGGCTCTTTTCTTTTTCTTAAAATCAAAATATATCTTTCATTTTTTTTTTGGTTTTATTTCGTGTACTTCTTTATTTTTGTGTCGGAGAGGATGCTGGTAATAATGTTATCACTGCTAACGATGTTTCCTGACTGGTACTGGTTAATGTTGTAATTTCATCAGGTCATCTTCAAGTAATGTTATTTTCCAAATCAACTCGCCAATGAAATTTCACAAGCCCTTCGTACGAACGAACAGTAAAGTGATTTCACCGTAAGGGGAATGGGGGGGGGAGGGGGAAGGGCGGGATTCCTGCCGGAATCAGATTGGCAAATTTGTGGACTCGGGCGCATGTGTATTTAGCGTTCTCTAGAGCAGTCTGTCCGATGCAGAATAAGCACGGTTAGGTAGATTAATTCTCAAGTAAAATAAATGGATGGAGATGTTCACGATGATGACGATGTTGATGATGTTGACGATGAAGGTTATTTGTTTATAATCCGGCCTGAGTAGGATTGGTAACATCGTTATTGTTATCTCCACCAACCTCCTCAATTTATTACAATCAAGTTCGTCAACTTCTCTTTCAAGAACTTCCAGAAATGTGCCTCTTATGCTACTACAAATGATGATGATGATGATGATGATGATGATGATGATGATGATGATGATGATATGACGATTTTATGAAGCCATTTTATAAAGATATGTGTCCAAATTAATTTTTTTTGTTGTTGCAGTCACTAGCTAAACTATCATCATAATTAAAATTAATAGCAACTCCCCACCATCCCCATCATCAGTTTTATTGCTTTTTTAGTTGATTTTATATCGTCACCATCGATTTCGTAATTATCCTCAGCATTATATTCGTCATCGTCATAACTATCACGCCCACCTCTACAGATGATTCCATGGTTGTCGTGATAACCCACCACCACCACCACAACCAGCAGCCCCCGTAGTACCCCTCTGTCCTCTCTTACGAATTGTCATTATTTTCAATACCAGATTCTTTCGTATTATGAGCACCCAGCGTATTTAGCGTCATTTTCATTATTGTTGTCATCCGCACCATCGTCATCATTGTCATCCCCATCGTCATCGTCCGGTTACTAAGTGAACGCAATACAACCGCTTCTAGGAGACGCATTGACAAGTGCCCGTTGACAATTATCACTATCATCGCTAACTGACAAGGGTGGAGACCAGCTGTCTCCGACGTCGTGGTCTAAATAGATTGGAGACTAGATTGGAGACTGGATTTGTAAATACTTAATTCTCATCAGAGAAACCGACGAATGTGGGGAAAATAAAAACGTGTTTCTTACGCAGCCAGTTTGGGTGGTGCCAGATATTGTTGACTTAAGTCATTTCTGGTTTGAACTCGATCAGAATTGACGCGAAGGGTGTGGACGTGGGAGCTATTTGCGCAGTCGGTGCCACTAGAGAGACAGATTGGGTCAGTTGACAGAAAATTGCCAGATCAGAATTTAAAAAATCTTCTATGGCACTGTTTGGGCTGGTTTTGTATGTAATGTTTGTTTCTTTTCATATAATTTCGTTTCTTTTGTTTGTTTCTTTGGTTTTTTTTTTCTTTGTGTGTGCGGGGTTGGTTGGTTTTAGTTATATCTGGTATTGATTTTTTTTAAAAATCTCAATATATTTTATTTATTTGTTGCTTTATTGTCATTTTGTCTACTCTTTGTTGTGGCTTGTTTTATTGGTATTGTTTGTTTCTGTCTTTCTTGTACTTGTTCTACAGTGAGTTGAAATTCTGTTGATTTAAAAAAAAAAAAGACGTATTATTAACAGTGGTTAAAAACCGCATCACAGAAACTAAGAAAATCTGTTAATAAATAATTTAAATAAGTAAAGACATTAATTTCACTGCTTAGTGTGTGGGGATGCAGTTTCTTAGTATTGATGTAAACATGTGGTGTGTGTGTGTGTGTGTGTGTGTGTGTGTGTGTGTGTGTGTGTGTGTGTGTGTGTGTGTGCATCCGCGTGCGAGTGGTTCGGAGGAACTTATATACTGTATGAGTAGGGTTTGGTAATTTTAATATCTAGAGATCAAGAAAGCTTGAAAGAATAAAAGGTTTTATGTTCTGGAGATCAGCAAAGCTTGAAAGTAGACAAACTGTTTTATGTTCTGGAAGTAGAGATATACTGCTTACGGCAGGAAAAGTGAAGGAAGGCATAATTTTAATCTGGAAATATTTTCTTGTACATTGCTTTATTTTATTATATTTGGGACAGGGGTGGTGGTGGCTGGGCAAAGAAGCACTACTCTTTCCGATGTGTAATATTACCTCCTAACAGTCTTGGGCACGCGATTTATGTAGCACACCAGGTCGGCTTTATCGTCCAAACTGACTGACTAGACACTAAACCCACTCCTTAAGTTTAGACTGCGTATCCCCCCTCCACCTCCACCTCCACACACACTTCCTGCCTAAAGCATGGTTTCAAATGTTTGTGGTCTTTTAGGAAAGAACTGGAATCGCACTTCTGCGCCGTCCAGTCTGTCCCTCCATACCCACCCTCACCTCGTTGGAAGGTAAGTTAAACACCAGGAAAGAGGGGAAAAGGGTTGTGGTGGTGTATCTTGAATTTTCTTAGGCCACCGCACCTCCGTGGGAAGCTAACGCAACCTTACACACCCCTAGTCTCTCTTCCACCCACTCTTCCTCACAGACCCCGTTCCCGCTTCAGTGTGAGAAAGGGTTTATAAAGTTCTTCGACGAGATCCGGTTCAGATCGAGACAGGTTTTGTACTGTTCGTTAAAAGTACGACCCAGTTCAATTTGAGAAAAAAGTTTACACAGTATTAAAAACGCCCGTTCGTATTTACTTCCAGGAGTTTATTGTCTGTATGTGGTGTCTCACTTCAGGTTCACTTCGACATAATGCTCATTGTGTCTCCACTGTGCGACAGAATGTTCATTGTGTCTGCACTGTGCGACGTTCCGATTCACACGTAACTTCAGTGTCAGTGTGCTGAAAGATTACGCCCTATTCAACAAGGGGCGAGCATCCTACAAGCTAAGGACTGGCTCAGGACCAAAGTGTGTCAAGAGGACTAGTGTCCGGTTCTACAAAGCGCCACAGTCCACGAAATGAAATTAGGTTCAAGGTCGAACTTGACATTCCGAAATAAAGACGTAGTTTATCACACTTGTAAGAAATAATCAATATTTGTTTTCTTAATCCAGTGATAATAGGAAAATATTTTCGTTCTCCGCCATTGTCGACCACCCAACTTTTCTCACTTATTTTTAGTGCAGCCTCATAATCCACTTGGACTTGGACTTGCGATTAATGTCCTTCATTTTGCTTTTAGCAGTCCCTCACACGTGACAGCTAGCGCCTGTAATACGTGCAGTGGCCTGAAAGGGCGAGAAAATGTTTGTTATTTATCTGTTCAGTCGTAGAGGTTCCTCCTCCCTCTATCAGTCTATCACAGGGGTGCACAAACTTTTTAGGCCAGAGGGCCAAATTTCCAATTGATAGTGCGTGGAGGGCCGCAAGTCAGATTACACATGGATGGCTCAGTAGAAAAAAAAAACACAAATAAAGAAATAAAGTCCTCCGGGGGCCGCGCAGTCCTGTCTCGGGGCCTTGGTTTGCACCCCTGGTCTGTCAAGATAGCGCGTTTAAAGATAACAACAAAACAAAATTCCACGTTATTATATTTATTTCACTAAGTCCTTTGCTCATAATTTAATATCAGAATATAACGCTTCGTCTTGTTCAAAGATACTCAGGTCAAATAACTCGTCTTTCTCAAAAATACTCAGGTCAAATAACTCGTCTTTCTCAAAAATACTCAGGTCAAATAACTCGTCTTTCTCAAAAATACTCAGGTCAAATAACTCGTCTTTCTCAAAAATACTCAGGTCAAATAGGTCTTGTCTTTCTCAAAAATACTCAAGTCAAATAGGTCTTGTCTTTCTCAAAAATACTCAGGTCAAATAACTCGTCTTTCTCAAAAATACTCAGGTCAAATAACTCGTCTTTCTCAAAAATACTCAGGTCAAATAACTCGTCTTTCTCACAAATACTCAGGTCAAATAACTCGTCTTTCTCAAAAATAATCAGGTCAAATAACTCGTCTTTCTCAGAAATACTCAGGTCAAATAACTCGTCTTTCTCAAAAATACTCAGATCAAATAACTCGTCTTTCTCAGAAATACTCAGATCAAATAAATCCTGTCCTTTTAAAATAACTCTCGCCTTTCTCATAAATACTCGTCACCCAGCAAGTCATCGAAGCATATTATATCTACTAACTAACAAACACCCAAACAAGCAGAAATTAATAGTTAAGTCTAATTTTTTCTTAAACAGTTTTTTTTTTTTTTTTTAGCGTTTTTACGTTTGAAGAGCACGTGACATTTGGTACAAATAATGCAAAAATTACATATTTAATTTCAAATTTAAAGAAAAACGCAATTGTCAGTGATTATTTATCTTTCCCTGATTTAGTGGAACTACATCTTCCCTTCTTGCAACAACCACGACACAGTAGAGTCTTTCGAAGGGAGGAGGGTGTCGGGAAGAAAAGGGAAAATGAAATAATAAAAATGGAAAGCCACTTCACGATTTCATAGCATAAAAATATCTCATTTAAGAATTCTTTGTACAAAATACGTTGTCATTCCTAGAGGGGGAAAATTGCTGACACTTAACCTGCTTATGAATCGCCCCAGCTTTTAGCCCAAAGTTGTGTAAACCTAATTTTCTTTGTGGTGTGAAGTTGATGGGTTTTCATCAGTTCTCGTCCCACTTCCATTTTGCTTTGGCCGGCCGTATGTCAGCCCAGTGCGTCGCTCTGAAAAAAAAAAGTAAATTGATTTCTGTTTCAATCGAAAGATTGCTGCGGACGCTAACTGCTTGAAAACCCGCATCGCGAACAACCCTGCCCATGTGTTTTGTGCTGATTTAATTTCACAATCCTCCTCTCACAGGTCGTGCTGAGAGAGAGAGAGAGAGAGAGAGAGAGAGAGAGAGAGAGAGAGAGAGAGAGAGAGAGAGAGAGAGAGAGAGAGAGAGTGGGTATATTGGGTGGCTGGGGTTGTTGTTGATGGAGGTAATGGGAGGAGTATATGGCAGGGATATGTTGGGGGGTTGGGGAACCTTGAAAATCATTTGACACTTTGGGTCATGTCAGCCTAAGCCAAGAATTTAAGCATTGTATGTATTGATTCTTTCTCATGTTTTGTCAGAAGAATAGTAATGTCATAGACGTTTTAAAATCTTGTAAAATGATAACGCACTCTCATCCTTTCTTTCGTTCTTTCTTTTAGTATAATACTGTCGCATTAGGTGAACTAAAAATAACTTTGTGTTTGCACGTCTCTGCATTTTGTAGCAACTTTCAAGGTGCGTGCGTGCAGTCGCTACAGTGATCCTTGAGCTTGCATGCCGATGTAAAATCCTCAGGGGATTTCAGAGTGAATCTACAGTCCCTTGAAGATACTGTGACCGGGGAAATGAAAACACCTTGACCCCTTGAGTCAGCATCAACGGTATTGTTGCGCATTGCTAGGTCTCGCAATGGATTAAGTCCACAGAGCGTACGCTGTCTTCCCTATACAATTTAGTCCAGCGGAATCAGTAGTCTTCACACCACCAGTGAACACTTTAGTTATATAGTTGCCTACACAACTTTATTTATAGAGTTGCCCATTTAACTTTAGTTGTAAAGTTGACTTCGAAAGTTTAATTACAGAGATGCCTGCTTAAGTTTAGCTATAGAGTTACCCACATAACTTTAGTTAACGAGTTACCCACATAACTTTAGTTAACGAGTTGCCCACATAACTTTAGTTAACGAGTTACCCACATAACTTTAGTTAACGAGTTACCCACATAACTTTAGTTAACGAGTTGCCCACATAACTTTAGTTAACGAGTTACCCACATAACTTTAGTTAACGAGTTGCCCATTTAACTTTAGTTAACGAGTTGCCCATTTAACTTTAGTTAACGAGTTGCCCATTTAACTTTAGTTAACGAGTTACCCACATAACTTTAGTTAACGAGTTACCCACATAACTTTAGTTAACGAGTTACCCACATAACTTTAGTTAACGAGTTACCCACATAACTTTAGTTTTAACGAGTTACCCACATAACTTTAGTTAACGAGTTACCCACATAACTTTAGTTAACGAGTTGCCCATTTAACTTTAGTTAACGAGTTGCCCATTTAACTTTAGTTGTAGAGCTGCCTTTGTAAGTTTAGTTATAGACGTTATTTACAGAGTTGTCCGTAGTAGCTTTAGTTACAGAGTTACCCGTGTAATTTTAGTTATAAGTTTGCCCCGTTAAGTTTGGTTATAGGGCTGTCTGCATAGTTTTATTTTCCCACTGGGGATTCGGACCGCGGACTTGCAGCACAGCCTCACCGTTGTTCCACTACCAACCAACCTTAACAACCTTTCACCAACTTTCGACTTTTCGTTTGCGAATAAACGACCTCTCCCTTCTTGCTGGACCAAGACTGATAAGTGATATGCATGACGCTCAGCAAAACTCAAAGCTCTTCATTAAAGAAGTCGGGTTTGGATTCACTAAGATGGCGGCCTTTGCAAAGCGCTGAGGAGTGCGCAGAAGTGCAAAAAAATTATCAGTGAAAGAGTTCATCGACATGCACCTGGCTAGGAAGTTTACCTAACCGTAAATAAATAAACGTATTGTATAATTTTAACTGCCAAAGCTTTCTGCTAACACTCACGTGCGCGCGTACACATGCACATATTCACACATACACAAACATATTATAGCCTGTTTGCTTGCTAAATTACTTAATTTTTTTCCACTCTGTAAGCGATGCACGTAAAAGAGATCATGCTGCACACGGCACAGAAGTCATCTCGTTCCTGAGTTTTGCGTGCAAAAACTAATTGGGAGCTCCTTATGATGGGACAATCATTATCTAACCTGTGTTTGTCTGTGTCCATCTCTCCGTGTGTCGATCTCTTAGCGTTTAATTCTCTCCCCTTGTGTCTCAGTATATTGTTTGTCTCTGCTTGTTTTCATCATACTTACATACTTTCCGAAATACAATAAATTTGGTACATATATAAAATAAAACAAAAATATAAAGTACTAGAAAAGTTAACTATCGGTATTTTGATTACCAGTTATTTTTCTCTTCCTTTTCCATCCTTCCCACAATTTCTCCCACTGTCTTCTCACCCTCGCGCGCTGTATTGGTACTTGATTTATGTGTGTGTGTGTGTGTGTGTGTGTGTGTGTGTGTGTGTGTGTGTGTGTGTGAGAGAGAGAGAGAGAGAGAGAGAGAGAGAGAGAATATTTATGAAATCTGTAGATGGTAACATCTCAGTCTGCACGTAATGCCCCTTCATGACTCAGAAGCGTATTAATGTTTTTAGTGATAATTCTAGTTCGAGTGATTGGATGTTGGATATTCATGTAGAAACTTTAATCCTTGAAGAAGAAAAAAAAAAATGTTGTTATTCTCTCTCCTTTTTGTCTCTCTGCTTCTCTCTCCCTCTCTCTCTCTCCCTCTCTCTCCCTCTCTCTCTCCCCCTCTCTCTCCCTCTCTCTCTCCCTCTCTCTCTCTCCCTCCCTCCCTCTCTCTCTCTCTCTCTCTCTCTCTCTCTCTCTCTCTCTCTCTCTCTCTCTCTCTCTCTCTCTCTCTCTCAGTATTTCATCCCCATTGTCTGTACAGAGTTAGATAATAAAGAAATACTTCATCTCTTGCAAATGAATACCCTACAGTATTTCTTGCTTGTTGAAAACCTCAATGTCTGAAAATATCCTTGTATCCATGGGGAAAAAAACAAATTGAAAGACGAAGAATGTAATCAGTTTCTCTCGCTCTCAAAATCCGATTTCATGTATGATTGTTTACTCCCATCGCATACCCACTCATATCTCTCTCTTTCACACACAAACACAGCACACCTAAGCACACACGCGCACACTTGCTAAAAAGTCAAAGGTTACACGTCCCTTTTCATTTTCGGTTCAGATTGATTTGAATCTGGATACATTTTTCTTTCCTTAGAAGAGGAAGGGTGGATAGGGGTATGAATGACTGGAAGGAAGAATGGGAGACAGTTAGGTCAGCTTAGTAGGTGTTCCTTAGTCATACACTCGGTTTCCGGCTGGAACTGTGCACGCAAGATCTCAGCGATTCGTTGTAAAAGTCAAGCATTCTAATTATTGTTCAAGAAAAACCAGCTGCACGTGCTAAAATGTCATTTCCGTGAAGGTCGAAAGCAATCGAAGTCTTAAGATTTGATACGAGCGGTTATGGAATTTTGTTTGTGAAATTATGTTGTTGTTCTTAAAAACTGATTTCAGCTTATCATTATTGTGTTGTTGTTTTTAAAAACTGATTTCAGCTTATCATTATTGTGTTGTTGTTTTTAAAAACTGATTTCAGATTATCATTATTGTGTGCGTTGTGTTGTGTACTCTGTAGAACGAGACATGTGCAAAATCTTTCCACAAATGTGAAAAACAGTTGTTTGGGGCTTTTATTTTTTAAACAAAATTACTTTTAGTTGTTCGGTTGAAAATATCTCTACCATCCTGTGTCAGTTTTCTGATTTGATGAAACCCCATTATCTCCACCTAACAGGAAGTGAACGCAGCAGAGTCTGATTACAAAAAAACCCAAAAAATAAAAGAAATAGAAACGTTTTTGTAGTGACACACTCGGCTTTTGGAAATAGTCAAAACGCAGCATTAAAGAGCGAATAAAACACTCCGCAGTCTTTGAAAGTGAAAAAACATTCTTCCCTTTGAGTGGTGGCGAAACATTGCTGGAATCTGCAATAATCTGCAGGAGTCTGCAATAATCTGCAAGAGTCATCGTCTCTTGATTTGTCATTTACGTCGTCCAGTTAACGACAATGTCTCTACAACAGCTGAAACCCGCTCGAAGGTTGAGTAGAAAGGTTTGTATAATTAGAATTTGTTTGTAGTAAGTAGTTAGCGCATGTACTTCTATCAAGTTTCCTATCGCTAGGGGAAATAAAGATGCTAAAGTATAACTACGATAAACATTTTTAATATTCGAATATCAACTGACTAAAAAAATATTGATTTACAGAATGATGGGGGGTACGATATTATTCCCCACCTCCCCACTGTACCAGTATTGAAAACAGCTGGCTCACGATTTGAATAATTTTATTATAAGTATTGTGGTCCTTTGTCAGAAGCCAGTCTTTACGAATCACGGTCTGTTTGGTAAAGAATTGTTTCTGTTAAAATGACTGCTTCATGTTTGCATTTGCTAGATATTCTCTCCTCGAAAGTTGATTCTTTCGCTAAGTTATAAATTAAAACTTACAAGTCGAGTAGAGTTCTCACTACAGTTCTCAGCAAGCGGGGTTTCCCCTGATAGGTCAGTAAGAGTCTCCCCTCACCCACTCCACCCACTCCCGACAACGTGACGTCCTTAGTCTAGTGGCTATAGACTTTATTACGTCATCATTGACTGTTTACTTTTAAGAGGTTCAAGGACGAACGGACAAACTGATTTGTTTGGAACTATTTTCTCTCGCGTTCTTGAAAGGAAAAATTTCCCCCCCCCTCGCACTCCCCCCCGAACCCCTACAAAGTAAAAAAAAGATGTAAAAGGATTCTCACCGTGAGGGGTATTATAAACGCACGCAAAACATTATGAATCCAAAGCGGAAATCAAAAAGTGCGCATTGTAGTCGCAGTCAACGACTGCATGTTTAATTACGCGTAACCACAGTGACCAACATTGGTATCATTAGTACCTTATCTGATTTTTTTTATATGAAGGAACAGAGTCTAACTACAATAGTGATTCTATTATTTATATTCGTTACTATTATCAGTCTTCCCTAGACGGCCTATGGGAGTATTATTGCACTTAAATTCCCGACACTTTTGGAATAAAGTTACTGTCGAGCGAAACTTCAACCAAGCTTAGCTTTAAGTTCACGAATGAATTTTATCTTAGATTTTTGCGAGGGCGTGCCCGTGTGATGGCATCTTTTGATGTTGCATCACCACCACTACCGCTACAAACGCCACTGCACACTACTACGACAGTCGAAATACCGTCGATTATCCATTGCCCTAACCAATACCACAAGCATCACCACCACTGTGCTGTTGTCACTGTCATCAAAATCATAAAGCTAATCACCCCAGTCTGTAATTTCTTTAAATTGACTTCCAAATCGCCACAACTACTACCTTTGCTGCTAACAGAAACCATTATTCATCACTGTCTTCAGAAGCTATTGAGAGTATAGACTTCTGCTGTCACCACTAGCACTTGTAACTGTTGTCATCACCTACGCTTTAAATGTTGTCATCACTAATATTTTAACTACTGTTTCCATCATCACCACTACCATCACCACCTTATTACCACCACCATCTCTAGCACTTCAACTGTTAACTCCGCCATTATCATCGTTAACAGAGCCATTACCAATTACCCCACAATTAATACTTTTGTAATTATCATCACCACCGTCACTATATCACATTTACTGGTAATGACAGTGATACGGGGTCAGTCTGACGTCATGAGTCCTTGTCTGTCTGACCTCATGAATGCTTATTTGTCCGCTCAAGTCCGGATGCTGTATGGAAACTGGACACGACCTTTCTGTTTCAGAGTCAAGCCATGCGCATCGTCCGTACAATCGGACAGGCATTTGAGGTGTGCCACAAGCTTAGTGCCTCGACCGCCCCCGCGTCTGACATCAAAGAAGAGACCAGCGATCGATCGTCCGAGGACAACGAAAGACGTGTGACAAAAAGTAAATCTTTCTTTCTTTCTTTGCCTTTAATTATTTAGCACAACAGTGCACAGGATGTATATATAATGTGTACTGGATATTTATGTCAAATGCGTTGGACATACGTGTAATATGCACTGGTATATTTGTAATGTAAACTGGGTATATGTGTAATGCACACGGGACATGTGTGTAAAGTGCACTGGATATTTGTATAATTGGTGCTTGTCATATGTATAATGTACACTGGACATATGCACACTGTTTTATTATTCAATTTAGCGAAATGGATACCAAGGACTAATTAGACAGTCTGCCTGGCTCATTAAATATGCACGATTGCTTTGAAGAGGGCTGCCTTGGTATTTGTCTTGTGTGTACGTGTTTTCAGTGGCTATAGTTTCAAACGGAAATTGGTTAAAAAAAACTCGAATTGGGTAATAGTTTGATATAAACTTAACCTCGCTTTTCTTTGTAACTCATTTCGCCTCTGGGCCTTTCAAATAGTTCGAGTAGTACCTTTCTTTCATGTTAATATAGGTATGTATGTGCCTGTGTGTGTGTGTGTGTGTGTGTGTGTGTGTGAAGGAAAGAGAGAGAGAGACAGAGGTTGTTTCTATATATATATATGTGTGTGTGTGTGTGTGTGTGTGTTGGTGTGCGTGAAATAATTATTGCGATTTATTGTACCTGGGTTTTGAAACACACCTCTTATAACAGCATGCTAAGCTAACTGGATCTGTACACACTACCCTGTCAAACTCGTTATGTTGGTCATCAACTCGTTATTATACACACTACCACGTCAAAGTCATTAGCTTTTCGAATACTCGTTATTACCTACTGTTACATGAGTTCTTTTTAATAAATAATAATCATAACGAGGGAAGGGTGCCCATAGGTGTCACACTACCCCGTCGAACTTTTTATCTTGACCAGTACTGTTACTACACACACTACCCCGTCAAACTTTTTATCTTGACCAGTACTGTTACTACACACACTACCCCGTCAAACTCATGTGGTGATTAGGATTATTACGGATACATACACATTTGCACTACCTTAATGTGTTTTCACTGACTTAACTGATTTCACTGACTTAACTGACTTTAAATCTTTAACAGTGTATCGACTGGTAGTTGTGTATTTAATAGAGGCCAGTCCTATCTTGATGAAATTTGAGCTTTTATTAATTTATTTAATTTAAAATCTTTCTTCTTTTTTTTAAAAAGAGAATATTTACAATTGTTTACCTGTAAGTTTATTTGTGTATTCTTTTATGAAATAAGTACGTTTAACATTGCATTTATTTATTTATTTATTATTTTAAGGATGAGTAATTATATATTAGTTGTGGCCGTGTACTGGTTTATTTCTTAATTTGAGGTCATCTTATTAGTTGTTTTATTTTTTTAGTTAGT
Source organism: Sinotaia quadrata (assembly GCA_028829895.1). Taxonomy (NCBI): domain Eukaryota; kingdom Metazoa; phylum Mollusca; class Gastropoda; order Architaenioglossa; family Viviparidae; genus Sinotaia; species Sinotaia quadrata. The sequence goes on from CM054180.1 coordinate 116,414,451, forward strand.
TTATTTATTTATTGGTTATTTGGGGGTGGTTACGTTTTGATAGCTTTTCTTGGTTATGACGGTAATTCATTTATTTATTGGTTATTGTTGGTTTTAATTTTTACTTGTTTTGTTTTCTTTATTATTGGCTATGTGTTCACTTAATGGATTATAATTATTATATAATTACTTATTTGTATAGTTTATTTACATAGCTATTTGTGTTGGTTTAGATCTGTCATTATGTAATAATTGATCTATTTGTGTTTTTGTGTGTGTTTGTGTTTCTGTGTGTGGTTTTGTATGATTATGTGTGTGTGTTTTTTGTTTGTGCTTTGTATCTGTGTTTGCATGTGTGTGATCGTGTTTGGTTTGTGTGTGTGTTTGTGTGTTTGTCCGTCCAGATAAGGATGCTGACAAGAGGGAAGAGAAGGAGCTGAACACGAAAGCCCTGTTTGAAGAGCCTGAAAAAATTTCGCCGCCTCCAGATCTGGCCTTGAAACCCCAAGTTCTCCAGTCTGTGAGTCAGTCAAAAATCCAGTCGACCTAGTTCCGCTAAAGTGTGTGTGCGTGTGTGTGCGTGTGCGTGCGTGTTTGCTTGTTTGAGCCCATTCAGTTTAATACATTAAGACGGAAGTTCTCATATTACTTGTACGGAAAATTGATGTCAAGTGAGGGAGGGCTTCAAATCTAACAATGCACTTTTAAAAACAGGATTTATTACTAAATTGATTTTTATATATTCAACAGTCATACTGATCTGCTAGGTAAATTGTTCCTAGTTTCTATGGTGGAACTCTATAACAAATGCTTACATCTGCAATATGTTACGTAAACAACGCTGAGGCTTTCTGAGGCTTACATCTGTGATGTGTTATGTAAACAGCCTTGTGGCTTTCTGATGCTACAGCCTCGTAACAATGTAAGAACTACTATTGAAATGTACGGCTCAGCGTCTTTATAATTACAGACGCCCTCGTAAGGCTAAACACCCCACCTCCACCACTCACCAAATTAATGCAGATCCCTTTGTGACCCGAGTGATGGCCCTTCGTATGCGGTAAATGAGGTCGAGTTATGCGCCATAGAAATTCACTTGTAGACAGAAGTATTATGGAGAGAGAGCGCGCACACACACACTCTCTCACTTGCTTATCGGAGATGAAATGAGAGTAAAGAAATGTTGTTTGGCCAAGGTGGCAGATGTAAAATACTGTAATGGCTGCCTGGTGAACAAGCTCTTGAACACCTTTTCAGCACCGTTTATATATACATAGTGGTCAAGGCTGTGAGAGCAAGAATGTATGTGTGTGGAGAAGAAAGGGGGATATTTTTTCAGAAAACAGATCCGAGGGTTGAACCGCTTCCAAGAAGTGTGAAAGTACACGTGCTATTATTTTTTTATTTAATCTCGTGGGTTGTTTTTTCTCGTTTCTATAGGTGGGTGGAACAACTATTTCTTCACCCCTTGGTTCCCCCGTCATGCTGGGTGAGTGCACGCAAGAAACAAACCAGCTACCCTTGTCCACGCACCATCAGATGCAGTTGCTAAGGCAACAGTTGGAACAGCAGCAGCACCAGACCCAGGTGGCCATTGCTCAGGTCCACCTCCTGAAAGACCAGTTGTCCGCAGAGACTGCCGCGCGCATTGAAGCTCAGGTTGGACTTGCGAGCGTGGCTTAGAAGCTTCTCCTTTTATGGGGCAGGGTGCAATAGTTTTTTTTTTTTAATTTTAGCGACAGGACAGGCGCAGGCCCAGCTAGGTTTCATGAGGTCAGGGTACATCAGCTTCAGGTTTTACAGGTGGGATACACACAGGTCCTGCTTTCATGGGGCAGGATTTAACTGTGTCTGTTATTAGTGTCAGGACATAAACAGGTTCTGGTTTTAGGGGCAGGACAATCACTTTCAGGGTAAGGGTACATTTTTTTTGTGTGCAGAATTAAGGTACAACAGTTTCCGGTTGTAGTAGTTCTGGTTTTATTTGTATTATTTTAATTTAATTTAATTTTTCTTGAGTTGGGGTGCGTGGGGTATTTTTTCAGTATCTAGATAAATTGTTGCAGGAATGGAATTTGAATTTGCGTAGATTTCTTTTTTTAAAAACTGTTTCTGATATCTAGAGGACTAATCATGAATACGAAATATTATTTGTTATTGATTACATTTATTATTGTTACAGACTGATACCAGAACGATAAAGAATTCATATTGTATATTGATATAATTACACGCTCGTTTGCTTTAATTATATTTCAAGTAAATGAAGTAACACTGACAGCTTTAAAAATATTAGTAAGTAAGAATATACACTGTAAAGTTGCATTTTTAAAACATCATTTGCAAACTGTAAAAAAATAATTCTTGTATAGCATTTTGTACTAATTTAATGCACAAAATCTAAATTTTGTGATAAGCAAATTCAAAATAGAAATATTACGTCAGAGACTGATTTTAATTTATTGATGTCGCGCACAGGCCCGTGCACACCAGCTACTGTTGCACAACAAAGATTTGTTGGATCACGTGTCACAACTTGTCACGCGCCTGCAAAGCCTCGAAATTAAAATCACTGGTGTTCCTGAGAACTCTGACTCTGTCTACCACGCTGCCCCACAGGTACGTCTCTCCTTAGCTTGCATACAGTTATAAAATCTCTTCTTACTTGCATACAGTTACAACCACAACATAAGTACGTCTTCGTAGCTTGCCTACAGTTACAACCACAACATAAGTAAGTCTTCGTAGCTTTCATATAGTTAAACCACTACGTAAGTACGTCTTCGTAGCTTGCAAACAGTTACAACCACAACGCAGGTAAGTCTTCTTTGCACGCAAGCAGCCACAAACTCTACACAGGTAATTCAAACAGCTGAGATGTACATGAACACACACATATCTTAAACCACACTCCTGAAAAAAATTGTATGAAAATTTTTCTATAGTAAATCCATTTAATATCAAAGTAACTGTCAGAATTTATGACGTCTCAGTACACGTGAATTTACAGGATGGTTGTCTAAAGGATCTTGGAATATTTTAACAACAGCAAATAAATAATTTTGTTTAAAGATTGTGTGTGACATGTACAAACACTAGCAGTGTCTTGGTAAGAAGCAGCAACCAGAAAACTATTCCCCAAAATAATCACTATGCGTTTGTCAGACTGATAAACCAACACAAATGCTCTCTATCATTGGAGACATGAAGATACCCCCAAACAAACAAAAAAGCCACGCCCACCACTAAGTAACCTTTCAATATTCAATTATATAGGTTTACAAAACAAAAGAAAAATAAAATCTTTCAAAGCCGGGAGACGCTTATGTAGAGAGAAAAAGAAAGAATCTCCACTATGACGTGTGTTGATAAAAATAATACACTCTTAGGAAATCTAAAGCATTTGAATTGATGGCCTTGAAATAATTAAATCTATTGCTATTGTCCAAAGACTTCAGATACTTTTAAATAAATTTATTTCAGGTTCCAGTTTTGCCTGACCCAACCACACCCAGATCTGCACCTGTCTACATGCCAGACTTCCAGGATGCTGGAGAGAACTCGTACCTGAACGCCGTCAGCAACAACGCCACCTACGAGAACACCAAAGCTGCCAGCTTAGACACCGAGTCCCCGGACAGTGGCCACAAAGAAATGTCCTCTGAGAGTCTGTCCTTCAGTATGGCTCACTCAGACACCAACGGCTGGTCGAGTTCGCCCACACGACACTTTGCTCCGCGCAATCCATTCGAAAACAATTTTAACCCGACATCCTTAGCAGTGGTCGCCAGGAAGGACGGGGTGAATGGAGAGAGCAAGATCCAGGTCATTACCCCTCTGCCCCCGCAAGATGCCAGTGGCAATCGGCTGGATCTGAAAATGAGTGCTCCGGCCCCACGGATTGACCCTCCGCCCCGAGTCCAGCGCTCCTCGCGCAGCGTTGACCGCTCCGAGCGTGGGAGCTGGTACGGGGGTGGGGGCGGTTGCGGGAGCATAGCAGGAGGGGTCCCAGTGGCGTCAGTTTCTGACGCCAATGCCAGCTTCCATCCAGCAACCTCAGACTCTGATTACTACTCCACCTATGCAAGCAGCAACGGTGGCGGCGTGACTGTCACATACCGCGCGCACAGCCACAACCACAGAAACACGCCCAACCACCATGGCCAGGCGTCCGTCATGCGCTACAGTGATAGCAGTGCCCGGTCGTCGTTCTACAGTGACAGCAACCGTGAGAGCATGGCGTCTCTGTCGGCCCTGCGACAGAAACTGGACCTCAAGGTCAATGACTTGAACTATTCAAGGAATCACCAGAGCAACGGCCGTTGGAAAATGCGCATCAGCTACACTTCAGATGACAACAGCGACAACTCAGATGAGATGAACACAACTCCTTCAAAGGAACAGCCCCAGAAGCTGGAATTATCGGGGCTAGAAGAATTCGACACTTTGTGCACTTGAGGGGGAAAAAAACGCAAAGAACTGGTGTTGGTTTGTTTCTTTTCTTAAAACCATTAAAATTGACAACTGGTGTTACTCTCCATGCACAACAGTCAAAGTCTGCAAGGAGGAAAAAACCGTAAAAAAGAAAGCCATTTTATTTTTATTTGTTTATCTATTTGCGACGATATTTTTTTTCTAGACTGACGGTCACACCTAAGAATACGAATGTGTTTGCTGCTCTTCAGATGCGTGGAATCAACATACATAACACACCTACAAGATTTTAATTTTAAACTTTTGTCTCTTAAGTAAAAACAGTATAAATGAGATACTCTACCTTTTATTGATTTTTGTTGATGTTCTTTGAAAAAGAAAATCAGCACATTAACTAACAACCCAGCAATGCACCCCAAGCTTGAGTTAAATAACGTGAATGATCGTGATTGGTTGCTGCCATGAATGAATTCGATTGGCTGCTTACGTGAATGTTTATTTTGATTGGCTGCTGATCTGAATGATTTTGATTGGCTGCCTACGTGACTGTTTTTGATTGGCTACTGACGTGAATGATTTTGATTGGATGACTTCTCTTTTCTTCTATGATGTGATGTGCCTGAAGAAAAAGAGAAAGACTAGAACGCCGTCGCATTGGAAGGGTGAACTTAGAGTTGGAAGTTTGAGAAAAAAAGACTTGTTGCTGCTTTAAATCCACTCTTTCTGATTTAACAGAGAAATGGAGAAGTTACGGCCCTGCGTGCCATTAACTTCGTATGACGTAGGGTTCCAGAGGAGCTATGCTTGATGGCTATGGGAATCTAGGGAGTAATGGATAGTGAGAATAGTAATCTATGGGAAAGAAGTCACAGGGCTTCATGATTCTAATGAACAAGAACACCCCCACCCCCAACCCCTCACACCATTTCTCAATTCCTGAACGATAAAGAAAGAAAGAAAATATTTTCTAGTATAATTATTATCTTGTTCTTTTTGTTTATGCTCGCTTCTATATTTCTAAGTTATTGTCCAACCGCATAATTTATATTGAATTGCAATGTCTGCTTCTTTGAGCATATACTAGCTTTCACACTTCTGAGTTCGTCATGAATAAAAGTGGAGTGTAAGCCTACTATTAAAACCGTATAGTGTTCAAATGACCATGCTATAAGGCTGCTGTAATCCCCTTTTTGTTTGTTTATGAAATCGTACGCCTGACTTCGGTCAGATTTTGACTGGTATCCAATCAGAACTCTTCTTCCCTCCAAATGTAAACAATGCTGTTGTTATTGCATGCACATTATGTAAAACAAAATGGCTGTACGAGACGCTAACAATGTACAGGGCCAGAAAATGCTGACGTTATGAAAAGTTTTGTTTGACTGATTTTATCTGCTGTGCAGACATAACAGCTGTTCCATGAATGCTATTGACAGGAATCAGTTGTTGTTGAAAAAAAACTACAACAATTTATTATTGAAATGTGTTCCCTCTGCTGTTATTAATATCTAATATACTTTTTGTGTTTTAGAAACCTCTCGCACCTGCACATATGAGCCTAGTGTGTGTAAGAGACATTTCCGACAGCTTTCTAATATTCTTTTATCTACAGATATATATTGAAATAAATTAAGTTCAGTGCAGTATTAATTATATCCCCTTAGTAAGGAAGTACAGTGATCAGCTACGGCGTGTAATATTTTATAGCACTGCACGCGATCATTTTATGTTAATTTTTTTCACTTCTAAATAATGTGTATTTTGTATGTGTGTGCGTATGTGTGTGTTTTCGTTATTGTTGTCCATTTGCATGCGCTGGTGAGTACTAATTTTTTAAAATTCTCATTTGCTTTTGATTGCACTCTTTAGATGTATTTGGCCGCTCTTCTTATAGCTGTATGACTAAGGTTAACGCTGCGTCGCTACGCATATTTATGCAGCTAGCACAATTTGTTTCCTAGCTGGACGTGTGTTCTGTATACCAAATGCTCTGACATTTATTTTTGTGGTGCTTATAGAAACACTTGTAATCTTTTAAAATTTTCTCCGAATAATATGTACGCTTCTTGTTTATTATTAATTTATTTTTGAGGTGCAGTACGACAGCCAGTAATGTCTGAAATATGTCCTAACTTTGCCTCTGTTTCGAAATCTGTAAATGTGCAATGAGACAAACTAACTGAAAGATAAGATTTAGTTGGAGGGGGGGGGACAACTATTTGCCTAACTTAGGCATAAACACTGCAAGATTAGCTGAGAAGAAACTTTACGTCAGTGAATAGACAGGATTTGTAAGGTTAATATAATTAATTGGCCCAGTGTGTGTTAGAATTCATTTAGGTATCTGAATAAAGTGTAAAGATTAGCTAACTTCACAGCTTGATGTTTAGCAAAGATTAGTTCTAGTTTGATGTTTAGCAAAGATTAGTTAACTCTAGTTTGATGTTTAGCAAAGATTAGTTAACTCTAGTTTGATGTTTAGCAAAGATTAGTTAACTCTAGTTTGATGTTTAGCAAAAGATTACCTAACTTCAGCTTGAAGTACAGATTGTCCAACTCCTAGAAAATTTCAGCCTTTTTCAAAAAGCCAGCTTTCGTGTTGCTTGCGTTTTTACTGTGCTCAGGCAAAACAAAAGAGACACTTAGATTATTAAGCCACCATCGAGTGACTGATCATTTGAGCCAACAGCAATAATCATACAATATACAAAATCATGTATAATCACCCCCCCCCCCCTTTGAACAAACAGCATTTCGGAATTTGGCCTGTCAAGGGAAAAGGTTAAGTTTAAGATGACAACATAAATAAAATATTCTACAATGCGTGTGCTTTCAAGCCGAATAAAATCGAAAATCTGAGAAATTAAGGTATACATGCATTGGGTCTAGCAAAGGGAGATAATCGTGTTCTTAGTGTGTGAGAATGAACGCCATCATACTCAGGTTAGACTGCTCTCTCTTAGAGTATTAACTACAGTAATATGCACGCGTAATAGTTTTCATTATTGCCACAAGAAATATTCCTATAATAATCAGTCTGTTGCAATACATATTTCTGCAAAATAACTTAGTTAAACTATTCATTTCTGAATCGATCTGCTGTCATTAATATATCAAATTTCTCAACTAATCTACTGTAATAAATATTCACATAAATAGCTTAGTTAATTAACCGATTCATTTCTAAATCTATCCAATGTAATAAATATCCCTGTAAATTGCTTAGTTATTCTATTCATTTCTAAATCTATCCAGTGTAATAAACGGCTCTATAAACAGCTTAGTTAACCTATGTCTATACCTCAAACCTTATTTTATAAACTGTAGGATTTGGACTGATCCATCCCACTGCTGGGTCATATAATTGAAAAATGAAAATAAGATAAAAAGTATATCATGTTCAATTGTTTTATTATTCTTGGCAAATTGATGTCAATCGGGTTTATGTTTTATTATTTTAGGCAAATTGATGTCAATCGGGTTTTAATGTTTTATTATTTTAGGCAAATTGATATCAATCGGGTTTTAATGTTTTATTATTTTAAGCAAATTGATATCAATCGGGTTTTAATATTTTATTTGTTAGTGTTATTAGTCTCTTCGCATTTGTAATCCCTTCATTTTTGTTACCATAGAAACGAATGTGATTGGTTTCTATGGTAGCAAATGTTTGGCATTTTTATAATTCATGCAAATGTCTACTTAAAGGATTTGCACAACTATCTTTCGGCTGAGGTTTCGAAATGCACAGCGAACTGAGGGGATTACAATACATTTTATTCATTACTGAGGAGATTACAATTCATATACGCTCTTCATTACTGAGGGAATTACAATTCAAATACAATCATCACATAGTGAATTATAGAGTAATAAATGATAACGCTAGAAGCTATGCTAAAAGCAAGAACAATAACATGACCATAGAAAGTAAAAATAATGTATGCCTTAGTTTTCATCCTTTCTGTAAATGCTGACAAACACCATAATAGAAGCAGGTGATATGTATCAAAGATACCAACATATCTTTCTGGCAAGTTTAAACTTCAATACTGATGATTAACTTTTTTTTTTCCTGCCAGACGCCACTGACGCATGTCTAGTTTCTGTTTTCAGTTCTTAACTGTAAGAAAAATATATCCAACTGTCACTAACTGAGTTTATATTTACAAAATATTTACGTGTAACTAGTCCACCCGTACTGAGCAGTTGTGCTCTTTGTCTAATATTTTCTTAAACGAAGTGGGTGGGGAGTTGCATACTTCTAAGAAATACTTTTTAGTTTACGTTTTTTTCTTAGCGATCTATTGATGAGTTCTCACATTGGGGGTTGGGGAGAAATAGAGAAACTGAAAGATGTGTTAATTCAGGAGGGGAAAATTATATTTATAATATAAAACAGGAACTGAAAACTGAAGCTTGCATCCAGCGTTACACAAATGTCGCCTTATTCGTTGGTTTCCAGCCTTGTTCCAGACTGGATTGATGTAAATTTGTTGTGCCTCTATGTTAGGAAAGATTAATTTGATTGTTGACGTTGTTTCTACATACTGTTTTAAATATTTATATTTTAAAAAGAACACACACACGCACACACACACAATATGCAATGCAATTAAGTGATAAGGGAAAAAAAATCATGTTTGATAAACACTGTCCAACGTGTCGTGTGGTAAGTGAAATTCTGCATCGAGTGTCCATTTTATTGTTATTACTGCTACTATTTAATTATTACGAGTGTATACTATAACCAAACTTTTGTTGATAAATTTGTTAATGCTGTTTGAAAATACACATTAGACAGGTCCTCATGACCCATATCCATCTCTCCTGCAGTTTGTTATTCTGTTCAGACTTTTCTCTCCCCTGCAACCCATTCAACGCCAATCCCGCCAATCAGTTTGAAATCATTATATTTTTTTATTGCTGTTTGTTAAACAGAATGTACTTTGTGTGCTGTTTTGTTATTGTAATGATTCAATGTTATAACACGTGCAGGTCATTGTTACTATTCTGCTGCAGTTAAGATTAAAGCATTTTCTTGAAATGTATCTTTTACAAATACACCCAAAAAAATTTAATAAATGCAATAACATTAACGAATCTTGTGTTGTCTTAAAATGGCTTTGCTTAATTTTCATTGATCTGAATTTAGTATTATTTTCATAAGAATTTTCTAATATTGGTAGTATCTATTCAAGATTATGTTCACTGGCGTACGACCGTCACGGTCATTACTGTATGTTAGTTCTGGGTTCAAGCCGTCTAACCCTGATATCATAATAGCAAAAGTCATTTTTGTAACATAAAACAATATGGTGTTTGTTGTAGTTTTTTGGGGAGATGGGGCATGTGGGAAGAAATTTTTACTATCAGGATTCAGTCTTAAATAGAACACACGAGAAAAGAAATAAAATAGCTCTTTATCGAGCTGCATGTTCTTGACGCTCAAAAGCATGTGTCTGGTCATTTGAAGGGAATTATCAACAGCGGCAGTGAGAAGTGCTTTTTCTGACGTCACATCATGAGTGAAATTAGATTCCAGGTGAATAGCATTCCGGCTGAAGGCATGATGATTTCAAAATGAACACCATCTTCATGTTCAGACTCTTTTCCATGATCAGTCAACATCAAAATTTATCAGTTATTGAGGCAAATCATTACCACACTCACCAGTTCTCTTTCTTCTTTCATCAGCTTAACAGGAAAATATGAAGAACAGCTTTTATCAGATGAGGTAAATAAAGCAATTTGTTCAGAACAGTCTCTAAGTCAAATGCATAAAAGCTGTCAACACTTGATTACTTCACCTCTCTTCTCTCTGGTTCATAACACTGCCTGATGTAGAAACTTCAGAACACTGTCTGATGTAGAAACTTCAGAACACTGCATGTTGTAGAAACTTCAGAACACTGCATGTTCTAGAAACTTCAGAACACAGTCTGATGTAGAAACTTCAGAATACTGCTGTTCATATCACTCTTAGAGTACCATGAACCCAAATGTACTATTTATCTTCTCCACTCCCTATACTGGTTATTCACTCCACAATCAAGCACAAAGTCTCTTCAACTGACTGACTTTGGCGTGAAAAAAATGTCTGACTGCACTTATGTAAAAACTCCTATTTTGACACTTGCATCTTTAACGTATATCCAACATGAAAACTGATAACACATGGTCCATTTTATTTCTCTTATCAGGGTCCTGTCACCTGGAATGAACTGCATTTTAGAACATTTTCTTTTTTAAACACTACAATTTTCTTTCTATTGTCTCCGGAAATACTAGTTTATTTACTAACATATACAACCGTAAGGTGAAACAAAATTACTGTGTTATCCTGAAATCATATCATTACAGTGGGTAACAAGGACGTACTGTCTGAAGAGAACATTAACTGAAACTAATACACATAAATAAAAACTGCAGCTTTGGCAATGCATACTTTCTAATTTTATCATTACAGATTTATATTTGTGCAAAATTTACATTGCAATATGCATTGAATACGTACACACTTCCTAGGAGCTGCAGAAAACCTGAAAGAGGAAAAGGCTTTCAAAATATTTAAGGTAATTATAAAACAAGAAGCTGAATGAAATACTAAGATAGAGTACTCTGGACTGACTTATCCCGTGTTTGACAGAGTTATGTCACACCACTTAGAAATCAGGTCGCTCTTCATGTCACCTCTCAGCTGATCTTTCCAGAGGTTAAGATCAACTCGATTAGCAGATAAAAGCAGTGACATTAGATCACAACTAACAGCCGTGCAAAATTCTACCTCCCGGGCAGATACATTTGCAGCCTGCATTCTGTACTTGATTAGCATGCATGCCCCAGCAACCCAGAAGTCAGGCTGCAGTGCAGAAATATTCTATCTGGTTCTGCAATAATTATGTGTCAAGGTAAACAGGAACAAGAAAGAGCGTCGCACATGAAAGGCAGCAGATTTCATCTGTTTAAACCATCCATAAGCAAATTTAACCTAAAAAAAAAAAATGTTACAAATATTGCTCTTGCAGCAAAATCTCCCTTCGACAGCTGTCTTGCATGATATATTAATAGCAACGATATTCATTGCTTTCAACCACAATATCCACAGACAGTCTACCATGTAAGTTTGGCATATTTCCTCCGTGATAAGATGAAAGTTATTAGATCTATTTGGTAGCACCCCACTAGTCTGCGATCTCCTTAGAGTTATAAGGCAGTGTTTCATTTCTCCTAGCGTCCTGAAGAAATGTGCCCCAAAGTCAAATGAACATGATCTTATTCCCCGAGTACAACGAGGCAAAAGATGACAAGTGCAAGATGTTACTGACCTCAGGACCTTCAACTTTACCACAGGCGAAAAAAAATGTTGACGCCGTCGGTAAACAATCCATTACTGGACAATATTAGACAACTAAATCTACAAACTGTATTTTATAATTCAGAATGTTTTTATTCATATTCTCTATGCTTTCAGTTTCTTAAACTGAAAATAATATAAAGTTTCATTCCAAATGAAGAATCGTTAGACACCATATGGTAGATACTGTATTCCAAGGTCTCAGAGACTTATAGTACGATATACTGTAGCTTGCAAAATAAATAATAATAATAAATTGGAAGGCTATCAAACATTTTAATTAGAAAAGAAACAAAAGTTCAAAAGATTGTGGAACTGTATAAAATATAACAAACGCATACACTCAGAAGGCCAAAATACTTATAACAGGATTACTTTCTCAGACTTTACAAACAGAGCCCGTACAATGCCTTTATTGAGGTCACTGTCTTGGAGGGAAGGTGTGCAAATACATCATAATCTCTGCATATATAGTTCGTCACAATTATGGTCACGCTGACCTGTGTGTACCATAGTTCACTTTTACCCATGATGAACCAAACTGCAGTTTTAATTATCTGTCTGTAACACCGTAGTTTAGAGGGAGTGGTTGATTTTGTCAGTCGCTCCCCCAAATTAATTAAAATCTAGGCCAATGACGACTATGAATAGTGCACCTGTCCAATGACTCGTATCGAGTCCCTAGGTGTAGTGGGTCAACTGCTAACATATAACAATAACTAAGACAACGCAAATAACAAATACATTATAAAATGAAGATGATAAAGAATGACAAGAAAGGAAATGGAAAATTAATAAAATAGTTTATATAAAAAAGAATAATGAAAGGTCAATCAAATATAACAATTACAACAATCAATGCTAAACTAGCTTAGAAATTTGCCCGTCCCCTACTGTGTGTGTCCAAATTATAAATTAATTATTCACTGTTTATCTTGAGGGACTATCCCCTTTTACTAACTGGAATGCCACTGCTCAATACACTACTGTTTGAACGTTCTGGGAAGGATTACAGTTCCAACGCTAACTCACAGGACTTATCACCACTAGGCACTGCGTCATGACGCCACGGTACTGTCGACATCACACAAGCATCTCGCATCATCTGTTCGTTCCTTTCAACTGATGAAGCTTCAACTTGAGATCTCCATGATAAAACCAGGAAGAAACTGGCCCAATTTGGAACCAGACTAAAAGGAAGGAGGGGAAATAACTCTTGCAACCCAATGGATGCAGTATTAAATACCTTGTAAAGTTTATTTAATTGTGAATGCGTCCCAGAATGTGACTAATTCTCCTGGGTTACATGTTTTGCCTTTCTAAAATGAATTATACATTAGAATAAACATTGTTCTAGGTAAACCACATTCTTTCATACAGTACATTTAGTAAATATTCATACCTACTGTTCTGCAAAAATTAAGGGTTGAAAAAAACAATTCTCCATGTGAAGATTACAAAAGTCTTTCTAATCATTCACTCTTTTTGTCCCTTTAAGTCAGTACTATTTCACAGGTACTCTGATGCTAAGTTTATGATACTAGCAATTGGACAATTCTCTTCTGGACTTTACATCTGGGCTGGCAGTAAAATGTGAAGATTACAAAATTCTTTCTGACCATTCACTCTTTTTGTCTCTATTTCACACATACGCTGATGCTAAGTTTATGATACTAGCAATTCTCTACTGGACTTTATATATATAGGATGGCAGTAGAAAAGTGAATGAAACTCTTTCTATATTCACATTCTTGACTTCTGCCATGTGACATATACATCATACTTTGTTCTTGTGTCTTCAGAGTTAATGAGTTCTTTGTCCCCCTCCCCCCCCCCCCCATTTCCCAATTTCCCATAGACGAAAGTATCTGCCTGGGCTGGACTTAACTCCTAATTCGCCAACAGTTAGTGGCTTCCGAATTGTTAAATTCTCTAAGAGTTGCTACCAGAGTTCTGGGTCTTATCCCCATGTTCCATCAAATGACTTTAAATATTTCTATTCTTACCTCCACTCGTACTATGATGTAAATAATCAAACGTGTTTTTTATTTCAAAGTGGTTGATTAAATCCAATGTGTGTACGATTTTTTAACATTTATGATATTACATGTTATGTAAAAAATTATATTTTAAAAATATTAATATTTATTTAATGCATCTAGTGCTAAATTATATCAATAAATCTCCAAGGAGATTGAAAGATTTCAAAGCTCTAAACGAATCTGCATATTATTTAATCTTGAATCCTAAACCAGATGAAATACTCTGATAAACACTGCTGAAGAAGTGTACCAACAGCACAAATCACTTTCCGGCGCAAAAGAGTTTGAAAGAATAAATATTGTTTGCTTGTTATATTTTGTTTTGTTTTTTTTAAAAATAGCAAAGAGAAACAAAGTTTCCATCTTCAACATTTTCAAACTGCTTAAATTCCGTCAGGTTGATTTACAGGTTTCATTACCTTGCCCAATGTCACTGCAGATTTTAGGTTCAGATGCTATATTCTCCGTTATAATGAATAGCATAAATATTTTGTTTTCCACAGGGTACCACAGTTTACTGTTAAAAATATTTTACATTTATTAGTGCTTTGAAACCCACATGCATCATTTTTGGTTAATTTATATTTGAAAACCTCAATACTCTTGAGTATTTTTTCTTTGGGCTGCCTGGAGTGTGTCTGTGTACAAGCTACCTCTTCACAATGATACACATATTCATGCTGTAAATAATAGCAGTATTAAGTTTATTCCATAATGTGTTCTAGAATGATTTTAAACCACACATAAAATTAAAATAAATACAAAGAAAAAGAAATACACATTCATACACTGCGAAGAGTAATTAACATGTTATTTATTGTTTAATGTTTTCCACTCAAATAGTTCCTGGATGTAACCATATTTAAATTGAGACAACATCCAATGCACACCTTTCTATTCATGTACATCAGCATATATATTTATATTACACACTTAAGCCTACATGCATGCACACACTCATTCATCATCTCAATGTCCATTTATTTGTCTATCAGTGTACCCTTAGGTCGCATCTTTTTGGCTTCCTCCTCAGCCTGAAAAAGAGATAAGAAAAAAACCCACCACTCATAAAGTGTTATTTAAAACACAAAAGAAACTTCATAAATGAAAAATGTTGTATGTATTACACAGGTCAACAAAGTAAATTTCAAGAGTTACTGAGACCACAACTCCTTTGCAGGGAACAAAGTGGAAAAAGCACAGAATTAAACGGAAGGTGCTGCTTTGGGTGACAACTATTTAACTTGTCTGTCATTGGAAAATCATTGGGAAATCTACATTTGTTTTAAGACAACCTAAGTTTTACTTTAATTATTTCTGAAATAATCATCATTTGTAAAAAGAAATCTGCTGTCCAATAATAGTGGCTAACTCTTAATTTAGGTAAGACCACTCAAATTTTGAAGTCTGGCCAAATAAGCTGATATTTGCAGGTTATGTTATGTACCTCAAAGTAAGTTTGCATACAAAATTTTGGAGCCCTAGCTTTAATAGAAAAAAAGTTATGACAGTTCAAAGTTTGATGTAAATTGCAGAAAAACTCAGATTTCATGAAACCCCCATTTGAAATGACCACAAAACAAAAACTATGAAACATACACAGTTCATCTTTGCTATGTCAACTCTCTGTAACACAATTATACTGCTGATTTTTTTTAAGGATCACAGATGCATAGAAAATGAAATACAGTCCTCTCAAAATAGTATTTTGTTCAAAATTTCAAACGGCAAGTGGTCAAAAACAGAATGTCTCTTTTGGAGTCTTGTAAAACAAAAACTACTTCATATACATCATCCAGATTTGGTATACTAGCTCTTTGGAGTATAGACATTTCCAGGGTGAAGTTTTAGACAATCTTGTTTAATAGATTTAGAAATAATAAATATAACATATGAAAAATATAGCTTTTTGCAATACAATCGCAAATAACGCTCACTTGTTGAAGAGAAAAATAGGTCAAATGAAACAGTTATTATTATAATACAGTGTTTCTAATTTCTATAACTGACAGCATGATCATTCTAACCTAAATAAATTCATAAATTATATTTTGCATACTTATGTGCATGTATTTAGCAATAACTGAATAAGTTGAATAATGCTCACCACATGTCATAACACTAATATGAACAAACCAAATAAATACTACAGTGCCTTAGGACCCAAAACGAACATTCTCTTACGACACCACATGGTTGTGATTAGGCACTATGACTATTTATAAACTATAATTGTAAATATTGAAATATTTACTACATGTAAGCAGGATGTCTTATGCTATTTCTTGTTGAATACATTTACTTTTGATACATAGACCACTTCTGTTAGCGTGACTCACGTTTTATGTTGTAGTCTGTCACCTGTATTTACTTACTATCCTGGTAGAATGTGTCAGTAGGCTGGAGCTATCTTCTAGAACTTTCACTCTTCTATTATACCTTATCTAGCATTCATCTTTCTAACATGTGTGGCCAGCCAGAAGGTGTGTTTTGGGGATTAGCTTAAGATTATGAGTGGCCCGGGGTGATGGAGAATTAATATCTTGCCCATTTCCCAGCAAAAGCCACACTTACCTGCTCCAAGAGCTTGCGCTTACTCATGCCTTTCCTGATCAGCTGCTTTTCTATCACCTGAGCATTAGCTGCATAGGAGTCTGCTATTTCTTTCTGTAAATTACAAGTAATTTTGTGAAAAGCATGGTTAACAATTAGAACAAGAGACATAAGCCATATAAGAAAAGGAAAAGAAACTGAACTGATCTGGAAGCAAAATGCAAATCAAAAAGTGCAAAATATCTCTTAAAGTAGTACAAATTACATGTTTATCAAGGTCAGGTACATCAAATCACAAAGTGCAAAATATTTTATAAAGTAGTACTATTTACTCATTTAGGTAATCAAATCACAAACTGCAAAATATACTTTAAAGCAGTACTAAATCACACAAATAACAAAATGCAAAACATGTTTTAAAATAGCACTAATTACATATTAGTCATTATTAAGTACATTAGTCAAAAGTGCAAATACTTTTTCAAGTCTAATAGTATTAATGACATGTTTGTCATTAGAATACATGTATCAACTACATCAAATGAAATGACTATGTCTGTTAATGTATAAAATGTAGTAAAAATAGATGCTAACTCAAGATCTTATTTACTTGCTCCTGCAATTGTTTTGCCTTGTACTCTTGTAAAGTGTATTAAATTTTCATGTTGCTTTAACATTATTACTTTAGATGAATGCCTGATTTGTGTATAGTTTTGATAGGGTTCATTTCTTTAAACTAAAAGGGTTGAATTAAAAATGTAATACTCAAATCATTTTCATGGAAGACAAATTGTTTTTTGTTAATTTTTTTTCTTGCATTTTAAAAAATTAAACGTTTTTGATAGTATCAGATTATTTTAATAACTGGAGTTAATACAAAATTTGGTTTATCTGCCACTTTCATTTCTTAAGGTATATAACTACAGTATTTCGAAATAACTTTCATCTTCTGTTCCCAAATATGCCATTTTTTAAAAAAGTTGTGCTCACACACTGGAGTGGAATATTTAGGCAATTGTGTCACTTATTGACTCAGAGAAATTTTGATTTTGATTGAATGAAATGACATTTAATTAGTACTTCTTAGTAACATATTGTTGTCATTTGATGTACATAATAATGACAAATGTGTAATTAATATTACTAGACTCTAAAACATTTTGCACTTTGTGATTTGATACAGTTATTTGATGTAGTTGATACTTTTGTACTTGCTTTATATTTTTTCATTTTCCATTGGATTCTTGTTTAACACTTCATAGGCATGTTGCTAATTTTTAATGTACATTATAGATGGCAAACATGCCCAATGGAAGATAATTATGCATAAACAATCATCATTTGTTCACTAATTTCTAATTTTGACAGAGTATATTGATGGAGGAACAGAAACACAATTTCAAAGAATAAACTTTTTAAAAGTTTACAAACAATGTCTTTTAAAGTGTTAAGAGACACAATCTCCGAAATGAAACATACGGAGTATGTAAATGGAATCAGCTCTGTATCTGTTAAAAAAAAAAAAAAAAAAATTACCTCCCTTTGACCACAGAATTACTGTTATTATTATATAAATGATTGTATTTCGGGAAGCACATAATGATAAAAAGCTCTGCAATTCTTTATTCACTGAAATAAGCAGCAGAATAAGAGGCATGAAAAAACAACACAAAGATTGCATTCAGTTTACAAATATTATTTATCAGCAAAGTGAGTTCTGCTTTGCCACGATTTAACAATAAAGCAAAAATAACAATCTGTTCAGCAGCTCTCTGCTTAAGCAGATGGTGATAAAGAAAAAATCAAAATGCCAGTTATGCTTGAATGGCAGATCAAAAACCCACTGATGGACAGGAAGAGAACAGTTAATGCTGTTGTGAAACTTTCACAGATATGATGCAAAAGGGAGATTTGAATTCTTTCTTATCAAATACGCAAGTTTCTTGGTTCAATTTAATTCAAACCCAGTGAATATCTATATCTATCTATCTATCTATCTATCTATCTATATATATAGTATGAGTGTTGCATAAACACACATGATTTATACATTAATACAACTCACATAAACATACAGAGCATAAGAAGAGAATGGAATTTGCTCAGTATGGCCAGATCAACAAACAAGAAAAAGAAAAAATGTTTTTGTGATTTTCTTCGTGCAACTTAGCATGCTGCTATTGAGAGTTTTTTTCATGAAACTTTAATACACAAGAAGGATAAAAGTTAAAACATAATTAAAAGTGAAATTTGAAAAGAAAAATTGTCTATATATTGTTTATGATTTTGTAATTTTTTATATCAATAAATTTATGATGCACTAGAGCACAAATCTGTTATTTACCAAGAGAGCTCTCATTGGTTTCTCTATATACACATAAATATATAGGCATTTTATCAAGTGATGATTCAAATAAATAGGGGAAAATAGGAGAAAAACATTTGACTGAAATACACAAAGCAGAGAAACAAAATTATAATTTTTTCAACTAAAAGAAGAGTAACTGGTAGATGCTGAGATATATATATATATATTTCTATTTTACTGTATGCATCACTCATTAATAATAATTAAAGTCTGTCTCAAAGTTGGTTGTGTACAACAAGTTTCTTTGTTTATTTTATGCAGTGTTATTATTTATCCTGTCCATTGCCTTTTAAACAAAGAAATTTTGGGGGAAAACATTTATTAGATTACTAATAACCCTGAACATGTAAAAACAATTTAAAGTTACGCTGATTAATTTATAAATATAATTATTCAGTCAACATTCACACAAAAAAATCCTTTAAGTAAACTAAAATATTTTACATGATTCTGAATATTTTTGTGGGGCCACTCACACAAACATGTGTTGTCAATAAAGAACAGAGTATACAAGAAAGAATATTGTTTTCAGCCCTCTGTTTGCACTGGTTTGTGTGCCTCTGCTTTTCAGACTGAATTTATAATCTCAACAAACAAAAGAATTCAAAAAGAGAAAGGGGACTTACAGCTTCAATCTCTTCTTCTTCTTCATCTACTGTTGAAACTGTGACAGAGCTAAACTTTCCCATGTTCTTTGTGTGCTTGGTCAGCGTTACCTGATGGTTAAACACACACACACACACAAATTATACACATAAAAATAACTGAGAGGTGGATTCTTTTAATAGAAAAAGGAGAAAATGTTAATAACAAGAAAGTGCACAGTTACCTGTAGAAATGCTTCTGACTATATTTTATATGTTGTCATATGTGCAGAGGAGAATGTCCATCTGTATAAGGTATTCTATTATAATTCTTAATCTGGTCTCTTTTTTTTTAAATGGAGCTACTAACGTCATAAAAATATATCATGTGAAATCAATGGCAAAGTTGCAGCCATAAAACTATAAGGAAATTGTAATTCTTTATGTTAAATATAGGAAAAAACGTTTACTTGCTATTAGGTTTGAATTCAAGTCAAGCAATTTTAAAAATTAGGTGATGCTTTTCCTAGCAAATTTTTCCTATACTACACTAGATTTAAAAAATAATAAACATTTATAACAAGTTAATTTCTGTAAACATACAATGTAATCAAATATGCAGAATGCATATTAATGGGCAAAGATACACTTCCCTTGCTTTGTAGTAATAAAGAATCACCCAACAGTGTATAAACTAAAGAAGAAATGCAAAGTAAAATGTACATGGAAATAAGGCTATAAGGACAAACATTCTTTATGAAAACCTTCATCTGCAATGAAATATTCAGTTTTTCTAACATGCTTTTACAGTATAAGACTGTCACCATCAGATACTTTGCATAATAAAAAAGGAAGCACTTGTTAGTTGTTAAGTTGTTTTAAAGACTTTTCCTTTCAAATTTTAATGTAAACTAAAAACTTTACTGGAATACTCGAAAGAGCCTTAAAGCAGTGAATTTTGGGACACACACACTCGCACGCACGCACGCACGCACGCACGCACGCACGCACACACACACACACACACACACACACACACACACACACACACACACACACACACACACACACACACACACACACATACACACACACACACACAGATAGATGAATTTGTCTTTACTACAAAGTAATGAACAGAGTAATTCAGTTCTCACCTTCTTTGGTTCTGCCAATTGACTGTAAACATCAGTCTTGATGCCTTCACTCTCACGCTTGATTGCCCCATCCACTACAAACATTATGGTGCTGTTACCTTGGTGATGATAATAAAGCCAGAGACCACACCTTTTTGGACAGCAGTAGGAACCATTATTAATTTCATGGCAATTCAGTACACCCATTTAGTGAACAAAATAGATAACAGGAGAAAATTAATCCATCCTGAAAATGTTTTAATTCTTTTTATCATACTTTTGTATTTTAAAATGTTTATAAAGTAAATAAAATTTAAAATTAAACACATGAGTCTCAAATACATAAAAGTGTAACGGAGAATACAAAAGTAAAGAAGCAAAGTTGGTTTCACATTATTACAGAAATGCATGATACTGTAAAATGAATTCTACATTTAAAATTTCAAGAATGCAAGTAAAAACTGCTATATATTACTTTACATAGGATGGAATTTGTGAGATTATCTCCCTTACACAGACACAGGCAGACTGTGGATGTGACTTCATAGTCCATCTTACTGGCTAAGTTTTAATGTTTAATTGTGGGTAATAAATTTATAAAGACTAAAATTTAACATTTTCAGTTCCAAAGTATCAACAACAAAAAAATCATTCTCTTAAAATGTTGTTATAGGATTATTTTCCTACTCAGAATATAGTAAAGTTATAGTAAATGTTTTTGTTTTTTTTAAAATCAGTAATCAGAATAAACTTTATATGCTTGACAGTTCCTGTGCTTGACATTATAAAAATAAAAAAACAAAAACAAATGATAAAATCTCAAGTCCTACATTTAAACATGCTAATGTACATAATTTGTTGGCATAAATATTCCTTAATGTTGTTAGTTTGTTACTGTAATCACCATGAACAATACAACAGTATCATTTCAAGCATATGAGAAAATAACATTTCTGGTACTAATCTGACACACAATTTAATTACTCTATGATGTAATATAGCAAAGGCAGTATACAAAATATGAAGTAATTATATGTGTATGTGTAATTATATAAGCAGAGAAAACTCTGGTCTATTACCTTTTGCATTTCTGTCTGTATTGCTTCTCAATTCCTTCAGGCCTGTAATTATTAATTAGGGATATTACAATCTGTCAACAATACATAGCTCCCACTCCCAGACAATCAACAGTGCTAAAAATGAATGCAGTATATATATATTTACACAAAAGTTATGAGATAAAATTATAATTTCTGAATAGTAATAATGAATTAACACTAATTCAATCAGGCACAAGAGAAAAGTTCCAAATGTCACCCTTACCTCCTTATCCCCCAAAATAAAAAAATTAATAATTTTTAATACCTTGTTCATTCTTTTTCAAAACTCTAGCAACAACTGTAATGTTTTTAAAAAATACCCAAGCGAAGTCCTTCTCCAGAGATATATTTTTAAAAGACTTTTATTTCCAATTTTACTTTCCTGAAATTAATTAGGACTTTTTTTTTTTTAACAACCCTTAATAGTTAATGACAGGACAGAAAGGGTGACATAAGCAAATTTGACAGTGTTATTTTCCTTATACTGTTATAATATGAATATGCTCTGTTGTCCTTACTGCTTCACAGCAGTGAAGAGCTTAATAACATTATTGCAGAGTGAAAATTATACATCTAATCCATACTGTTAAAGTATTAGGTAGTTTCTAAAATCATGTGACTCAATGACTGGCCTGATTTTTTTGCAATGTTTAAGTGCCAACAAAATTTATTAGATTGTGCAATGGTCTGCTCTGTTGCTGTGTTAATATATTTCACTGTTTCAGTTATGTAAGTGCAGCTGCAAAGTTTCATTTTCAATTATCCCCTTTATTCCACCCACCCACCCATTTCTACCCCTTAATGCGGAGGTCTTCTCAGACCCATTTTATTTAAATGGTAAGCAGCTGCTGTATCCAGCAAGGGTTTCTTATTGAAGGACAATTAACCTGCTTTGGACCTTCACTCATCCAAATTCAAATGCTTTAATATATAGTGTGGGGTTGGAAGCAAATGTTGCCTATACACACATGGAACAGCATATCTGAAGAACAGCCCCAACCATTGAATGTATAACTCTGTCATATTGACTTTTGAAGGCATCTCATGCTAGTGCACAAAAACAATGGCTGTATATACAAGTTGGAAAGGGAGGGGGGCTACACTTCAGAATTATCAGATTTATTCTAATGTTTGAAAACTGCAATAGCAATGAGATTTTAATCAGTGCTGTAATGATCAGAGCAATGTTTTTGAATAAAGTGGCAAATTAGGTTAGTTGAATCTAATTAACAATAACAGGAGGAAGATGTAAGCATTTACTTGTGTAACATTAATAAGTAAAAAAAATACAGCTTAAAATTGTCCCAAAGTGCTGAATAAAAATACAAGAACATGTAAATGAATTGTAAAGAAATCAAATTAGAAATATCTTGAGCCATTGTTTTTTACATTCATTACACTTAGAATATTCTTAATAATGAAGTTAAGGTGGAAATAAAAGCAAAAGAGTGCATAATGCTCAGAGTGTTGTCTATGTTTTGTATGCTATGTTGTGGTATCATATGGTTCAAGTTAGTTTCAGAGCAAATTAGCCCCACTGAATCAGCACCTAATATGACTGAAACCAAAAATAAACCTCATCGTTCATTATTATCATGGTTAAAATAGTTAATCAGTTTTATTTCTGAAGGTAACTTTATCCACTTTAGTTTAAGAGCATACAATCTTGTTCCATTTCAAAGCATGAACATTTTGCCCACCTTTCCTAACTCAGTGTAACTGCTCAAGAAGTAATTTTATCTGCCCAGGAATGTTAATTACTACATTATACTATAGTTTATACATGCGGTTACAGCTATTCACTGGAATTTAATATCATGCCTTCTCAAGTAGACAATATCATCAGGGTCACAAGTCAGTTTGTGTGCATGCTTTGAACCATCTATAACCCGAGAACCATCCCTTTTTCGCAGAGGCAGTTTTTCCAGTGGACAGTCTGAAAATAAACAAATGAGTCATGGTTTCAGTTTTGAAGTTCATTACCCATACAAGCATGGCAGGTATTTGCAGATGCAAAAGAAAAAAAGAAAATACTTGAAAGTGAACTAGATATGGAATAAAGAAACAAACAAGAAAATATTCTACAATGAAAGACAGGTGGTTTGAAGAAAAAGGTATGTTTTACGGGTTTTTATGGAAGATTATAAAACATGACCAAATCAAGACTTTAAACTGCATTTCATTTTAGGTTGTAGATTAGTGGAGAGAATCCTGAAATAGAAAGAACACTAGCTGTGTCTTGGTCATGATGGAAAGACTAAGAATACAAGTGTCAGAAAAGTATACATGCTCAGATGATATGTATATGGGTGAATTTTGACAGGATGTTGGGCTGGAATCAATCAGTGAAATGCTTAAGAAAAAGGTGACCACTTGTCCTAAACTGATAATCATTCTGAAAGTTATGAAGAAGAGGAGCAGTATTTGGAATTTTTATGGGCTTTCAGTTTCAGACCAAGAATAGTAAGAGTAATCTGAGGTGACATTTTTAATTTATTGAGATCTACAAAGCTGGCAATTTGCTGAGCCAAACAGATGAGCGTTGCAGCAATAAAAATTTGATAGCACAAGTGATCTTATAATTAAGAGAGAGATGATGGCTTGGCTTTAAACTAAGAGATGGTTAACAAGAGCTGATTCACCTCTAGGCATGAAAACTATGATGCCCTACATTTTAATCAACACATATGTGTAATGAGAAAGTACTATTGAATATGACATCCAAATTTCTCTAAAGTCTAAGACTTAAACAAATATGATGGAAATACCACCTGCTTTTAACTAGCATTCAAATACAGCTCAAACTTTACCCCATTATATTAGTATTAACAATTCTTATTATCTGAATTCTGATACACCTTCTGTGGATAAGTGGTCATAAGAACAAATCAAGTACCGATCTAATCAATGTGTTATTTATTTTTTAAGTTTAATTCAACAATTATGTGTATAAAATACAAATAAGTAAGTAAACCAAATAAATAAATTAATTGAATATGTACATACCAAGAATGAGAGACATCTGACCGCAGATGCAATAATAAACATACAAAGGTTTCTCTCCTTGATATTCTTCTTGATCCTTGGTGTCTGTGCAGACGACACTCTTTGAAACAACCTTAGGCATTTTTGTTTAATATTATAAGTTTATCTTCAATCGTGTAAGTTGTTTATATAATCACTATTTTGACACGTTAACAGAAAGATTCTTAATACAGTTACAAATCACATTTAAACTGTTAATGTAGTTCCGAGGCATAGAAAATGTTAGAGATAACTCTGGATTGACTAAGAGAGCGCGACAAACGTAATCAAAATATGTGTAGTCAAGTTTTACTCTTCAAAAATAAAAAATAAAATAATATGAGGTAATTAAATTTATACAAGGAATGCTTACGCACATTTATGTTGTCTTCAAGAGTTAGGCCTCATAAATAAACTATAATAAATATGAAACACAACAACATATTTATACTTCAAAGTATGCAAGTAGCTGCGAAAGCCATATATGACGTAAAACACGTAAAGCGTGTCAACAAGTGAAATCCATCTGTTACTAATAGGAAGTCATTTATGTGAATTTTCTTAACAATGAGCTTGCAAGGTGTTAAAAATGACGAGCTACAATTTCCTTTTTGTCCCAATGCTAGTGAGAAATACGAAAAACTTGCCAAAATTGGACAAGGCACATTTGGGTAAGTTGCTATTTTCGTGACCCGTCTGTGTTTCATAGCAGACGACACACCTACAAGAGACCCTTGTCATAATTCAAGCTTATAGTATTTAAAGTTATTTTAACTACTTTTCTGAGCAATCGTGTAATCTTTATAATGTATGCAATGTTTGTTTTGTTTCAGAGAAGTTTTTAAAGCCAGAGAACGAGCGACGAAATCGAAACTTGTAGCCATGAAAAAAGTATTGCTTGACAACGAAAAAGAAGGAGTGAGAGCAGTTTTTTTTTTTGTTTGTTTTTTGTGCTTGTTTCATCCAGCCTTTTCCCCCCAATCTTTTATCACATACCCTTATTTATTTTGAATTAGTACCATATCTCCAAACCCAGCCCTTAAACTTGCTGATTTCTGTGCTGTGATATACGCTTTTAAATAAACTGCACGTTACTTTTGTTGGTAACTCTTTGAACATTCATCATAACTGATCGCTAAATACTAATTTAGTAATTATGTTTTTTCAAATTTCATATATAGTAAGTTAGTAGTAGTAACTTTCCATTGATGATGTAAGAGTAGATGATAAATACACTATGACAATAAATCATTTAGGAGCTTGCCGATTAAAAGGCATGAAATATAAATATTGTTAAAATCAGATTTTTTTAGTATCAACTACATAATCATTTCTATATATTACTTTTAATTTTAGTTAAAAATATATTACAATGTAATAAAATATTGACTGTCTTCTTATTCTGCTTGAAAAATATATTGTCAACACAATACATTTTCTAAAGTTTGTATTAATTTTATGAGTGAAGAAGTGCACCACATATTTTTTAAATCCTTTTTTCATTTTTATCAAGTTTAATTATTGCAACAATTATAAACACAATACCTATAAAGGTCAACTTTCAAGGCATATAGTACTGTGTTTGTGTGTTTGTGTGTGTGTGTGTTTATTTTAAATTATAAAGTTTGTCCATTGTAATGCAGAAAACACTAGCAGAAAATATTGATGTCTACTACTTATTTAAATGTTTCATTCACATTCTTTTCATATTTGTTCATTAAAGCTTATCTTTTGAATCTTCTTCACCCTTAGTTTCCCATCACAGCACTGAGAGAAATCAAAATCTTGCAGCTACTGCGCCATGATAACATTGTGCGATTGATTGAAATTTGTCGAACTAGAGGTAAAATGCATTGTTTATTTTGCTATTTTTATGTTTTGTATTTGTCAGGATTTTGATGTAACTGTAGTTATAAAGGTGAAAGCAGCAATAATTACTTTTTCATTAAAAATAAAATTGAAATTGTTGATATTTATGATATATATTAATTAGCTGCTGTTAGTGGGTTCATCTTTTTTTAGTTTCAGCATAAATCACGAGACTACTATAAAAATGAAAATTATTTGAGGGGGTGAATGAAAGATTGGATGGTAGCTTTATTGATAAGCAGTGTAAATCTTTACTGTTAATGAGTGCAAATCTTCCCAAAAAAATTTAAAATTAAGAATGTTATCAACTCAGATATGCACTTATAGTCAGAAACTTAGATAAACCTATAAATATATTATTATATACTTTACCTCTTCAGTGAGAGAAACATTTTATTTTTTAAATTTTAATTTGTTTAATTTTATTTTTATATCTGAAAATGATAAAGTTATCTTTTTTGGCAGAAACACATAATAAGCCTACTAATAACCATTACATTCTCTTAACTTCAGTTCTTCTTCATATTTTAAACTCATTTAATTTTCTTAGCATGATCGTATTTAACCTGGTAAAATAATTGTTACATTTTATGACTATACAGAGGAGCATTTATTATGCTGGGTTTATGCTCAACAGATGGCACATCAACCCAAAATTAAGTAGTCAGAATTACTCTTAATCTGCACATTTTTTGAAGTTCAAATGGGTTCCTCTAGAACAAATCAGTGAGTCTTTGGTTAGCATCAAATGAAGTAATTAACTTGCATTTGGGAGACACATTGTACGAAAAATACCTGGATTTAAATACACTAGAATCACACTTAGAGTGGCAGGATGTGTTCATTGTGTATGAAATGTTTAAGTGTGTATGGTAGAAATTACATTAGTTAATTGTGCATATGATTCCACTGTTGTTTAATGTATGACATTTCATTCTTATTTCATCTCAAGTTTGTTTGTGTGATGTAATTATGCCTTTATTAAAATGCTATATGAAATGTGAGTATTTTTAATGTGTTCAAGAAAGGAAACACTTTTTGTAAATAAATTTTTGAAAAAGAAACTTTCTGCTGTAGTTGTTATTAGAAGGCATGATACTTTGATCTGTATTTCATTACCAATTAACACACCTGGAAAATGCTTTCTTTGTGTTTCAGCTGGGCCCTACAATCGATACAAAAGTACTTTCTACCTGGTCTGTGAATTTTGCGAGCATGATCTTTCAGGGTTGCTAAGCAATTTAAATGTGAAATTTACTCTTGCAGAGATGAAAATGTTAATGCAGCAACTTCTTAATGGACTGTTCTTTATTCATAGTAATAACATTCTTCATCGCGACATGAAGTCTGCCAACATTCTAATTACAAGATCTGGCATTCTAAAGTTGGCAGATTTTGGCTTAGCTCGTGCCTACAGCCTGCATGGAAAAGGACCAACACGCTACACTAATCGAGTCGTGACCTTATGGTACCGCCCACCAGAGCTGCTTCTTGGAGCACGAGAATACGGCCCAGCCATAGACCTGTGGGGTGCAGGTTGCATCATGGCTGAATTATGGACCCGCACTCCCATAATGCAGGGGAATTCTGAGCAGCACCAGATCCTGCTGATTAGCCAGCTTTGTGGCTCCCTTACTTCTGAAGTGTGGCCAAATATTGAGAAGATGGAGTTGTATGGAAAAATTGATCTTCCTCAGGGCCTCAAGCGCAGAGCCAAAGAACGGCTCAAACCATTTGTCAGGGATCAGTATGCAATTGACCTAATAGACAAGCTGTTGACCATTAATCCTGTGACTCGCATAGACAGTGACACAGCCTTGAATCATGAGTTTTTCTGGTCAGACCCCATGCCTGCAGATTTGGCACCAATGCTGTCGAAGCACAACACGTCAATGTTTGAGCTGCATGCTCCAAGGAGACGAGGACAGTGGATTCATCCAGTCCACTCTCGGCCTGTGGCTCCGGCAGCTACCACTCAAGATTTCGAACGCATATTTTAAACATTTTAATGGAAAACATTTCCTCTTTAACAAGTATATAATATGTATATCTGATTGGATGTGAAATTGAGAAATGTTTCCTGTGATGAAAAGTTCTGTGATGGACTTTTGTTTGTTTGTTGCCTATGGCAAGTTGGACAGGAATGTTTATCTCTGTGGAGGAGGACTAATGGGGGACCTAAGTTTGGTGATCAAAGCTTGGACACATATTACAATACATATGTGAATATATAGGTATTCTGCAACCATGCATTCACATACTTATGCTCACAAACAGACAAATCTAAAATAGTTTTATTGCATGCTGCATATCCTGATTGAAAGATGTGAGACTGTAAATGAATTAGAGATGAAAAAACAGTTCTTGACACAGCTAGTAGATGATGCCATTTGATGTTGGGACTATGATTTAGCATTTTGAAACAAATCACTAATTGTGGATGTTTTCATCCACTGAAAGAAAATACACACCTCTTATAAATGGTTTTCATTTAATCTCCTGAGGACGACTTCATTGAGACTGTAGTTTTGTTCTTGAAGTTGAAAGCTCTACTTAATTGATTGAAAATGACTATTTATAGTCAAGTGTGTTTTTGATGCACACACATTTATTTTTAAATATATATTTCAGTTTGAATAGCACTAACTCTATTTTTAATGTGGCTGATATGCTATTAATTAACAGGTTTAATTGTAAACAACATTTGCATCTGAAATGCATGTCTGTTAGAAAAAAAACAACCAAAAACACAAAAAAACAGAATACAGTTGATTGATTTTATTATACAAAAGTTCATTTGCATATTACATCACTTATACAGCATTTACTAATGTTATAGTTCTCAAACTTGATGACTCTATATGATAC
Organism: Sinotaia quadrata; assembly: GCA_028829895.1. NCBI lineage: Eukaryota > Metazoa > Mollusca > Gastropoda > Architaenioglossa > Viviparidae > Sinotaia > Sinotaia quadrata. The sequence goes on from CM054180.1 coordinate 116,443,765, forward strand.
ATTATAGTAATGAAGAATCCCTGCAATAATAGAATGCAGCTAAATTCATGCATGAAAATAAAGAAAAGGTAAATCCTGTAGTTGTGTAAAACTCAATTTTGCATCTTTGAAATTCACACACAGTTGTTCACTGCCATTGGCAGGCGCCAGATATCAAAGTCCATTGCTTTCAGACCCATGTTGTATTAAACAAACCTGCATTTAATCATGCAAAATTAATTCTGATGCACATTTGTGCCTTATATTATTTGATGAAAAATGTTAAATTTCTCTGTTTTCTTTCTTGTTAGGAGTCATTCTAAAATAATTGCACACATCACCACAAATATTCACCAGATATAGTCTCATACCTCATTAAAGATTTTTTTTTTTTAAAGTTTTAATCTCTATACAGACATTATTTTATATAAAATGCATGTATAAATATATCATGATATTCTGATCATAATCTTAAAAGTTTGAGGTTGCTAGCCTTTTGTGTAATGAACAGTGGTAATGGTTTTGAAACTGGAGTGCAGGCATTTGTAAGCAGAAATAACTTTTAACTATAATCAGAATTAATTATTGCTGTATAAAATTATCTGTTTAATAGTTAGTATAAAACCTGTTTAAATATTCAGAGATAAACCACTATTTAAAAAAAAAAAAGAAGAGATTTTTTCACTATTTGAACTGGCAGGAATTGTTATGGTCAATAAACTGAAATTGCGCTTGTCCTCAGCTAACTTTTGGGGTGTTAACTCAGATTTTCTTCCTCCTCCAGTTTCAATGATTATGCAACCTCCATATTAATTGTTTAACAGTAGTTTGTGTTGAATTTAATTCTGTCTTTCTCTCTCACTGTTCAGGATGAACCTTACAAACTTTAATAAATTATATATATTATTTAAAAGCTAGATGCCTTGGCAGCATGCATTTGACTCATGTTGGTATAATCCTGCATCATGGGAAAATGTCCAGTAGATATGTGTAGTGTTTATATAATATATATATATATGTTTGTATGTGTGTGTACATGTGTAATTGTTTTTGATTTGACAGGCATATGTAATATAGCATAGTGCATGTATATGATACTGCAATGTCCCAGTTAATACTGCCCTGTTAGTACTGTTTCATTATAGCATGCTTGCTTAGTAACTCCTGAGAATTTGATCCAAGTAATGTTGGTGTATCTATGATGCAAAGGAAAAGCATTTACTTGAATGTGAAACTGCAAGTGTTAAGAAGGTAGATTGAAGCTAGTTGATATGGGGACTTCCTTAAATTTGACAATATCTGCAGAAAGAACAATTATAACAGTGCAGAGGAGATAAGAGCTGCTACAACTATGACTTCAAAATTTTCAGCAACCAAGGTAACTTGAGCAAGAAACTATATGCTTGAAGAAATGGAAAGCAGGCTTAGTAAAACTCAAGAAAAATCAATCAACTCCTAAAACCTACACCATCAAGAGTTCAAGGTTCACAGAAGACCCACAGCCTGTTTTTTTTTTTTTTTATAAATTATAATTAGTGGTTCTAATGAAAAGAATTGCTCCGTAAAAAGTTCATTATTGTTCTAAATGACTGAATTTGAATTTTCATCTATCTAAAATAAAATACATATGTAACGCTGTTTGGTCAGTGCTCCATATTCTAGGAACATATCTTGAATGCCAAGTGGGTTATTACTCTCTCACATATATATAATTACTGACAGCAGTTTAACTTTTTCAGGGTCATAGCAATTCTAATGCTATTGAATCTTGATAAGGTGGTTGATGCAGAGCTTTGGCAATAGTCTGTAACACATATGATGAATTGCTTTAAAAATGCCCCATTTAAATTAGTTTAGCATTAAAACACATGAATATTAAAGACACTTTACTTTCATGGTATAAATCAGATTGCAAAGAATGAGTTATATACTCTCTCTATTTTATATGTATATAAAGAGTATGCAAATAAATAAAATGAGATTGTCTTCATTTGCTTGTATGATTACAAATTGTAAGCAATATTAGTTCTTGAGCAAGATAGGGATGCAAAGAAATAATTGAGTTAATAACAACCCTTAGATAGCTGCAAAAGTAAAACCAGGAAATTGTCATTGATTGCAGTGAACTTTATAGCCTAAATATCATATATAAAAGATGAGTAAACATTATTGCTAACATTCTAGGCATACGTAAGATGATAAGCCCCAAATCCTGACATATGCTTTTCTGAGAATTTAGGAAGAAATGCTTGAATTTTGAAGCAAGCCATGCTTACTGAAATGCAGCAGTAGACTGTTGAAAGTGGTTGCCTTATTTCTATTGCATTTTTGTGTGTCTGACATTGTTTCTAAGGGCATGCATGTTTGTGATTTGCCTTAGATTTTTTGTAATTGCAGCTATTGTGTAAGAACAGAATTGAAATATAAAGTAAATACAAACAACAAACCACGAAAAATAATAATAATAAAAATTAATAATGTGATAACAAGCAGCTACTGTATATGGCACTATTTTTACTGGACTCCAATACATATATATGTTTTAGTAACCCTTCTGCAGCTAATGGCTCGAATTGAGATGCACACACTTGTAAACTTACATTATACACAAAAGCACTTTGCTGTTAGTGTACATTCACATTTCATACACATTTCAAATACATTCACATTTTACAAAAGTTTATTATCTATGCATATCTAGAACATTTACAACATTCCAATTTTTATTATTTAAAAAAATTATTAATTAATGTTTACCTGCTCTATTTACTTGGAATATGCGCTGTACATACATGAAAGATACAGTTACTAAAGAAAGCTATCAATTTAAAGGTGATGTTTCATTATTCTATTACAGAGAGAATTATTTTCTTTTTAAAAATTGAATCTTTCGTTAAGTCAGCATTGGTGAATGGTATACTTGTTATTTTATTTATTTTTTATTAAGTTTAAAATTTGTGCTAAGTGTGTTTGAATATACAGTTAATGTTTATAATTATCAAGAAAAACATCTTTTTTCTCCTACTCCTCACATTCAAATTTAGTATATAGTACATGTTTTAATTTTATTTCTTTTTTGTAGGAGAAAATTCACTGTGTGTGTGTGTGTGTGTGTGTGTGTGTGTGTGTGTGTGTGTGTGTGTGTGTGTGTGTGTGTGCGTGTCTTGATGTATTAATCTACAAGTTTCTGAAACAATAATGGTCTTTTCTGTTTACCATGTTAATTGTAGATTAAAAAAGAAATTTTGATCATATGTAAAAGTAAAATTCAACCTTTATATCAGTGTACCAATAAACAACATTTATTCAAGCAAAGTCCAGTGAGTTTATCAGTTTATGCTTTATAGTGTTATTATTTTTTATTAACATTGTATTATTAGCTTTTCTCAATTTTTTTCCTTATTATAAAATCCATGGATTTTTTTTTTTTAATATATATATTTGTACTAGTACCAGAAATTCACTGCTGTAATTTGTAACTAATAATATTATGTATATATTGTGTGAGAGAGATAGAGAATAGTTCAGCTCTAAGGAAAAACTACACTGACATCCCTAATTACAAATATCATTTCCAAGGTTTTATTAATTCTTTTGCATGCGTGTGTTGTTTTTTTTAAATTAAAAAATATACCTGTATACCAAAATATCAGTAGCTTGAGAAAAAATTGAACAGTGAGATTTTTAGTAAGATTCTCACAAGTCATGTTTGCACTGGGTGCATTTAATGGCTGAAAAGAACGGAGAAGACTGAAGAGACTGTTTTTTTAGTTCTCTGCAGCTAAATTACCAGTTATTTATTAGAATAGTTCAAACGGTAGAATAAATAAATGTAAAAGCCATTTCTCTTATACAAAAAAAAAAGATGATGTCACTGGTCTGAATACATATATAGTTGAACAGTAAAAGTGACACACTGAAATCATATTTTATTATGCAATAATTATTTCGACATTAGAGGTGATGCTCGGGCTGCCCACGATGCACGATTTCAGGGGACGCAATAAGCAATTAGTTTCATACAAATCAGCTGAAAAAGAGGATTGCTTCCCTTACTCCATTCTTCAAATTATCTGTCAGCGTGGATGCGACCTGCAAAAGACAAATGCTTACCTTAACTGACATAACAACAGTTAGCAACAGCTTTGCTAATTTTCGCTAAGTAATGGCAGCGCGCAGCACTTTTCTCGGCACTGCCAAGAGCAAGGTTGTCGTAATGTAGGGGGCGCTTCCGGCTTCTGCAAGGTGGATAGATTTACTGCTTATATATTTAAACATTCGTATGCATAAACCACTACAACTCATACTGAATGCTCTGTTCTCCGTTTACTTCTGGACAAAGAACTACAATATATGCAATTTTTGTTTTAAAGTGTCAAATTATCATGGGAGAAGCTCAGTGACTTTTTTTTACAATCTTTACGTCAAAATTATTATTATTTTATTTTTACCCAGACTGAGATAATCGGCCGCTGCAGGAAATTCTCAACTGGAAATTCGCTTGCTTATTTCCCATGTTCTAATGTTCACAATTCATCAAACAAGCTGGAAGATGTGTAAATAATTGTAATAGTGGAAGATGGAGGGGGGGGGGTATTGATATTTAGGAGCGTATAGATCCACAGTTCAGGTCCCCACGAAGAGGGTAGCCACTGGAGCTTTTCTCACCCGATCCAACCTCAATGAGAAGCACCCGCACTGTACTGCCAGTGGGGTGAGGCTATACAAGCTACAGATCTAGACAAAGTTAATCGTATTTTAGCAGATTACAACTGAGCACAACTTTAGCATTCAATGTCATTTCTGACAATTAAATTTGGATTGTTCGGCAAGTAATGTAAGGCATTATTTTCAAAACATAAATCGATCGCCTAAGCTAGTGGACACTTTACCTGTAACTGTATTGAAACTTAACACCCCAGCCCTCATTACTCTGACTGCCCGCCCGCCACACACACACAAGGGCTTCTACTCTTCCAGGGTAGCCGTCCTCGGAGCAGCCAAGGGAAGGAACTTAATTAGGGCATTTTCGCATTTAACAGTTTCTCTAAGCCTGGATGATTTAAAAATAATATATCAAGGCACAAGAATAACTGATTTGCATTTTCAAGTCACCTGGCGCAATTTCCACATCGAGTCTCCGGTGACTTAAGTTTTGCCGCTAACAGGGCGGGGCTCCCTACTGAGCGCTTTTCAGCACGGGACTGCTATTTATTAGAACGCTGTGTGTGTGTTTGTGTGTTTTTGTGTGTGTGTGTGTGTGTGTGTGTGTGTGTGTGTGTGTGTACGTGCGCGCACGCGCGTTTGCGTGCATATATGGGATTGATGATGGTAAATGAATTGTACGAGGTGGAGACGGGAAAGCCTTAGAATAGAGAGTCGTACAACCCGCATCAAGACAAATTGTGTACAACCCACATCAAGACAATGTGTGGCCAACCCGCATCAAGACAAATTGAGTACAACCCACATCAAGACAAAGTGTGTACAACCTACATCAAGACAAAGTGTGGCCAACCTGCATCAAGACAAATTGTGTACAACCCACATCAAGACAAAGTGTGGCCAATCCGCATCAAGACAAATTGTGTATAACCCACATCAAGACAAAGTGTGGCCAATCCGCATCAAAACAAAGTGTTGATAACCCCCATCATGACAAACTGTAAACAATCCGAAGCAAGTCAAAATGCGGCCAACTCGCATCGAGACAAGGTGTGGCCAGCATGCATCAAGACACACTGTGGACAACCTTCATCAAGATAAAGTGTGGACAACTCACATCAAGACAAAGTGTGGACAACCTTCATCAAGACAAAGTGTGGGCAACCTTCACCAAGACAAACTGTGAAAAACCTTTATCAAGACAGTGTGGACAACCTTCATCAAGACAAACTGTGAAAAACCTTTATCAAGACAAAGTGTGGACAACCTTCATCAAGACAAACTGTGAAAAACCTTTATCAAGACAAAGTGTGGACAACCTTCATCGAGACAAACTGTGGACAATCTTCACCAAGACAAGCTGTGGACAAAGTGTAGTCAACTCGCATCAAGACAAAAGGTAGACAACCCGCATCAAGACAAAAGGTGGACAACCCGCATCAAGACAAACTATTGCTGATCTGTACCGACACTGTTTAGAAACTAGTGATAATCTGCATCGACACTAGCGATAACCAAACATCAAGACAATCTAGTAATGAAAATATTCCTTTACGTATCAGCTGAACTTTCAAGAGAAGCTAGCAGGCGATCTGGCAGACACCTGGCATATGCTTCTGATAGCTAGGCTTCTATAAATTACTAGCAAGATTGTATCTTTGATATTGCCTGCAATCACCTCGACATATAACAAAGTGGATTATGTTGTGCTCCTTCAAACTAGCTCGCTGCTAGCTGATAGATAAATATATGGATTTTGTTGTGCTCCTTCAAACTAGCATGCTAATAGATAAACACAGATTCTGTCTCCCAAAATTTGTGGAGAAAGAGTTATATTTAATGATTACGTTAAATAAATAAAAACGAAGCCTGGAATGAAGACTGTGGTTGAGTCAAAATGGTTCTACAAATGTTATTTTTGGTTGAGTCAAAATGGTTCTACAAACGTTATTTTTGGTTGAGTCAAAGTGGTTCTACAAACGTTATTTTTGGTTGAGTCAAAGTGGTTCTACAAACGTTATTTTTGGTTGAGTCAAAGTGGTTCTACAAACGTTATTTTTGGTTGAGTCAAAGTGGTTCTATAAACGTTATTTTACGTTCTGTTTTTAAATTGTTCAGTAGAAGCGAAAAGATGAACAAAAGCTCTGTTTGTCTTCAAAAATAATTTTCTAGAAAAGGTTTAACGAATGATGACCACAATGACCACTGTTATCAGTGTACCAAAGCGATCGTCTGCATCGAAACCGTTATGCAAGACTTTGCGCTTTTCATCCGATGACTGACGAGGGCGGAAATAAATAAATTGTTGTCTTGTTTCAATACGTTCTGAAATTAAAATTCCCTCAAAATTATTTTTAAAAATGCGTTCATAAACCCTATGCTTATAGATATTTTTGTTTTTATCTTTCGGCATCAGTTGTCTGGAGCTACATTATCCTCTGATACAAAAAAAATCTTTGCTTCAATGCTGCGCATGAACTTTAAAAACTCAGAATCGGTCTATCGGACATTTATGTATCTAGTTTGCACGTGACGGCCGTCATGCGTGACAAGAACTTCACAGAAAGTCAGCCAAAAGACTTACCTCTCGCTGATTCTGTTTTTGAAAACATTGAAACTTGGCAAAAATGAAATTACATCGTACAAACACAGCAAAATGAAATCAGTCATATCATCAGAACCAGGTGAAATAATGTCATATAACCAAAAACAAAATGAAATCACATCATAAAACAAAAAAACAAAACAAGGTGAAATCACGTCATAAAGCAAAAACAAAAACAAATCACATCATATAACCAAACCAAAATGAAATCACATCATAAAACTAAAACAAGGTGAAATCACGTCATAAACAAAAAAAAAAAACCCAAGATGAAATCACATCATCTAACTAAAACAAAACATAATCACGTTATGTTCACGTTATATAAGCAAAGCAAGATGTAATCACAAAACAAAATATAAACACGTTATATAAGCAAAGCAAGATGCAATCACAAAATAAAATATAAACACGTTATATAAGCAAAGCAAGATGCTATCACAAAACAAAATATAAACACATTATAATTATTTAAATAAAACAAGGTGAAATCAAGACATATCTAATCCAATATGAAATCTGACAAAATGAAATCTCGTCATTTATCAAATTAACAAGCAGTGGGTGGGGGTGGTTGCATTAGTTTCGTTCTTCTCCAGGATTTCCGTGAGAACTTTCGTCTTAGGACAAACTCGGTCTTGAATAGCTCGGGGGGAGGGGGGGATTGCTTCCCCTTACTATAGTCTAGGGTCCCAACCACCATGTGGACCGCTCAACATCGACCCCTCTTCCACCTCGTCCCCAAAGACGGGACGTATCAGAAAGTTGCGGGAGTATTGTGTTCACTATTGATTTTTTTTAAAATTAAAATTATATATTAAAAATAGAAAGCAGTGAACTAAATACTGGACAAAGAGCAGTAAATTATTTACACCGATGCGCTTCTTCGGAGGGGAACATTCGCTTTTGACTGTTAGTGTAATCATAGTAAAGACATACCATACAACAACTATTACAGCAACAACAACATAAAATGTAAAGATTTGTTCCTGGTTTTTGCTCTTGAAGAGCTATTGGTTGGTGGGCGAGACGCGAATATACGCTTAACTGCACATTTGTCTCCCCTGGGTCAAGGAGACGGCGCTAATCCAGCCTAGGAATAAACTTCCATGGTTGAATGAGCAAGTACAGCTGACAACACAAAGATGAGATGGCAGCTGCTGTCCCAGAATGCCCTAAACACCAACGTTGCAAGACAAGAAGAACCACACACATAATCAAAGTGATTAGCTTGCATTGATATAATTTCATATAAATAAAACATAATGCTTGGCTCCACTTCTCTTCAATGTCTGCAGCGCGCGTCTGATGGGCGAATATGACTATACATAAATTGGTCCCACTGACAGTCTGGCGGCAAAATCCCAGCCTCCTTTATTTAGGTGGTATCTGCACTGATGTTTAGGCGCGCAAACTGGAGAACTGTGGCTTTCTTCTTCCTTTTAATTTTAAAGTTTAATTAATATCAAAGGTAGCGTCTGACTACTTCCACTACCCACTTGCCCGGATTCACCATCCTCTCCACTCCCCCCCCCCCCCCCCACACACACACACACTTCGGCACGAACGTTCTTAGCAAGAGGACGTCATTTACTGACTATCTTGAATGATCGTCATTGGGAGTTATATCTCGCAACTTCTCAAATCACAATCTTCCGTATGTGCTGGTTTCCGGTCGTATGTGGCAGTGAAAGGCGATTCACCTGATCTTCCACTACGTCTTTTAATAATCTCGTCAGGTTACGGATTACCTTGTTCAGGCGCTAGCTGCTGATGGCACACTCCGTCGGTACGAGCGCTTTAGGATCATGTAGAGGCGTGGGCTCTATGTTTAAAGTGAGTTTGGATAGAATAGGATTGTAAGGTCGATAGAGAACAGTGCGCCTTCGTTTTAATAGGCCATGTGACGTCCGTCATTAAAGGCTTGTCTCATAGTCGTTTTAAACTGTGCATGACCAAAGCATCTCATTTCGTCATTTTTTTTTCTGGTGCCCCGTTGACTGATAGTGAAGCTCCAAATAAATTTTAAAATTTATTGTTTTATTATTTTATTAACATTTGCATTGGAGGATATGTAGATTTCTTGGAAGGCTGACTTTTCCCAAATCTAGGAAAGGTGTGTTACATTACTTTTTAGTACTGTTAAGGGAAATAACTACTCATGGCGTATAGGGCAAGCAAAGGGTCTCTGAAATAAAAAATGAGACACTATCATGCAACAAGTTTCCTATCAGACCGCAGTTTCAACCATATTTACCCTCTAACGGTCTAACCTCAAGTCCTTCATTACAGGCCCAGTGAGTCTTCTCGGTACCATTGACTTTTGAGAAAGAAAGATTCCCGAAAATGTGTTTAATTGAAATGTGTCATGTAGTTCCAGGAATGTTTTTCCTCTTTAAATTTCTAGCAAAGTTACGAATGTGTACGCATGGATAAATAGTAGTGGTGAAAGGAAGGGTAAAATCGGCCTGTGGGTCACTAGATCGCGACCGTGGTGTGAAATTCGGTTTTAGTTTGCTGGTATTGTCGTTTTGTTGGGGGAGACAATTTTGCAGCCAAAGTGTTGATCGGTCAGCGGGTCACATGAGGTCAGCGTGGATAGGTGTCAGGCAGACCAGGAGGTTAGCTTCTCTTGGGACGAACGGGAGAGACAAGTGCTTATCTACAAGTCATCGATGTAGTGTGAATAGGCACAGTGGACATTACTGGTGTCAGACGAATTAAGTCAGTTAGCGATTAGCTAGTCACGTGACCGAAAGAATGATGTAGACGGATAGAATACGACTAGGTACGTGGAAGGTTTACGGCAGCGAGTGCACACGACAAAAGAGAAACACAAAGTCCAGCCGCAAGTTTTGCATTTGGTGAAATATCAAGATGTCTGGAGTCCAGTCGTACAGTTTGGAAAAGGGGCTTAAGAGATATTTTTTAAATTAAAAAAAGTGTTTTCTATTAAGAATGAGAGGCACGTTGCATTGTTAAACTTTAAAAAAGTATAATGATACGTCACCTGAACTGTTTGTATAATGATACGTCACCTGAACTGTGTGTGTAATGATACGTCACCTGAACTGTGTGTGTAATGATACGTCACCTGAACTGTGTGTGTAGTGATACATCACCTGAACTGTGTATAATGATACGTCACCTGAACTGTGTGTGTAATGATACGTCACCTGAACTGTGTGTGTAGTGATACATCACCTGAACTGTGTCATGACTTGTGTTGCCTTAGAACGAACGAAGAGATTATAAACTAATCTCAATATTATAATTATAAATTGTATACCAATTATAAACTTTTCCTCTATAGTGAATGCTGTAAGGGTTGACGGTCAACCATTACTTAAAATATCTAGCTTTTTATTAATCTGATTAAAGACTTAGCTGTTTGGAATTATCTCTAAGGGTCCATGTGAAAAACCTCAACTACGTGAACAAATTATATTAACTCTTTATCTAGAGAGAGATAAGAAAGCGGGCAGTTGTGAGTGTTGTGCATTCATGTAAAGAAGGCGGCGTATTTAATTTTTGTCCCTAGCTGGGAAAAAGAAAACATTGCAAAATAGTTGCCGGTCAGTCAGAATCACCCGCGGAGAGTCAGCTAGCCAGTCACAGATTTTCATAGGCAAGGAAATCCGCGCTAGAAGTGTAAACATACTTTACGGTGACGTGCTAGAAGTGTAAACATACCTCACGGTGACGCGCTAGAAGTGTAAACATACCTCACGGTGACGCGCTAGAAGTGTAAACATACCTCACGGTGACGCGCTAGAAGTGTAAACATACCTTACGGTGACGCGATTTCCGCTGGGCGATGGCAATTAGCCGCGTACCGTGCCGAACCAGGGTAGAAGCCCACAGCGAGGTTGGAGGGGTAGGGGAGAAGACTTTATGGCAACCATATGTAGAAAAGTTTAAATGGACATCAACAACTTAATTCCCCACTTCCAGTCCAGCCAAATATTCATGAGCAAGGGATGTCAGGTGACTCCGTCACACTTAAAGGAAATAGACAGTCAGAAAATTGACTAAGAAAAGAAAGATAAGTGGAATGGTTTAAATTCTCCACAGCGTATAAAGAAACCCGTAAAGAAGAAAGTATGTTGTCAAATTATTAATTTTGAGAGTGAGTGAGTTTTATTAATTTAATGGTTTACTAATGTAAATTCTTTGCAGGAGAAGTTAGCTTAAAAAAAACTGTAGGGATAGCCCACTTCGTAATTTAATTGTTAAGTATAAGACAAAATATGTATAGCTGCAAACGAATTATTGCAGGGTTCATGGTTTTGAATTCTGGCTTCATTTTCCGGACTTGTTCAAGCCTTTGTGTGTCAAACGGACAGAGAGGCCAAAGGGAGACCACTTGGAAAAAGGACAAGGCTGAATTTCATGAAACACGAACTAAAGAAGAAGTATTATGATTAGACATTCTCTTTGGAGATTTGTCATTCGTAGATTAGTTATACCCAGGTAATCGTACTTGTGCTGCGTCCCTAACATTTTAACTTTATCCTTTTTTTTTTTCATTTTAATTAAACTGTGTTGTTGTTTTATAAAACTCTTATATTTTCTTTGTCCATCTCGTTGTTAGAATCTCATCATTTCATCTCTGTAATGTACGTATTTGTCAAATCGTCTTTGTTATATGTAGCTGAATGCCTGGGGGAGGGGGGGACTAGATACGAGTGTACCCGGGTGTAAAGCCAAGTATGTCTGTCTGTGTGTCCGTCACTCATCAGGTACATCGTTGGACGCTTTCTGAAACCGGGTATAGGAAGTGAATGTCATTAAGCGCAAGGCAGTGAGTATGACAGCAAACTGAGTGTGGTTAATCAGGAAAAACACGACTGAAAACCAATATCTTCAGGTTTCTGTCACCAAATAGACGGGAGATAACCACATTGTAGTAATCTGGGTGCTCGTGCACACGTGGGCTTTCTATCGAGGCGATCAGTTTGTGTGTTGACAAGAGCACAAAGATAAATTTATAAATTACATAACGATGACAGACAATCCATACGAATGCGAACTATCGAAATTCTAAACAAATGCAGTCTAGCATTGACTGGCCAGGACTCCTGCGTGGTCTTAGATTTTAACTGGAGGACATATGGTGATGTTGGTTAGCTTTAGTTAGATCAGTTTGTAGCTCAAAGGCGCCTTTAGAGACGACTTGATAAGATAGACTCTATTTCTGAATATGACTGTGTTTTAGATAGACGAAAGCTTTAGTCATGAAGAATATTTAGCTTGAGGGGTCTTAAGTAGAATGAATAGTTTTTAGTTATCGTTTCTTGAATTGAGGCTATTTTGATGGGTTCTTAAGAGCTGGGCCGAGATTATTTTGTTAGTCTTTAGCAAAGAATCTTTTTGATGGGCGAAGAAAAAATTGGTGAAGTTTGTATAGGAAACATTTTGGATGGGCGGAGACTAATTTGGTGAAGTCTACATGAAAACGCTTTCGTCAATAGGAAACATCACTAGGTGATTTTAATGTGTACTTCAATGTTGCCTAGCAACATAATTTTAAAATGAAAGAAACTTAAAGTAAAAGAAGAAATTTAATGAGAAACAGTCTGTAAATCGTGATGGAAATGCGTGTTTTATTGTGTGGGTACCTTTAATATGGTTGCGTGATTTGTTTATGATTACCTTTAATATGGTTGCGTGTTTCGTTTGTGGGTACCTTTAATCTGAAGGAAACTGGAAGGAATTTGAATGAAAATTGACTTTACATTTAAGGATTCTTAAGGAAAGTTCGAAAATGTCTTTAGGTTGAAGAAGTTTTATTTGGAAGGGGAATTTAGCTGAAAGGTGTGTGGAGCTTGAAGGGTGTTTGAATTTAAACGAGTCTTAAATTTAAAAGTACTTAGTTTTTATGGAGTTTTCTTATTTATTTTAGCAAAATAAAAACTGACAGGTTTATATAACTCGAGTGTTTGTTGGTTAAAAAACAAAAGTGTTAATTGGAACGAGTCATTAGCTGGAGTAGACCCTTTAAGATAGAGATGATTTTCAGCTGGAGATGGAAGATGCTCTAGTGCTTTTCTTTTGAAAGCGTGTCGATTTATACACGCAAGCAAAACAGTAGAAAAAGCACTTAAAATAAATGAATATTATTATGATCACAGCACTGACGCTACTAACTACTCAGTCAAATCAGCAGTTGTAATAAAAGTTCTTAGGTGTAAACAACAGTAGATTCCGTAGGCGAAATCTATTTGCATTACAAATTTTTAATCCGTCAGACTGTTGGATTCATCAAAAAGCACGATTCATACTCTACGATACTTCAGTACACAGCTGACATAAAAACACTGATGTTCAGTAAACAGCTGACATAAAAACACCGATGTTCAGTACACAGCTGACATAAAAACACTGATGTTCAATAAACAGCTGACATAAAAACACTAATGTCCAATACACAGATGACATAAAAACACTAATGTTCAATACAGAGATGACATAAAAACACTAATGTTCAGTACACAGCTGACATAAAAACACTAATTCACTTAACGAATACGTGCTAGCAAGTAGAGACACAAACATAAATCATCACCCACAGATCATTTAGAAGGGATAAAGTAACATCTAAACTCAATTTATTGCTATGAATAATTCATCAGGAGCTAGTACCTATGCACAGGAGAATTCAAACCGAACCAGAACGCCCATACAGACTGTAGTTGGCTTTGGTGCTGCCGAGTTGTGTTTGAATGTACCAAGTCTGTTACAAAGAAGTCGTAAAAAAAAGTAAGCGCGGTGCACGTCCAGAGAGAAATAATAAAAAAAAAATAAATAAAACACGTGATTCGTATCAGCAACCTTCCACCTGCATCCTCAGCAAGCACCTCCCTCGCAACCTCTCCTTTGCGCTCCCCCCCTCCCCCACTCCGCCTCAAAACCTTCCTTAGTCTGAAACTTACTACAACAGACTTTGAAATGACAAAAAACCAGATGTATCAAGTGTCCAGGCAAAATCCTACCTGCCTCCTTTCACAAGATTTCACTTTATTAACTTCACTGGGTCACAGCGCCGCTAACTGGAGAAAAGGGAAGATAAGCCCGGTAGAAGGGAAATCGTTGCTATCTAGGGCGCGCAGAGCGAACGTGAGCCGTGCTCAGGTGTTGTCATTACCAGCGATTATCTCCCTTCGTCGCCCAAAGCTGCTTACCTGCCGATGGCGCTAGGCTTTGACGGGAGGGGGATACTTTTCACCTTAATACCTTTGCTCACTTGATTAGCTCGACACGTGCGCAAGTTATAGCGGTAACAGGCAGGGAGGGTTTTACGGGTGCGGGGGAGAAAGAAAAGAAAGACACTAATCAACTTCACAGCTACCATCCTTTTGCCCCTCACATTCAGCATCTACTCCTTTGACATTTATTTCGGCATAGATGGCGTTGCTCTTTTTCTCTTTCCTAATTTTTCTTTCATTTATTCTAGACGTTTTTCTTAAGTCTTTCCACCTCTCTCTCTCTCCCTCTCTTTCTCTTTCTCCTTTACTCTCTTCCTTTCTCACCCTACCATTTTTGTCTTTAATCTCAAGTCTTTATCCCTGTTTAGTCGACAAACAACCTGCCAACCAAGGTGCTGACTGACGTACTCGCCCTTTTGTACCTAGCGCTGGACTTACAAGAACTAACGTAAGGCAGACCGCATCTGAAACGTCTGGTGCTGCCTGTGTTGAGGATGTATCCACTGTGCCCTAGCGTCCAGTCAAGTGTAATTGCAGTCATAACGGTCCAAACGTTTACAACAAACAAATTTTCGTCACGACTCTTTACGACCCCTGGATGACAAAGAGCACATATGTGTCCATGGAGGCAAATTAACCATCCATGGACATGAAATAACTAAATCAAATGTATCCACGAAATAAAGTATCCGTAATAGAAATATCCATGAACTACAATAACCGTATCAGATATGTCAATAATCATAAACCAAACGTTGTATCCACGATCATAAATCAAACGTTGTATCCACGATCATAAACCAAACGTTGTATTCACGATCATAAATCAAACGTTGTATCCACAATCATAAACCAAACGTTGTATTCACAATCATAAATCAAACGTTGTATCCACAATCATAAACCAAACGTTGTATCCACGATCATAAATCAAATGATATCAGGTTAACCAATCTACATAAATTAACCATTTAAGATTTTTCAATCTTTCTTTAAAAAATACTTTTGAGATGTCTCTATGAACGTAAAAGCGGACACACCAGATTTATATATGCGCCGTAAATATTCATATCAGACCCAGTCACGTACGTAAAGTAGTGATTAAAATGCATCCTTGAGCGTTCATAATCCAAGTCGAATGCATTAATTAATATAGTAAAATAGCCGTATAAGATATACTCACTTAGTAAAATAGCCGTATAAGATATACTCACATAGCAAAATAGCCGTATCTATTGCAATTATGTAGTAAAATCGTTAAAATCGTCGTATAAGTTGTACACATAAAGTGAAATAATTGTATCAAATGCAGTTATGTAGTAAAATAGTAGTATCAGATGAATTCATGTAGTATAATAGTGGTATCTGATTTACTCATATAGTAAAATATTCATATCTAGTGTAATTATTTAGTACAATAATCGTATTAGATGTATTCACGTGGTAAAATAATCGTATCAGATATATCATGTATTAAAACAGTCGTATCAGATGTATTCATGTAGTAAAAGAGTTGTCTCAAATGCAAAAATGCACGTAAAATAAAAATGTCTATGTAGAAAAACAATGTGTGAGCCCGTATGCGTGTGAAATAAAAATAACCAGCTATGAAAAGAAAATGTGATGAACTATTGATTTATACGATCAGATAATTAGATGTAGCAAACAAAATTCTTTTCTCCCACCTTTCTCTCCCTCTCCCCTCCCTCCCTGGTAATGTTGCTTTGTAACATTTACTTGATACGTTTACTTTGTCACGCTTGAATGCAATTTCCAATCTGCAAGAAAACTCGAAGGTTGTTTCATAAGGACAACACAGAGTTGTCAATCTTCACGTCAGATGGAAACACCCACCCACACACACACACTTCTGTACCGCTTTTAGTGACGTATTGGGGTGTTTGATTATATTTGCAAACATTCTCAAGGAGACCCTGTGATTAGGTTTCATTTAAGATAGTCAGTAAACGATGACGTAGAGCTAAGAAAATTGCTAAGGAAGTGGAAGGATGACGACCTAGGACTGGTGGATAGGGGTCAAGCTGTTACTGCCTTTGATACTTCTTATGCAGTATGAGGTTCTTTAAAAATAAGTATCATTGGTTTCTGGGTTCATAGTTTCATTTATTTAAGTAAGTATGCGAATGTAGTAAAATAAGACAGTTATTTAATTTATATAATCCCTTAAATTTAGCTTAATAGTGGTTAAATGGATAAACAGATTTTCTAAAGGCCATATACATATAAAGTTATTTGAATAAATACTTTCTGTGCATTTATTTACTTAAATAAGCTCTTTAATTTCACCTAGGGAAGTTTCTCACTGCAAAAAAAAAATTACAATTGTAGTATTTCCTGAAAATGGAGTCTATTTACAATAGTTTAACTATGGTGCTCATATTATAATAGTTCAACTCTATAAAAAATGCAAAATAATTCAACTAAGAGTTTCAGATTAAGAAAAATTCACCTCTATAATTTCCTAAGTGCACAAAGTTTAGTTACAAAATATTAATCATTCCAAAACATACCAACTGTTTGTACCTTTTACTGATTGAAGCCTTAGTGAACGATGAGTGTGAATTTTAGTGTGAATATATATGTGCATGTATTTGATTTGCATTGTTCTAACTGGGAAAAATGGTCATTTTCGAGTGCCTGGCCTTGGGTTGATCTCTCATTCAATTCATTTCTCGAGGGGAGACATCTGGTCACTCAAAAAAACATGTGATCAGATGGACAGCTCTTAAAATTCCTTGTGGAAAATGTTGGTCAACTCAGAGCTAACATTTCCATGCTTCAGTTAATTATGAAAAGCGACTTTAGTTTGCACAGGTGTAGTGAATACCAAGAGAAATGTCTGCTGGCAATTGGATCTGCTCATGCACGACTGGGGCCCTTTAGAATTTACATCTGATGACCACGCTATATAGTGCCGATTACGTAATCATAGACATTGCCAGGCTGGACTGTCCAACTCTTAACTAACAATTAACACTTTAACAGGTATTTTGTAACCTATCCTAGCAAACGGGTCAGAAAGAAATATCATAAACGAATGTGACAGACACTTGGAAGGTTAATTAATTGCTAAAAATATAATAATTAAATATTACTTATGTCACTTGCATTTCATTTGTCACAGTGTCTATTTTAATGTACATATTATAATAAAATCTGTTTTACAGCGAGAGTTGCTACTGTTGATTGTAGGCAGCTATGGTGTTGGGTGCAGTCTGGAAAAAAAATCATCATCGGACACACGTGCGAGGATCAAAGCAGAAAGAGAGACAACTGAAACATAATGAAAAGTAATACAGAGGTAGGGAGATAACTCGAACCGATCAAATTCCATCATACATTTAATTTGCCTGCCTTGAAGACGATTATCTCCACCCACTCTCCCTCCCCCTTCCAACCACGCCACCTGGTATGACAAAATGAAAAGACAAAAGAAAGTTATATTATATTTTTTGGGGTTTAAGGATGAAAATTAAATCCAAATGTATCTTAAATAGAAATAAAATAAAAGGTTAGTGAGAAAAAAATATGAAAAAAATTATATACTCGCAAGTTGAAGAAGAAAAGTAATTTTTAAAAAATGATTTAGATGATGAAGATGGAAAGAAAATAGGTGTTAAGGCAAATATTTAAAGAATATCTGAAAAAAATGAAAACTAAATGTTAGAAGAATAGACGAAATAAGCGATGATTTCAAATGTGTTCAAGGACAAAAGTTTTGAAAAATAATGTAAAACTAAAAAAAAAAGATGACATATATCAGGAGAAAGTACGTAGTATAAGAGAAAGAAATAAACTATGATTAAACTCCTGAAAGCAAAGAAAGAAAATGAAGAAGAAGAAAGTATGTAGAATAAGAGAAAGAAATAAACTATGATTAAACTCCAGCAAGCAAAGAAAGAAAATGAAGAAGAAAGTACGTAGTATAAGAGAAAGAAATAAACTATGATTAAACTCCTGAAAGCAAAGAAAGAAAATGAAGAAGAAGAAAGTATGTAGAATAAGAGAAAGAAATAAACTATGATTAAACTCCAGCACGCAAACATGGATTTTGAAGAAGAAGAAAGCTACAAACTGTTTTTAAAAAAATATATGAAGAAGAATTGTTGAAGATAATGATAAAAACATACTAAAAATAAGATTGACGATCAACATTGAAAAGAAGAAATTAAAAGCAAATTTTACACTCTTCTTGTGTATGTTCAAAACATTAAAATAATATTGTAAATACACATTTGTACATACATGATTAATACATCTTATTGGCATTTTAAGTTTTTAAATATAAACATAGCAAGTAAAGAAATAAAATAATGTGAAATAATAAATGAATGTACAGATAGTTTCAGAAATTAAAAATTGAAATAAAAATGTGAACAGATAGTTTTCAAACGTTATTTCCCTTTAACAGTCATTTTTGTTTAGAAAACAGATTTTATCTCCACAGCAATAATCTTGCAAAATATCCGCTGATCAACATTTTATTATACTGTGTAACTCCACACTTATTTTACGAAATATTATTATCTGTATGAGAAGAGCAATATGTCATTAAATTGTAGAATACTTTATTATGTATTTTGTTTTTGAAAACATTCAGGTTTTATTTCTCCTTCAATCAGCATGCAAAGTATCCTGTGCTCCACATTTTATTATACTTTTGTAACTTCACATATATTTTATTATTCTTTGTAACTTCACATATATTTTATTATACTTTTGTAATTTCACATATATTTTATTATTCTTTGTAACTTCACATATATTTTATTATACTTTGTAACTTCACACATATATTTTATTATACTTTGTAACTTCACATATATTTTATTATACTTTGTAACTTCACATATATTTTATTATACTTTGTAACTTCACATATATTTTATTATACTTTGTAACTTCACATATATTTTATTATACTTTGTAACTTCACATATATTTTATTATACTTTTGTAAATTCACATATATTTTATTATGCTTTGTAACTTCACATATATTTTATTATGCTTTGTAACTTCACATATATTTTATTATACTTTGTAACTTTGTGTTTAAATATCCGAGAACTTCGGGAGAGTAATCAATGGTTTTCAAAAGCTCATTAAGCACAAAAGTTCTTCTGGAAACAGACAGTTCTCTTCTGTTTCCTTTTAACCATGAAATTCCTGGGCAGAAAACAACAATCTTCCGTAGCTTATGAAATATGCAGTTCTGTAGCAACAAATTACGGTCTTCAAAACTTGTTAAATGCTAGGTTGTTTACGAACAAACGACATTATTTAGTAGCTTGTTAAGTACGAGGATATCTGATAACAAACGAGAATCTTCAGTAGCTTGCTAAATACGATGTTCTTGGGCAACAAATGGCAATCTTCAGTAGCGGCTAAATACGATGTTCTTGGGCAACAAATGGCAATCTTCAGTAGCGTGCTAAATACGATGTTCTTGGGCAACAAATGGCAATCTTCAGTAGCTTGCTAAATACGATGTTCTTGGGCAACAAATGGCAATCTTCAGTAGCTTGCTAAATACGATGTTCTTGGGCAACAAATGGCAATCTTCAGTAGCGTGCTAAATACGATGTTCTTGGGCAACAAACAGCATTCTTCAGTAGCGTGTTAAATACGAAGTTCTTGAGCTATGACAATTTTCAGTAGTCCTTAAATGCGAGGTCCCTTGACTCCACAAACGATAGTAATCAGTAGGTCATTAAATGCGAGATTCTCTGGCAACAAACGACAGACTTTAGTAGTTTGTTCAGTATTTTGATCGTTTGCAGCAAAGCTACCAATGTCAATTGCTCTTAATGGGCGGCGTTTAAATGAAGCTTGAAAGCTCTTGAACACTGCCTACCTGTATTCAGATGATGGCTGCATTTTTTCCAATTTGAATTTTCCCTCTGCGTCGGCTTTTAAGAGGCATTGTTCGACTTGCAACCGTTGGCCACCAGGGTCTGGCGGTGGTATCGATTTTAGGCTTAAAAATCATCCTCAAGTGAAGCGGATTAAAAGATGGAGAGTTCTCCAATACGCCTTCATTCCAATGTTATTCTTTCTGTCGCTTTAGCCGTTTTCCTCTTCGGGCAACGAAAATGAACGAGTTAGAGTAGCATGCTCCAACTCCCTTCTTATTTAGAGGCTTCGGGTGGGGTTAGTTAAAGGGTTAATTCGCTTAGATTTGGGAGGAGAGCTATGTGGCTGATCGGGCAGCTTATACATTGGCGGGTAGATGGTGAGGTTGTAGAGGTTGTGGATCGCGGACTGTATGCACTAAGACTGGAAACGTTGACGAGAGAACTACGTCTGTTATGTGTAGTTAACATTTGACTGCTGAAACCACGAACGACAGCAACAACACACAGGCACACTTTTAGCCACCCATACCCATTATCGTACACATGCAGACTAACACATACACCCCACTACGCGCGCATACACAAATATTTAACATTAAACTTCGTTAGCTTTTGGTGCTGGTAAATAAATGACTCCAGCAGGGAAAGACTTTTCTTTAGAAATACACTGACCTACCTTTTGTACTTGTTGCGATAACGCATTCACCAAAAGTCTGCCCTTCGAAAAATGACTTTACCAAAATGACCAATTCCTAAAAGCCTTAGAGTGAAATGTCCTTTACAAAAAGTCCACGTGCAAAATCTCTGGCAATCGATTGCAAAGTAAATTAACTTGAGTCACGTGTTCTACTATACTCAATTAGTAAAATATTAGGCTACCTTCACTATCCAAAACCTCTCCCTTTCACATCAATAAACATGTTGTTCTCAGGCCAGAGTACTTTTGTCATTAAACAATCACCCAGTCTATCCACACAATGCCTTGTCCAGCCCGTTGATCAGGCCTGCTCATATATGAATAAGGGGATTTCAGTGTGCAAAATGAAATACATTTTTCTTGCGTTTCTTTCTTGAGTGAAAAAATTCGTTATTTTGGGGATGGAGCTTAAAATCCCAGGTCAGACTTCTGAGCATATCTAAAAGCTTCGTGTCATGTCGAATCCATTGATGTATGTTATAGTGGACGTAAAATGATAATTCCTGAGTTTTGTAGCAGACAAACAGACGTTCCAAAATCCATAAAAGCTCCCTTTATAAAGTCTATCTATCTATCTATCTATCTATCTATCTATCTATCAACCTACTGACCTACCTATCTATCTATCTATCTATCTATCTATCTATCTATCTATCTATCTATCCTCTCACTCTACATTGTTTTGTTCATCCCCCCTCCCCGCTCCTTTAATTGTAGCCTAATAAAAGGGGAAAATAGTATACAGCCTAGCCTATATATATATAATACAACCTAGCAGTTACGATATCCTGGAAAATCTCACCAGTACACCATAGGCAAATATGTGTATAAATTATCCAATTTACAGTGTAAAAACTCTCTTATTG
This sequence comes from Sinotaia quadrata, assembly GCA_028829895.1. Lineage (NCBI taxonomy): Eukaryota > Metazoa > Mollusca > Gastropoda > Architaenioglossa > Viviparidae > Sinotaia > Sinotaia quadrata. Next base: position 116,465,664 of record CM054180.1, read on the forward strand.
TTTCACGCTTAGATTTTTCCCTAGACAATTGTCCTAGCATCTTGTTCCAACTACCCCCATCTCTAAGCGCACGCACAAGCAAACGCATACACGCATGCACACACAAAAGTATCGCGTACTTTTAAAGAAAGCAAAGCTAATAACTAGAACCTATATATATTTGAAAAAATATATTTTGTATATTAGTATTTTGATTTCTTTTAGAACCAACGGACGTTCATTTTCTGAAAGGAGTGTAGAGAAACACAAACGTAGGGTTTCAGACATTAGCTAGAAGCGAGTCCATTACCGTAATGAAACTGCCAGAAGCTTCGACACGGTCGCGAGGAATGGCCCACTAGGAAATGCGTGCCGTGTGGAGAAAAGATGGGATACGCGCATGCGCTGAAGTTATATCACTTTGTTAATGTCTTCAATTTTTTTCTTCTTAATCTTTCCATTTCAGTGCTAGCTATTGTTGTTTGTGCTTCCTAGATACGAATCGTGAGCTAGATTTATTTGAAAGAATATTGATTCCAGACATTAAATACATTGTACAATTAAACGTTTATTATATAGTTTTAATTACTTTGTATACTAAAGAGAAATGCTTTTTCGTTTTTACAATTGTTCGAACGAGCAATTTTGTTTGCATGGTCTATTCAATTTTGGGCAAAAATGAAACAAAATTTGAGTAGCTGTGAGGGACAGTCATTTCAAGAAACGTTATGCAGCAAAGGAACCCATGTTCTTTGGTCTTGAAATCCTCGTTTGTGCCCGGCACTAAAAATGGACTTTTAGATGCAACGAGATGTTTAGAATTGGATAACTTATAAAATAGTGTGCCAGTAGCCTCTAGCTGCACTTTACTATGCCTGTAGCCTCCACTGCATTTTATAATGCCAGTAGCCTTAGCTGCACTTTATTTGCTAGTAGCCTCCCCTGCACTTTATTATTCAAGTAGACATGCCTGAATTTTATTTTACCAGTAGCCTACCCTGCACTTTATTATGCACATGTACCCAAAGGTTCAATGACAAATGCGCGCCAAAAAAACCTCAATGGAAAAAAGCGCGATGACGAATACTGACACTCTAAATCTAACACTAAAACCTAACCCAAACATAACCCTCAACCTCAATCTCAACCTCACCCTAAACCTAACCCTAACCCAAACCCTAAACCTAACCTTAACCCTAAACATAACCATAACCCTAACCCTAACCCTAAACCTAATTTGATCCTTAACACAAACCCTAACCCTAACACTAACACGAATCTAACCCTAAACCTAACCCTAACCTTAACCCTAACCCTAACCCTAACCATAATCCTAACACTAACCATAACACTAACCTAACCCTAAATCGATCCTTAAACCTAACACTAACCCTAACCTAACATTAACACTAATCCTAACACTAATCCTAAACCTAACCCTAACCCTAACGGTAACTCTAACGCTAAACCTAACCTTAAACTTAAACCTATTGCTACTCCTAACCCAAACCCTAACCCTAACCTAACTCTAATTCGATCCTTAACCCTAACCCTAACTCAAACTCTAACCTTAAACCTAACCCTAACCCTCACCCTAACCCTAACCATAATCCTACCCTAACCCTAACCATAACCTAACCCTCAATCGATCCTTAACCCTAACACTAACCCTAAACTAACAATACCAGTAATCCTAACACTAATCCTAACACTAATCCTAAAACTAATCCTAAACCTAAACATAAACCTAACCCTAAACAAAACATAACCCTAACTATAAACCTAACTTTAACCCTAACCTTAACTCTAACCCTATCGCTAATACTAACCATAACTCTAACCCTAACCCTAATTCAAACCTTAAATCTAATACTAACCCTAACCATAACACTAACCCTTACCCTAACTCTAAGCCTAACTCTAACAGTAACCCTAACCCTAAACCTAAACAGACCCTAATCCTAAACCTAACCCTAATCTTAACCCTAACCCTAACACTAACCCTAACCCTAAAACCTAACACTAACCCTAAACCTAACACTAACCCTAACCCTAACCGTAACCCTACTTCGATCCTTAATCATAACCGTAACTCTAACACTAACCTGAACCTAACCATAACCCTAAACCTAATCCTAAACATAACCCTAAACATAACCCTATACCTAAGCATAACCCTAACACTAACCCTAAACTTAATTCTATCCTTAACAACAACTGTAACCCTAACCCTAACCCTAACCCTAACCCTAACCCTAACCCTACCCCTACCCCTACCCCTAACAAAACCCCAAACCCTAACAAAAACCCTAACCCGACCCTGACCCTAACACTAAACCTAACTCTAACAAAAACCCTAACCCTAACCTTAACCCTAACAAAAACCTTAACCCTAACCTAACCCTAACAAAAACTCTAACCCTAACCCTAACAAAAACCCTAACCCTAACCCTAACCATAACCCTAACCCTAACCGTAACAAAAACACAAACCCTAACCCTAACAAAAACCCTAACCCTAACATTAACCCTAACAAAAACCTTAACCCTAACCTAACCCTAACAAAAACTCTAACCCTAACCCTAACAAAAACCCTAACTCTAATCCTAAACCCTAAACCTAACCCTAACCCTGAACCTAACCCTAACCCTAACAAAAACCCTAACCCTAACCCTAACAAAAACACTAACCCTAACCCTAACTCTAACAAAAACCCTAACCCGACCCTAACCCTAACCCTAACATTAACAATCACCCTATCCCTATCCCTAAACTTAACCCTAACCCGACTCTGACCCTAACCCTAAACCTAACTCTAACAAAAACCCTAACCCTAACCCTAACCCTAACCCTAACCCTAACCCGACTCTTACCCTAACCCTAACAGTAACCCTAATCCAAACCCTAACCCTAACCCAAACAAAAATCCTAACCCTAACCCTAACCCGACTCTGACACTAACCCTAAACCTAACCCTAACAAAACCCCTAAACCTAACCCTAACAATAACCCTAACGCTAACCCTAACCATAACCCTAAACCAAACCCTAACCCTAACCCAAACAAAAACCCTAACCCTAACAATAACCCTAACCCTAACCTTAACCCTAAACCAAGACCTAACCTTAACCCTAACAATAACCCTAAAACTAACCCTAACAAAAACCCTAAACCAAACCCTAACCCTAACCCTAACCCTAACCCTAACCCTAACCCTAAACCCTAAACCAAACCCTAACCCTAACCCAAACAAAAACCCTAACCCTAACAAAAACCCTAACCCTAATCTTAACCCTAACAAAAACCCTAACCCTAAAAAAACCGTAAACCAAACCCTAACACTAACCCTAACAAAAACCCTAACACTAACCCAAACAAAAACCCTAACCCTAACAAAAACCTTAACCTAACCCTAAACCAAACCCTAACCCTAACACAAACAAAAATCCTAATCCTAACAAAAACCGTAACTTGACTCTGACACTAACCCTAACGCTAACATGACCCTGACCCTAACCCTAAACCTAACCCTAACCTTAACCCTAACAAAACCCCTAACCCTAACCCTAAGCCTAACCCTAACTCTAACCCTAACAAAAACCCTAACCCTACCAAAAACCCTGATCCTAACTTTAACCCTAACAAAAACCCTAACCCTATCACAAACCCTAACCCTAATCTTAACCCTAACAAAAATCCTAAAACAAACTCTAACACTAACCCAAACAAAAACCCTAACCCTAACAAAAACCCTAACCCTAATCTTAACCCTAACAAAAACCCTAACCCTAACAAAAATCCTAAAACAAACTCTAACACTAACCCAAACAAAAACCCTAACCCTATCACAAACCCTAACCCTAATCTTAACCCTAACAAAAATCCTAAAACAAACTCTAACACTAACCCAAACAAAAACCCTAACCCTAACAAAAACCCTAACCCTAATCTTAACCCTAACAAAAACCCTAACCCTAACAAAAATCCTAAAACAAACTCTAACACTAACCCAAACAAAAACTCTAACCCTAACAAAAACCCTAACCCTAACCTTAACCCTAACAAAAACCCTAACCCTAACAAAAATCCTAAACCAAACTCTAACACTAACCCAAACAAAAACCCTAACCCTAACCTTAACCCTAACAAAAATCCTAAACCAAACTCTAAACCAAACCCTAAGCCTAACAAAAACCCTAACCCTAACCTTAACCCTAACAAAAACCCTAACCCTAACAAAAACCCTAAACCAAACCCTAACCCTAACCCAAACAAAAACCCTAACCCTAACCTTAACAAAAACCCTAATCCTAACAATAACCCTAACGCTAACCCTTACCTTAACCATAACAAAAACCCTAAACCAAACCCTAACTCTAACCCAAACCCTAACCCTACCAAAAACCCTAATCCTAACTTTAACCCTAACAAAAACCCTAACCCTAACAAAAACCCTAATCCTAACAATAACCCTAACCTTAACCCTAACCCTAACAAAAACCCTAAACAAAACCTAACCCTAACCCAAACCAAAACCCTAACCCTACCAAAAACCCTAATCCTAACTTTAAACCTAACAAAAACCCTAACCCTATCAAAAACCCTAACCCTAATCTTAACCCTAACAAAAACCCTAACCCTAACAAAAATCCTAAACCAAACTCTAACACTAACCCAAACAAAAACCCTAACCCTAACAAAAAACCTATCCCTAACCCTAACCCTAACAAAAACCCGAACCCTAACATAAACCCTAACCCTAACCCTAACCTTAACCCTAACAAAACCCCGAACCCTAACATAAACCCTAACCCTAACAAAAACCCGAACCCTAACATAAACCCTAAACGCTAACCCTAACCCTAACCCTAACCCTAACAAAAACCCGAACCCTAACATAAACCCTAACCCTAAACCAAACCGTAACCCAAACAAAAACCCTAATCCTAACAAAAACCGTAACCCGACTTTGACACTAACCCTAACGCTAACATGACCCTGACCCTAAACCTAACCCTAACAAAAACCCTAACCCTAACCTTAACCCTAACAAAACCCCTAACCCTAACCCTAAGCCTAACAAAAACCCTAAACCTAACAAAAACCCTAAACCTAACCCTAACCCTAACCCTAACCCTAAAAACCCTAAACCTAACCCTAACCCTAACCCTAACAAAAACCCTAAACCAAACACTAACCCTAACCCAAACAAAAACCCTAACCCTAACCTTACCCCTAACCCTAAACTTAACCTAACCCTAACATTAACCCTAACAAAAACCCTAACCTTAACAAAAACCCTAATCCTAACAATAACCCTAACGCTAACCCTAACCTTAACCCTACCAAAAACCCTAAACCAAACCCTAACTTTAACCCAAACCAAAACCCTAACCCTACCAAAAACCCTAATCCTAACTTTAACCCTAACCTTAACCCTAACCCTAACAAAAACCCAAAACCCTAACCTTAACCCTAACCCAAACCAAAACCCTAACAAAAACCCTAACCTTAACAAAAACCCTAATCCTAACAATAACCCTAACGCTAACCCTAACCTTAACCCTACCAAAAACCCTAAACCAAACCCTAACTTTAACCCAAACCAAAACCCTAACCCTACCAAAAACCCTAATCCTAACTTTAACCCTAACCTTAACCCTAACCCTAACAAAAACCCAAAACCCTAACCTTAACCCTAACCCAAACCAAAACCCTAACCCTACCAAAACCCCTAACCGTAACCCTAACAAAAACCCTAACCCTAACCCTAACCCTAACCTTAATCCTAACAAAAAACCTAACCCTAACAAAAACCCTAAACCAAATCCTAACCCTAACCCAAACAAAAACCCTAACCCTAACCCTAACCCTAACCCTAACCCTAACCCTAACCCTATTATTAACACTAACCCTAACAGTAACCATACCCCTAACCCCAATCCTAACCCTTCTATTACCCCTAACACTAACCGTAACCCTAACCTTAACCCTAACCCTAACCCTAACCCTAACCCTATCTCGCAATTGTCGGGTAACTGTATCGAAGATAATCATCTTAAATGGAATTTGAGAGCATCCCATATTTCACTTTGAGGAAATGTTGTATGCAGTCTCTATCACCTTTGAAATAATTTATCCTTTTCAGACAAAAAATGCCTTTATCTTTATTGTAAGTTATTTAAAATTTAAACTGAAATATCTGGTTTTATTTACTGTGCAATTAAGTGGTGACTTTATTTTAATAATTTTTACAAACTATTACTATTACTAAAGTCACTCTGATGATGATAATTGTAAAAGTAATTATAATGACATGTTTATCATGACTGTCTTAAAATTAATTTAAACTTCACGCTCATAAAACCTGTTTAGAGGTTTAGATTGAATGTGATTGGCTTCCTAAATTAAGTTTGAAATATTTTTCATTAGGTCATGTGGTCTGCGAAGCCAAATATCTGAAGACAATCGGCTCTTTAAAAATATCTCCGAGAAAAGGAAAAAATGACAAATATCACCTTAATTTCTCCGAAAGTAAGGAGTTGGTTTATAAGCCTTATGAAATGATCGTACAGATTTAATGGCATTAAATTATATGTGTGATGTCATTGGCAATTACGTTTATCTTGTAATTAGTACGTCATTTGAAACTATTTTTTGTTTTGCCATTATTGCATTAGAAATTGTATAGTGCCTTTTCGATTGATATGGTATAATAGATGTGTTGGATTTAAGAAATTACAGGAGCAATTAGTACTTTGTACTAGTTAGTGTAGGAAAATGATAAAATTATCATTAAAGGTATTTTGAAGGGGATATTTTTTCATTTTCTTTTTGCCTTCTTGTGGAATAAAAAGCTGATGATTTCAATAAACTTCGTGTTGATTTTTAAAATATTTTGTGTTACTTTTAAAATATTTTGTATTTCGTTTAAATGATAATTAATATTAGGAGGAGTGGTAATGATTACTTTTAAAATATTTATTTCAGTTCATTAGTTTATTGGGAGACATTTTAACTTTCTTGTATACAACTAACGTGGTGATCAGGTATATTTACCAAAATTAGGTTAAAATAATGTTGTGAGATTTTGTATTTATTTCTGTTACTAAAAATCAAATCAGTCATCTACGGATATGATGACGACACACGCAAATAATTCTCATTCACTTAATTGCTCTTCGTATCTGTCTTACGTCACTTAAAATGATTTATTTACTATCGAGAGTTAAGATGTAATCAACAGAGATTCAAACCGGTCCTTTTTGTTTTCGACAGTTTGCTTCGTGTAAAGCGGCCTGACAAATAATCGATTTGAAGTGTTCGCAATTTTTACAGCTATATTCATCATGAAATGTTCCCCCGGGACCTGCCTGGAAAAGGGGATGCCAATTCCACTGATGAAAGCCAGACATACAAAGGTATGGTATGAAAACGATGGAAACGCTAGGTCACGAGAGGTGAGGTCAATACATGACAACAGGAATAGGATAAGCTCCGAGAAGAAAGAGAGAATGGTAAAAACGGGGAACGAGAGAGAAAGAGAGAGAGAGAGAGAGAGAGAGAGAGAGAGAGAGAGAGAGAGAGAGAGAGAGAGAGAGAGAAGTGTGGGGGGAGTGAAAGAGAGGGGGGAGAGATCGAGAACATATAGCTGAGAAGATGGGGGTGGGGGTGGGGGAAAATGCAGGCTGGATTATATGCGTGAATGAGGTCCCTGTTTGATCGATTTAATGACAAACAAAAGGCAGTTAACACATACAGTGAACATACACAGAAACGCAACATACATACATACATACATACAACACACACACAAAACACACACAACACACACAGAAAACACATACAACACACACACAAAACACATACAACTCATACACAATACATTCAGAGCAAACAAAGACGTGCGTACACACACACACACACACACACACACACACACACACACACACACACACACACACACACAAAGAAAAGAAGAAAGAGACAGAGATAGGAATGTGAGTTTTAACGAAAAATCTTTAAAAAATAAATGACGGAATAAAGAATAAAAAAGTAATCTAGTAAAAAAAAAAGAAGCAATTGAAAATAGAAAAAGGAAATAAAAGAAAAAGTAGGTGGGAAGGACAAGAAAGTGGAAAGAAAAGTAATCGAGAAAGGAAATTAAAAAATCTCAGACCAAAAATGTTAAGACTTACAATTCTAAAAAGAAGGAAGAACCATGGAGAAAGAAAGAAAGAAAGAAAGAAAGAAAGAAAGAAAGAAAGAAAGAAAGAAAGTTTTTAAAATGTAATTAATTACATTGTTTAAAATAGTTTAATTACAAAAGAAACGGCAAAATTACTAAGAACAGAGAAAAAAAACAAGGAGAAAGAAATCAACAAACTAAATAAAATAAAATTTAAATAACAAAATAGATAGAAAAAGAATGATCTAAGAAAAAATTGGACCGAATGAAAAAAGAAAGTGGGAAAAGAAGAAAGTAAGTAAGAAAGAAAGAGATAGTTGGGGCAAGGAAGAGAAAAAACAGCAGAAGAAGATTTTAAAATGTTAAATCAAAGAAAGACAAAAACACAGAAATAAACAAATAAATAATTACACAGAGCAAAAAATATTACAAACAGAATCTTACACTATTCAAGGTCATATTTATGGACATTGAAGGGGAAAAAACATAAAACAGCGCGGATAGATAGATAGATAGATAGATAGATAGATAGATAGATATATAGATAGATAGATAGATAGATAGATAGATAGATAGATAGATAGATAGATAGATAGATAGATAGATAGATAGATAGATAGATAGATAGATAAAGAGAGAGAGATATAGGAAAATAAATAAATTAAATAAATAAATTTAGTCAGAGAGATGAAAGCTAGTCAAAGAGAGAGAGAGAGAAAGACAGACAGACAGACACACAGACTGAAAGAGAGAAAACGGGGATGTCTTCAGTAACAAAACTCTAATAATATTCAGATGATGGATGAATATAACAACATCATCTTTGAACTTTGATTGATATTCTAGAAACAACTTTCAACTCCAGTTTGATCTGCAAATAATATTGGGGAATATAGAAAATGGATACGTTTTGCATTTCGACAAGCTAAATTCATCTCCAAGGTCGTTTTATTTATTAATTTGCTAACAGTTTCCCTTAAAATATCTACTTTTTAATTAAAAAAATAGTTTGAAGGTGGATTATCAACTTTAAAAAAATCAAACTAAATAATAATTTAGAAAGACACGAAATATGTGTTTGATTGTATTTTGTTCAGACATTTACTTGAGTTTCTATATTTCCATTAGTTCGTATGCGTGTGTACGTGTAATTATATGTAAGTACGTGTAATCTTACAAAGAACATTTAATTATTTGTAATTATGTGTAATAATATAAAGAACATTTAATTAAATGTAAGTACGTGCAATCATTTGTAAGTACGTATAATTATATAAAGAACATTTAATTATTTGTAAGTACGCGTAATTATTTGTAAGTACGTGTAATTATATGTAAGTACGCGTAATTATATGTAAGTACGCGTAATTATATGTAAGTACGTATAATTATTGATAACAAACAACCCCTCACCAAGAGGTAAATTAGAGTTTAGCGTTTTAACCCTAGATAACAAATAAATACCTTACCTAGAGTTAAACTAGATTGTTAACATTTCGATCCTTGATAAAAAAAAAAAAAAAAAACCACACCAAGAGCTACATTAAACTGTTGTCTCTAAATTAGTTTGTTAACATTTCACACATTGATAAAAGTTAATCCCACACAAGAAATGGATTAGTTTATTTATGATTCAACCCTTGATAAGAGGCAAATCCCACACCAAGAGCTAAACTAGTTTGTTAACTTTTCGAACCCTGATAACAAAACAATTCCAGAGAATAATCTAAATTAGTTTGTTGACATTTCACACTTTGATAACCAAAAACCCTAGACCTAAAGCAGAAATAGTTGCCATACTTCATCATCCGTACAAAAACAAAAAAAAAACTTAAACAAATAATAAAAATATCATTTGCTGTCGGTCTCTAAACGTTTAGAAAGAAAGCATTTAACGCCAAAGTGAAACAAATTAAGTGCTCTTGTGTTCCGACAAGTATTGAAAATCTCCGGATGTAGTTCCGGAAACTCCCCGGAAAGCCATCGACGATGCAGTAGCGGCAAGTTTCCCGCGAACCAACTCTGAATTGTTGGGCCGGACGCGCTGGCTGAAAAATGAGATCGATTTATGACACAGAACATTTTTTTAGAGAAGCTTGAGAAGGGTATTTTGTTAGCTTCGTATGTGTATTATTTAAAGAACAACTCCCCCCACCCCCTTAAGGATTTGGTTTGCTGTAGATAATGGTTAACTAGCAACTAATATGGAACTAGGTGGAGGGGGAATTCCATATATATTTTCAAGATTTGTTGCGATGAAATTAAAATAATTTTGTATAGGTCAGTTCAATCGTTGTTCTTCAGTCTTTCTGGGCAATAGCACATCTAAAATTTCTAATGATTTATTATTTAATATTTATTTCCTCTTTCTTGAATACACCAAGCAGATCTGACTTTTAAAAATACCTGGTTCGTAGTTTTTTACTTTCTCGCTTTTTAAAAAGCAGACTAAACCCTTCAAACTGTTCAAGGCTCCAGTTTTTGCATGATTATTTAACTTTTTTCTCTAGATGCCAAACAGAGTTTTCCTGATGAGAGTGTTGATCAGGTTTTATTTGTCTTCTAGGACATCAAAGAGTTCTCAGTAATACATTCGATTTTAATATTTTCTCTCTCTCTCTCTTCCAGAGTGTTAACGCTTATATTAGAGTGTTAGAATATTTTCGTACATCAAAGCTTTGCTATCTGTATTGATTTGGTTCGAGTTTCTTTGATTCTTCTCGTTCCCTGTTCCCCAATCACTGCATGGTGCTTGTACTAATATTATGTGACAAAATGTCTACTACTACTACTACTACTACATGTCAAATAATGGCATTATGTAGCCCACACCCACCCTCCTATAAAAATAGATAACAATCAAACCTAGCTTTACAACAGTTAACTCTCTTACACCGGGCTGGAGAATACCTGAGTAACAACTCACTTTGAATGAACCATTCAGAGCACAGTTCAACCAGGAACAACGAATGTACCAGAAACCTACCTGTTTTTCAACAGCCCAACACAGCTGACCATTGGGGCAACAAGTGCTTTGGCTCCCAGCATTAATAAGCTATAATCATTCTGCAGAGCAGCTGCTAACCCCTAATGCAGTTACAAATGCAGCAGGAAACCACCCTCTGCGTATATTACTGCCGAAGATCGGCACCATGTCTTGGACGCTGACTTCGATGAGCGCCGAACCACAAAGCAACGCCAGAGTGGAACGACCCACGGGCCAGAAACTACAGTTCAATGGACCACGTATACACCTGCTACAACACCACAATGACCCTAGACTCAACGTCAGGCAGATCCTGAGTTTAGTGACTATAAAACCAATATCAGAACAGTTTCTCTCAGATTTATCTCAGAACTCACTCAGAATTCTCGTATAAACTCACTTGTGAGTTCGCTCAATCGAGCAAGACTCAAATAGTACAATAGTGTCCTAGGACTGAAACAAGCTTTCTCTTACGATGCTAGATGGTCATGATTATAAATGATATACATTTATGACTTTGATTATAACTATCCAAATAATTATTGTATGTCACCATGCAATCTTATTTTATTCCTTGTTGAATATATTAAACATTGATGCTTAGACCATCGTGTTGGCGCGACTCACTTTTATATGTTGTAGTCTGTTATTTGCATTTAATCAATATACCTGTCTGTACCTACCATTTGGCTCAGAGCTAGCTGTCTTCTAGACTATCACTCTTCTTTTCTACACTATCTGTCTTTCCTCTTTCCAAAATGTGTGGTCTGCCAGAAGGTGCATTTTGGGAAATTAGCCAAAAATTACGGGCGGCCCGAGGTGGTGGAGAATGAACATCTCGCCCATCTCACAGCAAAAACGTCACGCTAAACGCACCAGTTAAATTTGATAGGGGATAAATTATTTTGTCAGTTCTGTATACATGTACAGTTTATTTTATTAAATTAATAACTGCATCTTCTTATAAAACAGATAGAGCAGTGTGTTCCAAATGATGGCTACACAGTCAAACTTCCGTCATAAAGAGTTCTCACATGAATAAATCTGTTCCTAGTTTCAGTTGCTTTTCCTGTCAGATATTCAAGGTGTTCTTACTGTTATGGATTCACCCTAATTGCTTTCTCTTTTCTTCTCAGGTATCAAGTACCAATCGTGTCCTCGTCTTCTTCTACTTCTCTATTCTTTTCCTCCGGCATTAAAGGTGTGTCATGGATACTGAAGAAAACGTTTGTCTACAGATCGATATTTTTAATCATTTGAATAAAAATGCTTACTGATATTTCTCAGTTCTAACCAGTTTGTGAGAACTATGGAGTAAAATCCCTGGAAAGAGCATGGATGCACCAACCGGAATCAGTCATCGAAACAGTAGAAGTCAAAAAAGTGTGGGACGGATCGAGTGATTCCTGCACGGAGACCCGATATTGTAGTTGTCAGTAAGTCAAATAGAACAGCAACAATCATCCATGTTGCTGTTTCAAGTTATAGAAACATAAAAAGAGAAAAATACCAGGATGTTAGAAATCCAGAGACTGTGGAATGTAAAAGCAGAAGTAAATACCTGTAGTCATAGGAGCTTTGGGGAACATAACACCTGAATTGGAAAGATATCTGAATAAATTGCCTGGATAACACAAAGTTGCCCCTGAAAGCAGCGCTCCTCGAATGTGCCCACGTCCTCCGTAAAACCTTGGATCTCCCAGAATCTTAGTAAGATTCCGAGACCTTGGATCACAACCGACAGTCAACAGAAGTCGTGAAAAAATTATAATAATAATAATAATAATAATAATAATAATAATAATACAATATATCAGACGAGTACACGACAATCAATTTTATACTGGAAAAATTGTGGTGAGAATCTTTTGATTTATTAATATAACTATCAACATTTATTGAAAATAAGAGAATATTGTTAGTGTTTTTCGCAATGTTTGATTTGTAAATATTCAAAGGTTTATCATGTAATATTTGTAATGACATCAATTCGCTGTGATGATGGGCAATCAAATGATTTCTCTTTAAATGTATATAGACAAAAATATCAACAAAGCAAAGAATAAATAGGCAAAATAAACGACCGATTTGATGAATATCACATTTAAGTCACGATACATTTATCAAGCTTTGATAACTTATAAAATAAACGAATACCCAGTTAGAAATTCAAATCAAACCAAATCAGCATGATGACCAAGTTGTCTGTAGTGTACAAAGATTAGAGAAGACAGGAAAAGAGTGACTGACTATGAATAAATGAATGTAAAAGACAAAATAGTGAAGACAAAAACATTAAGAGAGCAATCGAACTCAAACAAAATAAAATATGCGAGAAAGAAAGATACAGAGAAAGAAAGAAAGAAAGAAAGAAAGAAAGAAAGAAAGAAAGAAAGAAAGAAAGAAAGAAAGAAAGAACGAACGAACGAAAGTAAGAAAGAAAGAAAGAAAGAAAGAAAGAAAGAAAGAAAGAAAGAAAGAAAGAAAGAAAGAAAGAAAGAAAGAAAGAAAGAAAGAAAAAAGAATAAGCAAAATCTAAAGAAACAAAGAAAGAGAAAATGAGATAAAACGCAAAGTTTCACTATACACACATCATTTACGGGTGCTTTATCATAAATTAAATAAACGTTGAAAGGATAACAAATAAATATTGCTATCATTCACATTTTCAGCTAGTTTTACCAACAAAAAGATAAAACATAAAAGAAATATTATTTTGTTTAAAATGAACGATACAGAAACTGTGTGAATTAAAGTATATTTAAACTCATGGACTTTGTCGAAAGCACGATTTTGGATTTGGAAAATATCCATAAACGAGTGACGTAAACGAGTGACGTCAGCTGGGTTAAACAAAGCAACACCAAAAATAGCAACATAGACTAGAGCATCCAAAGCTAGAGAAATGAAAATGTAAATATGTCAAATGATTCGACAGCGATCTCGACGATATTATCACAAAGGACTAGCTTTTTATCAGTTTGAGTTTAATGAAGCAGAAAGTGACACGGTGATTCAAAATGCAGGTAAGCTTTTAAGCAGCCGGCATTGGCAACACGAACTGTTGAATCAGTTTTCAATGGAAGCAGACGCAGTTACAAAAGATGTCCATACCTGTATCGAGTTTGGCAACAGCCACGACCTGACCTCTCTAATTAAACTGTAATAATATTTGAGTGCTAGCAAATAGGTTTTCTAATTAAAATGTACTTCTACGGAGTTCCACGGGCCGAATAACCGCTTTTCAGCTGTAGTAAATATTACAGAATATTATTTTGAAAAGTAATTTGTTGTAAAAAGAAAATCAAAAGAACTACCAAACCAAATAAGCGACTATAATGATTACCAAACCAAGGAATGTTAAGCTCTAACTCACTATGAATATCTTTTTTTTAGACTTCCCATTCTGTAAAGTAAGCAATGTTAAGCTTTAACTCACTATGAATATCTATACTTCCCATTCTATAAAGTAAGCAATGTTAAGCTCTAACTCACTATGAATATATTTCTTAGATTTCCCATTCTGTAAAGTAAAAAATGGCATTTTTTCCTGAAAATCTTTGAATAATTAATGGATTCAAAGTGTAAGTGCATTTGCACCTATTATGGATATTTGACTGAACTTTTATTATTACTAGTATTGCAGTAGAAGAAGTGATGCTTTGTACTTGATATTAAAATAGTTGTACACTTCTAGAAGTATTATTAAATCTATTGTTAACATTAATTAGTAATACTAACAACATATATTTTGTGTATGTAGATTGGAAATTGATCCTGAATATCTTTTAGTTTTGTTATATCAAATTTATTTAATTTTCTTCTGATAATATATATGTGTGTGTGTGTGTGTGTGTGTGTGTGTGTGTGTGTGTGTGTGTGTGTGTGTGTGTGTGTGTGTGTGTGTGTGTGTGTGTGTGTGTGTGTGTGTGTGTGTGTGTGTGTGTGTGTGTAATTTGGAATTTTAATTTGGTTTTACTCTTATGGCACGTCTGTGTAATATCCTTAGATAAGATGCATATACATTGAAAACTTCACACGATGGACATTTTTGGCACCCTAATCATGAAAATAAGTGAAACAAAACAAAACTTTTCATTAATTAATGAAACAGCTGTCTACTGAATTCAATAAGTTAGCATAAATTGAAAATTGGTGTAACATAAAACATTTGTAATAAACACCATAAAACTACTTTCGACTCACTGGAAACAAGACTACAATGAAACAAATAATTTAATTGACATTTTACAGTAGTGGATTTTGTTTTTTGCTGCTTCGTTTCGATTTAATTTTTAAAACTTTTCTTTCTGCTCACCCATACACCTTCCATCAGTACAATAGCAATAGAGAATTATTACTTCCGGCGTTCATATCATCATGTTTGTCCTAACGATAACAAAGGTTATATATGTATTTTAAAAAATGGCCTCCGCATGGGAAACAATAGGAAGATAATCTGCAACTGGAACAAAACCCAGAAATGTTGCCACTCACCGGACTGAGGCACGACAACGGAAGTCGGTCTCCCCGGAGAGCTAGAAATTTGAAAAGCTCGTACCAAGTTGGCACGCGATGCTTTCAGAAACGCCACACGCTATCAACTAATAAACAGATGGATTTTTAAAGGTGGAAGCGCTCAGGTGATGCAAGATGATGGAGACAATTGGAGTGGTGTAGGGGTGGGAAGAGAAAGGAAGGAGCATGTTTTCCCAGGTGAATGTGGCTTCGCGCCACCGTCTTGGGCAAGGACAGATGCAGCGGAAACTCGATTGCTCTCCTGGGGATGTCAACAGCTCACCTACGCAAGGTCCGTTGTGCTTCAAAATAAGACTTGGGATTGATTCAGCTTGGTGATGATTGCAGAAGGTGGCGTCAGTATGGTGGTTCATGATGATTATGGAAAGTGACGTCAGGTCATTGGTTAGTGATGATTACAGAAATTGACGTGAGGATGATGGTTAGGGTTAGATGATTACAGAAAGTGACGTGAGGTTGGTGGTTAGTGATGATTATAGAAAGTGACGTCAGGTGATTATTGATGATGGCAGAAATTGACGTCAGCATGATGGTTAGTGATGATTACAGAAAGTGACGTGAGGTTGGTGGTTAGTGATGATTATAGAAAGTGACGTCAGGATGGTGATTGTTAATGATGGCAGAAATTGACGTCAGGATGGTGATTGTTGATGGCAGAAGTTGGCTCAGGATTAATTTTGCTGATGATTGTATAAGGTGATGTCAGGATGGGTGTTGATGATGACTGCAGAAGTTGGCATCAGGATTGTGTTGGCGATGATTGTAGAAGTTGGCATCAGGATGGAAGGTGATGATTGTAGAAGTTGGCGACAGGATTGTTGTTTGCGATGATTGTAGTAGTTGGCGTTAGGATAGTGGTTGATGAAGATTGCAGAAAGTGGCATTAGGAACGTGGTTTGGGATGATTGCAGAAGGTGGCTTCAGGATGGTGGTTCATGATGATTGCATTAGTTGGCGTCAGGATGGTGGTTCATGATTATTACAGAAGGTGGCGTCAGGATGGTGCATGGTGATGATTGCAGAAGATGTCACCAGGACGGTAGTGGGTATTGCAGGTGCCAAAAGGATCCATTATCAGCGAGCTTCTCGTTACGTACTTACATATGCTGAGAATAGTGCGACGTTCTCAAGAACCGTTATCATGTTTAATGTTCCGTCAGGTTTTAGCATTAGATAAGCACCCTGTCTCACCGACCCCGATTCGTGAATTCCACTTTCACATCCACATACCACATATTATTAATGCACATGAAACGAATGCAATACCCAAACAAATGAAAACAATCAGAATAGACGATACATAACACTAAACAGAGAAATTAAACCAAATGAAGTGATTTGAAAATAATGTAAGTATGAAAACGAGTTCAGTTAGCAGTTTAATATTTCACTGACTTCTAATTTTTTTTTTGTTTGGGGGGGGGCACAATATTTAACAAAAACAAAATTATATTTAGGTATGATAAATAGTGCCTCTACGAATGGGATAAAGTATTTTTAAAACTTCTGACAGATTTATTTTATAAAAGCGTAAAATTTGAAAAAACAATTGTTTTGTTTGAAAATTGTTTTGACTGAGGACTTCTGATGTTGCTTTAGCATCGAACACAAATAACAGATTTCCTTCGGCTATTTAATGACCAACAGTCTTTCCAACGGCTCTTTTTCACATTTAAGAAATGTTTTGCGCTACCGTAGAAAAGGTCAAAGTTCACCTGTCTGAATGTCTTAGTGTTTCTCTCTCACTGTTTGGTAATGGACACACATTTTTAAAACATGTCATAACAAAACAAGAACAAACAATAATTCTCTTATAACATTGCAAATTAGTGTACTTATTACTGAGTTTATTGCAACATTTTTATTGAAACTGCTTAGCCGTTCAACATTAAGAAAAAGAAAATAAAGAAGCCTGGGAAGATTTTTTAAGTAAACTTAGGGTAAATTTGCTGAAATCTTTCTGTCAAACTGGCATTAATTTCTGTCGTCGAGGGAAATATTTAATTGAGGCGTTCTTTTCTGCCGTGTTTCAATTTTCTTTAAAAGGAAAAAGGTTGCTTCTTTGTTTAAATAAAAACAGATATCTTGATTTCTTAAACAAATTGGATTTTTCGTTTTTATGTTTTGATGTAGTTATTTTAGTAAGATATTTTTCCTCTTAAGGAAGTTTAATAGTGTCATTATATATACAGAGTGTGCAATAGTATACTTTTACACTAAACGAATAACCAACTGGACAAATCACTTTTCTTCTTTTGTCTTTATATTTGTGTATTATTTGCGAATTAAAGATCTGGGTTGGTAGGGTTCCTAAATATTCTGGAAAGGGGATACAAAAAATTGCGATTGATTTAATTAATCTCTTTACAAATAGTACAGAGACTGTTGCTTTAAGTACTTACATTTAAAATCTTAGTCAGTAATTTAAATTTAATATTACGTGTCAAAATAAAAGATTGAAAGAATTTTACGACTTTACTTGGTAAATTTAGCATACAGTATATATTGAACACAATAGAACAATATTTAAATGACTGCAAAGGTTTTCTTTGTCGAATGTTAATAATTTTTCATGTAAGTATTTAACATTTAAGCTAGTCTTTTAAAATGTTAATTGCTTTAAAAAGTTTAAAGTATTACCTAGTAGTCGAGCCTAGTACTAATCAAGTAACTTTAAAGAACGCTTAAGTATAATGTGGTTAGAGTAAAATCGAAATTCATAATTTAACTAGAGAATTTAAACAGTGAAAATTTGTTAAAATGTATTCGTAACATAATCATGGTACTTAACAACACACACTTTGAGAAAATAACAGTTGTTAAAATTGTGTTCACTATTCCAATTTTAGCGCTAACGCTATAGACTTGAAACATTAAGTACACGGATAGTATCTGCTACGTACTCTAAGATTCCTATGTAAATATTTAATTTTACACAATTAATGACATTTTATTCAGTTAACAAAATTTACTTAAAATGAAAAGCCTGACATAGATTTTATACAGAACATGGATTCAGTCTTCAACTTCACTTAGAACTGGAGTCACTCTTTTGCTTTACCTAGAATTAGAACCCGTCTTTAATTTCATCTATATCTAGACCCAGTCTTCAACTTTACATAGAACTTATCTTGTACTCCACATAGAAATAGATCCACTCTTCTGCTTTACCTAGAATTAGAACCCGTCTTTAATTTAATCTATATCTAGACCCAGTCTTCAACTTTACATAGAACTTATCTTGTACTCCACATAGAAATAGATCCACTCTTATGCTTTACCTAGAATTAGAACCCGTCTTTAATTTCATCTATATATAGAACCAGTCTCCATCTTTATCTAGAACTAGAACCAGTTTTCCAATTCTTACAAAACAGGAGCCAGTTTCAACGTGTCCTAGAACATAAAATCTGTTTTCAATTCCGCCAGAGAACTACATCCGGGTCTTCAGATGTACAGTGAACGTTACAGCGTGTCTTCATCTCTATCTACAATAGCGCACAAAGGACGAAACAATTTTCAGTCGTTAATGTATCTAGAGTCAACTTTTGTAACCACCTCGCCATGCAGCTAGCCGACTGCTGAATGCCCAATAAATAGGTTTTAGTAATTACTAAATATATGGTGCACACAATAAAAAAATGTCTGTGATCATTAGAAAGCCGCACTCTACAGCTGATTAATTTTTTCCTTCTCATTCGTACAGTACCACGGGATGTAAATATCTGCGCATGCGTGAAACATTTCACACTATTACATATCCGTAAAGTGTGACCAACTACTAAATCGACCGGATGAAAAGCACGAACATAGAGAGAAATTAAAAATTTTGAAAAAACAATAAACATCCGAAACGTTGCAGCTATTACCAGGCACGGGGGGTACTAATTACAAATGTATGAGCGCGAAATTAGGTTAATGGAAGTGAATCATCCATTGCTGATTATGTTACAGACTTTCTGATTATGTGGAATCTAAACAATATGCAGTTGCGCCGTGCGGGTCGGGCACTAGCCTGTCATCGAAAGGTCTATGGTTTGAGTCCTATGTGATTGTCGTGAAACCCGTACACGTGAACTCTTTACTGTGAGCGAGTCTGTCTTTTGATATAGCGAGTGTTGTCTGCTGGGACTGCGCGCGCATAAGATCCTTTCAATAGTTTACACAGTCGAATAGAGTGTATCAATGAATGGTGCCTGGACAAAATTCCTCAACTAACCCTGTCATACTCTCACTCTCCCTACCTACGATTCCATGTCGAAATTTTAAAATTTCTCTCCAGGAGCTTGCCATCATCCGTGGAATCGGCGAAAATTGAAACTGGACGTAAAACGCAATTTAATAGACACGTCAAAATGAGAAGTTCTTTATTCTAATCAAGAATTTGAATATTCCAGCAGAAAATATTTGTCCAATCTGTTAGGACATTGGGTGGCGCTTCGTCGATTTTGTTAACGGTCAAGGTCCGACGACATCATTTGATTTTGAAAGATACCATCCAATCCACAAAAGTGTGAACTCCACTTGAGTGACTTTTGTCAAACAATGCCCAGCTGCGCTTTGCAAGGCAGCATGAGACAAGACAGACGCAAGCCGATCAATAACATTTGAAACCAGGTCCAGGTACATTAAAAAAAAAGAAAGAAAAACAATACCACATCAGTAGTGCCAGAAACGAATCACCAAGGGAGCAAATTGGAAAGTTATTTCACGACCTTTAAGCGTGAGAAGCCGATGAACTCTAATTTAGAGAAAAGTGACTGTCACTAAGACATGTTGGGTGAGTTCTTTAAAAACCTGTGAACACCCCTAGGTGAGAGGGGCCGGAGAATAAGTAAGGATGCGGTAGTTAGGGCACTTGCATCTCGCTCAAGTTTTGATCCCAACTTCGGATACAAACATCCTACTGAGTGTAGTCCATTGGTACGTGTTACGCCTCTCTGGGAACTCTTCACTCGCTAAGGTTATTATTATTAATTAATAACACATAGCTTCGTTACAAGTGATCGATAATTTTAATTTATAGTTATTAATAATTTCCCCCACAAGACCAACACGTCTCTCATTTCGCGGATTATAAGGATGTCGTAAAACTTTACTCTTCACACAATAATAAGATAGACGTTTTACTGTCACATAATGTTTTGCAGGTGGAAACGTCTTACTAAAGGAATAATTAAAATCCGACTTTAATTTATATTTAACGAGCCCCCCCCCCTCAACCCACTAATATTCCCATATGCAAGAAGGTTAATAAATGTAACAATAAATTTATTAATCAACCATCAAATATAAAACATATGAATATAATCAGAAGAGCATTGACATTTACATCACTTCACAACAATGTTCGATTAACGCTAGACAATCGTCCACTTTATCCTAGATATAGACATCAGCAGTCAAATTCACACACACACACACACACACACACACACACACACACACACACACACACACACACACACACACACACACACAAACACACACACATATATATAGTTGCAGTTTTGCATCAAGTCACTTTCTCTTTATTAGGTGACAGTCCAACGTACCCTTGCTAAGCATGTTACACAATTGTTCCAGAATCTCCCATAGGCTCACAAAGCACACCATAGAGAATCGTCCAGAACTTTACATGTACTACCAAAGTCAATCATGCAGGGTTCTAGAACTCAGCATACCACGAGGAATGTTCAAGAAACCTTCTTGAATTGTTGAGACCAAACTCAATTTCGCCATATAGGCTCTCAAACAGAGTTCACAGGAATCAACGTACAGCAAGACATTTATTGATAAGTTCAATGATAATACTGGATTCACAAACCAAAGTGATCCGGTAGAGTATATTAGTCACTGAAGTCTAAAGCAGATCAAAAACTTCAAAGAAAAATAGTAAGCTCCTTTCCGCAAAAGTCAAATCAAAGCAGCATTAAATTTCAGGCATATTTCATCTCTAAACTCCTTTCTCTCTCACATACATTCTAGCCTTACAAATCCTGAAATGGTATTTGTTATCCCGATACACACGCAGCATAAGAAATATATCCTCAATACAAATTCACAAATTTAATGCAAGACATAATCAAATTAGTGAACAAAGAAATAATGGTTTAATTACGTAAATCATTCTCCAGTTCAAATCATAGATCAATAACAAACATACATGAACTATTTCTAAGTCCATTCCTTCTTTATCAGTCAGTTAACTTACAATAAGCTAACAATCGCCTTTATGACCGTACACGAGTTATGTAAAAATCAAAGTGATTATAATAAAGATCCTTCTTCAACAAAGTAACTTTCAGTTCATCCGGATTGGATGAATGGTATGAGCAAGTATGAGACTATTAATGAGAAAAACTGCTCATCCACTTGGGACCGGTATGGACTGCATCAAGAGTTCTAGCATATTCCTTACCTGAGTTGTTTACTCTAACTCTGACACTTACAAAAAAAAATTCCATCATAAACAGTGCCCAAGGTCAAGTCGCATTAATATTGACAAGAAATACATAATTATTAAGTTTAGGAATGGTGATAGACAAATTTATTCCTCCTTAGTGTGTTTTGTTGAAAGAGAAAGACCTGAAGCCTGTTTGTCTGCTAAGAACCCGTTCAAGACCCTTAGGCAAGGGAAGAGTCAGAAACAAGCGCTCTATTAACAGTTCCTGATATAAAACTGTATTGGAAAATCTACAGAAGTTTCATTCTCCCTATTCCTGGTAGTCGCCTTTCTAAAACATAAATCCCCGCACCTCCCCCGCCCCCCGGGTTTGAAAAGTCATGTGCGCACATCCCATAATATCAATGAAATGAAATCCAAATCAAACAAACAAGCAAGTAAGAATCTCTGAACGATCTAGAACCCCCACTTAATATAAGAAGACATGGTTAGCATATGAGTGGATGTTTGGATTTGTGTGTGTGTGTGTGTGTGTGTGTGTTTCTGTGTGTGTGTGTGTGTTTCTGTGTGTCTATGTGTAACTATCTGTCTTCAAGGTTCCACCTCTTCAATATTCTGTCCTGAGCATTGCAAAGGGTGGACAAAATATATGTAACTTATTTTTCAACTGCCTTAATTCGGTCGTATCTGTCGATATGACGGTAATAAAGCACGTGACTAAAAATGTTTCCGCCGATCCATCTGCAATCTGACTGTTGCTGATGGTGCCGAGAGACAAATTAAACCCGAGTAGTTATAATAAAAAAAGAAAAGAATAAAGTACCAAGGATTGAATTCTCCAATGAAACTCCATGGAATTCCCAGCGATGCCAAAGTCAGGGACGAGATAGCGACAACTGGTAGGACAAGAGATAAACCGGCGCAATGAAATGTACATGACTCATTAAGTCAGGGACCCGCCGCCATACCCCAAGCAGTATGCACGTGCAGCGGGTGCGCACGCATCATGCACGAGCCGTGCGCGCGCACACAGAGGCAATTCGGAAAGTGGGGTCACCCTGTCGAATACGGCGTATTGGTCCGTGTCTCAAGCGGCCGAGACCCCATCAATTACAAAATAGGACCTTTCCATCGCAGATAATCAGTATTTGCAAATAGTGCGCCATTCGGATGGAAGTGAGACCGATGATTGAATCTATAAACCTATCGTCGAAAGAGAAAATAAGCGAGGTTGTGTGTGTGTGTGTGTGTGTGTGTGTGAGTGCGTGCTTGCATGTATATGTGTGTGTTTTGCATAAAGACTGCCGGGTGATCAGAAAAGAGATTGAAGGAAGGGGGTGGGCTGGGTGGTCTGCTTCCTCATTCCATCGGTCCCATTCCATCTCGGCAGTTTGGCACCCCTCGCCGATATAAACAAGACTTTCAGAAGTCAAACAAGAAAATTAGAATTGAAGTCTCAATTAGAAGAGAGGTGCCCCCCCCCCAACATCTCTCAGCGGCCCGCTAAGTTGATTAGATCGCCCGAACGACTTCCGTCTAATCTCCGTATTTACCCGCCCAATTTGCCAAATTATTCCTGGTCTCCGCTTGATCAAATTAATTGAACGTTATTAAATATATGTCCACATAAACGGGCGAATTCGATTTAATTCCAATAGCGAGCAACGTTTCGTGGCGGTTGCATACAGTCTGTGTTGTGCTTGGTGCGAGTTGGTAGTCTCGGTTTTCCTAAGTCCAGTTTTCAGTTTTTACCAAGTGTTGGCCGTGCCCGTACTAGGGTTTGCTTCACGTTGTAACGACCTGTCTGCAATAATGATCCTTTTGGAATATAACTAGTGACCGTATGTGGAATACATTCGAACTGAAAAAAAAAAAAAAAAAAAGTGACGTAGTCTTAAAGTTAGAGAAGGTTAGTATTAACACAATGTGGAATGTTGTTTGTTTATGTTTTTTTCATTACAAATAAGAAAAGAATATTACGTCACTATGAAATAATTTTTACAGAACCACCCGAAAGAGTCTGTGGCTGTAGAAGGCAGTTTTACAATTAAGAAAGAAAATATTTTAAGTTTCATTCATCTGCTCAGTTAAAATTTAACACGAAATCGAGATGTGTCGCATATTTTTGTAAAATCGTTTTATCTTTAACAAATACATTTGTGAGTAGTAAAAATATTTTTTCCTATTTTACTTATTATTATTTAGCTTTTCAGTCTTTTCTTGCCTTGATTAAACCTGTTTTGATTCTGATAACCAGATTCTCGTTTGATATATAGATTAGCTCTTCTTTTGATGTGACTGGCGAAATGACTGAACGGTTAATTATTTAACCAAGGATTTCAAAGTGTTATCTAAGTGTGTATCTGTCACGTTCCATCTTTTCTTGATTTAATTTGCTTGCGGTTAATTTTTTTTTAAAATGGGAGACAACAACTTCATTCATGATGAGTAAGACCCCCCTCATTCCTCCTTTTGTTCACAAAGTTTAATCACGTGGACAGGTTCAGTTAAATGAATCCACACTTCTTGGCGTCATTTGGTTTCAACATCACACCCAAGTCCAACATCTATCGTCAATACTCTGCATTATATTTCACAAGTGACAGTTTAATCCACTAATTAAGGCAAATGTCCGAAGTAAATCATACCACTGGCTATGAATGTAACAGTGGACTGAGGCTTTGCACATTCCTCTGGCTCGTTGTAACGTCTCTAAAGTTGGGACTAAAGTCTCTTAGCGATACAGCCAGAGGAATATTTAGAGACTATGCAGTATTTTATGAGCTTTGAACTTCATAAGAATCTGTTATTGATATTAAAAAATACACTACATGACATATTCTTAGGGCTATCCAAAAACAAACGGGATTTTGCCAAATTACCATCTGTCATCTATAGATATCTGTTATACATTGTCAAGATCTTTGACCACTTTGAAAACATTCCACTTTTGTCACAGACTAGCTTGTTATCCTTACTTAAGTAACCATATTTTCCATTGAGAATACATTTTCAAGCAGTCTACTAACACTCGAAAAATTATTCAAGCAAACCCGGTGACAAAACTGAACTAACCTGCATAAGTCATCATAAGTCATCATTCTAGTCTTGCACAAACCACATACATTAGCACCATTGCACCAAGTTATCCAAGAAATGTTACTAGCTCGAAAAAATGGTTCACAGTTATGTTCGAGGGTTTGTGATGAAGGAAAATGGTGGAGGGGAAAGAGAGACAGAGAGAGAGAGAGAGACAGACAGAGACTTAGAGACAGAGACAGAAAGACAGACAGAGACAGACAGAGAAAGAGAAAAGAGGACGATCTTAAGAAAGTGACGAATATCCAATAACAATTACTGTAATGTAGATAGGATTCGCGTATCCCTGACGAACATCAGGCAAAATAATTATACTCCTATGAATAAAGTTTGCTCAGTATTTTGACAGTCATAATAACGGACGTTCTTCATGTATCCTGACAGAAATTGACCAGCTGTTACGAACGGAAGTGTTCGTGCCGTATATCCTGACGGGAACAAAATAATTATATTTATGTGAACGGAGGTATTCGTGTATCAGGACATATATCGATCACAAATAATTATATTTCTATCAACGAGAGTGTTGTGTATCAGGACATATATCAAACAAAAATAATTATATTTTTATCAATGGGAGTGTTGTGTATCAGGACATATATCGATCAAAAATAATTATATCTCTAGGAACAAAATTGGTGTATATCCTGACAGACATCGAATAGTAACCGTTTGGTACTCAAGCACGTGCTTTACCTTACAAGTAGTGACTGTTATGTAAACATCAAGCACGTGTTTTACCTTACAAGTAGTGACTGTTATATAAACATCAGAATCGTAACTTGATGTGTTTTGTGCAATATGTTTGTATATTTGTATTCTTGAGCGGTATCTTTACTGTTTCTCGAACAAATATAATTATTTTTAAAGTATTATTTTGTATAACGGATATACTACGGTCTCACTGCGGATGGAGATTTGACTGCTTTCGGTTAAAACTAATTTTTTTTTTAAAACATCACTGGAATTATTCTTTACTGTACCTTCGATATATATATCTTCCCTTTTTCCTAGTAGCCCTGTCACGTGTGCCGTTAAATTGAGCAATCGGCGAAAATTTCTCTTATTCAGTTCGAGAGTTTTCGTTTTAAAAATGACCCTCTATTACGATTGACATGTCTCGCTTTAATGCTGATAAATTAATGACTTTGATGAATATCACATCATCTGTATACATTTAATTTAATTTGGTGTCCATGACCTTATCTGTGTGGGCCGGGATTATATCAGATTAGTTCCCACGCACCCCATCTTTAACGTGATAACAAACATCTGTTTTCAAGTGACGTCATTTTTTCTTACCTTGATGACGTGGATGAACACGTGCACCTCGCATGCCGGAGATAACGCTATGGTCTCCTACCTATCCTGACCCTGTCTTTCCCATCCGGCAGTCCTCTACCTAACATAGTGGAATTGACTTCTGGTTCTACACCCAGAGAGAGATGTTCATGTATACGAAGCTGTGCTAAATTAATTACATTTAGTATTCATATTACCATATTTATTACTAATACTATTACTACCACTTGCAGTAAAAGCAAAAAGATAATCGTTATTAACTTTATCATGTTTGCATTGATTATAATAGCAGTTTCAGCAGTGATTATAATAGCAGTTTCAGCAATGATTATAATAGCAATTTCAGCAGTGATTATAATAGCAGTATCAGCAATGATTATAATAGCAGTATCAGCAGTGATTATAATAGCAGTTTCAGCAGTGGTTTAGGGGTGCAAACTAATAAGTAGCTGCATAATTATGTTGTTTTATTTTGTTTGCAGTGGTAAAATAGCAGGAAACATCTTCAACGTGTAGACGTTTTGAACCAGAGGTGTTAGCAAACAAACAGATGTCTTGCAACCATGACTGATTTTGGATGTATAAGTGGATAACCACTCCAGTGCATAACATAACTGGATACGTACACTGTCAAAACTTACTTGCGGATTTCAAATGCTGGAGAATTAATGCAATGGACTTCAGCTGTTAGAAAGCTAAGAACTTCAGACCTAGAACATTGCCGGGGGGGGGGGAGGCGGGGAGGGGTGTTCATGTATTGGAATAGGTTAGAATAAAGTAACGGTTCAAAGAGGCACTTGCAGAATGCTGGTTTGAGAATACCTACATTGGGAAAGTATATTCTTGAAATAGTTACCTGTGGATTTCAGGTGCTGGTGTAGTCTCTTGCGAACGTTTGGGACTTGAAAGCTGCTTGGAGACAATGATGTTGAAAAAGTTACGAGCAAACACCATGCACTTGATTTATTAGTTAAGAACTTTTTTTAAAGTTAAAGTAGGGCCTTGGAAGTCGCTTCAAGTGTACTTCAACTGTATAAACGGGGGCTTGGAATCTACTATTGTTGGAAACGTTTCATGTGGACGTGACCTGTTGGAACATCTATTTGGATGCAACACCTTTTGACAACGTTTACTGTGGATTATAAGAGCTGGAAGACTTTTCACTTATAACCAGCACCTGGTGAAATTCTGCTGAAGACTGGAGCTGCTGGAACAGTTTAATGGAATCTAAACGTTTCGTGTGGACTTCAGCTGTTGGAACAGTTACTCTGGTGACTTTAGGCGTAAGAGCAGTTACCAGTGAAGTTGGCGTGTTTGAAAATGTACTCAAGAACTTTATTGGAGGAATCATGAAAAGGGTAGGTAATGCATGCTTTGAAATGTTCCCAGTTACTATGAATGTGGTGAATATTTCTTTGTATATATTTCGTCAGAAGAAAAAGACAGAGTGATATGGCATTTGCTAATTTTGATTAAAACACCTGAATGAAAACTGATGCTTTCATTTCTGCAGGAGGTTCTAATTTATTTTGAACAGCCATAAATCCCGTTCTGTAAACCATACCCTGGTGTCGGTTTCTTAACTTCTCGGCATCTGACATGTGTGAACATGTGATGATAGTACAACGAGGAATATTTCTAGTGCAAAGTTTAATGTTTTAGGGAAGAAATAAGTTAAAATTATCTATCTATCTATTTATCTATCTATCTATCTATCTATCTATCTATCTATCTATCTATCTATCTATCTATCTATCTATCTATCTATCTATCTATCTATCTATCTATCTATCTATCTATCTATCTATCTATCTATCTATCTATCTGTCTATCTGTCTGTCTGTCTATCTATCTATCTATCTATCTATCTATCTATCTATCTATCTGTCTGTCTGTCTGTCTGTCTGTCTCTCTATCTATCTATCAATCTATCTATCTATACCATTTTAACAGTTGAAGTTTGATTGAAATGGTTTCACTAAAGAAATTAAAGAAATTCGTTTCCATAAAAACTGGTACATTATACAATATAATTCAAGGTAAATATGACAGATATGCAAACTGGTGGAATAAATGGAAATAATTGTTTTTCTCTTTTTGAAAATTGAAATTTTCTTATTTTTTATAACTGATAAATAATATATTCATAATATTTCTAATTATGTAGTATAAATTTGCAAGAATGTTTATTGGAACAAGAGTAGGTCTGAACTGCAAGATAATGAGATGTGAGAGACTGGAATTTTGTTGAACATAAACAATTAGTCTGTTCACGGATACATTACAGTAATATGACTGATTTCATGGTTTTCAGGTATCAAGTTTTCAAATTTCCAAGGCCCCTAGATTTCTGATTTACCCTTAAAAGTATATCCGCCAAATGTTAGTGGATGATCTAAAATCGGGTGGAGGTCGATTAATAAGAAACTGCAGTACCTCACAACGTACCCTGATTTAGCTTGTGTCCAATAAATAGTGTTCATATTTCACTTGGATGGTGAATGAAATTTTATACTGATTTTATATTAATTTATCTTGTGACTAGAGGCAAACCTCAGCTGTCTGATATTACCTCAAGTCACGAGTATTATATTTTAATTCTCTGATTGTAACGATAATATAAATATAAGAAGTATTTTTCAGTTATCAGAGTAAATTCCATGCAGATTCCCTCTTCTCACACTGCATAATACTCACTGCCATTCTCTTGGGCGAACCTGGCACTAACTCGCTGTATATCTCTGTCAAGTAGAAAACAATTGTAGTAATATCCAATCTTCTTTACACCAGAACTCGTTCTATGTGGTCAGTATACTTTGCCACCATACAATAATGGATTGTAGTGTATCCTTCACACTACACACTGTGGTAATTGCTTTCCACATCTATTTTGGTCATAGCAGTTATAATCAGTAAACTGGGAGATTCATATAGTATAATGAAAGGCAGCTTTGTCCCTGTAAAATATAATTAGGAAACAAACTCTGTTTCCAGATTACTCCATTCTTTCATACATTCAAGTCTCAACTTACAGTTTCCTTCAACAGTATTTATTAGCCCAATACACACATACAGCCTAACATCTCCCACATTAATATTTGTGTTCAAAACATTTCTCACATTCAGCGTTTCTCTTTGTTCAAAACAGTCTTAAAATTAAGTTTTTATTCTGTATTCAATAACAGCTCTTATACTTTAGCTTGCCTCAGTACACATGACATAATGGGGCGAGATATGGAGAGTCAAGAGTTATAAATTGAAAAAAAAATTTAATAAAGAAAGGGAAGAAAATAAAATAGTAAACAACGAAGCAAATGTCTTAGTAAATGAGGATGAAATGTGGCGCTAAAATGTTATCATTATTAATTAGGGATTTTAGTGCACATTGTGTAATAATGGCTCTATAATGTCATCATTATTAATTAGGGATTTTAGTGCACATTGTGTAATAATGGCTCTATAATGTCATCATTATTAATTAGGGATTTTAGTGCACATAATGTAATAATCACTCTATAATGTCATCATTATTAATTAGGGATTTTAATGCACATAGTGTAATAATAGCAATAACAGAGGTGCAATGTAATGCAGTGTCTTTGAGAGTTCTTTTGTATTAACTTATCTTGGACTAGAGGAAAATCTATCCTTCACCTTTGACAGAATTGGTGGTTTTCTCCCCTGGGTACTGGGAATGAATGTGTGGTTTGACAACTCAGCCTGGACCAATAATATGTAGATGTAGCAGTTGAGATGAACAGCCTTTCCTTAGCTGGGTCAGCAACTCCTACCAATTCATTTAGATGTAGAAGCTTTCATCCTCAGCTGGTGAGACCATACAAAGTGCTAGACTGGAGATAAAAAATAGTATAGTATTTTCCTTCTTTAATATATTGCTTAGGGTTGTGCAACTAAACTGCATGACTTGCACTTCTTCAGACAATTTGGAAGGACAAGGAAAAGCTGGACAACAACTCTCTTACTAACACTCATTCAAACGTAATTAATATTTACTAATACAAATGATATATAATAACAACAGGTATATAAATTAGCTGTTGAATGAAAAGAAAGATTAGTTTTTTTGTTAATAGACTAGAGAAACCTTGATACTGACCTTTGCTAGCAAAAAAACCGAATTATAAAATCCAGGACATCCCACTAATCCTCAGATTCATAATTTCAGTCCCAAAAGATACTATAGGAGATAACGACTCTCTACAAGAGACATTCGTGTGGGTCCATAATTTGTGTTTCTCTAACTTCTTCTTTATGTAGGGGGCGCTTTCGGCTTCCGCCGCTTTCGCACTAGGTGTTTCTCTAACATGCCTATTTAAGTTTTATACCATCTGGTTGACACTTTTTGCAACTGGTCCAAGCATATGACTGCTATGGGTCATGGTCCTCTCATACAGATTATAAGATTATGTACACTCGCATTGGCCAGAGTGGACCAAAAGCTCGACCAGGAATTACATAACTAGGTCGAACTTAAGTCTAATTAAATGTCAGAATTAAAAGAGCTTCAAGTTTTAATCAGTACTTTTATATTGGTTTGAAGTAATAAATTTAAAACTAAAACTATTATTACTATTTAAATTATTAATACGAAATGCAAATTAGTTTCGTGCAATTAAGATATTTTATCTATTAATAGCTTAATAAAAGCGTGAGAAGTTGGGCGGACATGCCACACCCAGCTTGTCTCATTTCTCAGTGCAATAGACAGCTTGTCTCTTTTGCTCAGTACAATAGAAAGCTTGTCTCATTTCTCAGTGCAATAGACAGCTTGTCTCTTTTGCTTAGTACAATAGAAAGCTTGTCTCATTTCTCAGTGCAATAGACCGCTTGTCTCTTTTGCTCAGTACAATAGAAAGCTTGTCTCATTTCTCAGTGCAATAGACAGCTTGTCTCTTTTGCTTAGTACAATAGAAAGCTTGTCTTATTGCTCAAAACCAGCTCCTATTTTTTTTAGATATTAACATTCAAACGTCTACTCTTCCTAACTTTGTCTCATTGCTGAATACTAACTCCTCCCTCACTTGGTCTCATTCCTGAATACTAACTCCTCCCTAACTTAGCATGTTTTAAAGGTCAATGCCACCTCCCAATTTCAGCTTATTCCAGACGTCAGTCAAAGGTCATGAACCCTGCTTGTTCAGCAATGCTTTTAAATATTTCTTCAGGCTTCACAAGAAAACACAGGAAAATAAATGTGTTTTTCCCCAGTAAAAATGAAAACAGTATCAGTTTCTCAATTACAAAAAAAAAAAAAAGACAACATTCATCGAACGAATGTCAGCAGATTAAATTACAGGCATTGCCGAAAGCCTGCTGAAATTGAGAAAGCTAAAAAGAGAGCCCAAACCATCGCTTTTAAAACTTATTAGCATGTGTTTTTTGAAAACCTAATTAAACACCTGGCTCAATCTTGATTTTTTAAATTAAACATTTTTTTCATCGACACTTTTCAGGCAACACAAAAGTGTGTTAATTTCAGTGATAAGAAGCAGGTATACGGTTAGACCACGGCGGTGTGAACAACCTAGCTAAAAAGTACATGTATTAAAATTATTTTGTCTCATGCAAGCACTCCCCCCCCTCCCGTTCTCCCCACCATCTTCCATAGCCATAATCAAAGTTTTAGATTTGTCTCTGGACTATTCCTGATCGGATACACAACCATGACAAAAATTTTAGATTCGTCTTCCTGTCTATGCCGGATACATAATTAAATGTAAACGGTCTACTACTAATAGCAAAATAAAGCGATTTTCAGCTATTTGAATATTGATCGTAATGCCAGAGACATGGGGAATTCATTGTCGTGACGTGCGCTATACTGCGGCCTCTAGGATGTAATATCTTTGCTATGGCAAGATGTCCACGCTATTGTGAAGTTCGTTATGTTAAATATTCGTGTGGTGATTCAGATGATACGATGATTACAATTCAAATGAAGCTTTTATTTTTTTTTTAAAAACTACCCTAGAACTCTTGTAATTTGGTAGTTGCTGCGTTGTGACGTGTGCTATGGTGTGACGATTCTGAGGCTGGCAAAGATGTTATTTTAAAAGGTGTGACGTGCAGGACATTGTGGAGATTGTTGTGCGCGACGTTTTCCATAGTGTTATGTGTGTCAAGATGTGCCGCTTACAGACCGGTTATCCTAATTTTTCATGTAATCACTTATTCTCCATTTCTCGCTTCCTTGACCCCCTCCTTTCTCTCCCCCCCCCCCGTTCTAGTTAGTAAAATCGCGTTCTAAAGTTCAGAACACAATAATACGTTTAAGATGTTGTTGAAAAACTGTTGCATTATCTGACTAGAATTTGCAAGAATTCTTTTTCTTAAATTAAATGTAACTCTAGATATTTAGTATGTCCACGTGTGCAAGAGTAATGGACGTCACAAGACAAATAAGGGTAAGGTAGAATGCCTTGTCTACAACTCTCCTGGTGTCAGCTAACTGACATTTCCAAAGAACGCTATGATATATACATGTATCCCTGTTTGCTCTCATACTTTACTGGCTGCTAGTAAAAAAACTACTGGGTATCACTTAGTCTGAGAAAGGAGCCCTGTAACCTATTCAGTGAAATGAGAATGGAAGTTAAAGCCAAAGTCCTGTAACATATATGGTGAAATAATAAGCCAGGAAGACAGTCGGGATTTAACAGGAGAACAAAAGGCCATGTGAGCGAAAGTGCTCAGTGCAGAAAAGCTCAAATGAATGAGCTACAATGCTACATGTTGGGATTCCAGTGTGAGAAAATGACAAGTTCATGCCTTGAGAGAAAGGGAAACTACCACTCAATGCATGTGTCCAAATTATCTTTCCTTGCAGGAGAGGCTATCACAGATGGAGTCTGCAAGAACTTTCTAAAGCAGCTTTGATTGTGTTTACAAAACTAATTCAACTCTCTCAAACCTTCTGTTGCATAATTAACTATTTGTAATCATTTGTTTGTTATCGTCTCATTTATTGCTATTATTTCTATCAAGGAGGTAAAACTGGTGATGGCGATCTGACTTCTTTCGAATAATAAATATTTCGTGAATTTATTACTTGCATCTTAATTATCCCTTATATTTTGTAATGTTAAATGCAATTATTTGTAAGAACATGTAGTATTTCTACTTGTGCTTCATTATATCTAGCCACGATTCTGAACAGAAGTTTGAGAAATAACCACCGTAATATGTGCGTAGACACTACCCGAAAACACTGAGTATCAGGATGTTTTATATTATTAGGAGTTTTGTTCATCCCTAAGTAGTTTTGACAGGGAAGACCTTCAGTCCTACATTTTTTCTATTATATGTCATTTATTTATAATTAGGTACTTTGTCTTTTAACAACTTTGAATTAGTTTTTATGAGTAGCGCACATACATAATTCTGCTTACAGACACCGTCCTACAAGCAATGTCCAAGGTCGGGTCACTTTGACATTTAACAATTTATGTAACAATTAAGCTTAGGGATAGTCAAATTTACTCCGCCACACATTTATTTATTTATTTATTTATTTGATTTGATTTGATGATTCATTAATTTATCTATCCATTTCTTTCTTTCTTTCTTTTATTTGACGATTCATTTATTTATCTATTCATTCATTTCTTTCTTTCTTTCTTTCTTTTTTTTTCTCTCTCTCTTTCTCTCTTGCTTTCTTTCTTTCTTTTATTTGATGATTTATTCATTTATCTATCCATTTATTTATCTATTTATTTATTTATTTATAGGCAGAGTTGATGTTACACGGGATACACCTGACCTTTGTATATCTGTCCCTAGGATAAATAACACCCCCTTACACAATCTTTATTTCCTAGCTCTCTTCCTAGAGCTATGATCCGAGGACACACAGACACACAGATGGATGTGTATCTTCTGTTTTTATTTATTACACATATTTCTCCCCCACCCCTGCGTGAAAGATGTGCCATCTTAACACCCTCAGGAATCAAATACAAATATGAGTGGTTTAACAAAACAACAGCGAAAAGTTATTTAGATAACTATTTTGAAAGCAATTCACAAGTTTACACGATTACATACAAACATAAACTCATGCGCACGCATGCACGCACACACACACACACACACACACACACACACACACACAATACACAGACACACACAGACACACACACGCACGCACATACACCAGCAATTAGTTATATTTCATATGCAAAGCAGAATATCTTTCTCATTTGAATATTCTGAGCAAGGTGTGTCTCTGATTAACAACTAATATAATTGTAATTAAATATCTACACAAGTCAACAATTCATTGACAGTTTAATATAATTCTACTACAGCATGAAACTAATTTTCTACAATCTAATTAGAGTTAAACAAAACACAATCTAGTAATCTCAGTCTGTGGAATTCTTTCTTGAATTCGTTCTTCATAAGAAGGCAGACATAAAAAGAAAAGAAATTGGAATCTCATAAGATTTGCTCTTTATTAAATTATATAATTATTCATTCCCTCGTTCAAGCAAAATCAGCAGGAAAAATATGTTTTCATTTAATAAATGACGGGGTAAAAAAAAAACGTGAAACGTGGATAGGCCAATAGCGCACATAACCTCGCCTCAAGGTAATTAACACTGATTCACATGGCTAGCCCCCGTAGATTTTTCTTCTATGTTCACAGGCATTTGTTCTTGTTTCTGAATGCTGGCTACCAGTGACATTTGGCTGGGGATAAGGTTTTCTAGAAGGTAGGTTTATGCGTAGTCTAATTTTAGAGGAGGGGATGGTGTAGGCTACATAGGCCAGTATGTAACACTACCCATACTGCAGTCTTGCCCCTTTGTACCATGCAGACAGACATGATTGTTCAATCTTAAAGTCCAACCAGTCTTCAGGTTCCTAGGGAATAGAGGTAGACGATTTCGCATAAGAAGATCGTGGCCCTTCAATCTCCGAATCTGCTTATGCTCAGAGAAATGGCCAGCTCACCTTTGCTGTCCAGAATATAATTGCATTATTTGACTCACTGGACCATCATGCTGTGGGGACAATAAAAAAAAGAAAGAAAAAGAGAAGGAACCATATAAAAGCAGAAAGCATTTAATTCCCTTTTAAATTAGTTTGTATTTTGCTGCGTTAGAGAATTCTTAGATATCTTTCCATTTGTGTTGCTTCAACGCCTCATTCAGAAATGCCTGCTTATATAAGTTGTTCATATTTACAGCAGAGTATGACCTATTGTCTAGCGCTTGATTTGTAATCTGCTAGCTGGCCTAATCAGATTCCCCAGGGTTTCTGATAGCTGGCCAAACTTGCATATTTTTACCTTGCATGAGACAAGTGTCTATTAAGCTTCGATACACACCTACTTTCTCTTCGTCCACACCAGTCAAGCTCTTTCAACCGTTACTGCAGTCTTCACGCACCGATAATTAAAGCAATGTTGCTTTCACTATTGCAGTTTTAATCGCTCTCAAATGACGTCAATTTACATTTCACAGCAAAATCTAATTAAATAGTATTTAACATCGTCAAGAAAATATAATTATGTTGATTTGGGCAATATATATATAAATTATATTCAATTCACAACACAAAATAGACAAAGTTCTTGTGCGTAAAGTTTTAATACACAAGTTCACTGTTAGGGAGCAAGTGTTTTTATTCTTACTTCATATATTCGAAGGAGAATATATTTAGTTAGTTTATAAATATAAATCAAATTGTGATTTTTTTTCTGTATTTGCGGAAGTATACCTGCATTCAGATATCTAGATAATTAATCAAATGGAATACTTGTGTGTGCGTGTGTGTGTGTGTGTGTGTGTGTGTGTGTGTGTGTGTGTGTGTGTGTGTGTGCGTGTGTGTGTGTGTGTGTGTGTGTGTGTGTGTGTGTGTGTATGTGTGTGTATAATGGAATTTATGCTCCATTGATCTATCTATCCATCTATCTATCTACTAACATTCATTCTTTCATCACTTCGTCTATTTAAATAGCTAAATATCTATCTATTTAGCTGGATAGATAGATAGACGGTTAGATGGAAGTAATACTTGCAAATTAAAACGAAAATGCGAAAAGAATCCGAGCGTCTTCAGGCTCCAAAACACTGATTCACACTTTTAATTTCTGTCCATCCAAGGATTGGCTTGACTGCCTCTCGTAGCTTTTCAAGTCACTCGTGTGATCAGTAGGTCCAGCCTGTCAAATCAAATCCCGACCACTCTGGATGCTTTGATTAATTACTTGAATGGCGCGCATCGACCAGTCCTCGGTTGTCGGTACTGCGGTTAATTAAAAAGTTTTTTTTTCTTCCTGGAACACAAAATCTGCGCTGCCTGTTTTCTGCTCGCTTCATCAGACTCGACTGTGTCGCAGTTTTCCTTTGGGCGGCTCCGTTTTGTTCCTCATGGATCTCTGGATTATTGCCCCTTCTGAAACACGAATACATTCCCCTTTCGCTCTCTACTCAGATTGTAGGTTGTTTCGCTAGTTTAAAAAAAATATATAACAAGACTTATCCTTTCTATATAAAAATTAATTTCCTCGCAGTTTGAAAAAAATAAGTCCCGTTGTATTAATTTCGGATATTTTTTTTTTTGTAAAGCGACAAGTCAGGCAAATGTGAACAAAGTCTCTTTAATGCTGGCTATTCTCTCTTCCTTTTTTTTTAATACTGAAAGCATAAAATTTTCTAAAAAAAATCATGATCCATGAATAAAGAAAAGGATAGAGGCGCTGGTAAAATTGAATCATATTGCAAAGCAGTGATCCCGAAGCCGAAGAAAACGTTGACGGGGGAAAATTGACGTTAACTTTTGTGCAGGGATATTAATTGAATACATGCTCATCAACATTTATTCCGCAAAATTAACTCGGCAAATTCCGTCGAGACTCGTACGTGTCACCGGGTCATACGAGACGACTGGTACTCCAGATGGGAGCAG
This sequence comes from Sinotaia quadrata, assembly GCA_028829895.1. Classification (NCBI taxonomy): domain Eukaryota; kingdom Metazoa; phylum Mollusca; class Gastropoda; order Architaenioglossa; family Viviparidae; genus Sinotaia; species Sinotaia quadrata. The sequence goes on from CM054180.1 coordinate 116,503,098, forward strand.
ATCGCTTGAACTGCGGAGTCGATTCGCTTGGCTGGCAAATTCTGTAATTGCTTCAAAGCAGCAGAATATGAGAGTTTGCTTGAACTGATGGTTGTCAGTTTACGGTTTAGTGATGCAGAGTAAGTCGGTCTATACAGGACAGTGCACAAGTCTGAGGTCAAAGTAAAACACACCGGAAGTCTTCAAAACTGTTTTTTAAAAAGTCAATAATTTTAATTTAATTAATCTCAGACTATCACCACCCATGAAAGATTCACAGGTGCAAGGTCTGAATTTACGTCTGGATTGCAGCATTTTAAAATCTGACTTGTCTATTGGTGACCTTGAGATACGGACCGCAAGTACAGAATGTGTGTTTCCATTGGTCTGTGTACCGATCTGACGACAACCGTGCTCTAACTTACACAAGATAAAAGGAGCTTCTAACGCATGGATTTGAAGTAGAAGGCATTTAATTTTCTCTCTGGTTTAGAATTTAACATGCTTGCAAACATTTTTCTTTCCGACTTCGTTAATGACACATTCCTAGTGACGATAGAAGTTAGTTTAAAAGAAAACAACAACAAAAACATACTAGGGCTTTGAGAATATTCTTGAAATTCAACAGTTTAGATTTATTTGTTAATAACGCTGTTCGTTATTCGATAAAAATTTTAAAAAATTCTGCTTTTAAAAATAAAATGATAAGAAATTTCGTTTGTTTATAAATTATTTAAATTATAGTTTTACAATTGAACTAGGAAGAAAGATATGAGCTTAATAAAAATCGTTGTAAACTTTTTTCTTTTTTATGCACTTCTTTGCCGAAGGTGCCTGATGGGAAAGCACCCTTATACCTAGTTTGTAAGTGTTAATAGATAAATAGCGCATTGCATTTTGCATGATCCTTAACGTATTGCAGAGAGACGTAATACTCATGTCGTGACTATAAATAGCTAGTGAGACGGTATCGTCATAAAACAAAATAAACCAAACAGTTCTGTTATTTGTTAGATGGACACATGTATTTGGAAAATGTTGTCCGTTAATTATTAAGAGTGCATTGACACTTTGAATAAATGAAAAACTATGTCCCTTGTGCTATTAACAGCCAAAATAATTTTTATTAACACGGCTTTTTTATGTGTTGAGAGTGAATTTGGTATTTTTTAATGGCTGAGTTATTGTTAGTTAAGTGTGAATTTGGATATTTTTTGTTTGACGCCTGGTAAGTAATTTGATTTTAGAGAATTGGCATATTTTGGCACATGGTTTGTTATTTGTCAAAAGTCAAATTGGTATCCTTTATCATATCTATGGTATTTTGTTTGATAGTTCTCAACTGACATAAATCATTTTAAGAAATAAATAGTATGCCGTCACCTTTTTGGCAACTATTGCATTATCAGTGAATTAGCTTGCTTTTGACATGTTTTGTTATACTTTTTAGTAGCAAATATCATACTTTTGACATGTTTTGTTATACTTTTTAGTAGCAAATATCATACTTTTGACATGTTTTGTTATACTTTTTTGTAGCAAATATCATACTTTTGACATGTTTTGTTATACTTTTTAGTAGCAAACATCATACTTTTGACATGTTTTGTTATACTTTTTAGTAGCAAATATCATACTTTTGACATGTTTTGTTATACTTTTTAGTAGCAAATATCATGCTTTTGATCTGTTTTGTTATACTTTTTAGTAGCAAATATCATGCTTTTGGCATGTTTTGTTATACTTTTTAGTAGCAAATATCATGCTTTTGACATGTTTTGTTATACTTTTTAGTAGCAAATATCATACTTTTGACCTGTTTTGTTATACTTTTTAGTAGCAAATATCATGCTTTTGACCTGTTATGTTATACTTTTTAGTAGCAAATATCATGCTTTTGACCTGTTTTGTTATACTTTTTAGTAGCAAATATCATACTTTTGACATGTTTTGTTATACTTTTTAGTAGCAAATATCATGCTTTTGACATGTTTTGTTATACTTTTTAGTAGCAAATATCATACTTTTGACCTGTTTTGTTATACTTTTTAGTAGCAAATATCATGCTTTTGACATGTTTTGTTATACTTTTTAGTAGCAAATATCATACTTTTGACCTGTTTTGTTATACATTTTAGTAGCAAATATCATGCTTTTGACATGTTTTGTTATACTTTTTAGTAGCAAATATCATACTTTTGACCTGTTTTGTTATACATTTTAGTAGCAAATATCATACTTTTGACATGTTTTGTTATACTTTTTAGTAGCGAATATCATACTTTTGACAAATTGGTTCTTATTAATTTTCTTTTAGCAGCCAGTTTCGCATCTATTTTATAATTTTTATCAAATGTTAACAGTGAAAATAGGCTTCTACTATAGTAACAGTGTTTATGCAAGTATTTAACAAATTATGTTTATTTACCGTTAGTGATTACAAATTATGTTTATTTACCTTTAGTGATTACAAATTATGTTTATTTACCTTTAGTGATTACAAATTATGTTTATTTACCTTTAGTGATTACAAATTAAGTTTATTTACCTTTAGTGGTTTAACATCTTTTATTATTTGTTATTTGTTAACAGTCGAAAATAATTAGTATAGTTCTAACATTTGGTATATTATAATTTATAAAAAAAGTGACCTGGATTTTTCCGTTGCATAACTGGTTTAATATTTGTTAACAGCCACTGGACATATTCTTAAGAACTCAATTATTATTTGTTGATATTTGTTCACTCTGTTTGCTAGCAATGAATTCGAATACTTTTGAAAATCTAACTATAATTTGACAGAAGTGGCACACTTTTGACAACTTGCTTGTTTCTTGTCAAAAGTAAAATTGACATTCGTTTTTTTTTAATTTAAGGTTGTGATATTGGTTGATAGTCAATTTTTACCCTATAAAAATATTTAATTTGTCACTTGTTAACAATGAATTGGCATGCATTTGACTATTCATGGCATTTAGTAATAGTGTGCAAATATTGTCCTGTGGTAGAATAAATTTGCCTTTCCTTATTTAAAATTTTTTTTTAATATAAAATGTTCAACTGTCAGTGTAACCCGACCTCGGACACTCCTTATGATGGTATTTTTGAAAATGTTTGAGTTGAAGTAAATGCTCGAGGTGATAATGTGCTAGAATTTGCTGATGTAATGCAAACCAGTTAGTAGTTTTTATTATCCAATGACTATGATTTACGAGAACGAGACCAGCCTAAAGTTTACTAGCTGTAGATAAATCTATTATCTGATCACTTTGAATTTGGAGTGGCAAGAAGAAGTCTAGTTTTGAAAGGTGGCTGTTAACTTGATGGTGAGTTAGCTGATGGGTTGAATAAGAATGGACTTTGAAATGTTTTATGTACTTTTGCTATTGACATGTTATACTTGTAATTTAATAAGATGTATTATGCGACTAGACCATTATTTCTACAAATGCTGAAGTAGGCTGATTATATGTAGTATGCTAACACTTGACATTATTTTGATATGTTGTATATATTATGCTGTGTGCATGCATTGGGCTAATAAATACTGTTGCAGGAAATTGTTAGTTGCATGCATTTGACTAGTCGCGATCATTTAGTAATAGTATGCAAATGGCATCCCTTAAAAATATTTAGTTTGTCACTTGTTAAAAATGAATTGGCATGCATTTGACTAGTCATGGACATTTAGTAATAGTTTGCAAATGGCGTCCTAGAGTCCATCACCAATGCTTTTGAATCACTGTTTTGCACCACGCGAGAAGGATCACATGTCAGATGTCTGAACACAGTACCAGCTTTCACATTTTATTCAGTTTTAGTTTAGTATTTTTTCCAGTTCAGACACGGTCATAAACAGTTTCTTGAGGATGTCTTCCTAGTGACGGCAAGGAAACTGAAACGCTGTACCTACTGTTACTTGTACAAAACGTGAGATTCTACAGTTGTCATTATTCTCATAGTTTCGAGAACTCATTACGCCACCCCACTTATCCACCCCTCAAACGGCTACATGTTCACAGTACTATGCAAAATATTTCTCTATGTTATGCTCCACTAGCTCCATGTTTACAGTAAGTTACAAAATATTTTCCCCTTCTTACCTTTCACTAGCTCATGTTCACAGTACTATATAAAATATTTTCCCTTTGTTATGCTCTACTGGCTACATGTTTACAATATAATATATTTTTAATCTCTTTGTTACGCTGCAATGTCTTGTTGCAGTCCAAACAACATTTTTTTTTAAAGTTCACACATGTGTACTCTCCTTGCGTTCATCACCAGACGCATACATTTTCAAAATTCTGAAAGCAAGTTGTTCACTCATATATGGTCAACGCGTCTCAATTTGAAGTATCAAGGTCCAGCTACCTGCCTTCTTGGGTGAGACATAAAGAGATCTTGTCCGTTTTAAAGATGGCTATCAGGGCACCTTTCTCATCACCATGAAGAATTATTGTTTGTTCTAGGATACAATTGTCAGTTCATTTTTATTTATGTTCCTCTTTTGTCAGCTAAATTGCTTGTAATACTATTTGTGAATCCATTTTATTTATGTTCTTGTAGAGTACTTACAGTTGATTGCTTTATGTATTGTTCTTTTGCATGTGAATTGTTGTTGGCTTTTGATATTTTATATTAAGCTAACTTATGTTAAAGTAGTTTGAGTAATCAAGGTCATGGGCGCTTCATGAATAATTATTGTGTCCTCGTCTGTTTTTGCTCTTCTATATCATCATCATCGTCGTCGTCGTCGTCGTCGTCATCATCATCATCATCATCATCACCATCATCGTCATCATCACTACCACCTCCACCACCACCATCATCTTCATCATCATATTCGTCATCGTCACCACCACAATCACCATCGTCATCATCATCATCATCATTATTGCAGCAGCAATGTGTGAAGAGATAGTAGGAGTAGTTATAGTACTAGTGATGACAGTTGCCGTAACAGTAGAGGCAGTGGACGTAGAGGACTCTGTGGTTGTAATAACAGAAGTAGCAGTAGTATTTTTAAAATAGTCATAGACGTAGCTTACTAGTTTAATAGTGAAAGTATTAGTAAGTCCAAATTGTAGCAGTTTGTACGTTGGCATTAATAGTAGTTGTTATAGAAGTAATAATAGCAGCAAAAGCAGTAATATTAAATTGTAGTATTTGTAGCAGTCCTAGTAGAAGTAGAAATTATAGTAGCTGCATTAGTAAAAGTAACAGTAGAAATAGCAGCAATGGTAGCAGTACTAGTAATAGTAACAGTGAAAATAATACTAGTAATATCTGCATTAGTAAAAGCAATAGCAGTAAAAGCAACAGTAATTCTTTTAGTAGTAGAAATGATATTAGGTACTGCATTAGTAAAAACAATAGTAGTAAAAATAGTGGCAATAATAATAGTAATACTAGTAGAAGTAGTTATAAGAGCGGAAATAGAACTTATAGTAAAAGCAGTATTAATAGTAGTAGAAATAGCACCAGCAATAGTATAACGGTAGAAATAGCATCAGTAGTAGTATAGCAGTAGAAATAGCAACAGCAGTAGTAATATAGTACAAGAAATAGCATCACAATAGTAGTATAGTAATAGATCAGCAGCAATAGTAGTATAGTGGTAGAATAGCAGCAGTAGCAGTGTAGTAAAAAAAAAAACCAGCATCAGCAGTAATAACAGCAGTAGCAGTAGTAGTATAGTGCTAGAAATAGCATCAAATATAGCATACTTGTAAAAATAGCATTATTAGTATAGTAGTAGAAATAGCAGCAGTAGCATCATAGCGGTAGAAATAGCATCAGCAGTAATAGAAATAGTAGCAGTAGTAGAATAGTAGTAGATATAATAGCAGTATTAAAATAGTAGTAGAAATAGCATCAGCAGTAATAGTATAGTTGTAGAAATATCAGTAGTAGTACAACAGTACAATACCATCGGCGGTATTAACAGTAGTAGAAACAGCATCAGCAGTAGTATAGTGGTAGAAATAGCATAAGTAATAGTATAGGAGTGGAAATAGCATAAATAGTACTATAGGAGTGGAAAGAGCAGCAGCAGTAATATAGTAGTAGAGATAGCAGCAGTTGTAGTATAGTAGTAGAGATAGCAGTAGTAGTAGTATAGTAGTGGAAATAGTAGCAATAGTAATATAGTAGTAGAAACTGAAAGAAAGAACACACTCTGGACAAATTAAAAGGAAAGTACTGCCAGTTGTGGAGTAGTACTGACACAATTGTTACATTATTTATTAATTCTAATTTAAATAACTGCAATATAAACAGGACTGAGCAATATCTTTTGGTTTTTAGAGCTTGTTTTGTGTATAGTGCTTAGTTGCTAAAAGGAAATGCCTAGGTCTCAACATGCTGCATTGAAAGTGCTTTTGCATAAAACTATTTTTGGGGTTCTGTAATTAAATACTTGAAGGTGCAACACTTGCATCAATAAATTACTATTTTCGAGAAATATAGAATACACAACTACACACATACACTCATGATTAAATCGGATATACCTCTTACTGTAAAATAATTTATATATCATTAGTCTGCACACCACCGTCGTTCACTTTCAATTCGCAGTAATAAAATAAGATTTTAGTGCTGTTAAAGACTTCGCATTGTGCTATATCGTACCAGCCAATCCCTTAAAATTCCTACAGACTCTAGTTTGAGTATCAGGTCCACCAATTTTAATCGACCGGGACATGCGTAACTTAAGCGACCGAATCACCATTTCCATCCTGTAGCACGGAAGCGTGATGTCGCGTATTCGTCTCCCTTGGGTAACTCTAAATCTCTCAAAGAGTCCTCTGGGGCCAAATTTGAAGCGCGAGTTATGGGCCTTAGAGCCCGAACGTTTCAGCCTGGTAAACATACGCTGGAGTTTCCGCACACAAAGCTGGCACATTTGCGCGCCATGCACGCGCGGCTAGGAGTGGCATTAATCAGAAGAGAGGGGGAGCATTTTTCGCCTCATCAAACCCTTTGTAGTCCACGATCCCATCTGCCACGTGACCTTACAGTGCCCATCCGACTGAGTGGCTTTCAGGGGAGGAGAGAAAAAGATCCCGTTTAGAGGGATCGATAAATGGGAGAAGACTTGTGCCGCGATATCGGGCGTCGATTGGTTATTGATTTTAAATTTTCTGACGGCCATAAATACTCCTGTAGATGATATATTAATACATGAACGGGATCGTATGCACGTTCTGAATCCTACTCCCTGCTGTACATTCTTCTGAATCCTACTCCCCGCTGCACGTTCTCCTGAATCCTACTCCCCGCTACACGTTCTGAATCCTACTCCCCGCTACACGTTCTGAATCCTACTCCCCGCTACACGTTCTGAATCCTACTCCCCGCTGCACGTTCTCCTGAATCCTACTCCCCGCTACACGTTCTGAATCCTACTCTACACTCGCTTGGGCGAACATATTTGCTGATAACGTAGATTGAATGTGTGGCAATTCACTGCTGATTATTAACATTACTAGGTCGATTTAGACAACTTTATTATAGACTAATATTAGACTGAGTATGTGTGTGCGTGTGTGTGTGTGTGATTAGATTTAGAGAATTAGAGAGACGGAGAGACACACGTGTAAACATTCCAATAGACAACATTTTATATCGACGACACACTTTCATGAGCCTTACATACATATACATAATAATTGTATATAATTATGCCCCCCCCTCTCTCTCTCTCTATATATATATATATAAACTGCAAGTGTACCATGAGCCTTACATACATATACATAATAATTGTACATAATTATGCCTCTCTCTCTCTCTCTCTCTCTCTCTCTCTCTCTCTCTCTCTCTCTCTCTCTCTATATATATATATATATATATATATATATAAACTGCAACTGTACCATTCAAACATCACAACGCGTGACTGACAAGAGCACAAGTAAGTCAACGAAGTGGGGAATTAACTCTGCAGCTACTCACGAGTTAATGCCCCTAAAACAAATTTTATTACTGCTGCGCAAATCTGACAGACCATTATCGCAGAACTGCAAATAAGCACCAAACAAGGAACATATTCAATTTCTAACGCTCATTTCATACGCTCGTGAACACCGGCTTTACTGTTTCAGAAGTCAGACTATCACTCCAGATTGCTTCTCTGATGGAGCTATAAAGGTCAAGAGCCAAAGATCGCGGGTTAGCTGCCCCTCTCCCGCACGAGACTAAAACACAGGTGGCGTTTGAGGGGACCGATGACGGAAAATCCTGGCTTAAAGATGGAGGCGAAATAGCCCTCCGGACAAGTACTTGGGATTAATTTTTTTCACGGGACAAGACGTGGTCAAGAAAGTGTAGCCTGGCAGTGTATTATAGCTGATGGGGATTTTAATCAAGCGAGAACTGAAGAAGCTGGAGCGAAAGGCTGAAATCAACTCAACGAAAAATCTTACGTGATAACAATGTAAGAGATTTTAAGCCGGGCTTTTAAAATGGCCGCCTCATTGTTCGTCAACGATACCGGTGGCTGCATTTAGCAGATTAATTTTCACACACACACACACACACACACACACACACACACACACACACACACACACACACACACACACACACAGAGCAAAAGCATACATATAGTAACGTACATACAAAAAAATATACAAACATAACGAGTATAAAGAATTGTACGCACGCACGCGCGCGCGCACGCACACACACACACACACACACTCACACACACACACACACACGCGCGCGCGCACAAACACACTCACACACACAAAGCAAAAACCTATATATAGTAACGTACATACAAAATATATACAAACATAACGAGTATAAAGACTCGCGCACAAGCACACATGCACATATGCACCTACAAACACAAACACCACGCACAGGCAAATGCAAAAGCACACGCACAAACACACATACTACACTTACATACATACATGCGCATACAAACAAAATATTTGAGCACTGACAATATTTTTTTTTAAAACAAACATTGCGTATTAACATATTATTTAGGTACTGACATTATTTTAACAAACATCAAACTAGCTTGCTGTTTGGGCACTGAAAGCATTTATAAAAATAAAAACATCAAACAAGCTTGTTGTTTGGGCACTGATAGCATTCTTTTAAAAAAAAAACTTCAAGCAAACATAGTATTTAGACAATGAAAGTACTTAACAAACATCAAGCAAACATAGTATTTAGACAATGAAAGTATTTAACAAACATCAAGCAAACATAGTATTTAGACAATGAAAGTATTTAACAAACATCTAGCAAACATAGTATTTAGACAATGAAAGTATTTAACAAACATCAAGCAAACACAGTATTTAGACAATGAAAGTATTTAACAAACATCAAGCAAACATACTAGTTGGGCATTGAAGTATTGTCTTTCAAAAACATAAAAAAGTACACTGTTAAGCAACTGAAAATATTTTTAACATAAAGTACTGAAAAATAAGGAAAACGACAAAACAAAACAGCCCAGGAAACAAACTCAACATTGATGTATCGTTGTGCATTTTCTTGCAGATCTCATAAAACTTGCGTATGGAATTGGGTTGTAACTAAGTGTTACGTTTCCAGTATTTATTTAAAGACCCTGCTTAGAATAATTAAAGACTTTAAATATAATTAATTCTTTCTCTCATATTCTATGCAGACTGGATGCTCAATTTATTATTTGACTAATTAAAAGTGTGTCTCGTAGTTCAGACGACAAATTTACAAACTAATAAACTGCGAACTTTTAGCTAGATTTGAAACAGTTAAATCCCTCTAATTTAATACGCATTCGTTGTCAACTTTCTGCTCATTCGCCCCCATTCAAATCTAAGAATCTATTGGTCTATCATGCATATTAATTAACTACTAAGAGGTATTAACAAGAAAAATAAGATTTAATAAAGTTTAACAAATTAACAATAATCAAAGACGACGCGAATAGTCTACTTCTCTATCTCTACGCGCATGTGTTCGATTCTTGTCACAAAATTGCCAACAATTGTTCGTTTAACATTTGTACACTATGATTGTACTCAGCTGGATTGCTTGTATCAGCCTGGTCTCTTTATTAGGTCAGTCAGTCTATTTTCACAGTCCCGCTCTAGCGACGCACGTGGTGCATTAAGGAAAGACGCTCCTTTTCATGTAGTTAGGGAACTTGAACTTTAAAGACATGGACCCTCAGTGTAGAGTTCACCAGCAGAACCAAAGCAAGACGAGGTAAGGCATGGACGATAGGAACCGATCTGGAGAACAATGGCTCTAATATACTTTCGATTGAACACTTCCTACGAAAGCATGTTCCAGATAAAATGCACTGAGTAAGAGTTTCGACCTCGTGTCGTTTTACAATTAGATTTAGAAAAATGTAATCGTCTCACGCATGTTTTCGTTTAACAGCGCGACGTATGAAGCAATAAAATAGATACAATGTTAAATTAATGTTCATACAAAGGGTAATTCAAACTAACAAAGCGCTTCACAATTTACAATTAAAATTACACGCAATAATTGAATTACATGAAGAATTCATATCGAGTACAGGCATTCTGACTCTTAATGAAATTGAAACAATATAAATTAAAGTACAAAATGGAAAAGGAATTACAATCAATTTATATTTCGTAACTTATAGGTTTTTCTCAGCCATTTCTCTGGACCATGCTCAAGTGTTATGGAAATATAATACATAGCATAAATACATACTTAAACAACATAGGCAAAATACTATTAAATAAAGTGATACCTCTTTATGAGAAGACGAATGGTGTCTTGATTCTCAACGGCTTGTCGGCTTGCCCCTCGTGACCGGAGTTAGCTGAAATGGACCTAGCTAATGTGTTCTCCCAGTGACGGAGCGGAGGCGTGTAGGTACATATATAGAAGAGCATGTTGCGTATCACGTGACTGTTTCGCGAAGCATGTGGTTGGTTCGAGAACCGGACAAAGGTCCTAAAGTTACATAACATCTTGACCTGTTCTAGAAGCACTTCGAAAAAGGAGGCTTTGAACAAAGGAGTCAAGGATTTCAAAAATTCAAATTTGAAGTAAACAAGGCAAGTGGGTCATCAGGTCGGACATTTTTATCAGACTTGTGACACTAAGTGATACTTTACCTGAAATGCAAAGTGATATTTAATATGCGAATTCCATCCAGAGCTTGTTATAATGTTTAAAGGGGTGTACTACCGTGGATTAATAGCTTGTTGTAATGTTTAAAGGGGTGTACTACCGTGGAATAATAGCTTGTTATAATGTTTAAAGGGGTGTACTGCCGTGGATTAATAGCTTGTTATAATGTTTAAAGGGGTGTACTGCCGTGGATTAATAGCTTGTTATAATGTTTAAAGGGGTGTACTACCGTGGATTAATAGCTTGTTATAATGTTTAAAGGGGTGTACTACCGTGGATTAATAGCTAAATATCGAGCAAAAGTTCAAGGTTTAGATTATTGTTGATTTCCACTCTATAGCACCTTCTAAATCATAAACTCAATCCGTTTTACATAAATCTTACATTTTTATGACTTTATTCTGTTTTCAAAATATGGACAAGGACTGTTTATGTCAGTACATCTTTCTCTTTGTTGTCGTTTTTCTCAAAATTGGTATTTTGCGTTGTGTTGTCCTCTAAAACGGAATCAACTTCCTACTAAATGTATCTACTGTTGTGAAATTTTGCCTGATGTTTGTCTGTATGTATGTCTCCAAAATTATGTATCTACTGTTGTGAAATTTTGCCTGATATATGCCTGTATGTATGTCTCCAAAATTATGTATCTATTGCTGTGAAATTTTGCCTGATATTTGTATGTATGTCTCCAAAGTTATGTATCTATTGCTGTGAAATTTTGCCTACATGTATGTCTCCAAATTTATGTTCACAGATTTGTTCTATGTGATCGTGTTTTAATTGTTTAGTGGTTTATTTGCATAACGATGGCAAATTTTAAAATTAATTCGAGTGATAAAACATAAATTATTTTTTAATAAAGTGAAAAAAAGTATCAACATAACTTTATAAATCTCATAATGGGGAATCTGGCGAAAAACCCGTTTTGTTCTGTGATAATTAGATGAAAATGAAATGCGATTTGAAATTCATTGTTTTTTTGGTCATTTCTTTACAGTTTCCATGGCAACCGTGGACAAAATACTGTTTCATTAGACTCTTTTTGTACATTAGTTTTGTATAACCAGGTCAACGTTAATAGAGAGTACCAAATTGGCATTTTACAATCCTCTTTTTCTTTACTGTAGTAACCCCACCACCACCACTCCCGGAAAGATAGTTACAATCACAGCAGCAATTATCAATATATTTTTACATGATGATTAACAGAAAGATATAGTTACAACCACTGAAATAGTTATTACTTGAAGCTTGTCGGAAAGATATAGTTAAAATTACAGCAGCAGTTATCAACATATTGATATTCCGCGGAAATATAATAAAGTTACAATTACAGCAGCAGTTATCAGCATATTTACTTGATATTCAGTGGAAATATGTAGTTACAATTACAAAAGCAGTTATCAACATTTATGCTTAATATTTAATGGGACAGACAGTGATAATTACAGGTGTATTTTTCAACATATTTATTTTGATATTTAACGGAATAGTCAAAGTGATATTAATACAGCAGTACGTCAAAAAATAACTGATATTTTACTGTAATAGACAAAGTGATTACAACAACACTTATCAAGCGCTTTACTTGATATATCATGGAATAAAAGAAGTGATGATTATACAACAACAATTATCAAATATTTTACTTTATATTTAAGTAAAGATAAGGGTGATACTTAGAGCAGCAGTTATCAACAGAATTATTTGAGATATAAGATGAAGAGATAATTATTAAGAGAGTTATCATAGCAGAAAAGCAAAGTCATAGTCCAAGCAGTAGTTGTCAAAATATTGTGCGAGATTTTTAACGCCGAGAAATGCAATGCGAACGTGCCTTGTAAATCAACACTCCTCGAGGTATTTAGCGGGGGGGAAATGAAAAATGTCACTTAAACCATAGCATCTGTCGTGGCATTTTAATGATAATTAACTGGAAAGGGCAAAGTAATGCGGTTTGGTGCATTGTTATAGTTTTTGTTTTACTCACAATAACGTGTACTTCGATACTGGTGTGAAAGGTAATGGGAATGGTCAGGTGATATTCCGGTATTGGCTTGACATTAAATGGTACTGACCAGGGACACTTAAAGTAACAAGTACTTCGATATTGCTGTGATATTTAAGGTAATGGCAAATTGATATTTAAAGTAGCCTTTATGTTGAATTTGCTTCTTATAGTTGTATGTGCGGATGAGGTAACAACACTTCCCAATGAATTTGTGAGAAATATTTCAATAACAAAAAGCAGCAATTCTGTTATTATATTACTAGCATTATTCACTATCCAATTTATCATGAAGCAGTTATGTAATTCAGTAAATTGTCAATACTTATAACTGTAAATATATATAATATTAATTACTTATAACTGTAACAGTCACATAATGTTTCTGTGAGTGGAAAATGTCTTACTAAAATAGAAGACAAATCTGATTTTTAATCTATATTTAACGAGCCCCCATCCACCCACTTTCTTCTCCAACATAAGATTATCAATATGCAGAAGAAGGTCAATAAATTTAACAATAAATTTATTAAATGAACAATTAAATATACATAAGACAATTACAAATAAAACAGATTATTTGACATTAATATTTCATGAATTCACATACATAAAATTATACATTTCCACAGTCTTTCTTTCTCTCTCTCTCTCTCTCTAAAATATAATTACAATTCAACAATAGAGTCAATACAAATCACAGGTTAGTTCTATCAGAGAATAGAAATGGAGTTTTAAGAGGTAGGTTATTTAAAGTCTTTTTTACCTGACCTGGATTAAGCATTGCTTCAACAGTTTCCACTTGCTTTTGCAACAATGTCACAATGTCACAATGTTACAATGGCATAATGTCACAATGGCATAATGTCCATGTCAACACATTTCCCACCACATGTGTGGAAAACACTGATACACTATTGGCTGGTCTCGTTCTCGCAAATCATAAACTACTCACTCAGTTGGGATGGGTTTGAATTACATCAGCAATTTCTAGCATATTCTCAACTAGAGTGTTTACTTCCAACTCTGTACCATCATACGGAGTGCCCAAGGTCTAGTTACTCTGACAATTCAACAATTTATATAACAATTAAATTTTAAAATAGGGAGAGGCAAATTTACTCCACACACACACACACACACACACACACACACACACGCGCGCGCGCGCGCACGCACATACACACACATATATAATGGGCTTGCTCCATTTAAGATCCCTCTGGTACTGTTAATTAATAGCCAAATGACTTATTATTTAGTTATTTTAATATTTAATATGATAATCTTAGAGTCAAGGAGGAAGACTGTCATAATATTAATTTAGGTTAGCAAGCCATTCAGATTATGGGCATACTTAAGTTGACTCTGTAAAGTCACCTTTTTGACTCCCACTCTTTGTTTGCTTACTCTTAAAATATTATGTCCGTTGTTATTTTACACACTTCCTGTGGTTCATTTCCTTCTGCTATATTAACTCACACCTCAGTTTAGCATTTCCCATTGTTTCCGTCCCACAGTCATTTCAAACTTTCATCTGGTATTCAGCTTATTGATTTTTGTTTCACACCTGAACTAGAACGACACGCCCTCCAGTACATTGCCTGTATGTAACCAGTCAAAACTCTAATTGTCAATTGTATGTAACCAGTCAAATCTCTAATTGTCAACTGTATGTAACCAGTCAAAACTCTAATTGTCAACTAGTTGGCACATACGCAAATTTTTTTATACATTCTAGAAGTACTGGCAGCCACCCTTCACCCATTCACCCAATAGAAAATAACGAGTACAATTACATTTAATATAGCAATACAAGCAATTAAATATTGAAATACATATTATAAATAAAACAAAACTCGGGTTCAGAATTTCACTGAGGCAGAAGCCGTTAATCTACATAATTTATGTAGATTATGTAGATTTTAAAATAGGTGAAGAAAGAATATGAATAAAATACTTCACTGTTTTATTTAAAGAAGTGTTCATTAAGTAATGAAATTAGCAGAGTGTTTATAACTCTCTGCTTATTATTGACTAATCTCTGATGTGGGAAGAATGCTTAATAAATTATAATTATGTCTTATTAATTCATAAGTTATAGTCTTGTGCGAGGATACAAATACACAAATGATTTTTCTGTCCACAACACTCACAACAAATGAATTTTCTGTCCACAACACACACACAAATTATTTTTGTCCACAACACGCACACAACAAACGATCTGTCTGTCCAAAACATGCACACAACAAATGATTTGTCTGTCCACAACACGCACACAACAAATGCTTTTTCTGTCTACAGCACATACACAACAAATTATTTTTCTGTCTACAGCACACACACAACAAATTATTTTTCTGTCCATAACACACAACAAATGAGTTTACTGTCCACAATACACACAACAAATGAGAGTAGTCGTATAATGTGATATGCACAATTAATTTTAAGTCACAAGTACCAAAGCAAGCTAGAAGCTGGGAAGTGTGTTGGCAGTTTCCCTGTGTCATTTATGTAAATAAATAACTTCATTAAACAATAATATGGGGTGAACTAGGATATATTTGCTTAGGATGATGGCAGCTTCAGGCCTGGACCGATTTCGCTACCTGGCACGAGGTGTGCCACTTTTGAGAGGGTGGATGATTAAGGACAGAGTGGAGGGTGATAGACAGGAAAGTTGTAGAGTGGTGATGATGAATGGTGGCCTGTTGTCTCTGGCGTTAATGTCTGGCCGGTAAAGGCACATAGTAGTCCGTGAGCTAATGTCGTGATGGCTGGTGTTGCTGTTGTCGTAAACGTAGTTCCCGGTGTTGGAGGGAGATGGTGGGTGGGTGTATCTTACAGAGCCCAGTCTAGTAGCACACCGAGTCTGTACTTAGTACGTACATACACCCAGGATGTTCACCCCCTGTACTTTTAACTGATGTTGTTGTCGTCGTCGTCCCCGGTGTCGTTGGGATAAGATTAGACGGATGCCGACGGCCAGTATAGATGGTTGAGCAGTAGCTGCACTTTAAGGAAACAAATTAAGCATTGGTCTTTATGAAGTTTATGATCATGATAAGCATTGTGACAACATTTAAATACACTTGGACTTTTGTACGCTGGTGATAAACAATATATACTTCGATACAGTATTGGAGTACGTTTATCGTTTTGAGGCACACATTTTTACTACGCAGAACATACGACAAATTTACCATCACACTCCCACATACGCAATGACTGAGACTGGCAGACAGCTAGATAAATAGACAGGTTCACAAGACAGACATGAAATTAGATTTATTTACTAAACAATACTCTAATTTTATTGTTTTAGTTCTGTTAGCCAGTAACGATTTTTCTTCTTCATATCATTATATTTTTTCTTTGTAGTGTAGGTTTGTTGAAGTGTCGGCATATGTATCATGTGACACAGCATTTCAGAATGATTAACACAATAAAGGAGACGAACTGCCAGATGTGCTTACTAAACGCCAAACCCTGCAACCAAAGTAGGCCGGCAATGCCGACCTCTACGTCTCACATCGTGCAGTGATGTTGTCCCGAGCAAACAGACAGGGTCGTACTTCTCGGACATCTACCCTTTATCCGCCCCTCGAAAGTCATAACGTCATTCAAACGAGGGCACACGCTGTGCCTAAGTGATGTCCCTTGAATCAACAACGCCACCTGTCTGTGGGGAAGATGGCACGAGGAGCAGACAATCCCGTTATTGAACCTACAGTCGGAGCAAGACGAACGGGATCCTCCGTCCCTGGAGAGTTCATGAAATGCACACGGCTATTCACTCCGAGTTATGCTCTCTGTTTCGCTGAAAGGCTTTCCTTGTCTTGTTCACGTCCACAGTTTGTTTTTCTTCCAGTGATCTAAAACACAAAATTAACACAAAGATTTTCAACGAATGATACATTTATGTTTGTGTGAAAACGGTTTTGCTCTCACTCATTGTGTCGTCTGAAACTTGGGTACCGAAGATTTAGCTGAACAGACGTATGGCTGGCTGCTGAGGGAGATATAATGACAAGTGACAGATTGAAAAATAGGTATTGGATAAATAAATAGATAGGCAGGCAGGCACACAATGATAGATAGATAGACAGACAGAAAAACAGATAGATAGGTAGACAGATAGATAGATAGATAGATAGATAGATAGATAGATAGATAGATAGATAGATAGATAGATAGATAGATAGATAGATAGATAGATAGATAGATAGATAGATAGTGATATAAACATTTGCGCTGTCTTAGTGATTTCTTCAAAGTTTGTCTTTACATTGACTATAGCAAAAATATCGTAAATTTAAACACTTCATTCGGTTGATTTTATGATATCCCTATTTCATTTTATGATATACACATTTTAATTTATGTTATCAAAAAATTTCTAAAAATATTAAAGTATAATGAGTGTGTGATCATTTAAAAACAACTAAAATAAAAAAAAGCCATTTGTATCGTAAATAAGTTTATGATATAATAATGGTGAGGCAATTGGAAAAGTCTGAATTTACAAAATCATTGCAACATGAGATTATAAGCTCTACATAAGCATCTTGAATTTGTAATACAAAATGAAATTACGACATTTTAAATTCGTGAGTACAGTTAAATCATTCATTAGACAACACTGCCCGTAGCATCACTTAATAACAGTGTGATCTTCAAGGATATCGAACAGCTGCTTTCTGGATAACGATGACAAATAATAAACGTTTACTTAGTTATTATATACCACAATGATTACGGTAGCAGCAACAACGACTACTATTACTATTATTATCACATTTAGAAAGTAAATTGCTTACCATCCCATAAACCTGTGTCAACACACAAGAAATTATTTGTTTTAAAATCAAGTCAGAAACCTGCATGCTACATACTCAAATAGGCTGACAGTCATCCATCTACCAGCCAGCCAAACAACCAATACACTCACGTACCACTACCTGAGAATACGAAAGGTCTTTTTTACATGCAGATATAGGAAGTTCTGTATCCAGAGTTATTACAGTAAACAGCTGTGTATAAACGGTGCCCAGTCCCCTCAGAGTTGACTGTCCTGTTGGTTGCCTTACAGATAATGAGCTACCCTAAAAGTGGGCGTGGCTCCTTCTAGAGTGAATGAGAGGGTGGGAGGGACAGTGAGTAAGAAGAATGAACATATTATAAATTTACTCTTGGGCTGACTGGACTCACTGCTTTACCCCCGCCCCCTGATCCTACTCCAACTTCTGACTTGACATACGAGGTTTTTTTTTCCTCTGGGAACTGCTGTTTATTGTTATTCTGTTTTAGTTGAATTTATTGCTATTGTTGTTTTCGTTTTTGTTTATATTGTAATCATTTATAAGTCTTGCTGTCTTATTGTTGTTTGTTATTTGTTGTTGCTGTTGACATTGTGTGATGCTAACAACATCTTATTTTATCAACAATAACTAATTAAAAGTAATGAGAATCTTAATTTGTGTTATTAATAATTCTCCAAAAGACACCTCTTGTCTCTCTCACTTGGTGGATATGTGGGCACTGTAAACGTTTTCTCTCTTCCACAACTTTAAAGACAAACATTTACCATCACATAATAGTTCCATAGATGGAAATCTTACTACAGGAGAAGATAAATCCATCTTTTAATCTATTTGCAACAAGTCCCCATCCATCCACTTTTTGCTCCAACATAAGATTATCAATATTCATCTTTAACTCTATTCTCCCTTACATTCAAGTCTCAACTTATAGTTTTCTGCAACAGTATTATTAGCCAAATACATGCAAATAGCATAATAGTTTATAAACAGGTTCACTAGAAACAATGTCAAGTGCTTAGCATACTACATATAAGCATCATAGTTATATTTTGTAGAAATAATAGTCCACTAACATAATACATCTCTACATAAAATCCAAGAATAATATATTGTCACCAGCAGCCTGCTCTCTTGCGTTCTGTGAGCCATGGGATATGTCTGTCATCAAGGTTATTGCTGTCCTGGATAAGATGTCTTAGAAGACTGCTTTACCTCACACTGTGATTGGCCTGTATATCTTGCCAACCACAGTGAGGACTTACTTGATCTCAATGAACTTTCACTGTGATTGACCTGTATATCTTGCCAACCACAGTGAGGACTTACTTAATCTCAATGAACTTTCACTGTGATTGGCCTGTATATCTTGCCAACCACAGTGAGGACTTACTTAATCTCAGTGAACTTTCACTGTGATTGGCCTGTATATCTTGCCAACCACAGTGAGGACTTACTTGATCTCAATGAACTTTCACTGTGATTGGCCTGTATATCTTGCCAACCACAGTGAGGACTTACTTGATCTCAATGAACTTTCACTATGTCAGAAGATATCCAGTCATTTTGCCATCATAATTAGATGGTCTGACATAGTGGTGAGAGACGCAAAGGAAAGAAAAAAATTTCCCTTTGCCTACCAACACTGTATACTCCTCAGAATATTTTGGTGTCTCTATCTCTAGTCTATTTCACTCCTTTTATCACTCGTCAAAAACTTTTAAATTTTGCTGAGTCCATAGTTTCAGCACACAATGCACACGTCCTTGAGAGATCACACTCTCCTTGATCAGTACATATTTGCAGCATGAAAATCTTAGTCCTATCACATTCAGGCACAGTTAAATCACTAACCATCCAGTGCACATCAAGTTCTAATCAAATAAAATCATAGCTTTGAATGCATCCTACTGAATTAAATAGATGCTTCGCATAATTATAAATGTTTCATTAAAATATATCAATCTTTTCTAATTAAATCCTTTCACACTCAAATCACAATAGTAAAACAGAACTGCATTCACACAATGCATAAATCTTAATTTTACATACACAGTCCACAGAAAATATTTATAAGTATAATAACAAACATAGGCTTTTAAATCTTACAGCTATGAAATGGAGGTGATTTATGAATTTACTTTTAGCTTAAATAAACATTGGCCATGTTATACAGTGGTCAGGTGACTTTGACCAGATAACTGAAGTAAATAATATAAAAAATATCTCTAGTGAGTCTCCCCCCCCCCACTCTGTGACATATATCAATAGCAAAAATGCTATAAAATTCACCATTAAGATAACAGCCACCTTTCATGACCATACTTCTTGCCACTCCAAATTCAAAATATTAAACAATAGAATTCTTTACAGCAGGTAAACTTTTTATCTCAGCCTATTGGCTTGGTCTCGTTCTTGTAAATCTTAACCATTGGATAATATAAACTAATTATACTGTTGGAACTGGTTTGGATTGCATCAGCAATTTCTAGGCTATCCTCCATCTGAGTTGTTTACTTCCAACTCTAACACTTAAAAATATCAGCATAAATAGTGCCCAAGGTCAGGTCACTTTGACATTTAACAATTTATATAACAATCAAGTCTAGAAATAGGAATTAGTAAATTTACTCTGCCACGTATTGCTATATTTGTTGTATTGCTTTTTCTCTGTTGCTATATTGCTGTTAGTATTTATGGTGTGGTGAATTAATAGTATTTATGATATGGTGAAATAAGAAATGAATTAGAAAGACTAAATGAACCTTTCAGCCCTAACTTGACCAACCACATGTCCTGCAACATTTTGGTATTGTCAGGTGTTAGAAAATATTTGAAAATTAAAGATATTATGAATATTAATAATCATAAAAATGGCTATAAACCCCTAATCTCAAACTGAATTAAAGGTGATAACAGTTAAAAGGATAATGCAAATACTTGTAAACGTCGGGATAGATGAAAAGTTTTATAGAAATAACCTAATGGTGATAGAAAAATGGTTATAAAATGTAAATGATGTGAATACCTTCTGACTTTGATTTTTGCCGTGTCCACTGTATAACATAGGGTAAGATTTCTGTCTGTATATCTCTTTAGACATGCTGAGTCTGGCTGTTCATAACGTTGACCATAACGTTGATAACGTTCATAACGTTGACCATAACGGCTGATGGGTATTCACATGGGCTTTGTCGGCAGTCTGGTGATGCAGCGCAGGCTTTGGGTTTTGCATTGGTCGAGAGATTCAGCTGACCAGAGCCTGTTGTTACTCACTTAAATGAGTACAAAGAGTTGGCAAGTACTTAATAAAGGGTACCAAATAGAGTGCTGATTCCACAAGAAAACTCTTTTCCTACATTTCCAGGAGACATTAAAATAAAACTGATACACTAGATGCAGGTCATTCATGGATAGAAATCGGAGGGACATGATTGATGAGTGAAAGAATAAATAGAGAAGTTTTAGTCATAATAACAAACACACACACACACACACACACACACACATATGTGTATGCATAAATGAATGTGTATAAATGCACACAAGTATAATTGTAAGTATTCATATGATTCGACATAAATTTAACCTGACTGACCTTTCTAGGAAAATCCTTTTCACCAGTGGGATCTGGGAGAGTTTTCTGAATGATGTTTCTCAGACAATGGCAGGATAGACTCTGGCCTTTGAGGCTAATTTTTGGCGTGCACAAAGACAGAATGAGCTGGTCACATGGTCGAGCTAAATATCTGGCGAATTTGGCCAAGATTGTATAATATTAACAGCGATCGCGAGTGACGAGATAAGCTAACAGTTAGATGTGAACTGTGAGATCTAAAGTCGGGGCTGCTCTAATGAGTCTAACAGTGTTTTGAAGCCCTATAAATCTAAAGATGAATTACATGTTTGGCGGTTACCCATGTAACATCACAAGCGACTCAAATATTCACTTTTAGAAGACGATACGGCAATTACATTTTCCTTGTTACATTTCAATAAAACTATAGTGCCGTTTGGTCCCAAATGGTGAATGACTGTAAAGGAATTTAACCCTAAATTAAAAATGGGAGACTTTTTAAAAAGTGTATCTCCAACAAACATTGGTTAAATCAATGAGCTTTCATGTGTCTGACCAACTCTATATCTGTGTAGTGAGTGTGCACACATGTGACGTCAAAAACTTTTATTTTCCTTTATTATAAGCATTCTAACAACTGCATCTTCTACAACCATTGTTAGTTTCTGACGTCATATAATGGAGAGGTTTCTGACTCCTTCACACACCCAGTCTGCTACTTGTTTGACGACATGCCTTGTTAACTGTACTTGCTCAAGGCACTAAATCATCACCGAGTTCAGTCCTTTTGTTCATTATGAGAGCCGCTGTCTTTTACAACACCACTCAGTCACTGCCACCCATACAGTAGTTCTTCTCTCAGGCGTTCCAATCATCTGCCGTGCCCTGTCAGACAGTTGGACATTGAAGCAATGTTTAATCTGTCTTACATCAGATGTATGAGTCACTGTTACTGGCCATGCCATATTTCTTAACAATTCATGCCTTCCTGAGTTATGAGAGATGCGTGAAAATATATATTCAAAAAGAAGGATTATAATTTATTTGCCAGAATTGATTTTGTCCTAGACAATTTCATTCCTTTTATTTTTGTAAGGTAGTGTAGATGAGCCTTAAAGTATTTCAAGACCAAAATAATCTCCACTGTTCGCTAAAGTTGTATTTAAATATCCTTTTCAACATATATCTAATTTTATTTTGTCCTTTGTAATCTAAAAATGTCAGCCTCCACTGAATAAGAGTTAAGTTTTTGTACATGCGCCCGAGAAGAGGTAAGAAAAGAAGAGAAGATGTAGGTTGTTTATCCAATCTCACGTCACTCTCATGTTCTGTAAAATCATTCAAGCAGAACCAACCTTGTGGAAGCCACGTATGAAGACGAGGTCTCTTGTACATTTTCCAAGTATGAAGAAAATGGTATGTGACTTTGATTTTAACTCTTCACTACATTCTAAGATCTCAGGAGCAGTTTGGAAAGATCATTACATGTCACATCATCAGTTCGTTATCATCAAGCCTGTGACTACCTTACTTGCAAATCCTTCTACTTGCCGGCTAGAGGTAACAAAAAATTCACCACCTTTCTGTCTTTCTGTCTGTGATTGCCTTGCAAATCCCTCTACTTGCCAGTTAGAGGTAACAAAAAATTCACCACTTTTCTGTTTGTGATTGCCTTGCAAATCCTTCTACTTGCCAGTTAGAGGTAACAAAAAATTCACCACCTTTCTGTTTGTGATTGCCGTATTTGCAAACCCTTCTACTTGCCAGTTAGAGGTAACAAAAAATTCACCACCTTTCTGTTTGTGATTGCCGTATTTGCAAACCCTTCTACTTGCCAGTTAGAGGTAACAAAAAATTCACCACCTTTCTGTTTGTGATTGCCGTATTTGCAAACCCTTCTACTTGCCAGTTAGAGGTAACAAAAAATTCCCTTTCTGTTTGTGATTGCCTTGCAAATCCTTCTACTTGCCAGTTAGAGGTAACAAAAAATTCACCACCTTTCTGTTTGTGATTGCCGTATTTGCAAACCCTTTTCACTTGTGAACTAGAAGTAACGTTCATCACAACTCAGCCTGTGATTACCTAATTTGTGAATCCTTGTATTGGCAACGAACGATAACATAAGATCCAATGGCTACGATAGACTCCAAATCTCATCACGTGAGAAGAGAAGAAGATCTCGATTTTTGGAGCTTCAAATCGAACGTAACAGATGATATTTCTGGAATCTATAGCGTGCACAATAAATCTTAATTCGATTCCATTTATCTATGTTCACTGCTTTTAACGTAGAGCATAATAAAGTCAAAATACAGATCTTGACTTAACAATGAGCATAATAAAGTCAAATGTAAGATCTTGACTTAACAATGAGCATAATAAAGTCAAATGTAAGATCTTGACTTAACGATGAGCGTAATAAAGTCAAAATACAGATCTTGACTTAACAATGAGCATAATAAAGTCAAATGTAAGATCTTGACTTAACAATGAGCATAATAAAGTCAAATGTAAGATCTTGACTTAACGATGAGCGTAATAAAGTCAAAATACAGATCTTGACTTAAATATGAGCATAATAAAGTCAAAATACAGATCATGCATCGTGATGGTTGCTTGAAAACGGAAAAATCATTATACTCGCTCAACTGCTAAAAATTTGCTAATGAAATGCAGTTCCATAATTAATACTGATTTATTACAACAAAATACACGTGAATTAAAAAATAATACCTTTTATCTGTTCACTTCTGGTGAGCTCTTATGAATATTATTCATATTTTATTGCTTATAAAATTCCGGATACATGTAACAATAAAAATTGTGCTTAGCTTCTATCATATGTTTATATTTACTTATTGAAATCCGGATAGATACAAGTAAAATAGAAGGAATATTTTTAATTAACCATGACTGGCGTCTATTTTAAAGTAAGAATAATAAATATTTTGGCCACTAGTTCAACAATATTGTCCTTTAAAAATAAATAAGATGAAAACTACCAGCTTATGATGTGTATGTTGTAACAGCTAGTTAATTCAGCTTCCAGATAGATTTTAAAAAAACAACACGAATTCACATAATAATAGTGAAAGAGTAGTCCGCTTGAATGGTATGGAAGCGTATAGTCTAAATATTTTGATTTGCGTATTGTTTAATGTCCATTACAAAAGTAAAGTTTCAAAAATTGAGGGCGCGTGTCCGTCCAACTGTTTTGTAAATTTGAATGTGCTCTTAGATCTAAACAGTCTTAAGCTAGAGATTTTAATTTTCATTTAGTTGTGTGTGTGTGTGTGTGTGAAAAAGTAATGCACAGACCCGCGGCAGTTGTGCCCCTTTGTCAAGGAAGGATAACCGCGTAAGGCTTAACATGGAGAGGTACGAGCTCTCATCGACAAAAGTACTTAGCATGCTCATCTGTTATGGCGCCGACTGAAGAGCCGCCGTGGTCACGATAAAAAGAACACGGACGATCAAACGCATTTAATGCCTTTTTAACAACATTATTAATACGGTTGGGCTGTCAGTCACGTGAAGTTAGGAGTGGTTTCCCCTCTTAAAGCTGACAAAGAGCAGTCTTGCTGAGAATACAGCTAAAAAAACAAAACAAAACTGTTGTCTGGCCGATGTTTTGTTCGAAACTGGACAGCTTTAATTTAACGCAAAAATTATCCCATACGAGGTGAAAATTGTTGATGAGGCAAGCAGATTAGGGAACATTAATTTATCAAACTCATATAACAATATATTAAATGACAGCACAATATCACAGACACATATAATTATTAATATATTAAATGACAACATGATATCACTACACGTATACGAAAATATTAATGACCTGATGATATCACAGACACCAAAATGAAAATAGTAAATGACAGTACAACATCACAGATTCAAATATGAATATATTAAATGTCAGAAGGATATCACAGCCTCGTATACAAATATATTAATTGACCGAACGGTATAACACACACGCAATACGAACATATTAAATTAAGTATGACATCAAAGACTCGTACACGAATATATAAATGACAGCACGACATCAGAGACTCGTATACGACTGCATTATATAACAGTATGAATCACAGACTCGTAAACGAATATTTTCATTGCTCAAAATAAAACAACACATTCGTATACGAATACATTAAATGACAGCACTATATTCCACTACGAATATACTATATAGCAGTATGACGTCAAAGACTCGTATGCGAATATATTAAATGAGGCACGACATCAAATACGCGAAATGTATTATATATATATATTTATTTATGTGTGTGTGTGTGTGTGTGTGTGTGAATGAAAAAAATCTTTGCTTATTTGTGTCGACCGCGTTTCGGTCATAGTATTTTAATAGTCGGTGCCTATTTCAATCTGTTGTGATCTGGTTTCTATAATGGTAAGGAGATACGGTTTATTTGCTTCTACTTAAAAGCGAAATTTCTAGTAAGAGATGACTGGCCCTGGATTGTCAGGATATTTGAAAGAACTAATTTTTTCTCATAACTGAGTTTTGTTGTTTTATAAATGTTGCATTTAGATGACAAATTTCCGATGTCGAGTTGACGAATGTCTTGGAACTCTCTTCTACTTCATCTTTAATTAATTTTTAAACAATAGGTTATATATGAATATGAATAATACTAACGCATTTTCTTGCCGGTAATTGTTGTTATTTTTTCAGTTTTTAATACAGTTTGTTTAGAGATTATTTTAATACATTTTGGATAATTGCATTTTCAAGGAGTTCAGAAAAGCAAGAGAAAGGGAAGTATTTTGTAGTTATCTCTCTTGCTTTCTTTAGAAAATGGGTTCTGGATGATAAGGCGGTAGGTACATGTAGCAGATATCCTTCCTGCGTCTTCCTTCCTTCCTTCCTCCCTTTCTTTCTTTCTTTCTTTCTTTCTTTCTTTCTTTCTTTCTTTCTTTCTTTCTTTCTTTCTTTCTTTCTTTCTTTCTTTCTTTCTTTCTTTCTTTCTAAATTTCTTTCTGGAAAGGGTTTAATTGTTTCTTATGTAACAAATATTTTATATTGATAAATATTTATTCACATGCACATCAATAATCATTATCTCCAATTAAACAATCACCCTCGACGGGGTTACGTCTTTGCAGTCTGGAGTGATATGTAAGCCCTAGATATGTAATGTCTAATTACCTCCCTTAGCAATATACTCGCAGCATAAGAAATATTACATCAATCAAAATTCACAAGAATAATGAACAATGTAATCAAATTAGAGAACATAAAAATAATGTTTCAAATTACATAAGAATTCTCCAATTCAAATCATAGATCAATAGCAAAGATGTACGAAATATTCTAAGTCCAATCTTTCTTTTATCAGTCAGTTAACTTACTATATGCTAATGGTCACCTTCATGACTGGACTTTAGTTATGTCAAAATCAAACTGATTAGAATATAGGACGTTTTTTAACAAAAGAACTTTTGCTCTATCCCCCCATTAGATGAAGCTGTTATGGACAAATGTGAGACTATTAGTCAGAAAATCTATTAATTTGCTTGGAATTGGCTTGGATTGCATAAGCAAGTTCTCACATTTTCTTCACCTGAGTTGTTTACTTCAACTCCGGCACTTACAAAAGTATCATCATAACCAGTGCCCATGGGCAGGTCACGTTAACATTGGCAACAAATATATAATTATAAAGTTTAGATATAAGAGTGGCAAATTTACACTGCCATATATAAAACAGTCTATTAAACATTTTCTCCAGGTGCAATCTTCTGTCACTACTGCCTCCCACCCTCCCTGTCACAGGCAAACCAAAACCAATCTTTAATTATGCTTTCAATCTGGTGGTTGGTGGCACACCTTTCATCTTTATTTTGTATTAAAAGCTTCTAAAATAAAAAGTGAAGAAAAGACATGTTAAACATTATCTTTAAAAAAAAAATGATGCAGGTGAAGCAAAACTTTATGAAACAGGTTTATATTCTTTCATAAACATTTAAATAAAAGCACTATCAATTCCAATAAAGCTTTATTTGATTAATGAAGTAAATGTAAAACGATTTTCCAAAGACACATATTATAAAAATAATTGTCAACAGTGTGTACTTTTGTTTAATGACTTAACTCTAAGAAAGTATAATATCTGATTATGGAACAAGATTATGAATATAATATATATTTCTTCAGAAAAAATATTAAAGGTTGTCCATATTTCTAAATGTAATAGATTGTAAAACAGTTCCAGTCAAAAGAGCTAAATGTTCTTTGAGTAATCTCATTAAAAAGAGTAGAACAAATCATTCTCTATGAGCAGATCTGTATCTTGATTATTTATCTATTCATGATATTGGAGTAAATAAAAAAAAGTGCTCTATGTGCTAAGTCAGTATTTTTAAGTAACATTCTATTATCCAAGATTAAAACATTAAAAGTTTTCATATAGCATAGTCATATACCATAGTGGGAAAGTGAATGTGCCTATCTCTATCTAAAATTAAAAAAGTGCTCTATGTGCCAAGTCAGCATTTTTAAGTAACATTGTATTATCCAAGATTAAAACATTAAAAGTTTTCATATACCATAGTGGGAGAGTGAATGTGCCTATCTCTATCTCTATACTTAATAATTATATATTTGTTGCCAATGTTAACGTGACCTGACCTTGGGCACTGGTTATGATGACATTTTTGGAGTAAACAACTCAGATGGAGAATGTACTCAAACTTTACTGATGTAATCTAAACCTGCCTTATGTGGATGAGTAGTTTTTATTATCTAATCATTAGCATTTACAAGAACAACACCAGCCAATGGGCTGAGATCAAAACTTACTAGCTGAAATAATTTTATTTTCTAATCACTTTGAATCTGGTATGGCAGAAGTCTGGTGATGAAAGGCAGCCAATAGCTTAATGATGAGTTAACTGATTGATTGAGAGTAGAAATATTTTGCTTTTGATATATTATACTTGCGTTTAACATAGAGATTATTATGTGAGTAGACTATTACTTCTACAATTGAGAATTATGACATTGATTTTAGTGAACACATTCATAAACAAATATATTGTATTTATTATGCTGTATCAATGTTTGAGGTTAAAAATACTGTTGTAGGAAACTGTGAGTTGAGACTTGAATGTAAGAAAGAATGGAGGAGTTAGAGATGAATAAAGTGGAAAACTTAAGGTTTGTTCTCTGATTATATTTTACAGGAAAGAAGCAGACTTTTCTAAATTCTAGAATCTCTGGAATTTCTAGAATTTTCCAGTTTATTGATTTATGAACTGCTATGACCTGGTAGATTCGAGAAGTCTCTACCCCAAGTTTGTACGTATAAGGATACACTGCATTCTCTTAGTGTTTGACAGAAAGGAATGATTGACCACATCATAGAATTTCTGATATAAGGAAGTTACAGGAAATTGCTACATTGTTGTTCTGCTTGAGTGGACTAATATGGTGAAGGTGCGCCCAGACTAGTCTCGAGAGAATAGCCACTCATGGAATATTCTATAGCCTGCTAGAGGAATATTCTATAGCCTGCTAGAGGAATATTCTATAGCCTGCTAGAGGAATATTCTATAGCCTGCTAGAGGAATATTCTATAGCCTGCTAGAGGAATATTCTATAGCCTGCTAGAGAAACATCTAAACAATCAAAAATTCTATTGTGAACAATAAACTTTTGACTTTGTTATGAAAGCACGTGAAAGACTATTGCGGCATTGTCTAGGCAAGGTTATGTACAAACTATTATCACTTATCTCTCTATAACTCCATTTCTGTTCTCTGATAAGACTTATATTGTGATTTATATTGACACCAATCTGCTGAATTATTTGTTAGGATGTAAGACTGTATAGGCCTTAAAATTATTCAAATGTGGTTTGGAGGAAATATTGATGTCAAATAAAATTTTGATTAATAATTAATTTCTCATTTAAATTTGAGTTTTTGCAGAGGCATGCAGAAGCATGCAGAATCTTAGAATATTCTGTCTAGCAATATAGATTGTCGTAAATAATGAAAGAGAGATATGTCTCATTATGGAAAACGCTTCATGTTCCTAGTTACTGGAACACGTAGCTACACATGAAACATATTGTGGGAGTGTGGTATGAATGTATGAATGTGTGTGTGGTTGTTTGTTAGTGTGTGCTTGCTTGTTAGTGTATGTGTATTTCTTTGTTATAGTGTGTGTTTGTTTGTTGATGTGTGTGTTTGTTAGGGTGTGTGTTTGTTTGTTAGAGTGTGTGTGTGTGTGTGTGTGTGTGTGTGTTTGTTTGTTGGTGTATGTGTTTGTTTGTTACGTTGTGTGTGTGTGTGTGTGTGTGTGTGTGTGTTTGTTTGTTAGTGTGTGTGTGTGTGTGTGTAAAGAAATATTTTTCCACAATAAACAAATCCGTTCTTGACACTGACTCTTTCCACATGAATGAATTATACAGAACCGTTCATACAGAAATATCAACACGGGGTATCATTTTCTTCTTTTCTTTTTGCCCACAGGAACGAATGACATGTTGATCGGTGTATTGGAGCAAATCAGTAAGTTTATCATACGCTGTCCAGTGACTGAATTACGCAGCTCGCAAATACTAATTAGCGAATCAGCACGCGAAACAATTTCCGCGAAATCAATCTTCCTTGGGGTCGGGCTACATTCGCACAACAGATTTGTTTCCCCTGTAACTCTATCACATGTCAAAAGCGATGTTGTTTTCACGCCTCTGCTTATTGAAGACTTTTAATAATAATAATAATAATAATTATTATTATTATTATTATTGCAGGAGGGAATGGTGGTGGAAATTAATAAAATAATAAAATGAAAGATCATGTCGATTACACGTATGTCCTTGGGGACCATTGTACCCACAAAAAAGGCGCTGATGTGACAAACGATTTTGCTCGCAAACATCCTTCACAGTTGTCGTTTTCTTATTGTTGAGAAGCAATGAGTGCTACCCTTGCCGCAGACTGGAGGCAATTTAGGCAGTCGGCAAAACTTGAAAAAGTTATTTTTTTGTGTGTTTTTGTTTTGATTTTGTTTTTCTCGGGGAGGGGGGCAGCGGTGATGGATAATGCAATCGACAGTGATTAATTGTTCAAGAGCGACGCTCGTCACGCCGAATGCTAGTTCATAAATGAAAAGTCTCTTGAGCAAGTAAGCATGATAACGAACAAACACAACGCAGAGCCCACATGCGAAGTCTTCATCGAATGGTGTTCGTTTCAGATCCCGCAAAAATCAATAAAATTATAGATGTTTTCAGTGTGTGTGTGTGTGTGTGTGTGTGTGTGTGTGTGTGTGTGTGAGTGAGTGAGTGTGTGTATGTGTGTTTTTCCCTGATTGTTTGCTCACGGGTTGTGGTAGTGGTAAAGAGGCTGTGGGGTTCCTGTTGCAATAAATGTTCATGTTGTATTTAGCACCAGACATTATTCAATGTTTTCTTGATGAACACACGCGAAATTGGTGTGACGTTGACTTATTTCCGTCTTCTTTCCTTTCTTACCCTCTTCCACCTCCGACATGCTGCTGTTAAGTACGTGAGACAATTGATTGTTTAGTCTTGAACCCTTGATGTGCTATTGGGTTATATTGTGCCGTTTTTATATAGATGTAATACATTTAATGAGTTCAGTTACAGAGTCCAAATATCTGTCTATCTATCTATCTATCTATCTATCTATCTATCCATCCATCCATCCATCCATCCATCCATCCATCCATCTATCTATCTATCTATCCATCCATCCATCCATCCATCCATCTATCTATCTATAATGGTGTGCATGCTGTTAACTACAATTAGGGAAGAAAGTTAGTTACCTGAGAATTTAGTCTACATAATAATATTTCCTACCTACTATTTCAGCCTTACTTACCATGAAAAATTGCATGTTAGGATTCTTTCAACTTTATTTAACAGAGGAATGGAATTACGTACACTGAGGAATTTAAAACAAAACAAAAATGTGAGAGTGACAGAAAGAGAAACAAAGAGAGAAAGAAAGAACTGAAGGGAATATTTTATTGTTATCACCTGCGCGCGAAATCATCAGATTTGAAACGGGATGTACTTCAGCACCGCAACGCAAATTGATTAACGACTGTTTCTTCAGATCTCTCTCTTTCTCTCTCTTTCACACATACACACACGCACATATACATACACGCACAAACGCACACACGCAGGCAGGCAACCCCAAAAGTGGTTACATTGGGAGAATGTACGCATCCACACAGAGTAGATAAACGACTTTGGTCCAAGTTGTATAGATTTCTTCAGCTGACTTCATTCCCAAACATTTTTTCCTCCTCGAAGATCACAGGGAAGTTAGATTAATTTCATATATTCTTTTTACTTCGCTTTAGAGGGATTTTAAAATTCAAGTCAAGAGAATTCTGCTATGCTCATTCAACTATTTAGTCAGTTCCGAAGTTTACCGATGGTGGCCGAAGAAACAGGAAGGAGGACATCTCTATCCAAACATGAGGCATTGGAGCGAAACGATACTAAGGCGTGCCTATATGTTGCCAAGTGATAGGTAATCTAAAATGAATAAATTATATCCGATATTAAATTAATAAATTAAAATAAAATTTATATTAATAATGAAATCAAATTTGATTAGATTCATGCAATTATTAAACCAGCAAAACATACAATAAATTATACAGACATCTTTGACGTTTTATTATTAGAGAGAAAGGCTTTGACTTTTATACTGACAGCCTTCGGCCTGCTCGTAGAAGCAAATGAAATTCGAATTATACTTTTCAATTACAAATGAATGAAGCTTCGTGGGCTGCAAGGAACAGCGAACTGACTGCAACCTGCTAAGGCTATAGCGAAATCTAAGAGAGCCACTTTGGTCAAAGGGAAATTCGAAGAAAAAAATGGTCTGAGACTGGGACTGCAACTTGTGATTAGAACAAATGAGCGGCTCTTTCCGGCAAGACTAGGGGCAGGGTGGAGGGTCGTCGTCGATGACCTCTAAAACGAGTTAAGTTTGTCCCGAGGGGGGGGGTCGAGAGAGGAGGTAAACGGCTGCCTTACCCCAAGCACCCCGCTTTCCCTCCCTAGGGTTTTACGATCGAGAAGTAGCGAGTGTCATGAATACGGAAAAGGCGTCGACTATTTAGGCGCGGTCTTGATTAGGCGCCAATTTAATTAACCATTCATACGCGTCAGATGGGCGGCCTCCTACAATGGTCGAGCAGGTTTGCACCCAGATTTCCATTATTACGTCTTGAAGAGAAGTTGCTTTGGTAAAAAAGAGAGAAGCGAGGGGGCAAACTTGGAAACCCTACCACTCTTATTCAAAAGGGGGTAGAACTCAAGTTTTTTTCCCCCCCTTCGCTGTCTCTTTTCCTCTCTTCTTGTAAGATTTAAAGTCAGAGCTGCGGAGAAATTCAGTAATAAAAAATACAAAGGGCAATGAGAAAGGGGGTAGGGGAGGTCGGTTAATCACCAACGTGAGAACGATGCCTACTTTACAAATAGATGGAATAAATATGTGCAAACATTGAAACAAAAATGTTGAATAGTAAGTCCAGTTGTTAATCAGCTGGCTGCTGTAACATTTTCTTCACCCCTCCTCCACTTTAGAAAAAAAATGGAAGCGGTAAAGCAATATATTTTTTTAAAAAATATATCGTGTACTACAGCGCGTGCTTTGTCATTCACGACAAAGTCGACAGATTTCTGCTCGTTTGTTTACTCATTATAAGTTGAGTTATGGGCCTCCCGATCAACCCCTCCCCCCACTCCCCCATATTCCACTTAATTCTTTCCTTTTTTGTCTCTCTTGTCAAAGGTTTTTTTTTCTTCACAAGATTAGCATACTCGATTTTGAAAAGAATCACATTAGTGATGAAAGAAATTGGTAATGTTTTATTCATTTCTTGCTTGACAGGTGCGAAGACGCTAAAGGTACAGCGACAGGTTGCGGACAACAGATTAAGTGTCAGTTACACAATCCGTCTTGCCATTCATTGTTTCAGCAGTCAGTATTATGGTATACGTTACACCCAAAGCATCATTATAATATTTTCTCCGTGGACAGTTGTCATTACCAGGAATAATGCATGCCGTCTGGTCTTTGAAAATTGAAGATTGCAACATTCAAGATGGAACATAAAGGAAAGATAATCTGAGTAATGGCTATGAAAACGTTTACTTTGGGGTGTATATTTACGATTTGTTTTCAGGTCAGGAACCATATTTTGCATTGTATTGAGAAAGCATTTGAACAAAGAAGTCAGCCAGCGCATTTCTTGATAAATCAGGTAAATATTAACAATAGGGGCTAATCGCACAATTTCACACACACACACACACACACACACACACACACACACACACACACACACACACACCATTTACACATTTAAAAGTGTGTATATTATGGATGTAGATGTACATATATGTATATATGCAAAGCATGTATTGTTATAAAACAAATTAATGCACAGATACGAACCCCCCAAACACAGACACACACCACATACAAACACACGCATACACTCGTACACTCGCACCAATGCATACGCACACACATATATATGCACAATGTTGTGCCTCCTCACAAATGAAAGCAACAAAACAATTATATAATCACATAATAAACACACGTACGCACGCACACATATACACACAAACGCACACCCACCCAGACACGCACGAACCATCCCATATATATTGATGTCACGTATTTCTCTTATACTATATTCATTTAAATTTATTTTGCGTTGGCGATTCGTACACTTAATGTAATTCATAAAACTGAACACATCAGTGTTGCATACATTTGTTGCTAACAGTACTTTTTTTTTTTCAATATCTGAATATTGTAATACTGACATTTACTGCCAACATATTTTAAAAATAAATAATGTTTGTACAGTAAACGCATTGCTGTGGGTATGTCATTCGTGGCTCGCTTTGACAGCACAGGCGAATTCTTTGTTTTCATTTTGTTTAACTTGAAATTAAAAGAACAACTCGCGGCCGTCAGCGATTCTTTAAGTTCATGTTTCCCAATACCTCATTCTTCTTATCATCACATTCTTTAGAGACAAGCACACCTCCCACGCATATGAGACGTCATAGTCATGGTTTTCGCGGCAGTTCTATTTACAGTTCTTCCTGGCGATCCATAGGTCTTTCATTGCAATCTCATTTAAAGGTTGAACGAGAACATTTTGTTCAAAGTTTTATTTTATGTTTTACTCAGTGCAAAATGTCGTCCTGAATCTAACGATCGAATCACTGACAACTGTGCTATAGTTCACCTCCCCTCACAGGCTGACCTGTCCTCCGAGAAAACCACTAATATAACGGTGTAATTGTGTTTGAGAACACCTTTCCAGACAGACTGACCCGTCCAATGACAGACTCACTAAGAACGACATCTATACTTAAGAACACAATCCCTGACCTTTCAACGACAGAATGACTTAAGTTGTTTTTTTTTATTTTAAAAAAGAGCAGTTGTCCATATAACTTGCGCAGTCGAGTCATTAGGTTAAAACTCCGCTTGCGGCAAATGTATATAGTCTTTCAACCAGATAAGAGAGAGTGATGACGCAATATAATGTCAAAAGGTGCACTCGTGTAATCCGATGGCTCCTATATGTATTGGTCTAAGATATCACATATCAGATCTTGTCAATCAGTCCATGACTTCTCTCTGTCTCTTCCCATCTTGCTTCCTCTGTACATTTCCATCTACATCGGACTGTTTTATGTCTCGTTCTCACATTGTCGTTGATTATCTCCCCTTTTGTCTGTCTTTCTCTTGTTTCTGATTCCCTTAATATATCTAACTATTTTTGTCTATCTCACGCTCTAAGCCCCACTACCCTGAGTTATGGAGCGGATAGTCTAAACACCCCTCCACACACACCCGTAAAGAAACGGGGGTTCGACAAGGGTTCCAGCCCGGGCAACAGAATGCTAAGTCCTTCCTCCCTCTAATTTCCTCTAGTTTCTGTTGTCTTGCTCTCAGAGTAAGAATTGTCGATTGTGTTGAAAATTGTTTTTGAACATCAGTTCCGCTACTTGCTAATGTAGGGGGCGCTTTCGACTTCCGCCGCTTTCGCGCTGAAAAACATCAGTTCTAATATATTACGATTATTTGTTATTATTATTATTTATTAGAGTCCTGTTAGAAGTTACAGGTGAAACAAATACGTCATTTCTTATCTAGTCGAACTTGTAATTATAATTTTAAAATTTAGAACTAAGAAAAACCTATAAGAGCACGTCCAGGTTACGTCCACTCTCGTAACCTAGTCCATTAATTAATCCAGTGTAACAAACTTCGCTCACGCTTCCATCGGCTTATGATGGACAACTGGGCATGCATAGGCGATTGTAAACGGTCTAACCGCTTTTATCGCGACTTAGCAATGATTATTTATTGGCTACGCTTCACTGCCTTTTTTGGCTTAACTGCTAATGATGCGAGCGATAAACTCAGCCAACTAAAATTAATTCCACTCACACTTAACTCTACATCCGCGCAAATTATTCGTCCTCGAAACATTCAACCGGAAGTGATATAGCAACATAGGCATTAGCAATACTAAGTAAGTTTCGCGTTCGCACAACTCCGGATTTAAGTTTTACATAACTCCTGTGTTTACATCATTTACAAAATAATTATGACGTACTAGTACAGAATTTATTATTTAAAAACAGAATTTATTATTTAATAACAATGACATTTTTCACCATCATCATTAACCAACACAAAGAAGAAATAGTATATAATTGTCATTGCCGGAATGTAAGTTTCTCTTCTCTCTCATTCAAATCAGTCTTAAGTTCCGATCATTTTTCTTTTGGATTAGTTAAATGGATTCTGACGCTTCAGAAAACAGGTCATTTACTTTCTTTTACCTCTACTTTCCGTCACCCACATTTACAAATGAAAGTTGCTTTTGTGCACATGAAGCAATTTCCTGCCCCCCTTGATTTCAGTAATTCCTCCAGAAGGAGATAAATGATTGTAGGAGGTTTGCCCCGGTGATCCTTTACAAGTCGTAAACTATCTTCACAATTTTAAAACTTATAATATTCTGACAGCACGCCTACCGCTAGACCTTAGAGCGGATTGTGTATAGACCTGAAAGATGATATTCTGAATACTATTGCTATCTCTCACGGAACTTCTACCATGTTCAAAGAACTGCAGCTAGAATTAGTCTTCAAGAACCAGTACGGATCGTGATGCTCCACTGACTTTCGGCTTACAACAGAATGTAGCGCAAATTCGCTTCTCTTTGCAATGCATCGCTCTCTGGTAACCACCTTACCAGTAGCTCTCTGGTAACCACCTTACCTGTAGCTCTCTGGTAACAGCCTTTCCTGTAGCTGTCTGGTAACAGCCTTACCTGCAGCTGTCTGGTAACCGCCTTACTTGTAGCCGTCTGGTACCCGCCTTAACTGTAGCTGTCTGGTAAGAGCCTTACCTGTAGACGTCTAGTACCCGCCTTAACTGTAGCTGTCTGGTAAGAGCCTTACCTGTAGACGTCTGGTACCCGCCTTAACTGTAGCTGTCTGGTAAGAGCCTTACCTGTAGCTGTCTGGTAATAGCCTTCTTATAAGTGTCCGGCCCTTCATTCCAGTTAGAAGCGTGCCTTTGTCACCAAATACATACGTATTTACAACATTCGACAATTTCAATATAAGTTGTGTGGTTAACATTCATTGAATTATTTGGGTTAGTGTTCCCGGAATTTGCTGCCCTTTAGCTCAAACACAAAGGACACAATAATTAATCACTTCAGGAGGTCTGTCTAGACATCAACATCAGTATATTCTGCTTTAACTCTTCTGTACGGTTACTGTGTATTCAAACTGTTAATTTAAAATTCAGTTTATTTATAATTCGTCTATGTGTACACTTTGCTATATAAAGTAATTTAGTATGTGCATTTTAAAATTTTGAATAATTGCATGCATGCATTTGTTCATACGAATTTTGGTACGCGTCGGCTGTCCCGTCTTGCCAGTGGACCGTGACGGATATGTGCATAGCGTCGAATCAGTTTCGTTGCAGTGTTTCACGTTAAAGCTAATGCTCACTCAACCATTACCTGAAACCTGGCTAAACGCTGCGTGATAATGCATGTTCAGTGTTCACTTCTCTCGCGCAGATCCCAGTGGACCCCACGACTAGTTTTAAAAGACTGAGGGTAGGGGGTAGGGGGATAGGAGAATAACACTGGAGCGTGTAGTGAAAAGCTGAGTTTAACCCATAATTTATTCAGTTTACTTGTGTTCTTTCATGCGTATCAGTTACGCATGTGTGCATTGAGCGGTGCTCTCTAAGTTATTTACGAATATCAAACGCTGTTAGAGTTTTGCCGCTATGGTGTTGACTTAGTCGCTCGGGAGATGAATGCCCCTTCAAGGAATATAATTAAAAGTAAACTGTAATGAACAAGCTGTATTGTCTGCACCGGTGTGTCTGCGAAACAAATGTCAACACGAGGTAATATGTTGTTTGCAATCAGC
This sequence comes from Sinotaia quadrata, assembly GCA_028829895.1. Taxonomy (NCBI): domain Eukaryota; kingdom Metazoa; phylum Mollusca; class Gastropoda; order Architaenioglossa; family Viviparidae; genus Sinotaia; species Sinotaia quadrata. The sequence continues at coordinate 116,541,156 of CM054180.1, forward strand.
GCACGCAAGAGCGCGACTGAACGCAGCCCTGGGTCAAATGGGGGAATTACTGTATTAATCCCGTTCGACACTTTTGTGAGCATCTATACATTTTTAAAATTTATATTTTGAATTGAAAGAGAGCAACCATTCATGTCCTTGAGGATTATTACTTTTTGTAAATGATAATAATGTGCATATGAGAATAAGGAGCTCATAAATACAAGAACACACAAATGAGCACATACAGACACCGCGCGCACACTCACAAATATGCGAAATCACTGAAATTTAAAAAAAAAATAATGTAATTTTAATATTAACTATAAAATTAGTTATAGATCATTAACTTAACTGCTGACGTCTGTGCAACAGAATTAGTATGATGTCTGTAAAACTAAATTAGTATAACATCTATACTCATTAATTAGGATGACGTCTGTACTATTATCTTACTATGACGTCCATAATACTAAATTGACACATCACATTTAAGATTAAACTAGCATAACGTCTGCAGTATTAGTATAGTATGACGACTGCACTATTAATATAGCATGACGACTGCACTATTAGTATAGCATGACGACTGCACTATTAATATAGTATGACGACTGCACTATTAATATAGCATGACGACTGCACTATTAATATAGCATGACGACTGCACTATTAATATAGCATGACGACTGCACTATTAATATAGCATGACGACTGCACTATTAATAAAGCATGACGACTGCACTATTAATATAGCATGACGACTGCAACATTAAAGTACATGACCTCTGCATTATTAACTTAACATGAAATCTTCACTACTAAATTAACATGACGTCAGTACTACTAATTTAGTATGACGGCTAAATGAATACAACTAATTTAAGACTAAATTATCATGACGTCTGTATTAATTTAGTGTGACGGCTAAATGAACACTACTCTAAGTTAGCATGACGTCAGTACGGCCAAATTAAAACGAGGCATGTACTACTAAATTAGTTCAACTAAAGTAATAGAATAGGTTAAGTATCGTTATGCGGTACTAAACTGTTTAGAATCAGCATTGCATATTCTTTCTTTCATGCGTGAATTTACGAACTAAAGCAATAATACGTCTCCCTCTTTCTTTCTCTCCCTATTTCTCTCTCACACTTTCTCTTTCTCCGCTTACATGATGTTGCTATGCCCCTCATTTAAAAAAATTGTTCATGGAACATCTTCCATCTGTACCAGTTATGTTTTGAAAAGAAAGAAATAATAAGAAAGAAAAGAAAAGAAATATCGAAGTAACTGACCAAGCGTTCAGTTAATCAAATCAAATTAAATCAAGTCAAACCAATCAATTAAACCAAACAATCAGCCATCAATCAATCAATCAATCAATCAATCAATCAGTCAATCAAGACAACTAATCAATGAATCAATCAATGATTTTTTTCCTGGCCATCCTCTTGTTCGATTGCCAGTCCATGCGCTCGGGCTGACATATATGAACTACATTTGGTGCGTTTTAGTGTGGTACATGTAAACACGCAAAGCAGTTTGAGTGTTTAATTGTACGATTGGTGAAGCAATCATGTAAAGACGCAAAGCAGTTTGAGTGTTTCATTGTACGACTGGTGAAACAATCATGTGAAGAAAAGAAGAAAAAACATCCAAAGGGTTCTTTTCAATCGTTTACTCTCTTAAAAGACAGATGGACTGGGTATCAGGTGGAATTATTGCGTCCTAATCCGAGATCTTTTTCCACCCCGCCTTTTTTCTGGTACATTTCAGCTACCCATGGCTATCCAATTTCTATTCTGAAGAAAATATTACAAAAGTTTCTTGCAGCGAGGTAGGGGCTGGTGGTGGTGGTGGATAAAATGGAAAAAGAGTGGATGCATAGCCCTCCACACTGGTGAAACACTTTGGTAAATTCGTGACCTCCGCCGTGACCCCGTAATTTCGCGTTTGCGCACGCATGGGGTCCAATTAGTTCCAAGATACGATCACCGCTGGGCGCTAAGGCTCGTTTACAAAGAGATTCACTCTTCAAGGAAACAGTTCCCCGCAAAAAAAAATAAAAAAATAAGCTGGTCTCAAGGTGTTTTCAGAGTCATGAGAGTGGCGGCAGTACAGTAGCTGCACACGTGACATGAGAAAGGACTGGTAACAGTCCTGTTACAACTTTCCTGTCCCTTGCACTTGTGAGTTACATTCTTGAATTGCTAACTCCGTATTTACATATCATCCCTGTGCGTTTCCTTGACGACAGGTTTGTGTTTACATCTCAATACGTTCGTGCTGGCTGAGCGCAAAAGGTCAGGTTAACTTCGTTACGCGTTTATATTCACGTTTTACACGATCACCATAACGTCGCATTACGTTCATGTTTAGAGCGCAAAAGGTCACGTTAACTTCGTTACGCGTTTATATTCACTTTTTACACGGTCACGATAACGTCGCATTACGTCGTAATTCGCGTTACGTTCCTGTTTAATGCCGTGCGGATTCTCAGACTGTTACTGTAACGCTCTGTGGCAAGACAGATGTAACAAAAGTGTACAGTGAGAAAGAATGAACAGTATACTTCATTCCTTCATAATATTTAATTCTTGCACTTGGAGGCGTTTTTTCTTCCCACGTCAAGACAAAGCAACAACAACAACAAAATCTAAAAAAAATAAAATTTCATAACAAAATTTATAAATCCTGGCTTTTTGCTCAATAAAATAAAATGAAAATAAGAGTAATACATAATTTCCAAGTTAAACTTAAAAAAAAATATTGGAAATATAGACACACAATAGTTTCTTTATACAACCACTTTATATCGCTTTCGTTTATAGGTCACAGATTTACCTTCGTAATAAATATATTACTGATCGTAAACGAGCACCCTCCCTTCCTAGTTGTATCAATTTTACTCTCAAATAACGCATTCAGCCACCACCACCACCCCTACTCCCACTCACCTCCATCGACTGATGCAGCATTTTGAGGAAATGTCCTCGAAGAAGGAACTCCATAGAAAAGCCATATCGGCTTTAAATAAATGTCCCAAATTTACCAGTATCGTCGTCAGCATGTATTGAAAAAAAAAATTTCCTATGCAAAAAAAAATCATGTATAAACAAATAAATAAATTTATTTCGTGTACAAATTTATATCTAAAATGTGCAATAGGCAAAATTATTAATTTCGTTTTCTCGAAAACACGTGATTTAAAACTACCAAGAGCTCGCTGCTACTTTTCTTGATTAGAAATTTATCAATCTGAGCATCATTCAAAGTTTGTCGACTGTTTACTATTGAATTTATAGTAATTTTTAGTGACTCATATTTTATACAAACAAACAAAAATATAAGCATAATTTACAATAAAAACAAGTTCAACATTAACCTATGAATGAAGATAAACGGTCTAAAAGCTGTAGGAAAAAAAATGTTCATATATAACCAAGAAAAAAAAATCTCTCTTTCCCCCTCTCTCTATCGCGCGCGCGCGCACACACACACATATACACACAGATACACACAGATACACACACACACACACACACACACACACACACACACACACACTTCATAGATTATTAAAGCACGGATAAACTGACTTGTTGTGCTGAGATTAATATAAAACTGTAAGTAGCTTTAGGATGATTACAGTGATCAGAAGTGTCCTTGACATTGATTTATTGTAGCCTACTAAGATTATTAATGAAACTATTAGTACATGCATGACGCCAACAGTAGTCTTAAAAGCTCTCCTTGCCGTGAGTGCTGACTACTGAGGTGGTACACATCCTACCATCTGCCACCGGCCGGAGTCGTCCCTTTTCCGCCGCGCCATATGGGAGCATGCTGGGAGCGAGGACGAAAGAAGTTAGCTGGCACTCAGGCAAACAGTTTCGCTTTCCGGGACCAGGGCCTGGGTCCCGCTGTGCCCGTGAATACATGCAGATCGGGTGGCCGGGTTTCGATAACGTCCGACAGAGATCGCGTCGCCGGTCGCTTGCAGTTTGGTTTGCAGGCCGCACGTGCCGAAGAGTGGGTAGTTTAGATTACCAGTGTGTAACTTTCACTGGGGTGTAGTTGTTTGAGGAACGGCGTTTGAAGTGGTTGGAATTTCTAGAGGTGCGAAGACCTGTAATCAGATAAGTCCCAGTGACTTCAGTTGTTTCGACTGCTAAAGAGAGAGAGAGAGAGAGAGAGAGAGAGAGAGAGAGAGAGAGAGAGAGAGAGAGAGAGAGAGAGAGAGAGAGAGAGAGAGAGAGAGATGAATGGAAAGAGAGAGGAAAGGGATGGGAGATAGAAGGGAAGGTAGTGTGGAGTAAAACTAAAAGTTACTTCTTTAATACCCTCCCCTTCATTTTTCATACATCTAATTAGAGAGAAGACATCACGTGTTCAAGGTTTCCACAGATAAAAAGCCCCAAAGGTCAAGGGTGCCTATGAAATGAGCAGATAGAGAAATTATGTGGTGAAATAACAATAATAAAAACCCTATCTATCTATCTATCTATCTATCTATCTATCTATCTATCTATCTATCTATCTATCTATCTATCTATCTATCTATCTATCTATCTATCTATCTATCTATCTATCTGTCTGTCTGTCTGTCTGTCTGTCTATCTATCTCTCTTGTCAACCTATCAAGACTCAATAAATAATAGTTATATGTTTCAATATCTATTTGATAACTATGATCATATCCAACGGAAATATTGTACGTGGCTTGTTTAAATTGAAACTCCCTACCAACAACGAATTAAATTGCTATGGATGCATAATAAAATAATGAACTTTATTTGCTGTCGTTTGAGTCTATCATATTGATCGACAAGATGAGCAATTGAAAAAAAAAACAAAAAACAAAAAACAACAAAAACCTGCCTACACGCATGAGCTTGTCCAAGCATCACTGGTTTAATTTTCGTGCATCCTGCGGACGTGACGCATGCAGCCACTTCGCTCTACGTTAAACGTAATATAATGCAAGTGACGGTCATCGTGATTAGTAACTTCGCTCTACGTTAAACGTAATACAATGCAAGTGACGGTCATTACGTTAAACGTAATATAATGCAAGTGACGGTCATCGTGATTAGTAACTTCGCTCTACGTTAAACGTAATAAAATGCAAGTGACGACCATCGGGATTAGTAACTTTAACGTCGTCTGATAGAAAGGTCCGGCCTTATTTATTCGGATCGACTGTTAATGGTGTTTCTAATTCGACTGATGTAACTGCGACGGCAACAGAGCGCATTGGCAATGCAGGTAGATCAAGATTTAGATCAGTGGTTCCCAACCTTTATGTGGCCGAGAGCACATTCAAATTTTCAGAAGTTTGGCGGTCGCCATCAATTTTTCAAAGTTTATTTTTTGTACTGTACATTAAATAATACGCTAATTATCACATTTACTAATATGTAATGTATCTATCTGTACCATTGAAGCGATTTACTCTTTCACTCTTACTGTGCGGATTTGTGTGGGTTTTTTTTAATCTATCTGGCTGATGAATTAATTGGCTTTTTTAATCTATCTGGCTGATGAATTAATTGGCTTTTAAAATCTGTCTCATGAATTAATTGGCTTTTAAAATCTATCTGGCTGATGAATTAATTGGCTTTTTAAAAATCTATCTGGCTGATGAATTAATTGGCTTTTACAAAATAGATATCATAGGAAGGCAGATCAATGTTTATTTACTTTTAAAAGTACAATGTTGTTGAACTAGTGGCCGAAATATATTTATTATTCTTATTTTAACATAAAGGCCAGTTATGGTTAATATAAAATATTCTTTTCTTTCTCTTTTAACTTGTATGTAGATTTCAACAAGTCAGCACAAATATGTAAAAGGTTAAGCACAATTTTTATTGTTTCGTGTATCCGGACTGCTATAAACATACAAATATCAATAAAGTTCATAAGAGCTCACCAGATCTGAATACAGAAATGGTATTATTTGTTCGCGTGCTTTTATTGTAATAAATCAGTCTGGTTTCGGGGCACTGTATTTCTTCAGCCAATTTTTAGCGGTTAACCGACTAAAATGATATTCACCTTTGTAAGCAATCATGAAGATGCCCATCTGTAAGTCAAGATCTGTAATTTGACTTTATTAATTTTCTTACCGTTAAAAACACTGATCACAGGAAACAAAGATAAATGGAATCGAATTAAGATTTATTGCGCACGTTGTAGATTCCAAAAGTTATCATCTGTTGGGGTAGATTTGAGAACAATATCATTTGAAGGTACAAAACGTTGAGCTCTACTTCTCTTCTTAACTTGAATGGGACTTGCAATCGACATAGTCATTTGTTTTGCCTCTAGTTGGCAAGCAACGTTTCCTCTAATATTTTCCCTATGTGCACGGAACTTTTCCCTTTGTGCGCGGAACTTTTTCCCTTTTTGCGCAAAACGTTTTTTCCTTGTGCGCCCAACTTTTTCCCCGTATGCGCGGACATTTTTCCTGTGCGCGCGGAACTTGCAGTAGTTTGAGCTGGCTACCAAAACTTGTGAACGGAATTTTCAAACTGCTGCATGGCACTTTTCAATGAGCTGCGCGTCCGCGCACCTTAGAGGGAACATTGAAAAAGGATTCCCAAAAAAGGCAATTACAGACTCAATGATGATGAACTGTTAAAATGTCTTTTTCAAACGGCTCCTGAAGTCTTGGAATGTAGTGAAGGGTTAAATTCACTACCACATACCATGTTTTCATACATGGAAAATGTTCAAGAGTCTTTGTCTTTATATGTGACTTCACAAGATAAGTCCTGCTTTAGATGATTTTACAGAAACTAAAGTGAGTGACGTCAGGTTGGATAGAACAACCTACATCTGCACTACTTTTCAAATCTCGTCGCGGCGCAGGCACAAAGTGACAAACCTCGGCGGGCGCCGCGTTAGGAATCACTGATTTAGAAAGTTTACCATGTCCAATGCGGCATTCTCTGAAAATGTCAGTTAGCTGGCCTCGGCATAGTTTTAGACAAGGCATTCTAACTGTCCCCTAATTGGCTGATGATATTCACGAACAAGTCTAATCAACCAAGCAGCTTCTCCCCCTCCCGCACCTAGGTGATGGTCATTGGATCTATTTAACGTTTCCCTTTAGTTTGCTATGGGAGGTACATATTTTTGTTTCTGTTAGATGTATGTCACATTACTTAACGTTTCCCTTCACTTTGCTATGGGAGGTTTATACTTTTGTTTCTGTTAATGTATGGCACATTACTTAACGTGTAAGAAAAATAGGCTGCACTGTATTTGAAGTCTTTATACGTATAAGCATACACATTGCGCGCACGCACGCACGCACGCACGCACGCACGCACACACACACACACACACACACACTTTCTTTCTCTCCATATAACATATATTCTGTAATATGATGTTATAAATATCCAGAATTAAATATTAGGCAGAAAGAATTATCCAGAATTTTGTGACATTAGTGCTGAAGTCAATCATCGCCGCCAATCTGCAAACTTAAAAAAAAAATTATCATAGATATTTATGACGCTTTAGGTCGAATCTATCACAACATACACCCCAAGTCCCCAGCTCTCTAGCCTTCAGATCAGTGAGTTGATAGACTTAGCAACAGCCTGCGATCCAAGCAATGTACGTAAAGCTAATCTATAATGTTAGATCTAAGCAATGTACGTAAAGCTAATCTATAATGTTAGATCTAAGCAATGTACGTAAAGCTAATCTATAACGTTCGATCTAAGCAATGTACGTCAAGATAATCTATAATGTTCGATCTAAGCAAAATGCATAACGTCAATAGTCTTTTCAAAATATTAAATATTCCCCTGATTAACATTATGCAGCAAACAGGGCTAAAATAACTGAATATTCTCAGGATTAATCTATTAAAAGCACAAATAAGTGAGAAGTGACAGGAAAAAAAGTCTGAAACCTCCGAATGTACTTTTTACGTCACACGCACGTAATTTAAACAGCCAATCAAAGCATGCAGACTGTTTGCTCTTCATTTCGAACGTAAATACTATTCACCTGGCTGGATTCAGAATTCTACACATTGATGTTTTCTCTAATTCTTAGGCTATATTTTAATTCCCGTATTTTCTTAATAATTCTTTTATTCTTAAGTGATTAACAAACAAAAAATGTTTTGAATGTCTCTTTTTATTAGAAATGTAAACGCTTTTGCAATTTGCAGTTAAAATTAAAACGTAATCAGTGACATACTGACATTGTGACTGTACCATGTTTGAGTAGATTATGCAGCTGCTAAATAATAAATCATTTTATAAGAAAGGAGCACTCTAGTCACGTGATTGTCGCTGGGGTTTTTGTTTGTTTTGTTTTTTGCTGCGACTCTGTCGTGACTGACTAGAATTTCTATATATAGAACAAATGGAATTGTTCGAAACATATTTCATAATAATCGAGTTTGTTTTCGCAGTTCGTGTAATACATTTCGCATTCAAAATTGTTTAACAGAAATAGAATATTGTAGCGAAAGTAAAAGTTATTGTCATTTCTGCATTCGAACCATGTTGAGCGCTAGTACGACTGGCCGAATATCCGGTCTTGCAAGCCGTTCGCTCTGGAATCAAAAAGTTCATACATAATTATTTGCATACACTGTATTTATAACCTTACTTACAGACCAATACGAATCCATGCTGACCACAAGACTGTTTAAACGGCAATTGTCTTACTTCTTTTGAGAATGTGAAATATTCAAAAACAGCTGATTGAAGCCAATGTGAATATCACTCAGAGGTTTTAGATTTCCCTCTCGGCTTTGTTTTATTTTTTTGTAAGCAAATTCTATGTACAATACAAAGTCAGCCATGCATAAAATATTGCTTGCTTTTACATTCCCTCTTTACTGAAGATATATTTTACTCGGGTACTAGCCGGGTACTTCCTCATCTCTGGAGTTTCCAGAATATATTGGGACGCAATCGGACATTTTCGGAGAGAGCCGCATATTTTATGACCCAACCGGATATCTTCGGAGGCAACCCGGCTTTCTTGAAGACAGCTGCCCTATAGCTGACTACGTTCGGATACCGCTACCGGAAACTGTGAATATAATTGATTTTTTATCAACTTTTTGTCTTGGGCATCTGAACAGTCAAACACTGAGTATCCAACAGATTTATTGGATTGCATCAGCAAGTTATTTTTAGCAGTGTCTGTGCTATCGACCAAAGATTGGTTACCGCAATTTTGCTTATCTGCTCCCTCCTATCTCCAGACTAGTGTGTCTGTCATCGGAGACTAAAGTACGTCCACTTAGGTGCGATTAATTGTACCTGAGGCCGCGTCTATTCTTCTCTCCTAATCATGTTAGTTCCGGATAAAGCTCTGTTTGTGCTGAAGGAAGCTACAAAACTATTAGTTAAATGTGGCACGATTCCATCATTTAGTGTTGCATTCACCACACCAATGTGCCACACCCATATTCGTCCTCTTTCTCCCCGTAATTTAATCCTCATCCTTTCTGTGTTCGCAACTGAGACCCCTCCCTCTAACAATCTATTTTTATATTCTGTATCTATAATTAACTTGTTCTCTCTCTTTTTCTTAACAGTAAGTTTAAAAAAACAAAAATCCTCTCTATTTTTATTATATTCCTTCTCCCCACCCCACCCCAAAAACTGTTCACTCCCGTTTTGTTTGTTTTATAAAAGTCCATAATCTCCATCTGTCTCTCTTTCTCTCAAAAATTCATCTTCTTTGTTCCCGCTTTCATCTTTCAATCCTTTTCCTTTCAGTTTGGTGCTTCTTTTTCTTCTTTAGCTTTTTCATCTTTAAACATAATTCCTCAGTTGTTTCCACTTCTTCTTCTGTATTTTCTCGTTCCTTTTGCTTCATCTTCTCTTCTTTTTGCTATTCTGCTAATGCTGCTGATGGGAATGATTTCGAGGACTATTTTTGAATTGGTGATTATGGTAGATGATTGATGGAAGTAAAGATGATGAGTGGTGGTGATGATGATGATGATGATGGAGGTGGTGGTGGTGGTGGTATGATGATGATTGCGATGTGATAGTTACAGTGGTGTTGACTAAGATAATGGAGAATGGTAGTTTTCTTGACAATGGGTAACTCCCTGCAAATGAATGAAGGGGCGTCAAAAGCAGTAGACAAACTGCTTCTAAGCACTCACAGTCGAAAATGCACTCACGCAAGCGTGCAGGCAATCAAATCATGGGGGTAAAAAGGAAAAAAAAAAGGAAAAGAAAGCGCTCCTTTGACACTGACATGACGAAACTTTTTCAAGCGTACTAAGTCAGCTCGACTCGGAATGCAGACAAAACTAACAGAATATGCCGGTAATATTGTCGCTCAGAATCGGACATCGTATCCCCTAAATTCTCTCTCAGAATCAATAAAAACGACGGGATTGTACACACAGCTACGCGCGAGAATGGGTGGGGCGAGGGAGGGGCAGGAGCGCAGGCCGATTACAGAAGATGATTATTTCAATTTAAGTACCGAACAACAAATATTAACTTTAAAGAAAAAAAACAGAAAAAGATTTTGTTGGTGTTTTGTTTTTGTTTTGTTTGTTTATAGAAAAAAGATCCACTATGTCGAAAAGGCAACAGACCCAGACCAGCTTGTCTTTGAAACTCATTTATTGCATGCAACCTTCGCAACTCTTGAGACCATTGTTGTCCACTTGATATCTTATGACGGTCAGTATACTGTCACGCTTCAGCTGAGATTTTATAATCTCTATTCCAGTAATTTCAAAATTGAAATCAGTACACCATCACCACCACCACCACCACCATCATCATCATCTTCACCACCACAACAACCATCACTATCATTATGATCGTCATCACGTCACCACACCACCATCATCATTATAAACAACGACATTGTCAGTGTTATCAAAAGTAATAACGTCACCAGCAGCAGCAGCATCTTGATCATTTGCATTATTATCTTGAAAATTAACCCGGTCACTGTCACCAGACCGTCACTATACGCGATGACATCTGCATATAATTTTTATAATTTAAAAAAAATCTAAAAGTCTTATTTATTGACCTGCCTTTATCAGTAGATCTGCTGCGGTAGTTATCAACGACACTGACTGATAAAACAGTAACACAACTGGTAACATAACCCATCACTTATTCCATAAGAATCGTCTGTTCAGAATGATGAGGGTGATGACGACAACGAAGAAGATAATAGCGCTGATGATGGCGGAATGATGGTGATGGTAGAGGTGGTTGTGATGGTGACTATGCGGGTGTGTGTGTGTGGGGGGGAGAATGGAGGTTATATTTCTGATGACATGCAAAATATGTGAAGTAAGGGCTGAATGTAGACTGAATCACTTGTATAGAGCTAAAGGACAGTGACTCTCGAACGTATTAGTATAGGAAATTAAAAAAAAATAATCGATTACTTTAAAATTACGCATAATAAAAAGACATTATTATCTGGTAGACGATCTTCATTTAACTCTTTGTCCTCAGTCCATCAACCTCTTAAAATGAAGTCTGTTTACCATAGCTTCAGTCATTTTGTAAAAACACTATCCACTTCTTAAATGAAAAAATCCAAACAACAAGACAGTGAATGATGAATTTAAAAGCTCTTTCAAATTTTTATTTGAAGTCTGTTTGTTTGATCACGCATATTTACTACAAATAAACTTAATTAGTTTGTTGTTATCTGTTGTTTGTCTTGCTATTGTTGGTGCTATTACTAGTTTAGTGGTGCTGGTGGTGCTGGTGATAGTGATGGCATGTGAAAGAGTTTACAGTTAGCTTATAAATGCACGAATGCTTAGATATATATATATATATCGTGTGTGTGTGTGTGTGTGTGTGTGTGTGTGTGTGTGTGTGTGTGTGTGTGTGTGTGTGTGTGTGTGTGTGTGTGTGTGTACGTACAAGTGTATTTGTCATAAGTATCAAAACATATAGGTGCGTACCACTGCATTTCAATACGTACAGTCTCTCTGTGTAGTTGTGTGTGTGTGTAGTTATATGTGTGTGTGTGTGTGTGTGTGTGTGTGTGTGTGTGTGTGTGTGTGTGTGTGTGTGTGTGTGTGTACGTACAAGTGTATTTGTCATAAGTATCAAAACATATAAGTGCGTACCACTGCATTTCAATACATACAGTCTCTCTGTGTAGTTGTGAGTGTGCGTGAGTGTGTGTGAGTCCATTAATCAAATTATCCTGACTTCTTGGTGCAAGACGCGTACGAGTGTCGACAGCACCATACACGCACTCACACGCGTTTACTCTGCAGGTCTGGAGAAGAAAAGAGAAAATCTCCGTCTACATAAAACGATCGTAGTCAGCGGGCAAAACCAATCAATGGAAAGCCTCTCTCGGGCGACCAGTTCTGCAAACAGTGTTCTCTATAGATGCCGATGTTCTTTTCAATAATTATTGTCCGAGACATTAACTTTTGGTCTTGGCTAGCCATTGCAGCTCTTGGTCGAGGCGTTTAAACAGTCAAACCTGTCCGCCCTGCAGCCGACTGGACCCCGTTTGGCTGGGATTCTGTGACTGCATTTGTCATGTTCAGTCCACATCGGAAATGCAGTCTAGTCCAGCCATGCCCTTGGTGTGATCAGAACCTTCCTGAGAAATTTTAAGACGTTCAATATGTCGAAAGCAAATTTGCACATCCATTTAAATCCGATTTGTGTTGTCTTTTAAAATCCTCCCTGCTCAATCTGGTAAGGAAAAAAAGATTTTCAAATAAGCAACATTTTGACAACCGATGTAGTGCTTCTGAGTAACGAGAACTCGCCATAGAATGATTGTCTGAAGTTTGAAAGCAACATTTTCTAAACCTCGGAGTATATGGCATACTATTCTGTAAATAAGTATGTGCGTTCGAAAATAAAGTTGACATTATCAGGCAGCAGCAAGACATTTAAACATAATGGCTGCCAATTACTCCGTAGGAAGTGTTGCAAAGGTCAGAGGTTGGATGGGAATAAAATGAAAAGTAAACAAGAGGCAAGAGAAACAAACAATAAAAAATATATTTCTGATTTTGTGTATGTTTATATGCATATACTTATGTATATGCGCACGCGCGCGCGCGCACGACGCACATACACGCACGCACACGCACACACACATTTATATTTATATGTGTTAGACTTTGCAGCCACTTGAATGGCTTAGAGCTATTTGGAGAGCTAGTCTTTCATAACTATTATTATTGTTATTGTTATTATTATTATTATTATTATTATTATTATTTAGCTTCTTTTCCACTAATTTTGTTGACTGTCGGCTTGTGACCAAGGTCTCGGAATCTTACCAGAATTCTGGAAGATCCAAGGTTTTACGGAGGAATGGGCACTTCCGAGGAGCGCTGCTTTTGGTAGTGTTGTTAGTCTGTGGTTTCCAGGGAGTTTATTCAGGTATCCTTCCAATTCAGATGTTATGTTCCCCAAGGCTCCTATCATTACAGGTAATACTTATTTTTTTAACATTCCAGTCTCTGGATTTCTAGTTTCTGATATTTTTCTATTCTCTATCATTCTTTTGTTTTTATATTTCTATCAACTAGAACAGCGACATCGATGACTGTTGCTGTTCTGTTAAACTTATTGACAAATACAATGTCTGGTCATTGCACAGGAATCACTCGATCTGTTTTTAACCCAAAGTCCCACAGTACTTCATCTTCTTCTGTTTCGGTAACTGCTTCTGGTTGGTGCATCCATGATCTTTCAGGGGGTTTTATGCCATATTTCTCATATTCACATAAATTTCTATTTATGAGTTTTGTCACTTCATTGTGTCTCCTTTGGTGTTTTCTGTTCCAGCCAGAAACTGACATCCATGTTTTGCAGTTTACATTTGGAATCATTTGAGGTTTTCATGATTTTTCTTTTGTGTGATTTCATGTTTAGTGCTTGACCTTGAGCAGCTGCTGTGAGTGCTTCTGATTCTGCTTTCAAATCTGCCTCTTTCCAGCACCTGTATATTGATTGTTTTGTTGATGTTTTATCAGCTTTTGCCGCACATGCTGGCTATGGAGATGTTTTGCTAATTATTATAATAATTAACTATTTGCTAATGCTTGTTTTGATGTTTATTCCATGTTTAATTGTTTTTTTTGTGAGGTTTGCTATAATTCTCTCATCTTCTGTGGCCCATCTCTGTTGTTCTTCCTGATGTTGTCCACAAGGCCTGTAACTTCTCCTTTAATGACATCTTTGATTTTCTTGAGTCCTCTGAATTCCATATTCTGAGATACACAGAGCGTGCCTACGTCCACTTTTGGAGTTTATGCTTTGTTAGTGGGTTATCTGGTTTTGTAAAGAATCAGATTACCTTTAAAAGTGGTTTTAGCGCTCTTCAAAAAGCCAAGACTTTTGAGCCAGCAAAACTGACTATAATTGAGTGATAAATATTCTTAAAGCACTCTGAACTGCATTTAATAGTGGCCCATCCCTGTACCAGATTTCAGTAAAAGATGTTTTTGATTTAATTACTAACTTATTCATAAGAACAGTACTTCTTAATTAGATTTTGCCTTTGTGATGACTACTTATTATGTATAATTTTTTTCTTGTTTAACTGTTATTGTGCTGAATACATTTTTTTAAATTTGTTACACTTCCACTTCTATATTTAAACAAAGAAGGAGATATGTGCATGCTTGATGGGTGGGGTATTAATTTTGATCATTCTTGAAAGTGAGACAATAACATATCTTGGGAAGTGTCCCTCCAAACTGACAGAGTGTGGGGGCCAGAGTTTCTATACGATCAAGAGGCATTCGAGCTACAATTTGGGATAGGAATTCTTAACCAGTAATGCCGAGAGACAAGGTGGAGATAAAATTAATTAATGGTTAATGTCACTGAGGCCTGACCAGGTTTCTCTGTCTACATTGAGAAAGATCTGTATGGGCAGGATTAAGTAGATATGGGGTTGTGCAGCATAATCTGTTAAACAGCCCATCTCACTTCCTCATTTCTCAAGGCCAAACTTAATGTGTATATTTTCACTGCAAATCTTGACAGTATAATAGTAATATTAATATTAATAATAATAATAATAACAACAATACTTTTACATCATCAAAATGTTAGCAGCATGCTAACTTACAATTTATAAAATTCTTTCATTGAGGGGTATTTACAAATGTAATAATAACAAATCAAATTGTACACTCATGTAGATTTCAATAGAAACAAACCATAACCAATTGTTTACATTGAATAATTTTCTCAATCTACAATTTAGTTTCTCTTGCTGCAAACGGCTTTACAACATAAACATAGCACACAACACACGCTTATTCTAATGTTGTCATATAGTTTGAATTATCACTAATGTCAGAAATAACTTTTCTGGTAGTCATATACATTAGTTTGAATTATCACTAATGTCACAGAAATAACTTCTCTGGTAGTCATATACATTAGTTTGAATTATCACTAATGTCACAGAAATAACTTCTCTGAAAGCCATGTACATTAGTTTCACACAAACTACCATCAATAAAAACATAATTCATTCAAAATAATATTCTAATCATTAATATATGACACTTGTCATTCAAGTACATGGACAGAACACACCATATTTAAATTTTGTCTGTAAGCTGGAAAAGTATTTAGGGTATCAGAAAAGGTGAGTATTGCATAATAGGTAACGATCAGTCATAGATGCATAGATGGAAAAAACCCTACATAGAAGAATAAACAATTTTGCATTGATGGCTATAAAATACTTAAAGCTGCATACAAATTATTGCAGGGCTCCTGGTTTTAAATTCATGATGCTTACCCCTTTGGGTTGTGTTGAAATGGACTGAGTGAGGCTTACCTGGCAAAGAGGGAAAACAGTGCTTTTCTCTTATGCTAAGAAACAAACCTCTCCTCTTACGCTAAGAAACATTGTTTTCCTCTTACACTAAGAAACAATGTTTTCCTATTACGCTAAGAAACAATGTTTTCCTATTACGCTAAGAAACAAAGTTTTCCTATTACGCTAAGAAACAATGTTTTCCTATTACGCTAAGAAACAACGTTATCTTCTTACGCTAAGAAACAATGTTTTCCTATTACGCTAAGAAACAATGTTTCGTCCTACGGAAATATTGTGTGATAGTAAATGTTTTCTTTATGTTGTGGAAGAGAGAAAACATTTACAGCGCCCGCATATCCACCAAGTGAGAGAGACGAGTGGTGTCTGCTGGAGAATTATTAATAACATAAAATAAGATTCTCGCCACTTGTAATTAGTTATGGATGAATGATTAATTACTTACTATTATAATAATAATAATCATTAACAAAGTGGCGTTGGCATCACACAATCATCAAAATCATAAATTAATTACAAGACCTGTGTAGGAGAGAGTAAGCTTTTAAATTAATTACTTGACCTTGGCAGGAGAGATTAAGCTATTAAATTAATAACTAGACCTTGGCAGGAGAGATTAAGTTATTAAATTAATTACTAGACCTAAGTCAGCAAATCATATAGAGAGATCTAATTCTTGCATGAACTGCTAGGCTTATATCAGCCAGTAAGAGGTAGGAAAGATAAGGCTAGAATGAATTGCTAGAAGTACACCAGTCTGTCAGCGAAGACAGTTAATCTTGAATTAAGTACTACAATTACACCGGGCAGTCAAGATTAAATTTGAATTAAGTACTAAAGCTACAACAGTCAGACAGAGAAGATTAAACTTGAATTAAGTACTAAAGCTACACCAATATCAGACAGAGAAGATTAAACTTGAATTAAGTACTAAAGCTACACCAGTCAGTCAGAGAAGTGGGTAATTTCAAGAAAAGTTACGGTTAAAAATTTGCCTCAACAGAGAGCATTGATCGCCAGGTACAAAAATGCCTTGCATTGAATGAACTTACTCATTGTGAGCTTTTTTCCCTTACTGCCTCCCCACATTCAATCACCATTGCTTAAGATAATGACTGCAGTATGTGTAGTCAAGTGGACGCGTACTATAATGTACATGATATAATCTGAGTTAACGGATTTGTAGGTTTGGAATTCTAAAGTAAGAAAGAGGAAAAAACACGAAAGACAATAAAACGTTTACGTTTTAAATTTCTTTACTGAATGTCCATTTGAGGTGTGATCGTATTAGTGTAGGTGGTAACAGTGTTACTTTTGCTTCCTTCCTCTACTAGAGCGTGGCCTGGGACCTTTCGTCTTCGGAGTTTTTGGCCCTAGCACAGCTCTGGAGGAACCTGGTTTCCCACATTGCATTCTGGGATCATGACCACGCAAGGTGAACCTCGCAGTACCGTTGTGATTCAACCAGTCACCTCTGTTAATTCATACTAAATGCTATACTATTTGGTGCATAAAATATAATGAATGCGTGCTTATTTAAAAAAAAAATAGCAGTTAATAATAGCAATAAACTATATTTAAATGCATTTGATTTTATTAAATCCCACACCTCACTGAACTATTGAACTGAATTAATTACGTCCTGAAATCGCTTTACTAATTAAATTTACTTTTGCTCCAGGGCAAGGAAGGTAACACATGCTAAAGGGGAGTGAAAAACACACGATCTTAATCCACAGTGTGCAGTTGCTAATGAGCACTCTGAATACGGTTAATGTGTGTGTGTGTGTGTGTGTGTGTGTGTGTGTGTGTGTGTGTGTGTGTGTGTGTGTGTGTGTGTGTGTGTGTGTGTGTGTGAGAGAGAGAGAGAGAGAGAGAGAGAGAGAGAGAGAGAGAGAGAGAGAGAGAGAGAGAGAGAGAAAATAAAATATTAAATCTATTTGAACTGCAATCCACAATTTAAAAAAATAATTATTTGAATTTCTGACAGAAGAGTCGGCTGAACAACAAATTTCACTCAAACGTATTTCTCAGCGTTGATACTGTAGACAGCTGAGTTATGTTAGTGTCTCGTTCAGTGAGAGACTGAGACAGAGATGTTAAGAAAAAGAGGTGAGAGAGAGAGAGAGAGAGAGAGAGAGAGAGAGAGAGAGAGAGAGAGAGAGAGAGAGAGAGAGAGAGAGATGAGCGATGAGCGAAGATATAAACGAGATAAGAAAGAAAGAGATAATGTAAAAGCAGGAGGGAGAAAGAGAAAGAAAGAGAGAGATTGAGAGAGTGAAGACCTGAAGAGAGACAGACAGACAAAGTGACAGAGTGAATGAAGATTTGGACTTGGAAAGAGAATCAAAACAAAATTAAGATATAGTCGGAGGTGGAGGGGGGTGGAGGGGGGTGGAGAGGGAGAGAAAAAGAGATACTACTAGACAAAGGCAGAGGGGGAAAAAAGAGAGAATGAATAGATAATTAGAAGGCAGAAACTAAAAGAGAAAGAGTTAGAGAAAAGGGAGAAAGTAAATAAAGATTAAATGGAGAGAGAGAGAGAGTAAAAGACATAAAAAATAAATAGAGAAAAAAGAGAAAGGATGATTAAATGTAGAGAGACTGAGAGAGAGAGAGAGAGAGAGAGAGAGAGAGAGAGAGAGAGAGAGTAAAAGACAAAAAATAAATAGAGAAAAAAGTAAATGAAAATTAAATGGAAGAGAGAGAGAGAGAGAGAGAGAGAGAGAGAGAGAGAGTAAAAGACAAATAAATAGAGAGTATGAAAGAAGAGAAATAGCGCGAAGAGAGAAAGACAGTGACAAAGAAGAGAGGGTGGAATGTCTCATACTATTGAATGCCATTCATAACTGTCAAAAGAAAGGGAAATAAAAATAGCAGAAGGCCGAGTGCCTTGTGTAATGAGAAGTAGAGATGAAATTGTAATCAAATACGCCAAGATATATGGCATAAATAGAACAAGCATTCTCCTACGGCACAAAATAGCCAGGCCATCACCGGTGACGGTCGACCTTACTCGTCCTGGAAGAAAAGCTTGCCAAGCAAACAACGTTCAAGAGATAGGTATACGGCGTGCACGATTCGAAACTGGCTTTACGACATACCATTAGAACGCTTTGGAGCTTTTTTTTAAAGAGAAAACCGCTATGGCAACGGTCGGAAAAATCGCAGCTACACATAGTCGTGACGATTGCCTAGCTTTATCGCCATTGAGTGGGAAGATAATCCAGAATGATGGCTGTTTGTCAACGTCACTGGAAGAAAATCGCGTCATTCTCGCGAGAGCCGGGCGACAGCAAACGCATAACGCTGCAGAGCACACATACGCGGGTGGAAAGATGGGCGAAAATTAAAATCTTTTCCTTTTGACTCGTTTCTGGCTAAACTGACACTTTCATCCAGGGGAGGCAAACAGACGCCAGAATCGGACAAGAGAGTCGGGCCGCTATTTCCGCGTGCACCAGTGTCTTGTGCAAACAAATCGAGCGGCGTTCGCGGCCAGAAAAATACACACAAAGGGTTCGAATCTTTCGATATGCGCTGTTTGGATGTCTGGGAACGCAAACGATTAAGAAGCATTTCGACTCTAACCCGCACGGTGGGCTCCGAGAAGAGCCCCTCCCCATCCCTTACTGGCCTACACCATGTCCCAACACTACCTACCGATGTCGGCTTTCGAAGTTTTGTGACGCTTCTTAGTCGGGTTCAGTTGGACGATAATTAGCAGAGATGTAGAGAGTTTGCTTGTTGTCTAATTGACAGAGATGTAGAAAGTTTGCTTGTTGTCTAATTGACAGAAATGTAGAGAGTTTGCTTGTTGTATAATTTACAGAGATGTAGAGAGTTTGCTTGTTGTCTAATTGACAGTGATGTAGAGAGTTTGCTTGTTGTCTTATTAACAGAGATGTAGAGAGTTTGCATGTTGTCTAATTGACAGAGATGTAGAGAGTTTGCATGTTGTCTAATTGACAGAGATGTAGAGAGTATGATTGCTGTCTAATTGACAGAGATGTAGAGAGTTTGCATGTTGTCTAATTGACAGAGATGTAGAGAGTTAGCTTGTTGTTTAATTATTGTTCCACATCCGCTTCAAATTTTCGATGATTTAGGATTTAAAAGGTGCCATTAGTGTTCTGTGCTTCAAATATTCTTTTAATTGTACAGGTAAATAGTCAGTCAAATCTTTTCATCGTACAGGTAAATAGTCAGTCAAATATTCTTTTCATCGTACAGATAAGTAGTTAGTTAATATATTCTTCTTATCGTACAGGTAAATGTCAGTCAAATATTCTTCTTACTGTACAGGTTAATAGTCAATCAAAATGTTTAGACCAGTTTATTTATTCTGCTACATAGAGACATTAATGGGCAATTATTATTCAATATTGTAATTTTCACAGTTCATTGTTTGTTTGGAGCTCGCTTCCAGAAATTATAAAATAATAATTCATGAAAAGTTATACAGAAAGTAATCTATTAAATGACTGATTAAGAGGAAACGTACTTATAGACTGGGCTAAAAATATGCTCTGAGTAAGACAGACAGGTAAATAATACAATAAATGAAGATGGCATTTAAACAAGAAAAGGTGTTCGGATTTAAATATATTTATTTAAATCGAATGAGCAAGTATTTATACAAAAATCTTATTACCGCGCATTCATATATACATACACACAGATAGGACACACACACACACACACACACACACACACACACACACTCACACAAATGCACATGTACATACACACGTAAATGCATTTACCATACGCGTACGGTACATACATACATACATAATGATACACACTTAAATCACGGATACACACGCAAACACATGAAAATTCACAACGCTTTTAGAGCAGTATTTCTCAACCTTTCTACTCTGATGGAACACTTAAAATAGCTGTCAGGTCTCCGAGAGCACCTCAGGGAACCCCTTGCACAAAACTACAATATCCACAATGATTATTTTTTAAATCAAGATCTTTGGGGGACCCCCTAGCGACCTCCCATAGAACCCCAGTTGAGGAACCATGCTTTGGAGGTACAAAAAAAAACAACAACAAGAATTAACTCTTTGGCTTAAGAGCTGTCATCTGTACACTAGAGTTGTGAAAATAGTATATGGACTATGAAATGAGTAAGCCAATTGATGCGTGACAAACTTATCTGAGTGGACTGAGGCATTTTACGTAGGGTAACGTCGATTCCTATTGCCCATTCCTTTGTAAACATTTACAGCTTTTGGAATTTTCTTGTTGCACTTTAAAACAAATTTGCCTTGCAGTTGTCCCTAAGGACGCACGCATACATTTACATAAGTACACAAACACACACAAACATACACATTTATAAATTGACGCTAGAGCTTATTACCCTTTTGGCTCCGACCAACACTTCTCTTGCCAGAAATGGCATCGAAAATGAATTGTCTCCCCTAGCAGCAATTTCCCGATATCCCATCAACAACAAAAACTTCCGTTTTTCCTAGTCTATAACTGTCAGTGCGTTAGCATTTAACTTTTAAATATTTAAAACAATTGCAATAATTATATTAACATTTAATTCCGGTTGTGATGGTCTTGTAATAAAGGTACACAGATGATAAATTCCAACACAAAACACTTTAATAAAACTAGATTTCTTTTTCATATCGTTTGTTTCGTGCATATTTCTCTCTCGTTAAATGTATTTACTTTATTTCTTTCTTTCCTTATTCCCTATTGCCCCCATCTCTATCTCTTTCTTTATTTTTCTCTCCTCTCTCTCTTTCTGTCCTTTTCTTTGTCCCCTTCTCTTTCTAGTTTTCTCTCCTTCCCCTCATTATGTGTATCAATTTTTTTCACTATCACCCTTCCCCTCCCCCCCCCGCGCACTCTCTCTCTCTCTCTCTCTCTCTCTCTCTCTCTCTCTCTCTCTCTCTCTCTCTCTCTCTCTCTCTCTCTCAGATGAAATCTGCCTTCGTTTTATCTCTTCCCCAGTCCACGTTTTACACTGTCTGCTATCACTGTGTTCGTCTCTCGTCCTTTCCCGTACTCGGGATTTAGCACTAATGTTGGGGGATTGTTTGCGAACAAAACGGACAATAACATGTAACTGAACACCACTGAACAACAGTATCTGCAAAATCTCACTAATTACATGCCGTTCTATTGCATGCAGCGCTGTGGGACCGATTCCAGACCGTTGGTGAAATGTTTTGGCCATTGAAGATTTTGACTCAAGCACGTTTAGTTTGACTCTCGGTTGAAGATAGGCAATGGGTAATCGGCAACGACACCTTTCTGATCAAAACAAGAACTCTGCACACTTCAAATATTTTTATCGACTTTTGTTTTTACCCTTTTATTGGTTAACTGAATGATTGGTTTTTAAAGTGATCTATGCTAGTAAACAGCTCCTCGCGCTGAAATTAGAAACAGAAGTTGCTTCCTCCGCGAAATATAAACGCACCCTAAGGATACTTACTGGCATCAATCTGTCTCATAGAAGAGGGGTTTCCTTAATAGGGTGCGCGATGTGAGACGTTTAAAATTAATTATTCAAAGAGGGACTTGCTTTTGAGCATGGTTGGGAGAAATTTCTATCTTACGGTGTCTATCTATCTATCTATCTATCTATCTATCTATCTATCTATCTATCTATCTATCTATCTATCTATCTATCTATCTATCTATCTATCTATCTATCCATCCATCTATCTATCTATCCATCCATCCATCCATCCATCCATCCAACCATCTATCTATCCATCCATCCATCCATCCATCCATCCATCCATCCATCTATCTATCTATCTATCTATCTATCTATCTATGTATGTATCTATCTATAAATGTGTCTATCCATTTTCTAATCTTGATAATTATATATTCGTTGCCAATGTTAACGTGACCGGACCTTGGCACTGCTTGTGATGAAATTTTTAACAGCTCTGATGGAGAAAATGCTAGAACTTGCTGATGCAATCCAAACCAGTTCCAACTGGATGAGTAGATTTTCTGACTAATAGTCTCACACTTGTTCATAACAGTTTCATCCAATGGGGATGGACCAGAAGTTACTTTGTTGAAGTTACACAACTGTTCCTGTGCCTTTGATTCACTCACAAAGCACACAGTGGAGAATTGTCCAGAACTTCAAATGCGCTAACACAGCAAATCACATAGAATGTTCTAGAATCTTCATGTGTGTTACTCAAACACCCAACAAGAAATGTTTAAAATAATCTTCCTGAATTCTCGAGACCAAACTAAAACCTCAATTTTCGCCATATTAGCTCTCAAACAGAATTCACATTAATCAACTTACAGGTAACACGTTTAATGATAATTTTGACGATGAAGCTGGATTCATCCACCAACATGATCCGGTAGAGTACAATAGTCACTGTAGTCAGAAGAGGATCAAATACATCAATGAAAAATGGTGTGCTCCTCTCTGCAAAAGTCAAATTATGGACAGCACTAAATTTCAGGCATAACTCTTTTCTCTCTTACAAACATTCTCAACTTACAAAGCCTGCAACAATACTCATTAGCCCAATGCACACACAGCAGAAGAAATATAATATCGATTAAAATTCACAAGTATAATATTCAATGTAATCAAATTAGTGAACACATAAACATTCACCAAATTCAAATAATAGATCACTTTCAAATATGTACGAAATATTTCTACGTCATTATTTCTCTATCAGTCAGTTTTAACTTACCATAAGCTTATGATTGCTTTATGACCAGATTGCCGTTATGTCAAACTCAAAGTGATTTAAATATAGGACTTCTTCATCAGAGTAACTTTCGGTCCATCCCCACTGGATGAAGTTGTTCTGAACAAGTGTGAGACTTTTAGTAAGAAAGTCTAACCTTAAAAAGTCTGTATTTACAATTGGATGAATATTTTTCATTTCTCATTTAATATTAATTCACTTTTAGTCTCTTTAGTGAATAGATTCCATTGAACCGTCTCACTCACTCTCGTTCATAAAATTAACTAAACAGTATACAAGTAAAACGCATGTAAATATATATATATAATAGGTAGATACATAAAACAAGCTGAGAAATTATGGAAAGATATTTTTTGTAATAATAAACGAGTGACATTTTGCTGGCATGGTCTGGATTACAAAATTCAGGTTTCCTGCAGAGTCCTCAAAATTATAATTTCGTGCAGGTTTGGGAAACCCTTCTAATGTCATTTTTGTCACTGTAGGAGATGCTAGAGTTGATGTCCATGGTAGCTCAACCACAATTTCCCTGTTCTGTTTAAAGCTCCTAACATCTGTTATCCAGATTCCCCAAACCCTGGTGGTAGACTCTATATCCTACTCTAAACTTCCACAGCCTGGAGGGGGGGGGGGGAGGGAACGATCCAGTCTTCTGGATGGCTAGGTATTAGGTCCCCTTGTAGCAGTCCAATCCATAAAAAGTTAGACCAGAGATTGCATCTCGAAGGAGATGATAAGTTAATTAAGGTGACAAAAATTAAAATTCTATAATTTTTAAATCTCACAAATGCAACCTTTTGAACTCTTTTCTCTGCCCCAGTCCATTCTTAGTACCTCTTATTTTTGCCTTTTTTCCTAGGTTTTGGATTTCTTATGTCTGCCAACAGTTTAGACTTAAGACTTCTTATCTCAGCTTTAGTCCAGTTTTGACCAGTTTTATGGTGTATTATTTTTGCCTTAGTCACGCTTATCACCCGTTGACTCTGCCCACGTCTAAATTAAGACATTTATCTGACATTTTTTAATTTCTAACCTAGTTCAGCCTTAGACAGCTTGAATCTGCCCTATTCTGGTCTTAGGACTTCTTCTTCCTATCCTAGTTCAGTCTGAGATATAATCATTAATCGCTTTCTTGCCTGTGTTTGTTTCAACCCGGTGCCAGTCTAGTCCGGGACGGCCAATTTCTACCTTGTCTCTGCATATCCTCGTTTCAGACGAGACTAGTGTAGTCGTTTGATTGTGCAACTTTCTTTGGGAAGCATTTATTATAACCCAAATCAGACACCAACTCAGAGTTCAGGCTTTAGAATCCCTCCTCCCCCCCCCCCCCTCCGAAATCGAACTCATCACTGGACGTTCATACCAATCGTGAGGTGGGTCATTTGCTATAAATAGCAATTGTAAATCCAATCCTACTAAGCGCTTTCTAAAAACGCATGCACATATACGCGCGCACATTTAAAAACAGTTACATTTCGTTTTTATGAACTTGTCAACATCGGCACTGAAACTAGAAGGCAACAAAGCATGAAAGCCAGATTTGCCGCGCATAGTCGAACACTTCTTTTCTATTTCGTACATTAAAATATTAAATTTCTTGTATATTTGGTAAATTAAGGTTTTCAGTACTTTCGGGTCAATTATGCTTGTTCATATTAAATTATTTTCTTCAACTCCGAGAACGATAACCATTGCCGAAAATGTTAGATAGATGTTGCGGCACACGTCACTGTATTTAGTGCGTTAAATCGAAAAGTGTGAGACAAACGGTTATACCCCCTTTCATCGTCTTTGTCGTTGACATCAAAGAAATCGACATTTAGTTGTGCTGCGTTGATTAAGCTATGACTATGGAATTCTGATTGTTGTTGGCGTTGTTTGCGCAAATAGATGAGTATGTATTTGCCTTACAATCGCGTGCTGCGTGTGTGTGTGTGTGTGTGTGTGTGTGTGTGTGTGTGTGCGTGTGTGCGTGTGTGTGTGTGTTGTGTGTTTGTTTGTGTATGTATGTGTGTTTGTGTGCGTGCGTGCGTGCGTGCGTGTGTGTGTGTGTGTGTTTGTTTGTATATGTATGTGTGTTTGTGTGTGTGCGTGCGTGCGTGCGTGCGTGCGTGTGTATGTGTGTATGTATGTGTGTTTGTGTGTGTGCGTGCGTGCGTGCGTGCGTGCGTGCGTGCGTGCGTGCGTGCGTGTGTGTGTGTGTGTGTGTGTGTGTGTGTGTGTGTGTGTGTGTGTGCACGGAGCCGGTGCAAGGATATCTTGCGCCCTATGCTACTTCCCACCTTAAACCTCCCGGAGCTTCGCTTATTATAAATTTTCAAAATGAAAACTGATTACGTGGCATTGTTAATAAGTTTTTAGACACTTTCTGGTTTGATTTATTTCACTGTTTACATATTTCATTCGTTGTTAACAATGAAAAACCTGGGCACCGCCTGTCGTTAAAACACAAACATAGGTTTAAGTGCCCTAGGCGCCGAGTTAAGCTAGAGGTTAAGTGTGTGTACTTAATAGAAAACTATAACGAAATCATTTCAAAGGTTGCAAGTTGTCACTGCCACTTCTTTCCCACTAAGTCTGCGGACGAACTCGTTAGCGTCTGCTCTGTGGCGTAAGCTGCGTCGCTGCATTTGTGACCAGACGCGTAAGCGACATGCTAATTTGACAGGGGAGATCACAGTGAAAGAACAAAGATGGTCGCAATGTTGAAATTCTCTTTTGATGAGATCCAATTCAAAACAACTTACCGAAATCACTATTCTCTGTATATTGAGGAAGGAATCAGTGATGCGGGTAGATGGGGAAAGTGATGGAGTGGGGGTGGGAGAGAACAAAATGGCGTCAGCAGCAGCAACAGCAGTCCAGATGGATGTGTACTTTGAACCGTACTATATCTCGACTCCCGATCTGTCAGACAGGAAGAATTAGCGCTAATTAGTTTCGCCAGGCACGTGCTCGCCTCGCGGTGACGAACGAAGTAAGACCTGTTTATCAGAAATGACACATTTTCCTTTCTGTTTTTTTTTTCTTTTAATCTTTCTTCCCTTCGCTCTCTCTGTCTCTTCCCTTCCCAACAGCTCACTTTCTACCACTCTCAGACTATTGCTACAGTCGAAGACAGAATAAGAAGATAAAAGGGTGTAGTGAGACAGGGACTATGGAGAGAAGAGTGTTGGGAAAGCAAACGAGGTATGTAAGATTTAAAACGGCAAAACCTGGTCAGAAACGCACGACCGAATGAATGTGAAAGGTGAAGATTTTAACTTCCGAATTTTTAGACAATCTATCAGGATTTAAAGCTAACTTCAAAGTCTTACGGTATGACGGATTTTGTCCAGTGGTAAAGTCAAATTGACATTTCCTGTCAGGTCGCAATGATTTTTGGAAGTTTAGAAGTGTCATGGGCTTCTCGTTTGGTTAGTTTGGTTTTATTCTATAGACTTATTTATTTTTCGTAAGAATGATTGAGATTTTTAAACATTTAGTGGTCTGAGTCGCCTCGTCGCATTTTCAATGGGTACGATATTGAACCTGACCAAAAATCATTGCGACCTGAAATTTATTTAATTAATTAAACAAAATTAAATCTTAATATTTTAAGAAACTCATTTTAGAATTAATGAACACTTTACATGAATACATTGTAATTATTTTAAGAAACTCATTTTAAAATGAATGAACACTTTACATGAATACATTGTAATTATTTCTTCTAAAGAGGGATGTAACGTCGTGTGGAGACTGGGTTTCTTAAAGTATACGTTATTTAAACTGCTCTGCTTTCAATTTACACGTTCTATAATGTTATCCGAATGACACAAATATTCAATGCATTTATCTTTTAATTACTAAGAAAGGTAGAAAGAAAGAAAGGCTGAAAGAAAGAAAGAAAGAAAGGTTGAAAGAAAGAAAGAAAGAAAGAAAGATAGAAAGAAAGAAAGAAAGAAAGAAAGAAAGAAAGAAAGAAAGGCTGAAAGAAAGAAAGAAAGAAAGAAAGAAAGAAAGAATGAAAGAAAAGAAAAGAAAGAAAGAAAGAGAAAGAAAGAAAGGTTGAAAGAAAGAAAGAAAGAAAAAAGAAAGAAAAGTAAAGAAAGAAAGAAAGAAAGAAAGAAAGAAAGAAAGAAAGAAAGAAAGAAAGAAAGAGTGACAAACATAATAAGATAAAAAGAGAGATGAAAGAAGATATAATGAAAGTAAAATGAATGCTGTAAAGAAAAACATTATAGTTGCTTTTTTCTTGTTTTGTTATGTTTTGTTTTGCTTATGCAATCAATCGCGCAAATACAGAAAAACAGCTGATAAATGCTTTAAAAACTGCATAAACATTCGAAATATAGAATAGCACATTTCAACAGCAAGTATCAATGCAATCTATTCATGTGGGCTATTTTGCGGACTTAGCACCTGCATTTTGTTTTTCTTTGTTTTTTATTTTTATAGATTTAAAAAAAATTCCAGTTAGATTTTAAACCAAACCACTTATCATGAAATCAATTAATGTAGCCTATTTTGTGGACGTAGCATCGGTTTTAGATCATTTATATATTTTATTATTGGTATTTTAACTTAGATTTAAAACCCAATCAGTTCATGTATGCCTATTTTGTGGATTGAAACACTAGCTAACATATTTTTTTATAGACAGTTCTTTTGACTTAGATTTTAAATCCAACCATTATCATTAAATTCCGTTACTGTGGACTATTTTGTTCATTTAAACACGTGCCCGTATTTACGTTATAAAAGATTGTTCTTTACTTAGATTTTATACCTCAACTCCCTACCATTCACTGTCCAGCAACGTCACAAGGAACATTCTACCCGTGGGGATTTCTCTCTAGAGGTCCTCATCTTTTGTGACATTGTCAGGGGCAGTAATTCCGCACCACCAGGGATGCCCTTATAACCGGACAATTCCACTCACATAGGCAGCAGTTTTCTTAAAGCGAGGGTCAAACGGACATGTAGCTGGAAACAGAATTTGTACAAACAGTGTAATGTGCCAACATCTTTAGTGGTAGTAGGGCCTAGTTTATATTATGGTTATGACAGTCTGGCATTTAGAAGGTTGTCAAGTTTTGAGCCTTCAATATTAGAAAGAGTTTATCAAAGTAACTGTAGATGGTTTCGGAGACTGCTTAGTCAGGTGAAATTCGGTATAGCAAAGACCCTGATGTGTTTGTCGAACTTAGGAATCTGACGGTAGTTACTGAAAAAGTAGACCTCGAATATCTCAATTTTTAAAGGAAAGAATTATTTTTTGCTTTATCTTTTTTGTTTGTTTTTCTATTTGATAACAGTAGATGCAGCATTAGTAGTAGAAAATATAGTAGTAGATATGTAGTAGTTATTTAATTATAACTATATTATCATTATTCATATCATCATAATTTATAATCATTTGTCGTTTGGTATTGTTGCACTGTAATTTTGCTAGAAAATAAAATAAATCGCCAAATTTAACAAAATCTACAAATAAAATATCATGATACATAAATTAGTAAATCAATCACCATTGCTACCATAACTACTATTACTTCTAAGATGTACAACTCCACTACTACAGACAAATCCAACAATGCTAATAATAATTCCTCTACTACCACTACTACTATTATCACTAAGTAGAAAAAACCCGCTGACACCTCCAGCAATGCTACTAATAATTCCTCTACTACTACTACTAAGAAGAAGAAAAACACCACTACTTCTCACATCTACCAAAATGCTACTACTACCACTGTTACTTTACTACCACTACTACTATTTCTATTATCACTACTGCTACCACCTCTACTAGTACCACTTCTACTACCACTTCTATTAATACTACTACAAATTCTAAGAACAGCACCACTACTACTGAAACTTCCAACAATGCTACTATTGCTCTACTACTACTACTACTACTACTACTACCACCACAACTACTACTACTATTACTACTACTACTATTATTACTACCATAACTACTACTACTATTACTACTACTACCACAACTACTAAATCCACTTCATAGAAACAAGTAAAAAGTGAACAATGTATTAATTGGCACAACATGAAGTCAATCTCTTGATGATGATGATGATGATGATGATGATGATGGATGACGGATGATGTCGATTATATAATTCTTTAAAACTAAGAATTTAAATTTGAAGTAAAGCGAGCGCATAAGATATTAGATGAAAGGAGTCGTAAAATCTGCACACAAAAGAAACAGAAAGAGATTTTGATCTAAGTCTCAACTGACAAAAATAACCGAATCTGCTCAAAGGCATTTTCCATTTAAGAAAAAAAAATTAATAACAGTTCTTGAGTAACAGCAATTTGTGATTTCTACGCTAGCACCACTGGGAACTTTTTCCCTTCAACTTTACCTTTTGAATACGAGTGACGAGGCGAGCAGAGTGAATACTCGTTACTGCAAACAAAGCTTGGCAAAGTTATACATTTTAATCACTTGAAAGAATACATTAAAAAAACAAAATCTTTTACCGAAGACTGAAGTCTTTGTTGATCTACCAAATTAGGTCAAGTCCAACGCAAGTTTGATTGTTAATGTATTATTCACCTCACTTATCCCCCGACATATTTACTTTTAACAAAGAGGGAAATAATTAACAGAAGTTGGAGACGAGAAGAACAGCGTCGACAAAAATAACTACTGTGGTTAGAAAAAGACGTTAGGAGTCTTTGTAGCATAGTGAGGGGTTTCATATCGAAGCATTTGTGACCTACATACGTTTTATATTGAAGCAATCCAGATTTTGGCTGTGAGGAAAATGTCAATGTCTCTTTTCATATAAGTCAATAAGGTTTCTTTTTTCGAAATTATAATCGCACATACACGCTTGAACAGAATGTACGAAACTCTACTGCATAAGTATCGGAACCACATTTCGCTGGACAATGGCAACATCGACTGCATTGCTTCTTTCGTAAACTTGCAAATCATCCGGCATTAAGTTCTTCACGTAGTTTCTAGGAGCACTTGGCGAACACGTTAACGCAGCCTGTTTGAAGGAGCTGCAAGCTAACATCTGAAAAGACCATTCATGTCCACTTTTCAGTTCCATTAGCGGATCCCCCTCTGTCACTGTGTCTATCAGTACACCATAATCAAATACTAGTGTGTTCATCGGCACAACTGTCAGTATGTCCCTCTGCAGCGCACCTAAATCAACTGTCAATATGTCCTAATGTACAACGGACCATCATCAATGTGTCTATGTAAATCATAGTTAAAATGTTGGTATGTTCGTCTACACATCGTCCGACATCAACTGTCAATGTGTTCATCTGCAAAACTGTTGGCGTGTGTCCACCTGTAGAACGTCCACCATCAACTCATTTGAATATCCTCTGACTTCACTTTGTATACATTTACTTATTTATAAAAACAAAACAAATAGTATCTTCCTTTCGTGCCACCATGACATTAAAGAAGATCGTTTTTAGGAAGGCCTAGCGTGCAAGGCCACAGATGGTGCTAAGGCATGTCGCAGCGATATTGCACGTGCTGCCCGAGAGAGCCACCCGCCGTGGCACGTGTGGCCCTACGGCAGGCAGGTCAATGGAAACTGAAATGGACGCCATTTCATCAGAGCTTACGCAATCCACAACAATTCTTCA
Organism: Sinotaia quadrata; assembly: GCA_028829895.1. Lineage (NCBI taxonomy): Eukaryota > Metazoa > Mollusca > Gastropoda > Architaenioglossa > Viviparidae > Sinotaia > Sinotaia quadrata. The sequence goes on from CM054180.1 coordinate 116,572,340, forward strand.
GCCCTGCTCGTAAAACAGACCGACTTTCTGACTCTGACCCGAATCTGGGTGATTGCACCGTGGGCTGAAGAAAAAGTCGAGTTATGATTAATTGTCTTTCGTGCGGGTTTGCGATGTTTGTCGCAGAGTGAGGCTATCTTGTTGTTGTCTATGCGAAGCGGCAGACTCCAGACTCCTCGAAGAAGTTCGGCCTCATGAGGGCCGTGTTTGACACGTCCCCATTAGCTTGTTATAAAACGTCAATTAGTCGGTAAACAGTGCTGGTAGTTATGGGTTTGAGGACAGGTTTACCGACCCTTTCAGGCTTTCTTGTCCTGGAGAGAGTTCTTCTATGTAACATTTCGCTTGATTTGGATGAAACTGTCGCTGATTTCGGGAAAAGCAAGGATAGAACGCGCGCCACAATTTAGGGAAAGGGAATATTATAGTTAATAGTCGGGTGGATTTTCTGGGTGCAGCTTGTTCAGAACTACTTTCTTCTGCCAGAAGATCATGAGCTTGTGTGACGTAGAACACATGTGACCCACTACATAATCACCCGACAATCTAGACACAGGTCCATCGCTTTAACCTAAGGAGGAAAAAAAAAACCTTACTGTCCTGCCTTCCGTGCTAACGCGTGCCCCTACTTTTGCCTGAAGGAGTGGCCTGTCCCCTTGGATGACGTGTTGTGGCTGCAGTCGATCAGGCAGGCACTCTTTGCAGCATACTCATTGGTTAATGTAGACCTGCAGATTAATGCAGGAACTGGATTTGTTTCTTCCGTTCGCCAGGCAATCGACTGGCGATAAATATATTTTTTCAAAAGAATTATTTGTTTGTTTGCTTTTCTGCTTTCGCTTTAAAAAGCAGTGCTTGCTATTTCTTGTGTCATATGTACGTTACGTCTTCGTGACGTCAGTTAAAGAAGCGTACGTGGCTTTGCGCGTGGCACCCATGGAAACACATTAGAGTACTGAGGCATTTACAACTGGCTTTCTACTCTCGCCTTGCGTTGATATATTTAAGGGCGTGTCTCCTTATACAACTGTAGTGCTTTACTTTTAGAGAAAGGTTAGGGTTTGGGTTCTTCAGAAATAGTTTAGGGTTATGAGCTTTTTTTTTTTTTTTTAGAGAAAGGATAAGGTAAGGGTTAGATTTCTTTTTAAAAGAAAAAGGTTAGGGCAAGGGTTCTTTAGAAATAGTTTAGGGTTTGGGTATTTTGGTTTAGAGAAAGGATAAGGTTAGGGTTACTTTTGTTTTAAAAAAGAGAAAGGTCAGGGTTAGGTTATGATTAGCTGCAAAATAACAAATCGAAAATAAGTCCATACACTAAAACTGTTTCTATTTAGAGCTATCTTTTCATTACATTTTCATTTCTCATTTAGCTTTTGTTTCTGGTAACTTTTGCGTGCTTAAACTTAAATATTTCAAATGAAATGATGAAATGAAATATTTCAGTTAAAATAGCATCAAATGACACGTTACATACACATACAACTTTTGTCCTGCGATATTACATATACAGCCTCCCTCCCCCCTTGTCTTTCGTGCGACAGTCGTGCACAGTCTGTTGGGTTTTCCGTACACAAGCTGTGCGGAGTGCCTAGTCTGTATTCAATCGTACAATTAGTATATAGGCAGTGTGTGTGTGTGTGTGATATACATATGCGTGTTGTGCGGACATAAGACTGCAACTGATGTGTGTTCGTGTGTGTGTGTGTGTGTGTGTGTGTGTGTGTGTGTGTGTGTGTGTGTGTGTGTGTTGTGTGATATGTATATGCGTGATATGCATGTGTGTGTTCATGAGACTATGATTGATGTGAGTTTGTGTGTGTGTGATATCATATATTTGCGTGTTTTGCGTGTATGTGCTTATATGAGAGTGCAAATGATGTATCTGTGGTGAAAAATTAAAAAAAATATCTAGAGCAGACACCCCAATAACCTATTGTTTAATTAAAAAATATTTTGTTTAAAAAATATTAGTCGCTTGCGCACGGGTGTTGATAAGAATATATTTATAATAAAATACGCAATCGAGGACGTATACGGATATCCGGATAAAAAAAATCGAGCACACGACATTTGGCAGATGACAAGAAAGCGAACACTTATTATTGTTTTGATAATACTTTATCTTGCTCTTGATCTGTTTGTCTATGCCGATAATAATAATACTTTCTTTCTCAAACTGTTAGTGGGCAGCGACAATAATATCACTCATTTTCCCTATCTATTAGAGGACAGCAACAATGATATCACTCCTTTTCTCAATCTATTGGAGGGCAGCGACAATAATATCACTTCTTTTCTCAATCTATTGGAGGGCAGCGACAATAATATCACTCATTTCCCAAAATTGTTAGAGGGCAGACACAATAATATCACTCGTTTTCTTAAATTGTTAGAGGTCAGCGACAATAATATCACTCATTTCCCCAAATTGTTAGAGGTCAGCGACAATAATATCAACCGTTTTCTCAAATTGTTAGAGAGCAGAGACAATAATATCACTCTTATTTTTTTTATAATAGAAATCTGTTAGAGGGCAACGCCATACCTTTGCAGACAAGTCTGACTTTCCTTTTTGTTCCATCCACAGCTTTTAATTTTGACCACCTAGACATTTCTTGATATTTGCATCGCTTTAGTCCCAAAGGGCTCACAATTCTGTGCAATGCTTTGACTTTTAAGTCCCACAAGATTAAAGTTTCTTAGTGCTGTTATATTTTAGAGGGCCTAGGTCACATTTTGTTCCTGCTTTTGTTTGATTTGATTCATTGTTAGGTGTTGCTTATGTGTGTTTTTGTTTGTTTACCCAACTTTATTTTTAAAAGTAATTTGAATGACAAAAGAAAGGTATCAAAGAATACTTTTCTCCACCCGTCAAAGAAACTTCATCCAAGTACATGGAATGTTATTCGCTCCTATCCACCTAAAACACGCACAAACACATACATGCACATTCATTCTTCATCACATATTAACACACACACACACACACACACACACACACACAAACTCATGCACACGCACAACACGCACACACAAACATACATGCACATTCATTTTTCACCAAATATTCACACACGCACACACACACACACGCACACGCACATACAGACGCACACACACACGCGCGCGCACACACACACACACACGCAATACTAGTTGTGGAAGATACCGTCACAAAGCAATTTTTAAAGTTCGTGCAAATGAATTTTAATTTTCAAGAAATGTAAAGACGTTGTACAGCAATGACACTGGCAAAAAGTAAAGCGTGGACGAAAGACAGACATGTTAATAAGATAAGAAACGCTAAAAGGAAGAAAAAAGAAAAGAAAGCAAAGAAGGGATATAAAGAGAGAGAGCGAGAGAAAAGCAAAAAAGAATACCCTGGCAATTGGAAAAGCTTAAGTGAAGAGCCAGTATGGCGGAACACCACGGCTATACGCGACTCACTTCAATCGACAGCAGCAAGTGCCGACTCTGGCACCAGAAGAAAGAAGATATTTGATCAGCACCGTCCTGGGACCGGGTAAGAATTGATCACGTCGACTGCGGTCAGCCTCCCCGCGCGAAAGAGCTCTCATGGTTTCACCAATCAGCTTAATGCATGGCAGCATGGGCGTCTCGCAGGGGGATAACTCTCGCGAACGTTTGAGTGAAACGGGAGAGAATAAACGTGAGGACATGCCGCTTGTGGGAATAAATAAAATAATAATAACAGAGATAAAAGACAGTCAGAGCTCGAAGATGGGTAGGTAATAGGGGCTTGCATTGGGAGAAAGAACAAAGAACTCTTGTTACGCTTCAGTTACGTCTGACAGTGGCCATGGTATGGCCGTGTTCAAATTACGTTTAAATTAGAATAATCATGTTGCTTGCCTACTGATGTATTCTCAAATGATAGGATCAAACTGATGTCACCAATAATGAGACATACTACATCTTCATTTTGCTCTCTGACCTCATATGCACTGCCCTAACTTATTATTTTTCCCTATTCAATTTGTCACGTTTCACTGTATCCCAGCCCCACGTACCTGTCTGACCTCGCGCGCATCATCAGTCGCACATCAAAATTCAGGGAGAAATATTATAAATCGCATGTTCAATGTCCGTTTGACCATCAAAGTCCGTCACCCTGGAAGTTGCTGCATTTCGATTTGAGATAGCAACAGATCATGGTTACTGTCATGAGGGTGCTGAAGATACGTCTTTTGTTCTCAGGAGTGGCACTGGCTTTTCTGTGCCGTTGTTTGTTCAAAGCTTTCGTTTTTTTATTAATGTTTCTCCGGTGTAAATACATATATTTTTGTTATATTTGCAATTTAGTTTTGTGGATTGCATTAGTTTTCTTATATTAATTTTAGTTGTTATTTTTTTTCTTGGATAAGGACAAACAATTATAATGTTTAATGTGACGCGCCTAAAATATATCCAAACAAAGTTTTCTTTATTATTATTTCCATCGATGTATTTCATTTATTTCTTTTTAATTTGCATGTTAAACAGGTTACAAAAATAAATGAAAATAAATGAATAGTTATAATAGGAAATTACAAATATAAGTTGTTATTGGAAATGTCTAGAGGCACCTTAGCGACAGCGAGAAAACAGCACCCTTTAAATGCTTTTCTTTAACATTATAATTTTATGGCGCTGTCGCCTTGTTATTTATAGTATCAGCATTATACTATACTGCCATCATCAAAGCAACTATATTAATTTCGTGGAAATTCCAATCCATTACTAGCCACGCACGCACACACACACACACACACACACACACACACACACACACACACACACACACACGCACGCACGCACGCACGCACACACACACACACACACACACACAGAGTTTTGTCGATTCACGACAAAGGTTACACATGCGCACAAAGTGACCTGTAGAAATGAAAGCTGTCTCCTGTCCATTTAGATTGACCGGCAACCAACGCTTTATCCAGCTTTAAGCAATAAGACTGTATGTAGGGAATGGAAAAAAAATATTGCAAACCTATTGCAAATTCATTTAAGACCTTCACTTCCCCATTCCCCCCCTACCCTTTCCATCTTCTCCTCTAAATCGTGTAAAAGATATGTTGGAAATTAATTGTTATTGTTGGCATACTTACTGTCTAATGCTCTCTATGCTGGCGCGCAGTTATCCTCAAACCATTACTGTGACTCACTGAGTAGAGATAGGATTTAAACTTTACTTTTATGAAATTTATATTCAGTTTGCCTTCTCTAATGGAACTTTATCTCTCATGAAAAGAAAAACAAACAATCCTCCTTTCCTGCATTGCATTTAATAAATGTTACCGGTACACTGTAAAAAAATCACACACTCTACAGAATCTCGACATATACGGCAAGCTGCAGAATGGAACGGCACTCAAGCGGAACGGGTTGCGTTGAGCATGCGATATCGCTTCGACCTTTTGATGAATAATTGAACAGCACAGGACCAGAGAGACGCAAGTTAAGCCTGCAGAGTTCCAGGAAGGGAGAGTCTGAGACCCGAAATGTTTATGGAATATTTATGTCACGTGCTGTAGAAGTGACACATATTGTTGATAAACAGTTGCTCCCCACTTCGCCTCAGGTGTATAACCATGACTGTGCCCTCTAGGCGTGCTGTTTTGTGTGTGGTAGTCTGTCTGTGTGTAATTGATTCGCTAGGTACACATGCGTTCTCGTGAGTTTGTGATCCTTGCCCTGAGAGAAGTTATTAGTACCCTATCTATCTATCTATCTATCTATCTATCTATCTATCTATCTATCTATCTATCTATCTATCTATCTATCTATCTAAAAACGTGCTTCTCCTTATTTTAAAATTTAATTGTTATATAAATTGCTAATTTTCAGAGTAACCTGACCTTAGGCACTCCTTATGATGGTATTTTTGAAAGTGTCTGAGTTGAAGTAAACGTTCGAGGCAAGAATATTATAGATTTGCTGATGTAATGCAAACTATTGATTAGTTTTTATTATTCAATGATTATGAATTACGAGAATGAGACCAGCCAATTGGCTGAGATTACAAAGTTTACTTGCTGTAGAGAAATCTACTGTCTAATCACTTTGAATATGAAGTAGCAAAGAAGAAGTCCAGTCTTGAAAGGTAGTCATTAGCTTGATGGTGAGTTAAACTGACTGGTTGAGAGAGAATGGACTTTAAACATTCCATGCACACTTTCACTATTGATATACTATACTTGTGTTTCATGTAGAGATGTACTATGTAAGTTGACTTTTATTTCTACAAGTGTTTGAACTAGGCTGCTTACATGTAGTTTGCTAGATCTGACATTGTTTAAAAATATACTGTATTTATAATGCTGTGTGTATTTATCGTGCTAATAAATACCATTGCAGGAAACTGTAAGTTGAGACTGGAATGTAAGAAAGAATGGAGTTATAAAGTGATAAACTGGAAGCTTAGTGTAACGCTGAAAACGCAAACACACCCGATGAACACACATATGATGCACAGATGAATAGGTGATTTTGTGTCCTGCTCTCAGTACCATTGTCTGTAATACCTTTCTTTGATTATAACCTTTGATCTCTAATTTCTAATTCATAACCTTTTTGTCAAGTATGTTCAACTTGTAATACACTTCTATAATCAGAGAGACCTATGAACTATTGGTCTAAACTCTAAAGGACTTGGTAGAAGTATTGAACAATAGGAGAAATTGTGAAACTAAACTTGTAATTTATGCCTTGTGATATTTCATGTAAATTTCATGTATATAATTTTTCTTTTTTTCTTTATAATGTTACATTGATAAATTTATTAGTTTTCATCTTTTCACTTTTGACTAATTAAAAAGGAAGTAAGCAGGCTTAATGGGTGGGGGTGGGGCAGATCATAATTTATAAACATGAAAGTCAGTGACGCATCCTTTGGGAACGATCCTCTTAAGTTGGGATATAGAGAATATGTGAAGGACGAGAGTGAATTCCTAAATATAGATTAAATTCGGATTTGTCTTGTCGTTCAGTAAGATGTTTTCCATCTACTGGATAGTGCGTGAGAGTAATTATATATATTTAATGTTGTGGAAGAGAGAAAACATTTACAGCACCCGATTATCCGCCAAATGAGAGACGAGAGTTGTCTGCTGGAGGATCACTAATAAAATAAAGATTTCTCACTTGTAATAAGTATGAAAGATTAATTAATTATAATAATAATTTTCATTAACTAGGTGTTGTTGCCGTCACACCATCCATCCATGCATCCATCTATCCATCCATCTACTATCTATCTGTCTAATATATATCATCCATTCACTAACTTACTTAATGACCTATCTACTCACTTAAATGTCTGTTTACTTACCGAATGAACTTAGGTATCCACTCTTTAATCCGTCCACTAATTTATTCACTGACTTTTACATCTATGAACCTGTATATCTTTCTACTTGTTTCTCTGTTATTAATGTCAAATAACATCAATAGCAAACTAAATTTTTGAAACTCAAAATAAAAAATTTGTCATAGGCATATGAGTGTTGTACAGATGTGATTCAGCGTACATTAGGCATTTGAGTGTTGTACAGATGTGATTCAGAGTACATGATTTAAATCTAAATCGCACACTTCGTTTCTAAAGTTCCTGAAGTATCCAAAGGTCCACGTTTCGCTGTTAATTCAAGAGTAATGCGATCAAATCCATCATATTCCCATGTAATAATTGATTTTCCCATCACTTTCAATTTTTTTTCCAGCATATAAAATATTTCCAACAGGCCTATTTACGTTGAAATAAATGAATCATCAAAAGGATTTCTTTCCACCATATCACTTCGTCAGCCAGTGTTCGCTGCGTCAGTGAGAAATAAATAAATAATTACGTAAATTCAAACACAAATGTAAAATAACATCACTCTTTGTGTTTAATTATCTCATTGAGAAGCCACTCTTTTTTTTCATATTATCCAACTAAAAATTAGATTTAAGTGTCATTGTGAGTAGGCTATGCTTGGGCTTCCATGCTTTGTATAGATGCTCCTAAATTTGTGAATAATTTAATCCAGCATTCATATATTTTTTAGCACAGGCCATAATCGTAGAATGAAAGAACAATAATTCGATTCTTTTTTTTTTTTAGTTACGAATGTGCATGTTACGGGCAGCCATATTTGCTTGCATTATCAGAGTCATGGGTGTCAAACAAGAAGAGGTCCCTCCTGGCGCTGAATGTAAAAAAAATTCATCAACCAACAACTCGAAATTAAAACAAGTAACGTAAAAATTGATTTAAAATAAAATGAAATAAATTAAACAGCTTAAAAATATTGTTTTTTTTATGTGACAAAAACATGAACACTGCGATGAAAGGCCAGCCTTGTTTCCTAGCGGAAGATAACTCTTAACATTAAAATGGTCAAGTAAAACTTTCGAGTACTGGAACTCCATCACAATATATCATTGGCAGTATGTCAGAAAGTTAGTGAATGTCAGCTATGTTAGTGAATGTCAGCTATGTTAGTGAATGTCAGCTAACTGAAACTTGGCGGTTATCAACTAGCTAACTATTGTGAATGTTGGTTAAATGAAAGTTACTGGATGTCGGCTAACCGAAATTTGATTAATTATGGCTAATAAAAAGTGAATGGATGTCGGCTAAGTGAAAGTTACTGGATGTCGGCTAACCGAAAGTTAATTTACCAAGAGAACTTATTACTTCTTTATTTAATTCATAGGAGCTCTGTACATACATGGAAGATTATAAGATATCCTAGAATCTTGAAGTGATTCCCACGCGGAAACGCGGAAAGGCTTCTGTCTGAAAAGCACAGTCTGTACAGAGCTCTTATGAATTAAATACACAAGTAATAAGTTCGCTTGGTAAATTATTATCTTGCACCGTTTCAAGTAAGAATAAAGAATGTGATTAATTTTATTCATCCTTCTTTCTCTCCCACAACAAAATATCATAATACTTTTGAAAGCACAGTTCAACCTGAGCTATATATTAACAGCCTTCATTCTTACCTGTGCATCTTAATAATAGATGTATTTGCTTCGTTAAGGATGATTCACTACTTTAACCAACGGATTCCTATTATTTTCCATAGAAAATAATTTAAGTTAGAATTTATTATATATATGGTTTGTTTAGCTGACAATAACGCTGCTAAGGTTCAGCCATTAGCGCAACGTAATTTACATATGTATCTTTAATTAATTGTTAACTGATTTTATTTTGATTCGTTTGACACTTTCTAGTTTCTCATCTGTCTGAAAAAGGTTAGCTTTTTCCGAATAAGTACAGTTTCTTGTTAGGTTTAGCTAAGTGTATCTACGCTGTATTTGTTTTCATCTCCTGGTCAGTCAATGTATACATCCCATGTTCACCCAGTCTCTCATTTATTGTGTGCAGTTACGTCCTTTTACCGTTGGCTTTCAGTGTTTCCATGCTGTATTGCTCAGAGGTAGGATTCAAGTTCTGTAGCCATGAGCACGATGTAGCAGAATGTAGCTCTCACTAAACACATGTTTAACATTTTGTTTTATCATACATCCTTTTATTTCAATTTATAATTTTCATATTGCATATTATGTGCATGAAATAATTTGGATTTAATTATCAATAGACAGACGTCTCGCTACCTGATAGCTCTCACCTTGGTCTGAGATCAGACTAGGGTTGAGATAATATCATTATAGGGAAATTATTACAGTTCATTAATTGTTTTAATTTGGTCACCGCAATTGTGCCAATACGATTCCATCATTGCAATTTTGTAAGTATGATTCCACCATTACAATTCTATCAACTTAATTGTTATTTGTAAAAGTATTATTCCGGTACAAAGGCATACATACTTATACTTCATCAACATATTTTATTTCGTTAGGCATGTGGTGTATTTACACGGACACTTATTTACAATATTTTATTTCGTTAGGCATGTGGTGTATTTACACGGACACTTATTTACAATATTTTATTTCGTTAGGCATGTGGTGTATTTACACGGACACTTATTTACAATATTTTATTTCGTTAGGCATGTGGTGTATTTACACGGACACTTATTTACAATATTTTATTTCGTTAGGCATGTGGTGTATTTACACGGATACTTATTTACAAGAGCACTATTCCTGCTTCTCCTGCTAGGTGCCCTTAGTGGAACTCACTTAAGAAGTATACTATTTTGTTTTGCTGGAACTCTCTGATTTCCACCAGACCTTCTTGAAAGAACATAGACCGTATAATAAGAAATGGATTTATATTAGGTAGTTTTGTTTACTATAATGCATTGAAAATTAGTAAATATTATATGTTCTTGAGGTTCATGGTCAGTCTGAAGAATAAACTGTCTTCCATACAGGTACTGTTGAGATCAGGTAATTCCAGACGAATACCCAATACACTTCTTTTAATACAAAGAATACTTTGAGCTGCTCTCCACTTCTGGCTTCTATTTGACACGGGAAATAAAATATCCAGTTTGCTTGTGCAATAAGCAACAGCCCGCTCAGATATTTCTGGCTTCAGACCGCAAAACGTAATCTTTCTATAATTCTAGCATTTTACGATCATGTCAGATGTGAGTCCTGATGATATTATTCAGAAGGTTCTGTTATCGAACTAGAAAGTGGTGATGAGGTAGTGTTGAACATTGATAATGGTGAAACAGTCATAAGACTGTGAATAGGGCTCTTTTTGGTAGCCACACTCGGCAACATTTCTAGTGGCATTAAATTCAGCCTTGTCCAATTCGCGGCGATGAATACACAAGTGATTGCTCTTACCTATTTCACTAGAATGGTGGATGAGTTATAACTTTATATAGATATACTACGTTTAAAGATTTGGCATGCTTTTTACATCAAACCATGTTTCACATACAACAACGTACACTCTTTCATTTTTACATCGATACCTCTAAAAGTATGATTTTAAACTTGCCCGAATCAGTCAAGCTTGTCAGTCAGCACCTCTGAGTGCCATTCTACCATAGTACGAAGTTCATGACCTTGATTCAGCATTAATAATTTATTTTGATTTACATACCCACTTTTTTTTCCACCGTCGGCAGCTAATTTTACACTAAACCAGAGATGTTTTAATCTTCTGTCTTCTCTTCACTTACACTTGAAGTAATCATCACTGCATCTTCCCACCTCTATTGTTCTCATGAACATACGTTTCATTCACAAAGAGCCATTCCAGACTTCCATTTGGTGTGAAGTGTCATCGACCTGTATCGTGAGCCACGAGTCTGACTGGGATCGCTGTCTGCCTATATGACGTCATTATCAATACCAAAAACGGCACGTAGTGCACAGGAATGACAATCGGCTATTTACTGTGATACTAGCGTACGGAACAGAGCATGACCCACGCTGTAGGCATGTGTTTCATTCCAGCGTCACGTGACCCACCTGAACGAAAACCTAGCATATGTAAATTTCAGATAATAATAAAGAAAGTCGCATGACACCTGTCAATGACACTTGTTTAATACAATGACTCGGGGAATAATTCAGAGGTTGGTGGAACATACCAACTAATCCGATTCATCAGAACGGTATTGTGGCACCTCTTAGTGGCACATGATGTGGGTTAATGTAATAACGGTATCAGTGACTGATGACCTTTGGCAGCGACTTATGAATCGTTTGAAAGAAATATAGCTTGTATGAACGTCACGAGCTGTGTTTTTAAGGCTAGTGGCTCATTTATTATAATCGAAGAAATATGAAATTTATAAACGATTCATAATATCTATCACGGCACATGACAGGTATCACCGACACATGACACCTGTCAACGTCATATGACACCTATCGACGGCAAATGACACCTATCGACGGCAAATGACACCTATCGACGGCTCATGACAAACAGCATGCGACATTACATACTGATCTGCGACATTACTTCAGCGCCACGTGGCACACAGCAATACTGCCAAGTAAATGTCAAAATTGACATTACACACAACAACATCGCATGGTGCGTGTGTCACCGATGAGCAGTATACATCAATTCGAAGTGTCATACACCAGCATCACGTGATATAGGTGAACGACTCCTCGGTATGTCAACGCCCTACGGTGCACACGGCACATGCCAGGATGCCATGGCGTATATCGATGCCAAATATCATACCTTAGGACATGGCATGTGTCAATGCCACACGACATCACTTGTCACCCAGTGAGTAACATAGTCACGTGTATCTGAAATTCTGGTAAAGTGAAGTTTCTTTTTTACTTTCGGAAAAAGTTTGAAAGCCGGACGTTTTTGTTTTCGGCTCTCGTGCCAAGAAAAGTTAACTCCTTCAGTTGGCTACAGTTTATTTTGTTGTAAAGAAATTGGCGCGCATGAAGTTCGGGCCCACCAAGTCTGTATGGTTGAGGGTTGCATTCCAGCCAATGACAAATACAAGTTGCACAGTACAAATCGATGTCTAATCATAAACTCTTTTTCTTTCTCGCTGGGGCTGCTGCTCGTGGTGTATTTGATTTGAGAAAAAAAAAGATTGAAAATACATAATTTATCTGCCTTCGTACAGTTTAAAAATATAGACCTAATAATGATAGCAACACATACATATTTCACTTGTGTCCTTGTTGCCTCTTTTTCTTATTTATATGAAATGAGTTCATATATAACATCGCTGTCTTTCTGTTCTCAACTTTTTTTTTTAATGGGACTGCGCGAGTCGTTCCGAGGGCTGTAATTTCACTGATTACACATCATTGCCATGAAGTTTCAACCACTTCAGTCACGCGCACATCTCAAATATTAAAGTGCTTCAGGTTTTGGATTTACCTTTAGAAATTGAACATATTTTTTATAATGAAAGCAAAACTCGATGAACTGTCACTGTGGCTTCCAGACCAATGTCTATTACTAGTTAAATTTCCTCTGCATAATTACTATTACTTTTTCCATTGTAGAGTTGATTGCAATATCAGTTTTGATGTGCTTTGCTTTTGACACAAGACGAATGCATGCGAAAGTGTGACTGCTGAAATAGATTTCCGCCTGCAGGATTTGCAGAAAAGACACGTTAAACGTGCAGGATTTGCAGATGACACACACATACACACACACACACACACACACACACACACACACACACACACACACACACACACACACACACATGCACACACACATACACACACACACTCTCATTCCACCTGTCGGACTTGCCGGATAGACACTCCATCTCTGGGACTTGCTGGAAAGACACATTCCAACTTCTGGACTTGTCGGAAAGACACGCTCCAACTTCTGGGGTTGTCGGAGGCACATTCCAACTTCTGGACTTGTCGAAAAGACACACTCCAACTTCTGGGCTCGTCGGAAAGACACACTCCAACTTCTGGACTTGCCGCAAAGACACATTCCAACAGCTGGATTCTCCGAAAAGACACACTCCAACCAGCATTATAGGCCCGTGCAGTGCATTGGGGCCCCTCCCTACACAGCCACTCTCATGAATAAAACATACATAGAATAGCATGGAACACCTTTGCTCGTGAGGCGCAGGGCAAGTGCCCAGCGTGCCCATGCGTTAAGACGGCACTGACTCCAACTTCTGGTCTTTGTCGGAAAGACATCCGCTACCTGAAGGACTTGCCTAGAAAAAACATATACACTGTCTTAGTCGTTACCCTACTATATCACTAAGACAAGAACGTGTGTGTTATTTAAATAGTAGGCTGTAGTTTTCTAAAGAGCAATAGCTATTGTGTACTTAATTAATAGGATGCAGTTGTCTAAAGGAACAGTACAGTTTTCCGAAAGTAATAGTTTGAGTTCTTATAAAGAACAACTACTCCTCTTGTGACATTGAATTAATTGGGTTGTTAAGGTCTTTTAAACTTCAAGTACTGTGTATTATTTAATTCAAAGGTTGCAATCTTCTGACCTATACTATTAATATGTCATTTAATCAATATGTTGCAGTTTTCTAAACTACAAGTATTTTTGTAGTCTTACAATCATCGCTGAAGTAATCTAATTAGAAATACATTTTGTGTTATTTAATTAATAGGCTGAAATATTGGAAACTAGCAGTTTATTTGTGTGCTTTAATTAGAAGGTTGAAGTATTTTAAGTACACTTCTGTCCAATAATGTATAGGTTGTTCCTTTACACCATATTATTTTGCCAATGAAATGATATTTGAATTTATTAACCTGAAGGTAATTTTGTACATTAACAGTATACACTTTCTATTATACCCACTTCCCAACAACTACCAGTTTTGTAACTACCCACGTGTGCAATAATGCTCAGTAGCCAGACGCAAAGCGTCTGTTGTAGCACTAAAATGCATTGCTGTTCAGTCAGTTTAATTTTCTTTTTTTTAATTTTAATTTAGTCAAATGGAAAAACATACGAACAAGAGAAAATATGCTCGAACCGGTATGGTACAATTTTGCTTTCTTTTGACTTGATCGAAATTGTAGTAGTCAAGACAAGAATTTGAAGACAAAGGGTGTTATTAAAGCAGATTTAAGCGCAAAAGAAAACATGGACGGGCCCTAGTGAATAATAAAATAAAATATGAAGCAGCACCATATGGCCTAGAATCAAGGTCTTCGTACGGCATTAGATGGTTTAGAGTGATAGGAGAGGAAGGGGAGACAAAAAAAAAGCAAGAAGTGTGCTCCGCGGTGCTCCACAAGGGCAAAGAACGCCCACAAGTACGAGTAGCTTCCCTTGGCGCCATAAATATCTTTCAAATCACAGGAATGACTGTCAGGATAACAAGCGAGGTTGTCAATGCACATTTACCACGAAGGATGAGTCATTTTTCATCGTGTCGTTTCAAAGAATTTTAATGCACTTGTCACTTTTATTGTGTATGGTTTCCTGAAACGGAACTCTTTAAACAAGGTCAAGTGATAGTGTGGAAAACGTGACGTCTTAACGTCTCAAGCCTTAGTTTCTTCGGATGACTCGATTGTATATATTTATGTGTGTGTGTGTGTGTGTGTGTGTGTGTGTGTGTGTGTGTGTGTGCATATGTGTATGTGTGTTTGACTGTCTTTGGTGTGTGTGTGTGTGTGTGTGTGTGTGTGTGTGTGTGTGTAGGAGCATTTTTGGATGGTTCAGGTTCAGTTACTCTTTGCTAAATTGGTGTGATTTAGGTTTTATATCCGGTTAACATTGTTGCTGACTGAATTCAATGAATTATCAAAGCAGCAGACAACGTACTTTCATTGCTTTTTTAAGTGCCAGGCAAATTTTAGCGTTGCGCACGAGGCACAATTTATCGTTCCACTCGGTGTGCTAGGGTGACGTGATAGTGAGCCCACCAGCTGAAATGAAAAGATTGTTATATTTTTTTTTGTTTGGTAGTGTGTTTTGATGTTTAATTTGCAACCGTTTTTTTTTTTTTTTGACATAAAGGTACCACTTTGAACCGATGGGCAAATTTAACCAACACAACAGATTACACACACACACACACACACACACACACACACACACACACACACACACACACACACACACACACATGCACGCACGCACACGCGATTGCTACACGAGGTATCACTATTAGCGCATTTGTGAGCTCCCAATTAGTCAAGCATTTTGCAAATCTGTGCTGCTACTTTATTTGTTTACGAATCAGTTAGAAATAATCAGGTGGTATATTTATTGGTTCACCGACAAATGCGCGCCGACAAAATCGCGATGGACAAAAGCGCGACGACGCGTTCTGTCCTTAACCCTAACCCTAACTCTAACCATAACCCCTAATCATAACCCTAACCCTAACTCTAACCATAACCCCTAATCATAACCTTAACCCTAACCATAACCTAACCCTAACTATCGCGCATTTGACGGGTCACCATATTTATTTATAACTTACACAAAAGGAATGGCTTGATTTTCTGAGAAGCTGATTAAAAATAATCGGCACTGGATTTGTTTATAAACTGGTGTAGCATAATCAAGGGCTAGTTTGACAGGAAATACGGTTTGCAGTAAATGGGACAATGTGAAGGACTGGAGTCGTGAGGAGAGAAAGATAACAGAGGAGAAAGGTGACACGTGAGGAGGTAAATATTAATTGAGGAAAACCATTACACTAGGAGAAAAAGATGTGAAAAGCTTACAGGAATTTAGGAAGGGAGCACATAAATAAGATACAAATAAAGATAATATGCTAAGATACAAATGAAGATAGCATGCTAAGATACAAAGCATTTTAGTAAAGGAAGCTGGCAAAATAAATACAGGCTCGCAGGACTGGATGATAGTACAGTAATACAGAACAGAATACAGAATACAATACAGAAGACAAGACAGAAGACAAGACAGAACACAATACAGAAGACAAGACAGAAGACAATACAAAACAGAATACAGATCACAATACAAAACAGAATACAGAACACAATACAGAAGACAAGACAGAATAGAATACAGAAGACAAGACAGAAGACAATACACAATACAATACAGAAGACAAGACAGAAGACAAGACAGAAGACAAGACAGAACAGAATACAGAAGACAAGACAGAACACAATACAGAAAACAACACAGAAGACAAGACAGAAGACAAGACAGAATACAATACAGAACACAATATAGAAGACAAGACAGAAGACAATACAGAACATAATACAGAAGACAATACTGAGCACACCACAGAACGAAAGTATAAGAAAAGAAAAGAAGATAGAGGTACATGGGAAATGAGAAGGAAGAATATGATAAGACAAGAACATAAGAAGGAAGACTGGCTAGGAAGAAGAGATAGAGGAATAAAACGTGGAATGGTAAAGAGAAACAAGAATGCAACAGAAGTGGAGTTACGGGATAAAGGAAAAGGTGAGAGAGAAAGACAGAAATTAGAACAAAAAGAAAGAAAGAGAATACAATGATGACTACGCAAGACTGTGGAGGGAAGGAGGTAGAAGACAAGAAGAGAAACAGTACGCCTGCAACTTGGATATTAGAGCAGAGGAGGCGAGGCGGAGGTTAGTGGTGAGGACAGTGATGGAGAAGGTGATAGTGTGGAGGGTGGATGAACGTAAAGTAGCTACACGGGGTGCAATCTTCTGTTGCCGCGAGCATTAGACAGTACTCTTAATGCACTCAGTGAAAGTTGTTTCTAAGAATCGCTGGCAACGTTTGATTGAAAAAAATCATTTCGTCTTATGTCCTTGTCGTTTACTGATTAATTCCCCTTTTTCAACTGTTGCAATTATTTTCTCTTTTCTGTCCAAAATTTAATCTGTCATATTGGCCTTCAAACGAGGACAAGAGAAATTATTCTCATTGCTTTGAGATAGCTCTGAATTTAGTTCTCAGGCGGGCCTTTTGCTTCAAACAAAATGTAAATAACTAATATGGAAATGTCTTGAATTTAGTGTATGAAAATTATTGCTTTTAGAATAGCATTTACATATAGCGATATTTAACATTTGATATGTCTGCATTCATGCAAAATTCTACGAGAAACATTTAGTGTAAAATATGCTTGCTTTTCATTCTAAGGGTACATTCACAAACTGAATTTGTACAATAGGCATGTACTATGGATATGGTATTTTTTTAAGTATAGAGATGAGATAAATATGAGTACTTAATACATTGTAGGCTAGTCACTATTTAAAATAACCTTTAACCAAGCAGCAACAATTACTATCAAATAGTAGTTAGCATTACACCTTTCTTTCTTTCCTTCCTTCCTTCCTTCTTTCTTTCTTTCTTTCTTTCGTTCTTTCTTTCTTTCTTTCTCTCTCTCTCTTTCTTTCTTTCTTTCTTTCTTTCTTTCTTTCTTTCTTTCTTTCTTTCTTTCTTTCTTTCTTTCTTTCTTTTATTTTTAAATTTGCAAAAGACAAACGACAAATGAAACACATGACTGTCCAGTCTTGATCGGGCACACGATGCGCGTACATCTGTATTGGTGATTTACGGTTGTGGAGGTCAGCAAAGCGTTTTATCTTCCAGCAAGCTTCTAAGAAGCGTAAATGCAGTTTACAAAATCATTCCAAACCGTAAATTTGAATTTCTGCCGATTAGAAATAATTCTTTCTAAAAAATTAAATAAATAAAAAGGGGTTACTTATTTCTCACAATTATACACCGAGTGTGAGAAAATAATATTAGTAAAACATTGAATGAAACAATTTATCGTAAACAACGTGTAATACATATTAGGTGTATTCGTACTGTAACGCTATGAATTGTTATGTTTTACGTTAAAGGTCCCAGAATCAGAGTGGGTTATCTTGTCAAATGCTCATTTATTAAAATTATCAGTATCAAGTAATACTTATAAGGAACATAAGTTGGTGCTGTTCTTCCGCTTATAATTTATCTGTAAAGGACCTGCAACCGGAAGTGGTGTCAAAATGAATGACTTCCGTGTATTGATGCCAGTATATTTTAAGCCGGAATGGTAAGCTTAGCTTCTGAAACACTGGAATGCATTTAGGAACATCAATTCCGCCCATCTAAGGTTTTGTTCTGTTATTAACTAGATCCTACCTAAGAACATCTTGTAACCAACAAAACTAATACAGTCTTCTTCCTCCTCCTCCTCCTCATCAAAACCACTATCACCACCATCATCGTTATCCTTATCGTCGGCATCATCATCATCGTCTTCAACAAAATCATTGTGACGTTTTCCCTCCACCTTCTCTCGATTTTATTAAGTTAACTATTAAATATTTTAACTCATAATAATATTTTTAAATTTGATAATAATAATTTAGATCATAATAATATTTCAAACTTTATTACTGTAAATCGTTGTAAAAATAGTGAGATTTAAAAATTAAGAACCTGTTCCCTAAATCGTCGAAAAGTTAAAAGTGACGTCACAAGTTGTCGTACGGATAGCAGGTTTGCGACAAATCAGGCGGCTCCGCGAGAGTTTAGGAAAGATATGGGAAAGTTATGAGTTGGGAGAAGTCAAAAGTTGTGTGTGTGTGTGTGTATGTGTGCGTGCGTGCGTGTATGCGCGCGTGTGTGTGTGTGTGCGTGCGTTTGTGTGTGTGTGTGAGTAGCGGTAGAGATAAGGAATGTAGACAGTGTAATAATATATGTGGGATGGAGTGGGACTGATAGAGCAAGACAAAACTGTTGATATCATCAAGGGAGTTGATGGTTGGGAGAGAACAAGATGGGTCAACTGTTAACAGTCGAAGGAGTGGGGGACGCGGGGAGAGATTACAGTTGCGTTTAAGGGTATGGGGAACAAGTCTGGACTTAGGGGAGACAAGTCATTGTCTTATCAATGGAGGCAATCAAGGAGGGAGAGGATGGGGAGGGGCAGTGCAATGGGAGTGATAGTTAGGGATTTCAACATTTCGTTTTATAAAATGTGGAAGGCGAAGAGAACAGTAAAATGATATCTACAATTAAATTAACGTTTGATAATTAAGATATTTCTTTCCTTCAAGTCTATTGAACGAGCTAAAATTAACCAATTTTACAGAAGAGAGCGCTGCACGTACATTTATTTAAGTAATTTCATGATTTCTTATTAAAATTATAAAATAGCAATTAATATTTTATGTTACATCACGCTACACCTACAAAGGGAGATAACTTTAGTAAATGCTAAGTAAAGAGCGATGGAACAAACTTTTATTTTCCCGCCATATATCATAATAATACTTTTCCACTCTCCGTCTCTAATCTTCTAAGGATTAAGAAAACAGTTGCTACACCAACAAGAAAAGCAATGGTAATAATTTAAGATTTTCATAATTGTCGATGATATTGACGAAGCAGGAGGAAAGGACCCAGAAAAGGAAAAGGCCTGCGAAGAGGAGGTCGATGAGAAAAAGGACGACAAAGAGAACACAGGAGTAATCGCCACAGAAGTAAGAAAATTCAAATGATTCCAAATATATAGACTCCACAAAAACATGGATGAAACGATAGAACATATACTATCTGGATATCAGTTTCTGGAACAAGAGTAACCAAAAGTCACAACGAAGTATGTGAGAACTATGAAGAAAAAATCCCAGAAAGATCATGAATGCACCAACCGGAACTAGTCACCGAGATAGCAGAAGTTAAAATACTCTGGGACTTCGAGATAAAAACAGATCGAGTGATTCCTGTAAGCAATCATCGACATTGCTGTTCCAAGTGATAGAAACAAAAAACAAAAGAAAGATAAAAGTTAGAAAAATATCAGGGTCTTAAATTAGAAATACAGAGACTGTGAATTGCAACTGCAGAAGTGATACCTATAATTATGGGATCCGTGGGAACATAACATCTGAGTTGGAAGACTTCCTGAATAAACTCCCTTGAAACCAAAAATTGCCCCACTACTAAGTGTTCATATCCTCCGTAAAACCTTGGATCTCTCAGAATCTTGGTAAGATTCCGAGACCTTGGATCACAACCGTCAGTCAAAAACAGAAGTCGTGGAAAGAGGCTGAATAATAATAATGATAATAATAATAATAACAGTAAAAACAAGTTGTTAATAAGGTTGTCATGATAATAATAAATGTAAATACTGATGACGTCATTTCGACAGTCAGTATCTTTTAAATGTACATAGAAAGAAAATAAATCTAGCATAATGCATTAATATTTTCATGACATTTACTCGCAAAACTCAAGTAATTGTCATTTATGTTCCTTTCCTTTTCATATTATCTCTCACTGCGCATGTCTATTTAGAAAATTTATCAAAATTAAAGTATCAGTCCAGACTTGAACGATTTCCTCTGAATCTGTTGTATTAATAGAGACATCCTAATGCAATATAATATCAGAGACTCGAACGTTGTTTCATAATTTTTGGGGAGGAACGAAACATAACCAGTCTATGGTTACGATTATCAATTTTTAACCACGTCCTTAAGTTCCACGATCACTCAAGATGGAAGAGAATCACTCCCCAACCCACCAATCTGATTAAATTTCATTAGCGTTCATGTGACCATTTAAGGTGTTGGAATCCGCTGTTACCTTACCAATGCGTGCACTCGGCATTGATTTACGTGATTTCAATTTCTCTTATTCCACACCAGATTATCCAATAGCAGACTCATATGGACGTCGTCCAGCAAAAAGATCTCTAGCAAAAGCCACTGCATCTTTGTCTATTGTTTCACAGGAACTAACCTAACACACGACGATTACTTTTTGTGGCTTACGCAGGAGAAACTTAACCATCTAACAACATTGAACTGAAGGCGTATCTTTGCTCAAGTCTATTTCATACTATAACGATTTATCATCATTGCGGCTAAGTCTGGAATTTCAAACTAAAGATCGTATGTAAAATGTAAACTGCCAAACACGTTTCTTTCGGGAAAGGTCGGACGCCGGTCAATAGGATATGGTGTCAGAAAATTCGAGAGATCATCAGACCCCGAAGAGCACAAGATGAGAAGAGAATCAGGTTATGATTGTTTCTGAGTATAAATGTAACTTCGTGCTTATCTTATTGACAGGATGATTGATACCGAAACACCTACTCACAAACCCTTCTCTCTCAGGCCAAGGAGTTAGTATTAGGCACAAATTAAACTTTAGATCTGAATATTTACCACAGGTACGAATTTCAGTCTTTAAGACAGAACTTTATGATAATATTAGACCATTATTATATTTTTAAAACTATTAAACACACACACACACACACACACACACACACACACACACACACACAGACACACACAATCACACACCCTCATACACTGAACTAAAATCTACTACACGTTTTAGAGTAAATGACAAAGATTATTAAATATAGCAAAGAGATCGGTCATTAAAAATCAAACACAATCAATTCAAATAAATAAAATTCACATTATTTTGAGATACATAAAATGAAGGATTAACATCTAGTATTAGCACAAACGGTAACAAGATAAGAGGAATAAATTAATATAGAACTGTAAATAATAGAAGTATAACAATTGGAGTATAAGACTGTAAATAATAATAATAAAAGCAAGAACAAAAAACAACAAGAGTAGATAAATTGCGAAGATAAATTATCTCAATAAACAGCCAACACAGAATTGCCCCACTACTAAAAGCAGCGCGCCTAGGAAGTGCTCACTTCATTCTTAAAACCTTGGATCTCCCAGAATCTTGATAAGGTTCCGAGACCTTGGTTCACAACGACAAATAAGTCCATGAAAAAAATGCTGAATAATAATGAGGATGAGAAATAGAATATTGTTAATAATAATAATAAAGACGACGACGATGTTGTTGTTGATGATGGTGATGATGATGATGACAACGGCGATGACGACGACAACGATGATGATGTCTCGATAGTCCAGTGAATAGTGGAGGACAAAATTATCCAGAAAGTTAAACTATCTGATCTATGTCGACAAGATTGTCGGGTGATAGATTCAAATCCTATTTTGGACCTACTGTGGAGGAAAAAGTTGCTCACCCCCCAAACTACACCCACACCCATCCCATTTATGATGGAGACAGCATGCTTTGATTTTATACCGGATCAGATTTCGCCCGGGTTAACAAAGTCTGTGCTAAACACTGACGTTTCAGGGTATTCTAGCAAAACATAAGCTATTGGAATGCTAATGACAACTCAAGGGAGTTGGACTAGAAGAGAAAACGTGTAAATAATGGTCTTTTACTAACAAAGCCAAACCACAGTCAGAGGATATAGAGAAAGAATGCATGAAGTCCTGGCTCAAACACCTTTCAGAGGATATTATCAGTGAAGAGCGGCTCCTGGACCAGAAGACATTGAAATACATAACATGGACATGTCCACAATCTCACAACACGCAAATCCAGATGATGACAACTTTAACTGAAGAACAACAATGATTGTTAGAAGACAATAAATGTTTCATGGACAACAATAAGTTACTTATAGGCAGTACCCTGACGAGAATGCTACAAAACAAAGTTCCAACAATAGCAATTCACAATGCAAATTAAAAAGGAGAAATCACAAAAAACAATAGTCTAATATATGCCACTGCAAAAATAATTGGAAAACATACGATGCCAGCCAAAGTACAAAGAAACCATCAGTACCACCATGGAAGAGAAGTATAGATTCACTAGGAAAGAAATAAGCCAAATGACAGAAGTAATAGATAATTAATAAAGGAAAACTGAAAGCAACATTAGTCATCAAATGCCATCTCAGTGCAGAATTAGTAAGACCACAATAGAAGATGCAAACTAAGGCAACTAGACTCAGCAATCATCTGGTGAGGTACACTGCAAGAGGTCAGCGATTCCAACAGAACAAAACATTTAAAACTGACTGTATGACTGTACCAAGAATTGAAAGTAAGCTCCAGAATATAGCAGATGCCAAACATTCAGGCCAGCACGATCTTCTGGGTAAATATCTGGAGCAATTTACTATGCAAGTATTTAATATGCCAGTATGTATATTACCCGAGACAGATGGATGAAGGAACTGAAGAAAAGCATAAAGACACACCTCAAAAATGCATCAGTGAGAAAGACATCAAGAAGAAGGTAAGAAAGATGGCAAACTGGAAATTCCCCGACCTAGACCAATTACAAATATTCTCTTCGGTACATCTTACCTCCTTACATGGTAGACTTACTAAATAACTGCAAGACATACTAAACAAATCACCCTGTATGGTAAAAGGAATTACAAGCCTGATTACGAAAGATCAAGAGAAAGGCACAACACCAAACAACTATCCTCCAAACACATCACATCAACTACCTGGAAGTCCCTTTCAGGTTATATATCTGATAAAATTATGTCTCAAATTGAAACAAACAAACAAACAAACTACTAATCAATGAACAAAATGCTGCTAGACCAGTCAGAAAAGATCAATTGGCAATTGATAAGACCATTGTAAATGACACCAAAAAGAAACAACAACGAATGGTAGGGATTGAATACCAAGAGTCCAAATGACTCGTTTCCACATTCATGGATACTCGAAACTACAAAAGTGTGCAAGGTAGCATCCTCAATACAAAACCGTATACAAGTATCAATGACAAACTGGAAAACCACACTCACTTGTAACAATATTGAAATTATAGACGTACCAATAAAATCTGTAATCTTTTAAGGTGATTCGCTATCACTACTGCTGTAACAATAGAGAAATTATAGACGTACCAATAAAATCTGTAATCTTTTAAGGTGATTCGCTATCCTGACTAAAATTCTGTGTCAAGTCGTCCAGTAAACAGGAATAGGATATAAAATGAAATCTGAACCATAGTAGCCCTCTCATTTATCTGTAGGCTATCTTCTTGTATCTTCAGATGATTTAAGCCAAGCTCACTGTTTCTTTTATCCTCATCATCTAATTGGGCAAACACTATAGAAAACTAGAAATAGGGATAGGCAAATTTACTCTGCTACAGATTCCAAATGGAGACTGCAAAATCATGGACGAAAAAATCATAACAAGTGCCCTTTGGATGTCAATTTTTGGTTTTAACATAATATATCAAAAGGCGAAACAAAGAAGCAAAACTCAGACGTGTGGAAACTATGAAGTAAAAATCCCAGAAAGAGAATGGATGCACCAACCAGAAGCAATCACCAAGACATAAGAAGTCAAAAATACTGTGGGAATTTGAGATATGAACATATTGAGTGATTCCTGTAAGAAGACCAGACATTTAGTTCTAAAGAAGTCCAACAAACATCAGCAGTCATCAATGACACTTATAAATATAGACATAAAAGGAAAAGAAAGATAAAAAAAAAAGAAGAAAATTTAAGGGTCTTAGAAATTCAGAGACTGTAAGTAGTAAAAAAATCTCACAATTGATACGCAATCTCTTCATTATCTAAATAAAATGAAAACCATTTGAAATGTTTCTCAACGTCACGAATACAAATGTCAGCGCGTGGAAAGTTCGTCGGTAGTAATATTCGAAAGTACATGACGTAACTAGGTACAAGATTAAACTGACGGCTGTATACTAGTGACCTAATAAAACGTCGGGAGTGATATTCGAAAGTACATGACGTAACTAGGTACAAGATTAAGCTGACGGCGGTATACTAGTGACCTAATAATACCTTCGTTTCATCTCTTAGATCATGCAGAGAAAGAAAGAGCATGAAAGGAAGGAAAACAGGAAGAAATAAATATACAATATAAATAAAGAAAAGGAAGAAAGAATAAAGAAAACAGACTTGTGGAAAGGATGGCAGTAGAAGGAAGGATGGAAAACAGCGAGAAAGATAAGATATGCTGAAAACATGATAAGAATGTGTAACAAAATAGATAAATAAATAAAGAATTAATTACTCATTTGCACTAAGCAAAGAAATAAATAAGAAAGACATTTTGAAACAAATATACAAACAAGCAAACACAGACTAAAATTGCGCTAGGAATATATAAGAATAGCGTGAAGCGACCATATTCAAACATACTTCGGCAGTCGGGTGTTTGTCCGGGTAGGCATTTACAAGAAACGGATGAACTACGTGTGATGCATCGTCAAAGTTATGGTGGCTCTCGCAGCGTAAAAAATAAGTAAATTAATTTATGAAGTTAATGATTTAATTAAACTTTTCTACCTTTCACTCACTCAATAACCTCCAAAAGTTCATAATGTCACTAAAAGTCAGGTTCTTTTACCGATTATAAGAGCCCGTACACTGTCAGCTTTTAGCCGAAAACAAATACGTGAACCGGACGCTGAATTAGACGCACTAGGTACTTGCGCTTCACTTCGATATAAAACAAATTTAGCACTGTGTGATGTAGTAGAAAAATTAGTTTTATAAATCGACTATTCTTTGCCATGAAAGAAGTTTTAGAAAACACACAACCCCGCCCCAAACCTCAACCAATTTTGTTATTATTATTATCTGATTAGATTTTTAAAAGATCTGTTGGTGCGACAGACAGGTGCGTCGCGTGTTAACGTAATTAACATGGGACTATACAGTAATTCTAGGTATTACTATTTATTTAAAATTCGAATACCTTTAACAAATTATTACCTTGAACAATTTTGGCTTGTAAACAGTAATTATAATTATTTTTCTCATTTTCTATTTGCTTAATTATTTATTTTTGGGTAGAAACGATGTTTAATTTTGATGATGTGGTGTTTGTACGAATAATAATTTATTGACATGCGCTCCTTTGCCACTTAGATTACGTCATAAAGAAAATAAAGAATGCTTTGTAACCTTATCGGTGAAATAATTTAATTAAGTCAAAACACAAAACCTTCAAATGGTTTTTATCCGGCTCTGAGAATCCCGACAAATTAAAATGTTCTGAATCTGTATTGTGCCATGTCCTGTTCTGAAAGGTACTTGAGTCTTGAACACAAGAAAGATAATTTAGTAAACAAACAGTTGTCTTTTGTCTCGACAGTTGAGTGAGAAATTATTTGGCAGGTTTTGAGCGAGTGTTCCATAGAGGGAATTAATTAGTAAATGGGTTAGTGGCAACCAGGAGGCTTAGCGGAGTGCAGATAAGATTTGGTCAGCGATTAAAGGATCTTATCTGTAATCAAGGCAACGAGATATTGTGTAGTAGTGTGCTGTATTCGGCTACGTCAGAGCATGTGGAAATCGGTCTTTAATTTTGATCATTCGAAACAGAAAAGTGAAATATTTTTAATTATTATTATTTTTAATGGAAACAAAAAAAGAATTGTCAAATGTTCAGAGTGCTTTTTCTGTGGACTTTGTAGCTCCTGTTCATGCCATTTACAATAAACAGGTAATACGTCATATGCTATTTATAGCAACACGTAGAGCTACGTGCATAAATATGTCATATGAATATGGCGTACTATAGATAGACGAATTGTAAATTATCACATGTAGAAAGGCATAATGGTTTGAAATCAATATTTATAAAGTAAACATAGCATAACACACACACACACACACACACACACACACACACACACACACACACACACACATGCACATCATATACACACACGCACACAAAAACACAGGAAATTGAAGAAAAGGGAGCTAAAAGGAGCTGCGTGCATCATCACTAGGCTTTACTTGTCATTTGTCTAAAGTGTCTGTATCCCTACTATTTAGGAATATTTTTATTCGTCTTAGAAATAAATATGTGTAAATTATAGACCTGCTATCAAGCCATACAAACAACGTTTGAGACTAATTTTGTAAATTTCTTTTTTATTTTTTTTGAGGGGGGGGGGGGATTGTTGTTCCCAAAGAATTGTTTTTCTTTTCAGACCCTATAATGGTTGGTGATCAAACTCAGTACTATTAATAATTAAAAAATAGTGTTGCTTGCTGCTGTGTGTGACGTGATGTATGTGAATATGTTTATTCCAATAACTTGTAATGTAAAACTATGAATAAATAAATAACATTATTCAGTAATGGAGATTGGTAATGTAACACTCATCCCTTTCATCTAATATCATCGCCAATGATATTTAAATATATAAATGAATATAAATTAAATGAATTAAGGGAAAACTTCTAACTGACCCACAGTTTATTTGCAATAGAGAAGAAACTATTCATTCACCTTTGCAGTCACTCCATGCACCATTTATGCAAGTGATCGGGCAGGAATGAAAGAAGCTGCACAAGCTTAAATTGACGAAGTCATTTATATTTGATTATGCACGATATATCTAGAGCAAAACATATTGATCCCAACTTCCGTGAGATCCTGCCGTGGACAAATTAAGCACAACCTTTAGGAAAGTTCAAATGAATCAAACCACTGAACGATTTACAACTGAAAAAAAAATGTAAATTTCAAGGTCGAGTGCGTTGAGACCAAAGTAACCGTTGAGGACTTGGAATGGCACAAACCGCCTTATTAAATTTTAATTCATCATTATTTACTATTTCTCTGGTTTCTTTGTTTTCAAACACGTGTGTGCTTTAAGTGTGCAATGGTTGCTTTAAGTGGCAGTGGTGTGTGTTTAGAGGTGGAAAGACATAGAGAACCACAAGACTTCTTTTGATCAGCATTCCTTGGATTTTTAAATGTCTGCTTTAATATTGAACAAAGGTGAATGTGAAGGATCAGATTAAATGGCGAAGCCAGAGTACATATGCTCAACGCGAGTAAATTGCTAGCTCACCATAGACTACATCGTAGAGCGTGAGTTTTGCATAGTTCACCATAGACTACATCATAGAGCGTGAGTTTTGCTTAGCTCACCATAGACTAGATCGTAGAGTGTGAGTTTGCGAACCTCACCTTAATTGATCCGTAGAGAGCCAGTACGTAGATCGCCAAAATATACTAAATAGAGCCAAAGATAATGCTTTGAGAGACAGAATATACAGAAATTAATCAATAGAACTAAAGAAAATAATTTGAAGCCAGTGCACAGCTCGCCAAATATAATTTTATAAAGCCAATACAGTGAATACATCTCATAGGAAATAATAGTTAGGCAAGCAATATAGTATACATAGCTCGCCACAGGCAATATTTCGAGAGCCTTTATAGTATATTTAGCTCGCCAAAAATATCATGGAGTCAGTGCATGCTTAGTGAGCCTTTATAGTATATTTAGCTCGCCAAAAATATCATGGAGTCAGTGCATGCTTAGTGAGCCTTTTTAGTATATTTAGCTCGCCAAAAATATCATGGAGCCAGTACATACTTAGTGAGCCACTGCTGTCCTAAATGAAACTAATAACTATCAAGTCAGTACAGTGTACGTCACTAGCCAAAGATATAACTTAGAGTTATATAATTTGCAAGTCAAAAATACTTTTAAATGGTAAAGTTAATACATGTACTAAAATTAGACAGACAGCACATATTAAATGCACAGAGCGACATAATGTAGCTATTTAAGATTAACGAATCATGGCTGTCTCAAGAAATTATGTTGGTCATGCATAGATATCCAATTCTAATGTTAGTCATGCATAGATATCCAATTCTAATGTTGGTCATGCATAGACATCCAATGCTAATGTTGGTCATGCATAGATATCCAATTCTAATGTTGGTCATGCATAGACATCCAATTCTAATGTTGGTCATGCATAGACATCCAATTCTAATGTTGGTCATGCATAGACATCCAATTCTAATGTTGATCATGCATAGACATCCAATTCTAATGTTGATCATGCATAGACATCCAATTCTAATGTTGGTCATGCATAGACATCCAATTCTAATGTTGGTCATGCATAGACATCCAATTCTAATGTTGATCATGCATAGACATCCAATTCTAATGTTGGTCATGCATAGACATCCAATTCTAATGTTGATCATGCATAGACATCCAATTCTAATGTTGATCATGCATATATATTCAATGCTAATGTTCGTCATGCACAGATATGCACTCACACAACGTCACCCTAGATATACATTATAATTACATGTATTATTATTAATTAATCATCCATAACTAATTACAAGTGATGAGAATCGTTTCACAAGCTCGTCTCTCTCACTTGGCAGATATGTGGGTGCTGTAAACGTTTTCTCTCTTCCACAACATTAAAGACAAACATTTACCGTCACACAATATTTCTGTAGGTGAAAACTTCTTACCAAAGGAGAAGATAAATCCGTCTTTAATCTATATTTAGCGAGCCCCCATACACCCACTATTTATATAGCGTTTGTTTATTAATATGTGTAAGAAGGTCAATAGATTTATTATATCAACAATAAAATATACAATATATGAATATAGTCTAAAGAGCATTGACGTTTACATCACAGAAATCATCAGGACATAGCACATTAATCATACAGAAATCACCAGGACATAACACCTTACTCATACACAAATCACCAGGACATAACACATTGCTCACACAGAAATCATCAGTACATATCACATTATTCACATTGTGTGATAGGGTGTGATAGGGTGTGTTTAAACGATTAGCTTCCCATCCCGCTAGTCTATCTAATTCCACCTGTAACTGGTCTTTGTAAGTTTTTTGGAAATGTTTATGACAATATCTAGTTTGCTATAATCTTCAGAGTCTCTACTGTTCGAAGATTTCAAATGTTTATGTGGTATATTTGGTTGAACTTCTTTATCTATATGACTATGAATAAGAATAAGAAATCATAGGAGACACATAGAAAGTTTATAGATTGAGAAGCCAATCAGCTGATGTATGTTACACAGTTGTCTCACTTGATCTGTCAACAGTAGCATAGGTCAAGGCAGCTCTCTTTTTACTGATGCATTGAAAAGTTGAACCGAAGTGTTTCATCAGAAACTACTGTCACTTGACTGGCAGTGAAAAGTGATACTTGTTTAAAGTCTTTAAGGAAGTTCTTTTTTTAACACAACTAAAGACTGCAAAATATATGTTGCAGTCTATGGAAGTGCACCAGATGAATAGGCGACATTTAATTTAAGTTGAGATAGCTGGAAATGAGGTCAGTAGGTTCCAACTGAAGATCGTTATCATAGACCAGACTGGAATGAAGTCACAGAATGACTTCGGTTGCAGAGCCGATGAGTAAAATGACCGGCTTGAAAAATAATGGCTTGAAGCAACTGTTGAGAATAATTGAAACAGGTATCAGTCAGTGTGTAATAAAAAAATTGGCTTCCCATCTTTTCATCCCTCCTTCATACATGCATATACATAGCATATCCATAAACTAATACATTTTTTCCAGCCGCAACAAATAGGCAGAAATATATAATTGCTAGATTACCCTAACTGAGAAAAATACAGTTAAAATCTTTCACACGTAGCAAAAACAAAAACGTCTATACATGATAAATACACAAGTTTCTCAAGAGAAGTTTCTCTTTCCAAATGTACAGGTTAAAGGGTTTCTTGAGAAATGGAAAATACAATTATACAATTTAACTCAACAAATTTTAATTACAATAAGATCCTTAAGAAAAGTTTAGTTCTATAAAAAAAATATTAACTAATCCAAACATACCATTTGCGTCATTAACCAAATCAAATCACAAACTCGGGACATGTATATTTCAAACAGTGTCTGTTCACAAAAAGTTGGACTACTTCATATACTTGCGTATGCTAATTGGTTTGACTGGCGGATGTAAGTCCCTCGAGATATGTTTCTCTTTGTTTAAATTTTTAAGTGGGGAGACAACTGTTCTTTTAAAAGAATAATCTTTCAGATTAACAGTCTTAGGAATTCTCCTGACAATTCCAGCTTGTTTCTGGTTTGTGATTTTAAGAGTCAGTTACTCACAAGAATTTATGTCTATCTATGAAGGCTGAGCGACAAGGCTGCAGGCGATTAGTGTCTTCTCATGCATGACTGAGGTGAATATCTGGGGATCTGCTAAATAATATGATTACACAATCTCATAGATTCACTAGACTGGAAAGTCCAAACTTTGATCAATACTCTAACGGTTATTTTGTATCCTTACAAGAAAATCTTCAAAAAAACGAGAGTAACGGATATTTAATAAAATTCAAGAAATTCAATAAATTTAATAATTAATTATCATTTATACTACTTCCATTTCGGATGTTACACAGAAATCATCAGGACTTAACACATTACTTAAACATAAATCATAAGGCCATAAAACATTACAAATCACCAAGACATAACACATTACTCACACATAAATCATCAGGACATAACACATTACTCACACATAAATCACCAGGACATAACATATTACTCATACAGAAATCACCAGGACATAACACATTACTCACACATAATTCAACCTAATGTAATACATTATTTAAACAGAAATCGCCAGGACATAATAAATACTTACACATAAATCATCAGGACATAACATCTTAATCATGAGGATATAAAATATTACTCACACAGAAATTGTTAGGACATAACACCTCGCACATTAATCACCAGGATATAACAGATTGCTGATCCAGAAAATCACCAGGACATAACATTGTTCACACAGAAATCACCAATACATATCATCTTACTCGCAGAGAAATCACCAGGACATAACACATTACTCACAGAAATTGTTAAGGCATAACACCTCACACATTAATCACCAGGACATAACACATTAGGTACCCAGAAATCACCAGGATATAACACATTGTTCACTCAGAAATCACCAGGACATAACATATTACTGAAAAGATGCAGTGTAAGCTCACACTTCTAAGGTTTTCCAGCTTACTACTTACCCAGGCCAAAAGTATCAGTACAGACACACTGTGCCACCAAAGGTTGAAAACAATAGAATAACTTCATCTTCCCAAAACCAGAGTATCTGTAAATAATAGGGATATTTTATCTCCATGTCACATTGTTACAGTTCAAAATTCTCTAGCAATATTCTGGTGATTATAAGATATATATGTGGACATTATTACGGCCAATGTGCTGTAGTTATGAAAGACACCTAGACACAACTTGGTTCTTGGCAGTCTGCAATACATTTGAAGGAATCTTATCCATGCAGTCACTGTATCTACATGGCCCATATTCAATCTGAAGAGCATATCACGTCTAAGACGATACTTTTCTCGACATTCTTGTTGTATGTAAGTCAGATATCTTCAGTTTCGCTGGGATAATAAGTCTTTCTCTTGTTAAGTCTTTGTGTTCACCATGACATAAAATGTATTATTGTCCTAGTGAACTGGTGAGTCAGATGTATCAAAATTTTCATTTTGCTCTCTCTCTCTCTCTCTCTCTCTCTCTCTCTCTCTCTCTCTCTCTCTCTCTCTTCCATTTTTGTTTCTATTTCATAGTTCATTGCACTCTCATTTAATCTGCTCTCGTACCTAGGGTCTAGTTTATCGAGCCATACTTATATTCACTATGATTAAATTAACGGAATTCGTTATTATTTATTTATTTGCAAACACATTTTAAAAAATATATCTTAAATAATTAGGGAACAATTTTTTAATGTGTTTTCACACCTGCAAGAAGCTAATGCTTTCTTCATTAAATCTATCAGTAGATTGCTTTCTTCAGGTTCTAGAGAAAAATTCTATGGACTCGGGTCAAGGAGAAAGAAACGTAATTTACTACGTAGCTGGACATTGGTGGTTTGCGTCCTTGACATCAAATTAAGAAGTACAGCCTACATATATGTGTTACATTGTAAATACAGTTTTGACTGAATTAAGACACCATTAGGGAAAAAGTAACAATTATCAGAATTCAAATATATAAAGTTTCTACACATACAATTGCTCCTAATGGATGTAAAAGTTTCATCTGGGATGATTGTGGCGTTTTTGTAATGTGCGAGCACAGGAAGAGAGAAATGCAAGAAAAATAGAGTTGGTTAATTACTCCCTTGCCTGCTTATTGGAAACAAACCCTGCTTCTCAGCCACACGTGTGCACAATTAGTAAACTGATACAAGGACACACAACAAGGATGATGCAAATCGTCTAATCTTATGGTAAATACATAATAATTAATAACTAAGCACTAAGCCTCCAGACCCCCATGTGAATGCAATCCCTATAGTGTAGATACTGATGACATAATGTGACAAGATATGGAAAGTCAAGAATTATGATTTTAAATGTAATAAAGAAATAAAATTATATAAAATAGTAAAGATTACATGAAGCCAAAACCTAAGTAAATCAGGATAAAATGTGGCTCTATTGTCATCACAATTAGTGAGAGATTTAGTGCACATAGTATCTATCTATCTATCTATCTATCTATCTATCTATCTATCTATCTATCTATCTATCTATCTATCTATCTATCTATCTATCTATCTATCTATCCCTTTGTCTTTTCGTCCATTGGGGCACCACTGATGACCAGACAACCAGTTTCCTCCATTCCATTCTGTTCTCTGCTAATCTTACCACACACAGTATGGCAGTGCCTATAACAGAAATGCAATGCAACATAATGCAATGCATTGCAATGTCTTTTGAGATTTTCTTGTTAATTATTTTCCATTCAGAAACCTGTACCATCAGCTTGAATACAGTATTCGTGTGTTGTCTCTGGCCTCTAAGTATGATTGTATGGTTTGATGTCTTTCTAGGAACAGACTGGCAGAATGCATGGGAGTAACAGTAGCATGTGAGAGGTCCTTTTCCTCAGTTTGTCCAAAACTGGAGATAAAATAATAATGTTCCTCCTTATATACCTTGCTTATATCTATGCAACTAAACAACCTTACTTGCACTCATTCAGACAATTTGGAAAGATGAGAAAATGCTGGACACTCTCTTTCTCACACTCTTGCTCAAAACCTTAATTAATATTTACTAATACAAATGATATATAAACAATAGGTATGTAAATAAGCTGTGGAATGAAAGAAAGGTAAGTTTTAATAATAAGAGACAAGAGAAACCATGATACTAACCCTTGCTGGCAATAAATCACTGAATTATAAAATCCAGGAAATCCCACTAGTACACAGACTCATATAAGTATTCAGTCAGGGAAAATGTACTTTAGGAAAAAGCTTCACTGTAGGAGATCCTCATGTGGGTTCCAAAAGGCAGTCTGAACTTGGGTCTCACTAACATATTTACATATAGGTTTACATATTCTAACAGCTGTTTTTCCATATTTTAGTTTACTATGGTTGACCTTACTTGCATCCATATGCTGGCTGAGGGACAGTCCTCTCATACAAGCAGTGCAGTCCTCTCGTACAGACACTAATATTTTATGTACACTCACATCAGCCAGAGTGGAAAACAAGCTCAACCAGGAATTACATAACTAGGTCGAAGTTAAGTCTATTTAAAATTCCAGAGCTTCATGTTGGACACACTCCTTATAAAGATTTAAAGTAACAAAGACAACACTATTATGACTATTTAAATTATTATTATATTGAAAATATTGCTATGAATTCTTTTTTTAAATCTTACAATGACTTAATAAAAACTTGTGGGTGAATACGCCCCAATAGTCACCATGCTACATCTCATAAGGAACTAAACAAGTGTATTCTACAGATCTTGTTACTAAAATAAATGGTTTAGCATCACCTAATAACAGTAAGCAATAATATGTGGACAGTCTGGGGTATCAACAGTAGTCTTATTTTTTACATCGTCAATGTGTTTTTCTATCAACACTTCAAGACTTTGAAGGACTCCTGAGGATAATTATCAGTCACTTCATTGGCACCCGGTTAATAATATTAACCGTTTTAAGATATTTGTTCCTTTTTCCAGTGGGTGTGTAATCTGGAAACTCAGATAATAGAAAGTTGTTGTATTGAATTAAAATGCAAATTAATCTCAAGCACAATAAATTATCGGAAAAGAAGAAATAAAAGTGAAAACCATCAGGGAGACTCAGAAGTACTTCATATCAGTAAGTGTATTTAGAAAGAAGGCTACTTTTAGGTATGACGTTTATACATTTGCGTAAACTGTATGTATTTTGTGTGTGACGTATATAATTTTAACGTATGACGTTTATACATTTGCGTAAACTGTATGTACTTTGTGTGTGACATATATAATTTTAGCGTATGCGTATGACGCAATCTCTTTCAATGAAACTGGAAAGGAAGGAGGTCCAGTACAAAAATGAGTGACGGAAAGAAAGGCTCAAGAAAATTCGTCCAGAACAACAAAATAAAGTGTGGTTTAGTTAGCGTTCTTCACAAATAGTCTGGTGAATCAGCTTAAGTTTATAGTTTAAATTTGTACAATAAAACCATTTCTACTTGTGATCTTGCAAGGCAGAATTGTTATTTAAAGGATGTATAAAGGAACACGTGATAAATTGCCCTGTTATTTGAAAGTCGAATACCTTGTTCCTCTCCACCACCCTTCATTACCCTTAACCCCCGCCAGTGATCGCTTTAATAAACTGTCATACATTGTATTTTGATTCACGTCATTTTCTAAAGGAAAAGACTGTTAAATCTTCACATATACACACTTCATCTTCACTTCCCTCGATTTAACGAACCCACATGAAAGTCAAATGTTTCTACACCATGAGGCGTAATTGACCTGTTTCTACACCATTGCAGAGGCGTCACTGACTTCTCCCTTACGCAGTCCATCGGAACACTTGAAGCGTACGATAAGCAAGGAACTTACACGACGTAAATCCGAATTTCTCTATTAGTGAAGAGGAAAGGCTCGAAGAAACACCATACTGACATAATTAATAATTATACTATTGGAGTGCTGCAAATGACTCAGTCGGAATGGTCGTCAGAGCCGCCATGCAAGTGTCTTTTGAAAACCATTCCTTATGTGCTGATGTGACGTAAATATTGTCTGCCATTAATTTTACATTGTTACGAGTTTCATATTAATCAAAAGCACACGCCTGTTTAATATTAAGTAATCTCAAAAAAAAAAAAAAAGAAAAAAAGAAAAATCCAACCCCGTTCTTGTGAGAGAAATTAGAGGTTCTCTTTTCTTAACTAACCTCACAGAGTGGCCTAAATATAGCACACAC
The DNA here is from genome assembly GCA_028829895.1 of Sinotaia quadrata. Classification (NCBI taxonomy): domain Eukaryota; kingdom Metazoa; phylum Mollusca; class Gastropoda; order Architaenioglossa; family Viviparidae; genus Sinotaia; species Sinotaia quadrata. Next base: position 116,608,688 of record CM054180.1, read on the forward strand.
TCACTCTCACACATAACGTCAAATAAAGTTTATTTATTTGTATTTTGTTGACGAACTATAGGACCCAGGTCTGAACAACTTCCCCCCGCCTTTTCTTTCTCCTCTCTCCCCCAACCTAGCTTGCATACTCTACTGAAGCTGTTGTTCATTCTAGTCCAATCCGGTTGTCTGCTGTCGAGCTGATGGAAGGACAAGAGGGCGGAGCTTAAATCCATTTCTCTCTAAGAACTGAGATAGGAATGGGCGGAGAAAAGAGGAAAGGGAAACAACTCTCTTCGGGCACGCGACACTGATCGCTGCGCGCTCTCGAGACGACATCGCGACAAACTCGTCTCGGAGGAGCGCAAGAGGACAGTGCATGAAAGAAGAAGGAGAGGCAGAGTAGGGGTTGGGTGGTGGGTGGTGGGTTGACGAAGCGCTAAAGGTTGGGGTGGGGACAGTTTGGCGGATGTACGGAAATAGCGAGAAAAACAGGTACCCTCCCCTTTCCTTTCTTCAGTCGATGCCCCGAGACACCGGTCTCTCGTTGGTCTCTCTGCGCCTCCACCGGGTGAGCCTTGCGTAAAAGATCGATAAGAGGTCATGAATATTCAATAGGTTGACGGGTCACATGACTACAAGGTGACCAAGACGTTTCAAGCGGTTGGATGAATTGGACTTGACACGAAGTGCTAAAGAATGGTACATTGGTAGGAGGAATTCCAGGAACGAGAGGCTCCGGGATACAAACCATTTCCAATCGTTTAAATTAGCAAATTTGAAACAGTGATAACGACAGGATTAATAGCAAAGGGAAACAATCGTGAGAAATGGTAATTTTATTTATTTTTTAGTTATCTTTCTTATTTTTTATATTTAAAAAACATCACTGATAATATTTTTACCGATTAACAACAGACTGGAAACTAATAAAATGATGGAGAAAGAGAAAAAAGAGAGAGAAAAATAAACATAGAGAACAATAGCGAAGAGAAAAGAAAATACGTAACATTACGTGTCAACAATTTCATCCATTCAAATTGGTGGAAGGTGCAAGGAGGCTGGAGCAAACTACCGAGGCCTCTCCTTTCTCCCTGGTGAAAAATTTTCGTGGAGTGGTGGTGGGGAAACACATTATGTCCGGTTTGGAAGGAATGTGCAGCAGAGCGTTGTCTTCACTTTCTGTAGCTTCGATCAGCCCTTCTGTTTCGCCTCAACCACCACTGCCATCGGGTGTAACCACGTCCAGCCTGGCAGAGATGATTTGCAGGAATAAATTCTTGGAAGGTAGGAACGAAAGCTTTTTCTTAAATCATTTGTTGGTGAACATCTCAATTCGCTGAATGTATTCCGAGGAAGGTATGATCGATTCTCATTTTCTGAAGTCACTGTTGGGTCAAAAATCTTCACTGGACGATTCCATGTGGGCTTTCTAAAGTGGATAGTAACTACCCATATCAGGTCATATGCACCCTCATCTACCTACGTCCCCTGCCATTTTCAATAAATTGTTGGCACTGGCCTTCGCCGTTAGTCGTTAATATGTTTCGCTTAGTAAGTAATGTTCACGTTTTGATAATTTCTGGTCGCGAAAGATCGCTTTCCTTGTTATAAGGCAAATTCTCTCAATTTGACCGTGGTTTGCTAAGATGCTTATTGAGTTGGCGGTTTTTTCGGGGGGTGGGGGTTGGGGGGGTGGGGAGGAAGGGGCTTCAGTGTACGCTTAGACTTTAGTACGAGCAAGGTAATTAATTAATCTTATAGATTACCGCACGCCGGCCACTACACGCAGTCTTTAATGAAGATCACCCCGTTTTACTGTTAAATCCCGCGTGAGTTTTTTAATCAAGTACCACTCAAGCTCCGTTTGCCGAAATTGTTTCTCGATAATTAGAAGAGGCGGGTTTGCAAAGAGGCGGGTAATAGTTTGTATGAAACGTTCACAAGGCTGGAAGATTTGATTTGGGGTATCACCATCGCCTTCCGTTTTATCACTTATTTGATCAGGGACCACAATTGCCGTCGTAAGGGTTAGAGAGCAAGATGTGTGTAAGTGAATATCTGTGTGCGTGTGCTCAGTTATTTTACCATCCATCCATCCTCTCTCTTTCTCTGCATTCGTGTTCGAGTTATGAAGAACATAAATAAAGAAAACAAATAAACGCACACACGCACGCACAAAATTACAAAATTACAAAAATTACAGCAAAAAAAAAAAAAAAATAGAATTCTGTAATTTGGTTTATGGTCACATGTATATATATATATTTGCTTGATTTGTGGACATCTTCAGGTGTTATAAGGCAACACATTTAAAAAAACAAAAACGTATTCCACTACAAAGTGATTAGTGTCAGTTTCATATTCGTATTGCTTACTTTTAATGTTTATATAATAAAATAGTGATTTTTAAAAGAAGTTTAATTCTATACTACTTGTGCAAATAGAAATTTAAGAAAGAGATTAGAGATCTAAATATATTACTTATTATAATATTTTACGGGTAAAATGACAAATATTGCCATTTATCACACTAAGTAAAGGAACGGGGGAGAGAGAGGGAGGAGCGAGGTGAAAAACAGAGTGTGGCATGTGTGTATGTGTGTGTTTCTGTGTGTTTGTGTGTTTGCTCACTTCTAATAAAGTGAAAAAGAAATTAAATGGATTGAATGAATGAGACGGTTGGATAGACAGACAGGCGGATTCTGTAAGAACAAGAGAAAGATTAAATGCGTGTTTCAACGAATTGATGAAGGGTGATTTTTCTTGTAATCATTTGTTGTAACATTTGTCGTTCGTCTATTTTAAAATTATTGTTTGTAAATGTGTGTGTGTGTGTGTGTGTGTGTGTGTGTGTGTGTGTGTGTGTGTGTGTGTGTGTGTGTGTGTTTGCTTGCTTGGCAAGTGGAAAGAAGAATGGCTATTTTTGAATCAATAATGACAAATGTGGATGCTATCGAAATGAATCCGCCAGTGGAATCGGAATGACCGTCAGTCTTGTAGGTTTCAGAAAGCAAAAAAAAAAAAAAAAAGAAAAAAGAAAGAAAAGGAAAGAAAGAAAGAAACATATAGTCTCTTAAGTTATTTTCCATTCTCAGTTGTTTTGTTCAGATAGCACAAACGTATATTTTGTAGCGAGATTGCAACCATTGCCTGATTCTTAAGGTAAGTGTAGGTGTATTTGTTTTAAAGGAACTTACTATCCGTATAAAGGAAAACACGATTTTGTAAAATCCATTTGCCTCCGACGAACAACTACAAAATGTTAGACAAAGTTTCAAGGATTACTTTCATTTCATTTAATGATGCTTTTGTTGTGACGGTTCTTCGTTTAGTTTATACTTCTTCTTACTTACTGTCTCGTTACATGCGACGTCAAATTCGTCTACCAGAAAATCAACATATCTTGAACTGGGATATTAATCGCTCGAACGTAAACTACGTTAAATAAAATGAACAAGCACGTAAACTCATACACATAGTCACACGCAATGCGCCTACCTCATACACACACAAATTCAAACACAACGCAAACTACAAATCATAATTTTATATACATGCTTTTTATGTATATATGAGAGCACAATTTTAGAACAGGAAAAAGTATGAAGAAAAAGGAAACCGTATCACCTGTCTTTAAATTAGTCGTCAATATTTCTATCCTTACTCTTTGAAAATTATTTATTAAGTATTAAAGTTTAGAAACAGTTCAAAGTGATTTTGCCTTGCAGGTATGTTTGTATTTCCACGTGACTCATAAATTGAAAAGGCTCACAGGTAGTTTCTGAAAGTGATAAATTGACCTTCTTCTATTCCTACGTTGGATTAAAGTACTCTTACCCTCGATTAAAGTACTCTTACCCTCGTTTAAAGTACTTTTACCCTCGTTTAAAGTAGTCTTACCCTCGTTTAAAGAACTTTTACCCTCGTTTAAAGTAGTCTTACCCTCGTTTAAAGTAGTCTTACCTTCGTTTAAAGTAGTCTTACTTTCGCCGATCAAAGTCCTCTTAACTATTCAGGAAGACACACACATATCTACATCTTTCTTCATAACTTTTTCTTTCCATTAATCCTGTTTAAATAATGGTATAAACAAAATTAGCATTTGTTTCGTTTATCATTTCCTAAACGCTCGGCATATTTCGTGCTTTCTTATGAACACGCCGTGTTTGATTAAGTGAACACCTTCTAATTCTTCAGTACAAATGCTGAAAGTCTTCTATAACGAAAAAGTCTCAAACGTTACCTTTCTAAATTCGATTAGCACGCCATAACAGAAACATTACCTTACTAAATTTGATTAGCACGCCATAACAGAAACAAGTCAACGTCTGCCCATTTCCCCCGGTTTTTTTATTTATTTATTTTGCATGCAAAAAAGCCTCAGGTGTACTTAAATTCAAATTCTTACCTATATAAATTCGTCAATCTTTCTATTAAAAAAATAAAGACAAATTAAGATACATTGTATTTCTTGTCTTTCTTCTGTATGCAAAACCTCTAATATAATCCTGGCATCGCACGTCAGTACCTATGTCACCTGGCATCGCACGTCAGTACCTATGTCACCTGGCATCGCACGTCAGTACCTATGTCACCTGGCATCGCACGTCAGTACCTATGTCACCAGGCACGCAGTGGAGTGACAGTTGAAGGGATTAGATTTAATGGTGAATGGAGGAGACACTGGCCACCAAATTATATCGCTATTAATTAAGTCTTCTCAGTTACCACATTTCGCTTCGCACTGTCTTTTTTTTAAAAAGTTGATTCCTTTTATTGTTAACCGTCACTACTGGGTGATGTCTGTTCTAATTAACCGAAAGTGTGATTATTGCTTGCAGGCAGTAGTTTTCCATCTTTCTTTTGGAACTTTTCAATTTTTGTTTGATTGTTTTTTAGTTATTGTTTAGTTTTGCATGTTTTATGGGGGTGGATGGTGGGGCTATCTCCACCATTCACTACTTTACCCACTGTTAACGAATTACTGAATACAAATAAAAATATCTGAATTGAGAGTTTCAATAATTGAAATAACGGTCCAGGACGATTCTATGGTCTCGTATTTTTCGTTGTGTTTGAAATATCTAGCGAAATGCTATTTCTTTCATTTGACGTCATGAAAGTCGGCAGGAAAATATTGCGAACTCGCCGCAAAATAAATTGCACCACCACGTCATGATGTGACCCATTTCATTTTGGGATGGAGAAAAGTGCAGTGGTTTACTGGAGACTACGGAATAGATGTTGTGGATTTATTGGACGCAAGCTTTCCAATGGTGACCAAATAGTAGACGGGGGTTTTGCCTCCCCCCCCCCCCACCTGCACCTTTTACTTGCTGTTCATTTGCTCGCCTGATTATCCAAAAACCAACAAGTCTTCCGAAAGTCTGACGAGTAGACTTGTAAGACTGGCAGATCTACGGAACGCGGGAACCGAGAGTTGAAGGTTACGTGATTGTGAATCGGAACAAGAAAATAGGTTTTAAAATTTCGACACACGAATCAAAAGTAATCGCGAAAGGCATGAATATTATTACTTTTTTTTAATTTTTAAAAAAGGCACAAACAGGGTGCGAGATCAAGGACCTTTTACCTGTTCGTTCTAGATTGCAGGAGTGTAATTCGCAATGGCAGTCGCCATATAAAAACTTTGGCTTTAGATAGGCTGAAAATAGCAATGTTTACGTTCACCCTCTCATCTTAAATGTCTGCACATGTATCTTTTTATGCTACAAAATAACAATTTATTTATTTATTTATTTTTGTTTGAAAAAAATAATATTTTAATTTACAAACGAAATGCGGACAAATTAATATAATTACCAGCTGAATTTGTAGCTTTTACTTTTCCAGTAGTTTGTGACTTTCTCTATTAGAGTGACTTATTTTACATATATAGGCGTTATAAATTTTGATAAATTGTCGTCATCGTTATCATAATCATCATCGCCGTCCTCATCATAATCATCATCGTCGATGTCTTTATTCTTCTTCTTATTATTATTACTGATTATTATTATTATTATTATTATTATTATTATCCCAGATTTAAAAATATTACTTAAATTGTATAATACAAATATTTTATAAATAGCACACACATAAATACATACACTTATAGCCTACACACATTTGTTTATTTATTGTAAATCGCTTCTAACTGTTACCTTGTCCATTTGTCATTTGCTCTCTCTCTCTATCCCTCTTTCTATTTTAAATATACCTGAAGCAGAAACAGTTGCTCGAGTTTTGAACAACCGCAGTGCGTTCTTTCCGTTTGCAGATTATTACCAGTGTGGCAGTGAGTTTGTACAGGAAAAATCCTCTGACTATTATCGAAGTGTGTTGTGTTACCGTTTGCAGATTATAACCAGTCTGGCAGTGAGTTTGTACAGGAAAAATCCTCTGACTATTATCGAAGTGTGTTGTGTTACCGTTTGCAGATTATAACCAGTCTGGCAGTGAGTTTGTACAGGAAAAATCCTCTGACTAATATCGAAGTGTGTTGTGTTAACATTTGAATATTATTATCAACCTGACGTGAGTTTGTACAGGAATTTTGCTTAGGGGTAATCTGATAGTAGTAATTATATTAAAAAGAGAAATATCCTTAACGTGCAAAAATATGAGATAACACTATTCGAGGTTATACACTTAATACTTCGACTATTACTACCGTAACTACCACTTGTACCATTGCTGACAATAATAATGCTAATTGTGATAAGAATAATTACGATGATGAAGATGGCGATGATGACGACGGCGGTGGTGCCGATGATGTATTTAACATCTTATGAACACACAGCTTTTCATCTAATTTTATTCACACTTTTAATAATTTATAGTTTAATCACTATAATTTTAGGAATCTCTTTTAAGAGAAAAATTGATTCTATCTCTCGGCTTGTGTAACAATATTCTTATTTGCAACATAGAGAAATCCTAGTCTCGGCTTGTGTAACATTAATGTTATCTGCAACATAGAGAAATCCTAGTCTCTACTTGTGTAACATTAATGTTATCTGCAACATAGAGAAATCCTAGTCTCTACTTGTGTAACAGTAATGCTTATCTGCAACATCGAGAAATCCTAGTCTCGGCTTGTGTAACAGTAATCGATAGAATCTTTGATCCTATCTCTCGCCTTGCAGAAGAGTAATGTTAAACACAATCAATAGAAAATTTGATCCGATATCTCGCTTTGTATAACAGTAATGTTAAACCAACTTACAAAAACCCTGGGTGTATTTATCAGCTGTTATAAGCAGATACTGTTAAATGCAGGCAAGATAGATTCTAGTAGGGTCTCGCGGCTTGCGTAAGAACACTATTAAACACAAGCAAGACAAACTCTGGTCCCATCTCTTCGCTGTGTAGCACAGTAACATTAAACACAATGCAAGACAAACCCTGGTCCCATCTCTTCGCTGTGTAGCACATACACAATGCAAGACAAACCCTGGTCCCATCCCTTCGCTGTGTAGCACAGTAACATTAAACACAATGCAAGACAAACCCTGGTCCCATCCCTTCGCTGTGTAGCACAGTAACATTAAACACATGCAAGAAAACAATGACTTTCTTGGTGTATTTAAGAAATAAATAAAACGAATGCAGCACATATTGGGTACTCATGATGTTCGTCAAGTCGTTTGTGTGTCGCTATCGAAGCCAGACCATTCTTTACGTCTAGCGTCAGCGAGACGGGTCTCCTCGTTGGGAGCCACCACTTAGTCTTAATGCATATCCAAATTAATTTTTCCTCTTGATGTTCATTTACTTCTCATTTAAAGTGGAATTGTCTTCGTCAGTTTATTTTGCGGCGCAGTGTAAAGACGTTTCAAACGGATTTAATGAGTAAAATTTTAAAATTTCAATTTTTATTTTTGAAGGAACATATACTGGACCCGTTCTTATGAAAGGCTCTCCAGGCTATGCGGAGCACAATAGACACAAATGAAGATCTATGAAGATCTCAAAGGGGTAGATCGATACTCCAGAGGTATAAAGAGGCTACATTATAATTGGTTCGAAAATCCCCCATGGCCGTGAACTTGTGTGGAGGTGGTGGTGGGACTTTGAAATAAGGACGGGTGCGCGAACACTAGATACTGTAGTTCTCAATAAGTCTAAGAGAACAGCAGTAATCACAGATGCTGCTGTTCCATGTGACAGAAACATAAAAAAGAAAGAGAAATATAAAACAAATACTATTATCCTATATTATAAACCCAGATACTGTGGAATGTAAAAGCAGTCTTAATACCTGTAGTGATAGGATCTTTAGGGAACAGGGGAAGATAGTTCCTGGATTGGAAGGCTATCTGCATAAAGTACTTGGACAACACACATTTCCCCAGTGCTAAAAGCAGCGCTCCTCGGAAGTGTTCACATCATCCGTAAAACCTTGGATCTTCCAGAAACTTGGTACGATTCCGAGACCTTGGTTCACAACCAACAGCCACCGGAAGTCGTGAAGAAAAAATGCTGAATAATAATATACTGTAGTCTGTAACGGTACGTTACATCAAATATATTACGCTTACTAATTCTCCTGGTGAGATCTGGAATTTTTCATGCCTATACTTTATCTTTGTTTTAATCAACTTCAAATATTAAATAAAGAATGAATTAACTTGCACAATTAAAAATAAAGCAAATTAAACTATTAACCAATGATTAAATGGAACTGATCAAATGAACAACATTGCATTTGGATATGTTAATCGTTTATTAATAACTACAGCAACCTTTATTGTCACCGTGCGACTCTTTCGTAAATAGTTACACCAACCTTCCCAAGATGTTACACCAACGTTCCCAAGATGTTACACCAACCCTCCAAAAGGTGTTTATGTGCATTCCTTTCTATAATAGTTACTCCAATCTTCCAAAGTTGTCACTGTGCGTTTTTCGATAATCGTTACACCAACCTTCGAAATATACGGCTGTGCGTTCATTTCGTAAAGAGTTACACCAGCCTACGAAATATGCCATTACATGTTCCTTTCGTAAATATTCTGGCAGCATTCAAAATATAAGACTGTGCTCCTTTCGTAAATTTTTCTGGCAGCATTCAAAATATAAGACTGTGTGTTCTTTTCGTAAATTTTTCTGGCGGCATTCAAAATATAAGACTGTGTATTTCTTTCGTAAATTGTTCTGGCAGCATTCAAAATATAAGACTGTGTGTTACTTTCGTAAATAGTTGGTGAAAACTCCCAAATATTGATTGTTTTCTCTTTCATAAATTTTAGCACCTATTCAACATTACTGTACTTGATTCTGTTTCATATGTTGAATAATGGTGCTTTTTACTAGTCGTCAAAAATGACATCAGTAAAATTACATACTCATTAAATATTGGTGTTGGGTTGTTTTGTTGGTACTTTTTTGTTTGTTGATTTTTTCAATTTTTGAAAAGGTTTTAATTTTTAATTCTAAGCGGTTCCTCCCTCCCCTCCCCCACAACGAAAAATCTTATCTTCCCTGTTTGTGGAAGTTTACTGCAAGTATTCAACTTCTCTGTCGGTATTCACAAAAGCTTAATCGAATCGTTATTATCCACCACAAAGCTGGACAGCTTTCCAAATGATACAACTTTTCTTTCTAAGTCAGACACTTTCCTAAAAATTCGACGGTGATTGACGCGTTTTAAGTAAAAAAAGTAATGAAGGCAAGTGAAGAGACTGAAGAATATTCCAATCTTGTGAGATGAAAAACCCGTTCACCTTATTCGTATCGCCGGCGCATTACTGTGTGTACATGATAAATTACATCTGTCCGTGTAGTCACGGGGTAAAGAAAGAAGGGCGGTAAGGTTGCGTTTCGCTTCTCTTCAGTTTAGAGTTACCTTTTCTTGCCAAGTTCCATTGTTTCTGTTCTCCGTAGATCGATGGCCAGATCCGAACTTAAAGCTGATAGCATCACGCGTGCGTAAACGAATCACTTTGTCATCTCTAAAAATGTGTGGAAGCATGTGACGTCACCAGAGAGAGAGAGAGAGAGGAGAGAAGGAGAGAATTCAGTTTCGACATAGTTGGCAGGAATAGGTCAAGTGGTTAATGAAATAGATTTCAGAGACACGCCACACTTGTTAACGGATCAAACCACATTTCGTAAATATTTAGTTTCAATTCATTAAAAGTATACATTTTTATTCATTCACTGAGTAATTAACCACTCTCTCGTTCATGTTAATCTGGAATGTCATTAACTCTTCCGTTACTGATTCAAAACGACGCAGTGACGTTCACTATAACATTAACAATAACAACAACAATAATCAAATTAAAATACTATTATTATTATTATTATTAGAAACTCTTAGTGTTTTAAAAATATAAGCACCACCATTCTTTATCATCCTTTCATCATCTACCAAACTCTTCTATTCTTCCCTGTCGTTCTCTTCGCGTCGTCCACACAATCAACACACTTGGTAGTTGACCTTAAATACCACCCACCCAAACACACACACACACACACACACACACACACACACACACACACACACACACACACACACACACACACACACACACACATGCACACGCAAACAAAACTAAATCAATAATAATTTGAAAATATAAATTATAACATAATAATTAAATACAAATATACAACCATACAAATAGCTAAATACATTAGAAAACTAAAGTTTCACAGAAATTTAACGAATCCTTCTTGTGCAGAATTACAATAAGGAATAATAAAATATTTTACTCATAGAAAGGCGAATACAATGTTTTTACAAATGTGCCAATTCCAACAGTGGCACTAAAGAGATCCTGCTATTATGCGTTTAACAGTGTAGAAAGAGTTAATATTTTTAACACAGTGTAGAAAGAGTTAATATTGTTTTGTTTTGTTTTAAATTCCAATTTCGTTCTCTGTTGTAAATTTGTGTTTTTTTAAAAAAAATATTCTATTTTATTTTTCGCGTTAAATATCAAATTACGTTATAGAAGAGTTTTGTTGCATTCTGTTTATTTTATTGATTGTTTTATTAGTGCTTCTGTCTGCGTGTGTATGAGTGGGTGAGTGGGTTTAAGAAGTCGGAGGTTTGATATTGTATACGTGTTTGTTTGCTTGCTAACTTACTTGTTATTTATTGCGTTGGTTTTGGTGGTCCACACAGGATACTATTTTCTTCTCTACTTCCGAAACTAAACAATTAATGTAATATTCATGCTCAATGAAGGAAAAGGTCTTAGGCTGAAAAACAACGCTCTCTAGAAGCCGTACACAAAACGAGGTCGTTTGTTCGCCCAACTGATCTGGAAGCCATGGATCGGTTGTGAAGACCTTCACAAAAGGGACGGGTGCAAGAGAAATGGGTGGGGTGGGGTGAGGGCAACGTTCTTTCTCCTGTTTGTTTGACTCCTTAAATTGTGCAGATCTCTAAGCGCTTGTGTTTGAAACTCTCTAACTGCCACAAGCGATGAAGGTTATTTTTATTATTATTTTGTCGGATATGGTTGTGTGGGGGTGGGGGTGGGGGTGGGGGGTTCTTCCCGATTTCGGAATATTTTTCCTTCAAGCTGAAAACGTAAATACACCCAAGCGCACACACGGACATTTTTCAGAACACACACATTCATACATATATGCGCACTATTGCTGACATTTTATTAGAGGGAATGAGCTAAAAGGAATAGGAATGGACGAAATAGGAACTAAAAGGAATAGACGAAGGTAGCGAAAAATACATCGAACAATGTTGATAGCTTTTATGTGGACAAGGAGATGGAAGGCAAGACACTATTATGAGTAATAATTTCTTTTTTATTTAAAGGAAGAAAAGAATATGAACAGAATAAATAAGTATCAAAGGACCCCAGCACTGCTTAACAACACTGTATCCACGAAATGAACAAGCGAATGTAGGAGTTGTTAAAAAATGGAGTACACACTTCTGACAATTATGTTACACGCATTTTGAGGTGGTTTAGTTTCCATTTTTATTTATCCGCACTCCAAAGCATCGCTAACGACAGTTTTAAACTTGTGTACCCTTCGCGCCGATGTTCCCAGTGAACCGTTCTGAGACACAGCGCAACCTACTTCCGTCATGATCCAAAACACCACCAACTTCCGTCTTGAACCGTTCTGATGCAAAACACCACTGACTTCCTTCATGAGCCGTTCTGAGGCACAGCGCCACCTACTTCAGCCTTGAGCATTAATGGTACTGTTGTGACTGGTGCAGAATAGGGGGCGCTATTCTCTCTATCTGTACGTTATCAATGTAAAGTTTACTGATTCGAGTTTTAATATTCAGTCAATTGAAAAAATTACTTCCCCTTTAAAGCGTATTTCATATATATTATTTATTTAAGGGCAAACTCACCGTGAGCATTGCGCCTTGACGCCGTATGGCACAGAGCTCTACATCTCTGGCAAGTACACGGCACCCTATCTCTGGCAATTACACGGCACCCCGTCTCTGGCAATTACACAACACCCCTTCTCTGGCAATTACACAGCACCCCATCTCTGGCAATTAAACAGCACCCCATCTCTGGCAATTACACGGCACCCCATCTCTGGCAATTACACGGCACCCCATCTCTGGCAATTACACGGCACCCCATCTCTGGCAATTACACAGCACTCCATCTCTGGAATTACACGGCGCTCCGTCAGAGATAGTGCTTATAAAGTATTCGTCAGGAAGAGCAGAACTACACATATTCATGTTTGTTCTTATTATAGTAATTTATATTACTCTACATATTACTCTCATTGTTGTGATCCAGTATTTCAGATTTTGGCCAAAGTGAGTGAGAGGTTTACCAGAGCGAATCTGCGTGCGTATCTGTGTGAGTGTGCGTGTGCAGTTTTATTTTGTAAAAGGTGTTTGGCTGTTTCCGATTGTGTTCTTTTGCTTTGTTTAAAGTATTGTGCCTGTATAGGTGTACTTGAGTGTGTTCGTACGTATGTTTGTGTATGCTCTAAGTGTGTATTTACACGTTTTAACGATGTTTCTTTTAGTTTTTGTGTTCGTATGTGCGTTTCTTGAAGTAAGTTTGTAAGTGGCTGTGTTTGCTTGTGTGTACGCTGGTGAAAATGTGTGACGTTTGTGCGTATGTATGTGAGCGTACGTGTATGTGCGTGTGTTTCAACTATTTATCGATTATAGATCCCAGTTAGCATAACGTGGTTCGTGATTCTGAGAGAGTGAAAATACTTATACATTAATTATGCCATCTATTAAATCTGTTATGTAAAGTCGTCATTTGAATTACTGACCCCTTGATAGATTTCCGACTTAAATAATGACATAAATGTGAATAATCCATAAATATTGACTTTATAACTAAAACTAATTGTATCCATTCTATCAGCATATAATCAACGTGTGTACATGTTGTTTTCATTGTTGTTTAAGTTATTATTGTTGTCGAAATGAAATGTTTTAAATCTTCTCCAATCAAAACTATTTGGAATTAGTTCCCCACCTCCAATCAAACAGTTTGATACAAAAACTTACTTAGAAATTCTATGGTCAGTTGTGTTTACAATATAATAATATACGATTTCCCCTATTTCTGATACACTCTGTCTTGTTTGTCTCTATATTCTCCCTGCATAGGGCCTTGGGGGCTTTTTAAATGAACGACGGAATGTTGATCACAGCAATAGGTCGAAGATAGGTTAAGTCTAAACTATCTGACGGATTTGCAGAATAGATCCCTGTCTCGAGACTGGCTTATACTATCTGGGGCGCCACATGGAGCTAGACAAATAAACCCATAGAGTGATTTCCCAACTTCTATTAATGTCAATATAATTAGCCTTAATGCGCCTGTTTGAGGTTTCCCAATTCACCACCCACACAGAACAGGATAACGACCATTCCCCTCTCTCCATTCACACACACACACACAAACACACACACACACACACACACACACACACACACACACACACACACACACACACACACACACTCACACAAACGCACATGCACTTTTGTTACGCCCTTGGTTTTGATTTCTGGGTGTAATCTGACGGTCGCTGTGGAGAAAATGCAGAATGTGTGTGTGTGTATGTGTGTGTGTGTGTGTGTGTGTGTGTGTGTGTGTGTGTGTGTGTGTGTGTGTGTGTGTGCTTATATGTATGTGGTGTGTAGTATGTACTACTAAAGACGGTTGCTGTGTAAGCTTGTCAAAAATTAAAGTTGTACCTATGTGTGTGTCTGTTCGCATAGAGCTGTATAAAATGTACTCCTAATTGCTCCACATTGAGCCATTTAGTGCTTCAAACTAATCTTGTCCCTTTTAAAAAAAAAACCCAATAATTCAGCGCTGAACATGATTGCTATTTTAACCAAAAGAAACAACTGTGAAATGTGTTTAAAGTATTACTTTTCAGTTGCATGAATTTCTTCCTGCCATTGTATTGATTTAATTTAGAAGTTTAAAACGTGTAACGAGTTGTTATTGGGAAAGAAAACATATATTGCCTGAATTAAGTTGTTCACCGAGATTAAACTTGCATTAGGATAAAAATGTGCTTTGCATTTCTGTTCAATTTAGTGAGATTTGTAGTGAGATAAATTTAGGTTTTTTACTGAGATAATGTGCGCATCGAGAAAAAAGTACGAACTGATGCAGAGATGTCTTGTAAACTGATGAGATTAGGCCTTAAGACAAAACATGCTGAGATTAGGCCGTTCATTCAGAACTTGTGATCTCAGGTGTGCTGCTTCATTTGTTCTGAAGAAATTTGATAGATTGAAGACGTCACGTGCCCTATGTCATTTGTTCTGATGAAGTTTGATAGACTGAAGACGTCACGTGCTCTATGTCATTTGTTCTGATGAAGTTTGATAGACTGAAGTCGTCATGTGCTCAGTGTCATTTGTTCTGATGAAGTTTCTCATGCTAAAGACGTCACGTGCTTGTAATTGTTTTGCCTGATGCATTAAAAAATAATAGAATGTAAAGCTGCGTTTGTTTCTTGCTGAACGGCTTTTCTGTTGATTATTTGTTGCTGTATGCTTTTTCTTCCTCTTTTACTTATTTATTTACGGTGGAGTTTTATTTTGCTTTTGAAATGTTTTTGGAAAGTATCTGTTAGTTGTTTTATACATTATTAAGGCCGACGTCATATCTGACATATATTGTCTCATTTTAGGCACAGCACACTCCGACAACCCACAGAACAGTACGTGAAGTATTTGTTCCTTATCGCCTGGTGGTCCAGTAGCTTTTTGTGTCCGGGCCGACCATTTAAAGAGGCTGTTAATTTTTCTTTTTTCCTTTTTAATCTGACATCATAAATCATTTTAAAATTTTAACTTTAACACACAGACACACGCACGCACTCGCATATACACACAGAAGAAGCGTTAGGAGCAATCAAGAGCATCATTTCTGTAATGAGACCACAATAACTTTGCATTACTAAAATCATTGAACCGTTGAGTTTATAATCCACTGTTCGAGTCGGCGTGCGGCTAAAATTTCGAAGATGCATACATTTCTAATTAACTGATCAATTATTTAATTAATCTAGAGGTCCCTGGTGGCATCCACTTGGCAATGACATAACATGCAATTTATCGAGTCGTCATGCAACGCGATCGGATGATCTGACCATGTGTGTATGCCGTCAAATCGGAAAACAATCTGTCGGTTCATCGGCTTCAGACCTACGAGTGGAGCTAACGCAAAACCCCTGTAGAAGCATATTCCACTCCAATCGATGATTGTTTCGAGAAAAGTAAGCCTGTCTTATCACTGAACGATTGTTTCGAGAAAAGTAAACGTGTATTATTAATGCACGACTGTTTCGAGAAAAGTAAACCTGTACAATCAATCGAAGATTATTTCGAGAAAAGTAAGCCTATATTGTCAATCGAAGACTGTTTCGAGAAACGTGAGTAGGTTTAATCGGTCTACGACTGTTTCAAGAAAGGTAAGCCTAAATACTAAATCGAAGACCATTTCGAAGAGAGTAAGCTTTTAATTTGAAGAGTTTATTTCAAGGAAAGTAAATTTATTTACAAAATTAAAATACTGATGCAAGGGTGCACATATTTTACATCCAATAGTGGGGTGTACTTCTACACTGCAAATGTCCTTATTTAGCAACACTTCTGGCAGTAAAAAAAATATTATAAATTTTTTTGTATCAATATTTTTTAAAACCATAATTTTGTAAACACTTCTGGCATCTGTTCGCTAATAATCAGCAGTAGCTTAGTCGTCACCCTTCCAGTCAGTAAAACAATGTACAATTCCTCCCCACCAAGAGAGATTGGACTTTTAACTGTTTTCGTGTTGTTTACCTGGAAAGTATTCTGAGCGTTCCTTCATGTTCCATCAGTTTCTCTTTGAATGTTTAGCACTGTAACGTATATACACTTGATGAGGAGAGAATACAGAATTGTCTAATTAATTACCTCCCTTGCTTGCCAGAAAACTTTAACCCGGTTTCCCGGTCACAAGCACGCACCTTCAGGAAATAAAATACAACTAATGACACGTCACACTAACGTCTATCTTTATGTTAAAGCAAATAAAATTTAATCTAACTCTAGCCCCTCCCCCCCCCAACTCCCTTTGTGAATGAGTTCCTTATGACATATACAAACATGACAGGACGAGAGTCAATATTTAGTCAATATTTAATATATATATGGCTCAAGGTCATCAGAATTAAAGGTTTTTAGTGCATAGTCTTATGTAAGTACGAGCAAAGTGTTTTTTTAGTGTCTTTCTTTCGTCACTTATCTTTCACAAAGTTGAAAGACACCTTCGGCAGTTAGCGTCGGCATGTTCTTCACTTCCGGTGAAAGGCGTGGTTTGGCGTATTTACGCAGACTAAATAATGTGTAGATGTGAAGTCACAACACTCTTTTATTGGGTGGCGTCCCCTCGCACAAGGTGCCACACATGTTTTTGCTGGCAATTAATTACTGAACTATAAAATCCAGATATTCCCACAAGTCCACAAACTCATAATTTAATTCAGTCTGGGAAAGATACTAGAGGAGCCAATCAGTCACTATAGGAGACTCTAGGTGTAGGTCGAAAAGGCAGCCTAACTTTCAGTTTCTCTAACTCCCCCTAATTAAGCTCCTTGACATCTGTTGCCCAGATTTCCCCTACCTTGTGACACATTTTGTATCTGGTCCGAGCGTTAATCTGCAGGTGGACACGGTCCTCTCCTACGGACACTTCTACTTTAGGTCCACTTGCAGTGACTGAAAGGGAGACAAATCAGGCTAGGGATAGTATAACTGAGGGGGTGGGAAGACTCAAGGCTAAGTTTAATTAAATGTCAGAATTTGGAACAACTTTAAAAATCACTACTTGTACAGTAATTTAAAGTAATTAGTTTGAAAGAGTATTATTATTTAGATTATTATAATTAGGATTTAAGATATATTTACTTTTAATAAGTTAAATAAAATCGTGAGAAGGTGGGGAGGGAGCGTGCCAGATGCACCTTGCGTGCACCTTTGTCGAAGTCAATTGTTATTTATAAAAGTATTTTGCAAGAATCCATCTCCAATTATTTTCTTAAATTTCTTTCTTTCTTTTCTTTTTAAACATTACACTCATTTTCCTTATTTCGCTACATCATTCTTGAATAAAAATAGGAAAAAGAAAAGAATGTTTGCAAAACACTTGATATAAGTGACAGCATAAGGTAATCAATACATAATATGTACTGAGTATATAAGGAAAAGGGAGAACATTGGAGATATATACTGACTTATTTCATTGTTGATTAATTGTAAAACAAACAAATATAGCAAATAAAAAAGAAATTATAGCACTAATGATAATAACACTTCAGAAATTCATTGATTCACTTTCTCCAATCGATTGTCCCACTTCTAGTCATCGGATTTTATTGCTATTTCAAGCTTTTGAAAAATTCAAACACATGTATCACATCGATTTTTTTTCCTGTTTCTCGCGCATGCGCAATTGTCAATAGCTGACTGCGCAAGGAAGTGGGAGTAGGGGGTGGGGTGGGGACCAGTCGCGTGCAGGAGAGTCAGGCTCCCTGGGGTGGAAGCGTCAAGCACAAGGCAGGATTCAGGATGTGGGCAAAACCTTCACCGTTTCGAAGGGGAAGACAGTTAGAAGGGAGTAATAGGATTGTCAGTGATCCTATTAGGGCACTAATCCTGCCAAGCTGTCTCATTTTCCGGCTAATCCGATCAGCACTGTTCACAAAGTTTCAAGGGCGGGTGGTACTGGCGCAGCAATGTGCGGTCAGCGGCATGACTAAGATGTGCCGGAACGTCGCTGGCTGAGTGGGGGGTGGGGTGGGGTGGGATGGATGGCGTACTGGAGAAAAGACGAGAAAGAAAGAAAATTACGAAAACATGATACACAAGTGTGAGTGTGTGTGTGTGTGTGTGTGTGTGTGTGTGTGTGTGTGTGTGTGTGTGTGTGTGTGTGTTTTCGTATATGTTAGAGAGAGTGTGCATAATTATGTACCTGCGAGTATGTGTGTGTTAGAGTTAGTGCTTGCTTTTTCACACTGGAATTAAAAAGAGACGAACGCATACAGCAGAGGGAAAACCGTGAGATAAGATGAAGGAACACAATGAGGTAAGATGAGGGTAAACGGTGAAATAAAATAAGCACTAAACTATAAGATGAGGGTAAACGGTGAGATAAGAAGAGAACAACTGCGAGTTTAGATGAGGGAAAGTGAGATATGATAATTGCAAACAGACAAAACAGAAGAATGCATGAGATGGGAAAAAGTGGGATAAGATGAGGATAACTGAGATAAGACGAGGGAAAACGGTGAAAAAGAGACAGTTTCATTAGAAAATGAAATAAGTGGGTATGGGTGAACAGTAGATTGCAACTGCTGGTCCCATGCACTAACTGAAACTCTTTATTTTGGCCAATTTTATTTGAAGTCTTCAAGAGTTAAGTTTATAAAAGAAATTCAGTGTTGATTAAAAGAAATGGGGGTGAGAATGGTGGAGAGATGAAAAAAAAAATTAATTGCTTTTAAACATAGTTTATGTTATAGAAAATCGACAGTTGAGCCAAACTTCATTTTAAATTTTTTTATCACTTACGTCTGAAAATTCTCATTCACTTCAACGAATAGTTAAAGACCAAGTGAAATGGAATCTATGTCATCCACGGATAAGAATAAATCCATATAAAATGAGTAACTCCCATTCTTAGAATCAAGACTGCAAAATTTAAACTTTCAGAGATCTGTATAAATGCAATTATTTTGGTATTCAAAGTCAATATTTCTGAAAGAAATCAGAGCTCTCGTTCATTTGCGAGTCTGACTTCTCACTATAGCATTTGACGTCACGAGAGGGAACTACAATCCGCATGCTCCGTCCGACATATTGTCTTGCGTTAAACGCGTGGTTTAAAAAATTAAAACGTGGCTAAATATTGCAGTGCATATGGCTGCACAAATAGCAGACAAACTAAAAATAACATTTTTTTTTAACATTTCCCAAATATCACAAATTACGAAAAACGTGGATTACAAATCTGAAAAGAGAAAAACGCTCATCCAATAGCACAGACGGCAGTGCGTAACGAGCAGTTCCAAGAAGAAGACTGTGAAATGCAAAACAGTCTTTTCGGGACAGTTTAGCAATGCCAATAATAATAAATAAATCATCTTCTTAAAAGTATTAAATTTTTTTAAATGAACAAAAATATTTAATTATTGGGTGTTATTTATGTTGTTTATCAGAAGCAATAATATAACTGCGAATATAAGCATTGTAAGGATAACGTGTCCATATGAGTAAATATTGGTTCAGAATGTACAAAGAAATTTATGACAAATAATTTTATAATCTATTTATTTTTATATTTTATTCCAAGGAAAGTGTGATATTAAAAATAGTTACAGAACAAAACAAATCTTTTCAATTTGTATATAACAAATTTTAAATTTGTAATCAAATATCTGGCAGCATTTTGGCACATATGAATGATTCTTTTGACATCAAATTTAAGACAAGTGGGTATATTTGTTCTCGTTTTATTTTTTTTAATTATAAATTGTTAAATAAAATGTTAAACATGGTATATTGCTTAACTGCTAATTCTTTATTTTAATCTTAATTATGATGATATATATATTTTATTGTAATTGGCTCGCAAAATTGGCTTTCAAACTAAGACTCTGCAACCCTGTTGTTATCTGCACTTACCTGGCGTTAAATTTTGATCAATATGCTTTCTTACGTATATACATAGTTAAGTAGCTAGCAATTAATCAATTGTTCTTTAATTACTTTGCAATATCTGATTTAATTAAAATTCTACTGAATAAGATGCTTCATATATGTTAAATATATATTCATCAGACCTCTATCATCAACTTTTAATCTGAATTTGTATGAAAACATTTTATTATATCAGTGGTTGCTTGCTTGTGTTGTGTTAACTATGGAAAATTCATTCACAAGTTTAGTTTCATCACCAAACTGCTCATTGATTTGATGAGGAAAGGCAAACCTGAAATACTGATTTGGAGTGAGGAGTGTGAAACCAGCTTTATTAGTTTGAAAGGCTGACTGTCACGAGCTCCGGTCCTCCATTTGCCTGATTTTCAATAAGGAATTCATACTCAGAACAGATGCTAGCAATGCAGGACTAGGTGATGTACTGATGATAGCAATGCAGGACTAGGTGATGTACTGGTGCTAGCAACGCAGGACTAGGTGATGTACAGATGCTAGCAATGCAGGACTAGGTGATGTACTGGTGCTAGCAATGCAGGACTAGGTGATGTACTGGTGCTAGCAATGCAGGACTAGGTGTTGCACTAGTGCAGAAACACGATGATAATTCTGTATCAAGTAGCTTATTTCCAGAATGATTCGACTTCAGATTATGATCCTGTAGTGTGATCGTAAATTCTAGACTAGTTTTTTAGTTTCTTGTATCGTGTTCCATAACCATTGAGCATCAGAATCTGAGAGTTCCAGATTAAAAATAATCCATTAACAGTTTCAACATCTGTTAATCCTGGTTGCACTACAGATTCAGCATCGGGTACAAAGGTCGCATCAAACTCTATTGCAATAGTAGTGACCATGTTATCTGGGCATTCTTTATTTGCTTCCATCAGATTAGCATACAACTTTGTTGATTTAGATCTGAACTGATTTAAGAAATTGCATTTAGTCAATTTCTCGACATCTTCATTGCGTCCTTACCAAGATACATCTAATTTGTTTTGGAGCAGAGATACGAAAAAACTTGCACACAGACTTCAACAGTACACACTTTCATTTTATGGTTGTACAGACATGCTTGTCTGGCTTTACCCTTGCGTACATTTTTGGCTGCTATTTAACATGAAGTGTCAAAATGGTTCGCAAGTTCAATCACATGCTGATATGTACTTTTTACGGATTCCACTAGCCAGCTCTTTGTCCAATATTCTCATAAAATAGACATGGGTCCCTAACAGTTCTACCATATAAGAGTTCAAAGTCAAAAAATGAGTCATGTCTTGTGGTACTTCCTGCAATGCAAATACACATCCCAATCATGTGGTCTTTCCATGCACATTTTTCTCAAGGACTTGGTAAGAGTAACGTTAAGATTTTTTTACTAAACCGTTACGCATAGGATGGTAAGGATTAGTTCTAAACTGCTTTATCTCAAAGGTTGATTAATCTCTTTCAATAACAATACCTGTTGAGTCCCTCTATTGGACAAGATTTATTCTGGAAATCTTACATGTGAGAATATGGTGAACAGTGCGTTTGCTACCAAGGCAGCATTAATAGAACTAAGATCAACTGCCGCTATTGCGTAGCATGATCAATGATGGTGAGAATCCATCTGTGGCCTCAACCCTGATGAGGGCACAAATTCTCCAATGAGATTGACAGCTACATGCCTAATGGAAATATCTATTGTCAGGGTTTCACTGGGTGTTCCGTCTTTTCATTCACTCGCTGACAGATATCACAAGACTGACAGTACCACGTGATCCCCCCCCCTCATTATTTCTAGCTAATAAAACTCAACCTCCACTGAGCTAAAGTTTTGCTTGGTCCTAGATGACTGGCAGTGGGTGGGTCAGGAGCCAAATGCAACATGTTCACTGAATAGCTCAAGGACTGATATCAGTTTCCTGTTTATGAATCGAGAGATCATCCTTCCTTCAAAACTTAATAACCTTGTCAAAAGATTTAGACATGTACGATCCTGATAGCTTGGTCTTCTTTGACATTTCTCCTGAGAACTGTCTGTCAATTGTTTTCTCAAAGCAGGGCCTTTTCCCCTTCAGATTCAGTCAGTCTGACAGTCAGAAACAATTATCTGCCCTGCCTTGACTGGGCCAAGTGTGACTTACTGGTGACACACACCACGAATGAGAGTTTCATCCAAAGTCATCAGTACATCACCTTCACACTTAACACTGACTATTTTTGTTTCATCTTGCATACCTACATGCATGCCACTAGCTTCAGCTTCCTGTGCTGCAGCTTGCATACATGTGAGTATGCACACATTGTTGAATGAATCTGGGGTGTCATCACCATTGAGAACATATTTACATCTCATGATAACACTCTCAATACACTATACTAGACATACAGCATGAATGCATCGACATAAACACTTTCTATCTATTTCTATCACTACAATGGGTACTTTATCCATTACAACATTGGCTAGAGTGATTGATTGAAACTGTCCAGTGTAGTCACTTTCCTTCACTAGGCTAGGGTGTACTACTAACCCTACTCTGCAGTCAGTGCCACAGAGGACTGGAACACAATGTCCATTTATGTGCGCATTACAACAAGGTACATTACCTGGTTCTGTGACATTTATCTTACCTGGGCAATAATGTTTGATATGGGGGTGAGGATTGGGTACTGTCCTTTTATCTTATGAAATGGAGGAGGCATGAGAGAGAATCTCATGTTAGGTTTATTATCTGGCTTAACATTCTGTTGTTTAGGTGTCACTTGTTTGGTAAACTCTGTGTGTGGTTCAAAGTTATGACTAGCTGTCAGATAATTACGTTTCCCATATATTTTCTCATTCCTGTAAGTTTGTGTAACCAATCTTTCAAACTCTTTGGTCACTTGTCTTTGATACAAAGTAAAAGTGCTGGTGGACATGATATCTATAATTTGTCATTCATGAAGTGATCCCTAACATCTTTCCCACTGTCACAGTCTGATAAAAATGTCACGACTTGCTGACCCACTTGATTGTTTACTTCAAATATTGAGATTTGAAAACCCTTTGTTCAAAGCTCTCCCCTATCGAGAAGCTTCCAGAACAGGTCAAGACGTTATGTAACTTTAGGCCCATTGTCTAGGTTCTAGAACCAACTACATGCCACGTGATCCGTCACGTGATATGCTTTATGCTTTCCTATAAATATCGGTAACCGCTTCCGTCCCTTCACTGCGAGAAACAATTAGCTACATCTACTGGCTACTCGGGTCATACGGCAGCCGACGAGATAGATGAGAATCATACACTTCGACTTCTCATAAGGTACCATTTTATCTGATTGTATTCTGTATATCTTGACTATGTATGTATTTGTGCTATGTATTATATTATCCACTATATACTTGAGCACGGTTCAGGGAAATGACTGGAAACCTATAAGTTATGGAATATAAATTTATTGTAACTCTTTTCCATTGTAACTTTAATTTATATTGCTTTTAATTCACTAGAGCCAGAATGCCTGCGCTCGACATGAATTTCTCATGTAATTCAATTATTGTGTGTAATTTTAATTGTAAATTGTGAAGCGCTTTGCTGTTTGAATTACCCCTTTGTATGAACATTAATTTAACGTTGTAACTATTTTTATGATTCATACGTCATGCTGTTAAATGAAACATGCGTGAGAAGATTACGTTTTTCTAAATCTAAATTGTAAACGACATGAGGTCGAATTTCTAATTCAGAGCATTTAAACTGGAACGTGCTTAAGTAAGGACATATTAAGCTGAGACTATATTGGGACGCATTTTGCTTTACCCAGGTCGGTCTCCTCCTTGGGCTTGGTTTTGCTTTGCCTTGCCTTGCCGTGCTTTGTTGTCCGCATCCTTGAATTGGACAAGTTGTCTTTGTCTTCGTCCGAAGACCTGTATAAACTGGTTGAATTCTGGTGAGAGTTCACTTATTCTGAGAGTCCACGCCACTGTAAGCTACGTTGGGGTAGACGTACGCTGTCTAAAGACTCAAGTTCACTAGCGACATAAAGGACACCTTTCCCTGTATGCCACGTGCATCTCCGCTGAGTGACTACTGTGAGATAGACCGGGACGGACTGAAGAAACCAGGCGAATACAGACTTTACAGCTGAGTATTCCTCAGTTGAATTCAATTATCACAAGGAAACAATTGGCTATCTTTTCCCTTGAAAACTTTAAGCACATACGTGCATGAATTAAGAAATAGACTATTCGCGCTCGTATTTGATTATTGTTAAATTGTTAAACTTTATTAAATCTTATTCTAATTGTTAAACCTCTTCGTAGTCAATTTTTATGCATAATAGACCTATAGATTTATCTTAGATTGAATGGGGGCGGATGAGCTGAATGACAATAACGAATGCATATTAATTTAGAGGAACTTAATGACTTCAATCTAGCTAACGTTTGCAATTTATCAGTTTGTAAATTTGTCGTCTGCACTACAAGACACACTTTTAAATTAGTCAAATGATAAGTTGAGCAGCCAGTCTGCTTAGGATATGAGAGAAGGAATTAAATTATCTTTAAGGTCCTTAATTATTCTAGGCAGGGTCTATAAATAAATACTGGAAACGTAACACCCACTGACAATTTTCACTTTGTCCATCTCTAACCACGCTGTCAAAATGTGTTGTAGTTTAATAGTTGACTGTAAAAGTGTGTCTGAAGTTTTATGGCTCCTTGTTTAAGTGCTTTTATTTTCTTGCTGAATACTGTATCGCTAGGTCAAGATACTTGTTAGGGATTTTGTTTCTTTAGAAATAAATAATTTTCTTTAGATGCGGATCAGGCACACGATTCAAGCTGCGCTGCGCAGATCTCAGTCTCGCCATATTTCTCCCATTGTCGCATAATTGTCCACGCTTGACTGACCTATATCTCGGTACTGCTTGTGATTCTACCTGCAACCATAATTATCCTAGCCACACACACACACACACACACACACACACACACACACACACACACACACACACACACACACACACACACACACACACCACACACACACCAAACGAACCAAAGAATTATAATCCTTGTTACAAGCATAGAAACGGAACAAATAAATTATTTGCCAAATCATTCATATTAATTGAAAGGCGTCATTCTATCAGCATTAACATTCCATTTTGATAATTTCACCTTTGAATCATAATGTCAAACTATGGTCCTATTCCCAGAATAAGATAACCAGTCTTACCGAAATATAAATCAGAAATGTGTAACACACGTGTAAAGGGGTGATTCGACTTGGCCATAGCGATGTTGGTGGTGATAGGGATGGTACTAGTGATGGTGGTAGCGGTAGTGATGGTCATAAAGATTATGTTGGTCGTAGTAAAGATAGTCATACGGATGGTCGTGGTGGTGGTAGAAATTGTGTGGTCATAGACAGAGTGGTGGTTGAAATGAATTGAAAATGATGGTCGTAGTGAAATGGTTGTGGTGACAGTGGCTGTAGTGACATTGGCAGTGATGGTGATCACGGTAGCAATTGTGGTCATAGTAATGACGGTGGTAATGATATTGTTGACTGAAGTGACGGTGGTCGTCGTAAAGAAAAGTGGTGGTGATAATAAAGAGTGAATGTATTAGTGACCATGTGGAGGTAGAGAAAGTGTTATTGATAGTGGTCGTGGTAATCATAGTGATCGTTGTGTCTGTGTGTACATTTGATGTTTATGGTGGTAATAGCGGTAACAAATATTTGGGTGTTAACCATGGTTGTCGTGATGGCACTTATACTGATAACGGTGGTCGTGGCAATAAAGAAGGATGTGCTAGTGAAAGTGACGGAAATGAAGGAGGCAATGTAGATAAAAATGTAGATACTTATGACAGGAAGTAAAAGAACACAAAGCGGGGAAATAACTCAATGCCCAAAAGCCATAGACATCAGAGCAAAATAACCCCTCTTCCTTTAGGCCCCTATTTCTGCTAAAATAAGCTCGGCAGTCTGAGGACAGTGAAATGTATAGAAGTTTTAAAAGTTTAATTACGGCCGATTCGTGAGATTCCAAAACTTAGTGCATTGCACTGTCTGAAAGTTCCTGGAACTGTGAGAGTCACTGAGATGGATCACTGAGAAGGATTTAGAATTAGAATAGTCAGGTCTAGAACTGATATCACCCTTGAACAACCAGTCACTGACGGCCACAGAATCGAAGCAGCGGTCTGGCCAATATTCATTGATTCTCCTTTGTAAGTGTCTGAAAGGAGAGAGAAAGAGAGAGAGAGAGAGAGAGAGAGAGAGAGAGAGAGAGAGAGAGAGAGAGAGAGAGAGAGAGAGAGAGAGTCTACTAAAACAAACCTAGATTGGTACCAGACTTTGATAATGAACCTTTTCTGGATTTGTAACAGTCCTCTGTTGATCGTTGAATTCATCAATCTTACAAGGTTATACACTTACAAATCTCAAATAATATTGTGTTATTGTTTGTCCATATTCAATTGTGAGCTGATCCAGATCACTATTGTACTTTTGTCGGTTATAGTTGCTAGGTGTTTACTGTACAGATCTAAAACTATTGAACCTGAATATATGTTTACAGATCTAAATCTATTGTATTTTGAATATCAATGTGTTTACAGATATAAAACTACTGTAGATTGGTCGTCAGTTGTTGCTATGAGTTAATAGAAAATAATCAAGACTATTGTAATATGAATGTCAGTAAGTCTTTACAGATCTAAAACATTATTTTTTATTTGTGGTAGAGTAACTTTGCCTATCCCTATTTCTATATTTAATAGATATATAAATTGATAAAGTGACCATACTTTTAACACTCTTGGAGAAAACACTCCGGTTAAGAATATGTTAGAAATTACTGATGTAATGCAAACCATTTCTAACTAGATGAGTAGTTTTTATTATCCAATGGTTAAGATTTACGAAAATGAGACCCGCCAATGGGCTGTGATCAAAAGTTTACATGCTGTAGAAAATTCTATAGTCATCACTTGAATTTGATGTGGCAATAAGTCCAGTCATGAAAGGTGGCTGGTAGCTTAACGATGAGAGTAAGAGTTTGTCTTTAATGCTTGGAAGAGAGAAAAATATTACAACTCTTGCATATCCTCCACGTGAGACAA
Organism: Sinotaia quadrata; assembly: GCA_028829895.1. Taxonomy (NCBI): domain Eukaryota; kingdom Metazoa; phylum Mollusca; class Gastropoda; order Architaenioglossa; family Viviparidae; genus Sinotaia; species Sinotaia quadrata. The sequence continues at coordinate 116,635,995 of CM054180.1, forward strand.
TTGATGTCTGTTGGATAATTATTAATAACATAAATTAAGATTCTCATCATTTGTAATTAGTTATGGACGATTAAATAATAATAATAATAATAATAATAATAATAATAAACATTAACTAGGTGATGTTGGCGTCACAAGATTGGTCATCAGTAGTTACTATGTGTTTACATAAATAAAAAAAATATTGTAATTTGAACGTCAATATGTGTTTACAGATCTAATACACTTATGTATTAGTGATTGTCAATAGTCGGCTATGAGATTACGCATTTAAAACATATTTTATTTTGTTTATCAATAGTCGCTTATGTTTATAACATCTGAAACTATTGTATTGTATTCCTCAATGTCTGTAATGCTCTTTTTTATTAGTTGAGAATTCAGGAATCTAAAATATATTTAATGTTGTCCAATAGATTGATATTTATTTTCTTGTGGTTTATAACATCATTTTATTCATTATTTTGCGCATCTCCCAAATCCTAATAGATTTCGCTGCTTTCAGAAGTCATGATGTGTTTAATTTTATTTTATCGCGCTTTTCCCTTTTGCCTCTTGAGGTTTTTCCTAGTCAAGATGTGGTATTCACTTTTGGGGTTCAAGAAATTTCTCTCTCTCTCTCTCTCTCTCTCTCTCTCTCTCTCTCTCTCTCTCTCTCTCTCTCTCTCTCTCTCTCTCTCTCTCTCTCTCTCTCTCTCTCTCTCTTTAATGTGTAAAGATGGGTTTGTGGTTTTGACTTGGAAGAGATCTTAGTCTTTGTAATTAACAAGGTAAACGCCCAGCGTGTCTTCTCGACAACATAATGTGCCCTCTTGTCACGCCAGTTGACGCACTTTCGGTTTAAAAGGATACATGGCTCTCATATTTAATTTGCATGATGCTATCACATGTATTTTATTGATAATTTGATGACTGCAGCAATAAACTAAGCCTGGTTAATCAAATCATACCTTTTTTGCTCATAAAATAATTTCCACTGTCTCGAAATGTGAAATGTACATACTTTTCACCGTAAATAGTATGCAAAGAACTTTAATTCTCGTCAGTGCGACAAACAGAAAGAGGTTGAAGCTATTAATAGCACCGTCAACAATACCCATCGAGGTTAAGTAACCAAAGAAACTTCTCACGAAGTCGGCTGATTATAAATAAACATGAAAAAATAAGTCGAGAGGCAATAATAAATAAATTAACAGAGTAGAAATGCAAAATGACCTTTATAAATAATTAACAATCCCATTTATGTTTGCAATAGAAATGCATATATGCAATTTTTTTATATCATTATTATAATAAGAAAATTATGACCCATAGTTCAGCTGCTCTGAAATGAACACACACCATTGCATGGTATTCATAAATACACATACAATATTGCACGGTGTTCATAAATACATATACACAGTGCATGAAAAAACACACATTACATTGTGTTCAAAAATACATATACAGTATTGCACAGTGCATGAAAAAACACACATTACATTGTGTTCAAAAATACATATACAGTATTGCACAGTGCATGAAAAAACACACATTACATTGTGTTCAAAAATACACACAGCATTGCACGGTGGTCAGAATTAAGCATACAAGTGTGCTATACCATCTATGAGCAAAAATGTAAACAAAACAAAAATAAAATAAACACTAAATCTTTAGTGAATTTAATGTCTCTTCTGAGGAAGTGTGTGCGTGTGCGTGTGCGTGCGAGTTGTATGCCAGGTGTCATATGCTTGAAAATGTTTTGCATAAGGAAGCACAATAAAATTTGTTCTAGTCATAGACACAGAACAGTTAACAGTATCTTTCTATGATATGATACTATTGGGAAAAGAAACTTTCCTCGAGCTGTATACAGTGGAAATAATCTTTATTTTACAGTCCAAGATGGCGTTCAGAAAATACTATTACAATTTCAAATCAGATGTTTCCTCCTGCTAGATATTTTGCGGAAATAAAAAAGACGACACAGATTAATTGCACTCAGTTTTTTATGAAAATGCAGGTATAAGCTAAAGGTAATTTAGAGTACGGTTTATTTAGATAATTCTATCCCCCCCCCCCACACACACACACACTTGATATTCCGATGCTTCTTGGGAGAGCCGTTATACCTTCACTGTCTGGCTATTTTATACTGGAGAAGTCTTCATAATGGAAAGTTGTTATTTGGTCTGAAGTAATTATTTCTATGTCTTTTTGTTTGTGTTCTATGAACGTATCTAAATCTAATTGATCATCACCACTGACTTGGATTTGAGATGCAGATCATTTGCTGATAGACGGTTGTTTGTTTTTTTTTTTAAAAAAAAAAAACTATTTGGAAGTGGTCGCACGGGCGAATTTTCTCGCTCGAAACGGAGTGAAATGGTTGTATATTAAAACCAAAAATCAGAAAGTGTTTTAGAGTTGGTTGTATGTGGAAAGGGAGAGAGGATATGGGGTGGGTGGGGGGTGTATAAGAGAAGGGAGAATGGTTGGCAGATTAACAAGTAGGCTATGAACACTGGTATTTTTCCCAGCCTGAAAAGCAACCACATTTATATACACTAATTAGTTTCGAAGCTTGGATTCAACACGTGTCGGTGGTCTAGTGGCCTGCACCCCTTCTTGTCCATCAAGAAAGTAGGAACACAGTTCTCTCCTGGCAGCATTCTCCCTCCCGCACTTCTCTCTCTCCTCTTTCCTACGAAAAATCTTTTGGACATCCTTTCTCTTTTAGATCAAAATAAAATAAAGAACATTCCTGCTGTTTTGTTCATGATTTTTGTAGACACAACGTATTTCGAAATGGCCGGTGTGTGTGTGTGTGTGGGAGATTATAAAGAAACAGGATATTATTTTGTTCATTATGTTATTATTCTATACACGCACGCACATACGCACATACATACACACACATCACGCTTGAATACATATAGTTTGGAGACCCCATCTGTCGCTGCGTCGCAAAACAAGAGAAAATCCCTTTTGCAATCAGGGCTCCCAGTCTAGAGCACACTGGGAAGCGCGAGAACTGCGCACGCACTCGCACGTGCATTCGTGCTAATGTCGCGCGACAGAGCATAGGTGCACTTGCTGGAAACCAACTTTGGGGGAGGGGGGTGGAAGAGCCAGCGGGCGCGCCAAACCTCTAACAACACAGGCGAAATCGTTCGCCAAACGCTTGATGGGGCTCCCTCAGTCCACGGGCCAGTCATTAAGGTCAAAGGGTGCTACATTTTATCATTTCAAACGGGTTTTGGTTTGAGACAAGGAAAGGGAAATCACTCCCGGAAATGGGAGAGGGATTAGAGAAGCGCCCGTCCCTTTGCATCTGCCCCCCCCTCCCCCCCCCAGGCGTAGGCGGAAATCGAGAGCGTGGTGTGCACTCTCCACTGAGTTATTTTTAGAACTGAAAGTTTACACTGTATATATATTAGAACTGAAAGTTTACACTGTATCTCCATTCTCTCCAGCCTACTACCATCGCAGCTTTAACAATTAAAACCCTGGCCGTTTTCTCCAGAGTTACTGGAGTCTCTGCATTTAAAAAATAAGAAGAGAACCGTCGCAACGGTGCGTGTTTGGAACTATATTTGATTTTCCACTCTCTCGGTGTCTCAGCACCAAAACACATTTAAGTCTATGTAGGCCTCTGTGCGTGTATATATTTTCAAACAAGGTGTCACACATGACCCGAACGCATAGTTTTAGTTTTCAGGTCGGGGGGGGGGGGGGGAAGATGGGAAAACTTTACCATACTGTTTTTCCTTTCTCAAAACCCTACACAACGTCATAATTTATGACGTGTTATGGCCCGTTTGACGTCACCTGGTCATGCAGCTTTAGCTGATACAACGTAACAGAATAGTACTTTAGAAAACTGATGAATATTGTAAAATAATCTTCATTCATGTGCAAAATGACAAATTTAAAAAGGAAACAAACAAATGAAACCCACATAAATATAAACGGATGTACGAAAGTTTAAATAAACAAGTGCTCACAGAGCTGCTTTTCCTAATGAAAAAGATCTCTTGGGAGACATGAAATTAAACCGCCATTGACTGAAATAAAAACGTGTCTAATGCATCCTATTTCAATTTTTTGAATGTTATTATAAATTACCATATTTTATTAAAGACTTTTAATTTTTACTTCATTTATTCTGTAATTATTTAGAGCTCTACATTTCTATTAGAAAAAGTACACATTTTCTTTCATGGTTTATTTAAAGATTAATTTGCTAATGATTTATTTATATATTGCGTTACTGTGCATCATAGTTATTTACTTATTTCTTTCATTTACTTTTATTTTACGTATTTATTCAATTAATATTTTTTAAAATTAACTTCTTAAATTAAATGTAACATATTTTACTTATTTATTATTTAAAAAAATAAAGTATCTATTTATTAATTTTAAATAAAAGTATTTACTGTTTTCATCTATTGATGAATTTATTAAATTATTTTTTTTTAGGGTGACAGGCCGATGCTATATGTTAAGTGTGTCGAAAGTGAACATTTTTAATGGCGGGAGAACTCGGGGCTTATTTGCAATCCTCGTGCTCGCGCGTGCTCTGAAGTGCTCTTCACACTTATTTTATTTGTTATCCTTGGCTAAAGACGACTTGTCTTTGCGGCATAACTACGCCTCCGCCCCACCCCGCAGTTCCTCACTCATTCCGCGAACGCATGCTAGCACAACTGCCTCGATTTTCTCACCAGCCGACTCATCAATTCCCTCTCCCCACCGCCCAACCCGCCACCTTACGTCACAAATCCTTGAAGTTTGTCGTACTACATTTTGTCAGTCTTCAATCTTTCCGAGAATAGTCCAAGATTAAAAGCCAATTGGATGGTATCAGTTGCGCATAGACACCCACCCCACCCCACCACACCACTCTCCCGCTATCCAAAACGAATTTTTAAAAAACAATTAAAAACAAAATATTGTAACTAGTTCTCCTCCGATGTTCTCCATCATGGCCAGATTTTCCGTCGTCATGCACGGGGACATGCGCGCGCCCAAAGCGCGCGCCCCTCTCAAAGGGTGGCACGTGCGACACGTGACGTCATTGTGGTAATGACGTGGAGGGGAACAATACCTTCACCACGAGCTTTCCAAGAGGCCGGAAGGAAACAGTTGGGAAAGGATTTCCCGCTTTGCACTGTGGGCACGTGGCGGCCATCTGTAACAAGAAGTTGAGCGCACTCGCTCGCGCGCGTGTGTTGCAGGGGATTGTTAGCGTGGTGCATGGTGTCGGTGGTTATAACTTTAACAGATGGGGAAAGACATGCTAGTCTGATGTTTCGTGGTGGTCAGTTTAGATTTTCGTTTTTTGCGTATTTTTTGTTTTACTTGCAGTCATTTCCAACTAGTGCAGTTCCGGATAAGTGTCATCACATATGTGCGATACTTTTCCGGCTCCTGAACATGTGCCATGTTTCCTGCGGGCTTATCTTTCCGTCGAAGTAGGCTTACTGCCTTACCGCTCATAGCAATTTAAGTTTTCCTGAAAGTTTTGTGTGTATTATATGACTGTAATTGAATGTATGGACTGGCATGGCCTTCTAAAAATACATGTATAACAAAAATAATGTAACATTCATTAGTCCTGTTGCTTTCGTCTATGGTACCCGGAGTGATCTATATAAACCCAAATACTTATGTGCTCCAATACAATAACCCACCTGTGACGTTGTTTTAGTTGAGAGACTGATTAATAATGGCACCTGTGGCGTTTCAGGTGATAGACTGTGATTAATAATGGCACCTGTGACGTTGTTTCAGGTGATAGACCTTGATTAATGACACCTGTGGCGTTGTTTCAGGTGATAGACTGTGATTTATAATGGTGCGTCGGTTTCGTATTTGTCTTGATAATTTTTTACTTGTCGCGTGCCCATATAGTCAGCAACGTAAATGAACTTTACAGATTATTACATTACAAGAAACTAAACATTTTGGCATGGTGCTACATTACAAGAAACAATACTTTGGCATGGTGCTACATTACAAGGAAACTAAATACTTTGGCATGGTGCTACATTACAATGAAACTAAATACTTTGGCACGGTGCTACATTGCAATTAGAGTGAAAACAGTACATTGACACACTTCAAAAAAAGAGAAAGTTTAACAATTAAAATTCAGCATGAAAGAAGAAAGAATATATGTATGAAAGAACTTTTTTCCCCATAAATCAGATTGACCTAATATTAAAATCATTTAAATACTCCCCATTACTAACTATTCTTATTTATATTTTGTTTTCCGGCCGCCGAATTTAACCACCATTTTTTACTATAACATCGATGTGCGGTTCTGGAATTGGAACTCAGGTAACGTGGTGTTAGTTTTAACGTGAAGTTTTGTATTGTCTCAACAAAGAACGATTTAAGTGAGATAAATAATGGACATTTCCACACACGAAAAGATCGTTTTCCTTTTCTTTTGTGTTTCAGGAAAAAAATCAAACATTCTCTCCTGGACATCCGTCTGTAGGATTTTTCAGATTTTACTCGGCACGTTTTGGTTTCGCGGCTACCTGTGCATTTTGTTTTCTTCAGTCAAGACTTTATGATTTTATTTATTCCTCCCGTCTCTCCTTGCTGCTCAGTCATGTAGACGCCCGTTCAAACAGTTTTTTTTCTTTCAATCAGCATCGTTATTTTTAAAACAAAACAATACACAGAATTTATTCTTCTATTCATTCCATGACAGTCGAGTGAACCAAAACCGTTTAAATTGAAATAGCACTGATCTCTTAGCATTATTATCACATTTTAGCCTTGTAACAACAACGCTATGAACTTTTCTTTTAATTTTGTTTTAATTTAAACTGAAATAGCACTGATCTCTTAACATTATTATCAAATTTTAGCATTGTCACAACAACTCTATGAATCCGATACTAGACAGGACTATGACTGTAAACTGCTTGTACTAGCATGAACACTGTACGACTTCAAGTGAATTCTTTGTCATAAGCGGATTCATTGATAATTTAAATATCGACACATTCTCTCATGAGATAAGTAGGTCTGTATTTCGTCGATCTAATAAGTAAACGAATTATGTTTTTCAAGTTAAGACAACACCAGCAAACAAACCACCAGAGTAATTTTTTTTTCACCTTAAATTGACGCGGTTTGCTCAGCAGTGGACTTTGTGTCTCGGCTTTTTTGACTTTCATTTTAACGGAAATTATTTTGCTGCTAAATGTCAACACATGGTTTATATTTGGGCCAGTTTTTAGTACAGACTATTCAACATAAACCAGTGAACTGTAAGATATAACATGGAACTCTTTTATCTTGAGGATTTGTAAATACTACGAAAAATATATATGCGTGAATGACGTGAATGACGTGAATGACGTGAATGACGTGTATGACGGTTAGTAGGTTAGGAGTCGCACAGTTTAATAGACGACTCAAAATGGCCACCAGGGCTGTACTATCCAATAAGCAGAGGAGGCAGGCATTGTGCCAAGGGGGTCTACGAAAACTGATGGACCAACAGATATTCCCCTCCCACCTTTTCTTTGGAGGGGTGTAACAAAATATATCTTGCAAAATGTAGCAAAAGAATTATAAAATAATATTTACTTAGCGCGAATAGGCGCCGTTACTGTACAAAGAGCAGATTTATATTGATATCAGTGTCTACATTTTCCCTACAAGATAAGAGTAACTTGCCCAGAATACATTTCTCATCACAAAATTAGCAGTAACATTTTTCAGTCACGTTTGTCGCATAGCCTGTTCTCAGTAGACAGCAATGCAAGGGGAAATCATGCAGTGTTCTCTGCTGACTGGGGACAGGTTTGTTTTTGTTTTTTTTAATCAGCTTTAGCTTCCGGAGAAAAAATGCGATCGTCTTCACAATTTGTTTCCAAGATTCACCCTTAGAGCAATATCAACTTGGTGATCAGCTTACAGAACGACTTTTTGTTTCTTCGTTGTTTACAAATGCTGGAGCAATAAGAACTCATCAGTGGCTGATGTTTATTCAAGATATGCTTCATATATGCAGCAACCAATGCATTGCCCTGCAAGCGAATTTCTTCTGTTGACAATGACTTATCTGCAAATATACAAAACTGAACTTTGACATACTTTCTGACTCTCAAGCTGATAAAGGTATTTTTAAAAAAAATTATGTTCGTTTTTAAATTTTGTCCATCTTTGTAGATACAATAGAGAAATATGCAAATGAAGATTGCAAAAGTTCAAAAGATCCACTGCTTCAGAGCAGAACTCAGCAGCAGATGGTCCTATCAAATTTAGACTGTGGACCTATCCAGCTCAACAAGTGATGTAACTATAGTTATGATTGTTCGCCTGAGTATTGTTACTTGCATTGTTATAGGAATGTTGACCTTTAGTCTCTAATGCCACGCAACTTGAGAACACTTGTCTAGGACCTTATATACCCCATAATGTTGAATAAGGGTGAACTGCAGAAATGCTTCCATTACATTTTCACCACTGGCGAAATAACGAACTTAATTAACAGCTGATCACTACTGCTGGTCTTAGGAAGGGAGGCAATGCTGGTTCCATAATATTTAACTGTCTAGGATTAAAAATCCTATGGTTTTTGTAATTCAGATCTAACAGAACATAATATTTAACTGTCTAGGATTAAAAATACTATGGTTTTTGTAATTCAGATCTAACAGAATACAAATTAGGAAAGATACATTTCCATTTCCAGAATTTTTCCCTGCGATGAATAATCTGCAAGCCAAAGAGTCGACTTCCAGTAAGAAGTCAATGTGACTCAGTATTTTCCTCATTTGGACGCTGGAGTACCTCATTATTAATGGAACGTAATTTTACATCTTTCCACAACCACTCGAAAACAACAACCCGGTATTTACAAGATTCCCTTCTTTTATCTTTTGCAGTTCTGTATTCCTTTCGGCAATTTTTGGGTGCTTCACAGTTATGGATAGCTGCTGTTATGCTTTTGTGACTGATTATGAGTGTTATTCTCGATGCCTGCATACATATATAAAATTAAGATAGTATTTTGCGAGACTGGAAATGTGCCATCCACAACCTACTTTTATTTGCTCCTGTAGAGATACTTCAGTCAAATACATTCGAGTCCTTACCATCTCTACACGTGTGTATAAAGGCTGTCAGCCATTGCACGTGTAGCGCAGACATTAGAAGCATCTGTCTGAATGAGAGCTCAACTAAGAGCTTAATTAAGTAGTCGGGGTGGCAGGGTCCTACCTTCAATTTGCAGCCGACCTGTCTGCAGAGGTGACATTGAGGTGTGTCCATGGTTGCCTTTGAAGTCGTGAGCACTCGCCGACTTGATTGGCCGGCACCTTTGTCGTAGTTATCGCCACTTTTGACGGACTCTGTCAGTTTCCTGTGATGATTGAAGCAAGATCAAGACCTTCTTTAACTGGAGTTATCTTCGAGAGTAGTTGTAAATTAGCACATAAAATGCTGACTCACAAATATCACACACAAAAGACCAGTTAAAAAAGAATGTATTCTGTGAAAGGGCCCCTGATGAGGTAAATGCTTGGGACCAACAAGAACCATAATTCAGCCCTGCCCCAGTCGGGTACTTCGGTGTACACGACACATTTTTGATCCTCGACAGATTAGTATTAAAGGAAACAGAACCAAAAAAAAGAGTCTATTTTAAGGAAAGTAGACAGAAGTGTCATAATTAAATACATTTGCCAGTTCGTTTCTATTTTTAGCACGTGTAGTAGTGATATTGCCTTAGTCTACATCTAGCAATGATATGAAGGCTGGCTACTAACTGTCAAACCGTTACTTTCTTATATTCTGTAGAGGAGTACAAATTGGAACATTTCATTTCAATACATTACTAACAGCAGTTAAATCAAACAACAACAAAACAATCAAAAATCAAATGCAAGCAAATATAAGACTTGCAGACAGTGGCCAGTTATAATGACCCCAAGTCTACAACTACCATTGTTTACAATTAAGTTTACACGATAATAATAGACAATTAAGATAAAACGTAAAAGCATCAAGAAACTATAGTTTTAAAAAAAATAAAGAATCCATGAAAAAACGTTGAAAGTCGTTATGTCTAATTGACTTTAATTTATTTCGATGACTTAATTCCTGTAATTAAATAACTATCACAATATTCTTTTTGGCTCTCGAAATTGAGGCATTTTGTTAAATAAATTATGCAGCAAAAATGTACTATTATGGTGTCTCCAGTGTTTACTTGACTGATACTCTGCTAGTTAGGGGAAATGCACGCCATCTAATCAGAATCACATTTCAATCAAATTCAGTAGCGGGTCGTAAAATTAATTCCAGCATTTTAAAACTTTTTTTCAGAGCATGATATCATCATTGTTGTCGCCATCATCATCATCGCCATCGTCGTCATCATTTCATTATTATGCAAATCAGTAACGCTTAGATGGTTAGCACGCAGTATCTCCACTTTCATAGCGAAGAGGAATTTTTTGTTTGTTTGTGTTGTTCGCATGATTCTCTTCCGCGACTGAATTTATGATTGTTTTTCAAGAGAATGTTATAAATGCAGTATATGTGTTGGAAATAATGTTTAAAAGCCTCACGAAGAACTATAAGTGTTGGAAATAATGTTTAAAAGCCCTCACGAAGAACGATTTCGTTTATAAAGTGTTGGAAATAATGTTTAAAAGCCCTCACGAAGAACGATTTCGTTTATAAAGTGTTGGCGCTGGAAACGGTAAGTAATCGTTCCACGCTCGGCGATATCGGTTTCCATGGAAATTATTCCTGTCTCCGCTGGTGTTGTTTACTTTGGCGAATTGTGTCTTCAGTTTTTCTTGCGAGTTGAATGAACTGCTCTTAGTATTTCTTTCCATCCTTGTTTGATCTCTCATCTTCCTTTCCTCTCTCTCTCTCTCTGTAGGTATTGATTTCTTCTTCTTTTTCACATTTCAGCTGCTTTGAAACTATTTATAATCTATCTATCTATCTATCTATCTATCTATCTATCTATCTATCTATCTATCTATCTATCTATCTATCTATCTATCTATCTATCTATCTGTCTGTCTGTCTGTCTGTCTGTCTATCTATCTGTCTGTCTGTAAGTCTGTCTATCTATCTATCTATCTATCTATCTATCTATCTATCTATCTATCTATCTATCTATCTATCTATCTATCTATCTATCTATCTATCTATCTATCTGTCTGTCTGTCTGTCTGTCTATCTATCTATCTATCTATCCGTTTTTTAGACAACTTATTGTGTTGAATTACATGAACATAAGTCATAAGCAAGAATATGGAATTTTATTAGTTCTGCTTAAAACAAAAATAATTGAGCACGATTATTTGTGCACATGATTGTGGAGACGCCTACTCACTGAATACTTACAATCTACGCTTACTTAAAAGTCTGTGCGCAGTTGCGCAGTACTCACTAACTAGCCCACGTATGTGTTTAAGAATATATATTTTAAAAAAATTCTTTGCACCAAACAACAATTCAAATTTATTGGAACTTGTCTTATCGCATTTAACTTGCCAATTCGACGATTAAACATTTGAGTCGAATTCTCGAAATGCTTCCTTTCTTTCCAAATTGATACAGTAGAGTTACGTACCTCAGATTAATTTGTTTCGTTTTCTCCCAGTGTGTTGTCTCCGGTCATGCGTGAAAACTTTGTTTATTAAATAAAGCTCTGTAAAATTAATTTTCTACCAGTGAGATACAGATCTAGACCTTCACTATAACAGTGCAGATTTGCATTTAAGAAAGCGTCACCTATATACTGGGTGATTATATTGGACATGGATAGGAAAAGATAATTTCAGTGTTCAGGTGAGAAAGAATATAGCATTTTAACGACATTGTGTATTTGTCCTCTAGGCTGATAAGTGGCAATCCAGTTCAAGAAAATGAACATTATAATGACATTTATCAACACAATAGATTGCGGAGACAATTAGACATGTCGTTGGTGTTGGTGTGTCTACCTTACTATAGTAATAGCTAACGACTATTTGAGAAGGAAAATTCGGTTTCAGGAAGGTGTGTGGATGCACGAAAGGTAAATCTTATGGATATCAACAGACTGGCGGAAGGTTAAAGCATCGAGTCAGCAACTATTGCAATAAGAAACTATTTGTTTTAGACCACTGCTACGTGAACACACCTCTCATTGCAACAGTACCCTTAAAATATCGGAAAAATAGCCTTGTATGATAAACGGGGTTAATGTTTGAGTCCCCCAACTAATTACTCAACTTAACTTGTGGACGACAAGTCCCGGCGTCATGTGTAATAACCAATACTTTTAACCGCTAATGCCAGATTCAAATAATCTCTATAAATGTATACCCTACTTTATCAGAAATCGCTGATACTAGTCTGGCCTTCATGTTATCTCCGTTTCTAAAGGTGTTTCCGCAGTCCGACTTTTCAGTTACAAGTAATTATAGCCCCTCCCCCCCTCCCACCATCCCTTCAATATAGGCCTACACTCGTGATGAATTTAGAAAACGCAAGAGTTAAAATAATAACTACTTATTTTTTTATGAATTAAATGAACATTTTTAATCAGTTCAACGCAAAAAGGTGAACACTCATCCACACAAACAAACACAAAGGCAATTCAGTATATATACTCGAATATACACCGGCATAATGAAAGATTATGCAACTAATAATTCAGTTTCTATTAGTATGTAACTGATTCATTCACTTCAGTGCACAAATCGCACATCTACTAATCATACACTAGCGAAAAACCCTAAACATTTCTTCGTGTACTTTTCACATCCCAAATAATTTAAAGTTACAATGTACATCGTTTTCAAAGCGTTTTTACAGTCAAACTGTTTAAAGCTAATAGAATTGGAAAAAGGAAAACACGAGAAAGAGTCAAAATTGCAGGACTCTCATGTTTCCATCTCTCGATTCAAAGTAATTCGGATCCTTTCGGTGGAAAGTTCACAGTCATTGAATACAGGTCAAGCCCTTGTCCAACGTCATCCGCGATAATGGGCACTGTCCTTACGGATGTCTTAGTACCCCCACAGACGACGGTAGGAGCTTTTTTCTTTCTGTGATGGTTCAATCGCATCCTGTCACACTTAGGTAGCGACCCTTGCCTATGGCAGCGTACAAAATCGGGTTGGTCATTCAGAAGGGATTGTGTTCGTTGAGGAAGGACCACAGCACAGCAATATCTGAATTAATAGATTCCATCCGTTCTTTTCTCTCTGTCTCTCAAACGCACTCACATTGACGTCACACTGTCAAAAATTATACGAACTTGTGACACCCTTCTCTGGGGCACCCTTCACTCGATATGATTATTTTTTATTAATTAACAACACATAACTAATTGCAAGTGATCGAGATTCTTAATTTATAGTTGTTAATGATTTCTCCATATTCTGACACTTGCAAAGTATGCCATCATAATCAGTGCCCAAGGTCGGGACACATTAACATTGGCAATAAATGTATAACTAGTAAGTTTAGAAATAGGGATAGGCAAATTTACATCGCCACAGAGCTAAATGTACGACAACATTTTCATTCGTTGGGATTGTTTATAAAGAAAACATTTAGTGCCACACTTGACTAAACCCAAATATTATCCATGGAAATGCGTCACATCACGATCCCACAAAAGATGGGACTCCTAAGAATTTATCTCACATAAAAAAATGGCAACTACTGACCAACACCCCATTTATACTCATCATTCCATGGCCACGTCACCGAACTTAGCCGGAACTGGTTCCCGCTGACCGATTTAGTAGCGTCCCAATCAGGATAATGTTAGTCGATATAACCCAGCAATCTACCCATATAACCAATCAGGATAATGTTAGTCGATATAACCCAGCAATCTATTTTACCTGCGCGTGCGCACACATAACCTCACACACAAACACCCTCATGCTAACACACACATGCGCTCAAACAATGACATTTAATTAAGGCTTGGACACAATACGTAAATTGCCTCTAGTAAACATTTCAAAACACAAAACACAAAACTTCTCTCATTCTAGCTTTATACTCAGAAAACATCTGAAATCAGCAATGTTATTATTTACATTAATTAAAAAGTAAACAAGTAACGAATTCTATTGTTATCGCTCAAATTTTATCAAAAGCTGTAATTGTAACGGATCTGGTAGCCGACATTAGCAACGCCCACATTTCTTGTCTTTCTATTGTTGTGCAGTTGTGGTGGCTTTGCAATTGTTACAAAACGTGGGTATCTGTTTCAGTGCATACATACCATTGCCTATTTTACATTTGTGAAGAGACAGAGAGATGAGTGTGTGTGTGTGTGGAGGGAGAGAGGGAAAGAGAGTGGGAGTGTGCGGCTGTGTCTATGTGTGTGTGTGTGTGTGAGGAGTGAGATAATGAAGGTTTACATTTGAGTGTCTGGATGCATATGCGACAAACGCATTTCGTTTTTCCTTAGTTTAATTTATTTTAAGCATTTTATATCTTGCGGTTCTCACTACCGTTATTAATGTTTTTCTTGTTGAATTGTAATAGTTATAAATTCTCAATACTGTCTTGTTTCCTCTTCTATTTTCATGTATTTTAAAAAAAGATGTACAATATATCTGCGACTAATATAAACTTTAAAATGTGTTTTAATCCAAATAATAATAATAAGAAGAAGAATCTATAATTGGTATTATAACAATGTATTTGATTATCACAATTAACTGGTTTCAAGACGTTTACAGTAAGTGTAGCTAATTGTGAGCTTTGCACTTTAGGCCCGAAATTGATGTACTTGTTTGTTTTGATAGACTAAAACGTGACTCCACGTACCTAAATATTGCCAGTGTAAATGTTAGATCAAATTAAAACGTGACACGACGCAACTAAATATTGCCAGTGTAAATGTTAGACCAAACTGAAACGTGACACCACGTTTCTAAATGTTGACATTGTATATGTTAGATCAAATTGAAACTTGACACAAAACTCCTAAATGTTGTCAGTGTATATGTTAGACCGAACTGAAACGTGACACAAAACTCCTAAATGTTGTCAGTGTATACGTTAGACCGAACTGAAACGTGACACAAAACTCCTAAATGCTGCCAGTGTATACGTTAGACCGAACTGAAACGTGACACAAAACTCCTAAATGCTGCCAGTGTATACGTTAGACCGAACTGAAACGTGACACAAAACTCCTAAATGCTGCCAGTGTATATGTTAGACCGAACTGAAACGTGACACAAAACTCATAAATGCTGCCAGTGTATATGTTAGACCGAACTGAAACGTGACACAAAACTCCTAAAGGTTGCAAGTGTATACGTTAGACCGAACTGAAACGTGACACCATGCTCCTAAAGGTTGCAAGTGTATACGTTAGACCGAACTGAAACGTGACACCATGCTCCTAAAGGTTGCAAGTGTATATGTTAGACCGAACTGAAACGTGACACCATGCTCCTAAAGGTTGCAAGTGTATATGTTAGACCGAACTGAAACGTGACACCTTGCTCCTAAAGGTTGCCAGTGTATACGTTAGACCGAACTGAAACGTGACACCATGCTCCTAAAGGTTGCAAGTGTATACGTTAGACCGAACTGAAACGTGACACCTTGCTCCTAAAGGTTGCCAGTGTATGTGTTAGACCGAACTGAAACGTGACACCATGCTCCTAAAGGTTGCAAGTGTATATGTTAGACCGAACTGAAACGTGCACCATGCTCCTAAAGGTTGCAAGTGTATGCATATTAGAGTAATTAGCTGAAGTGAAACTTGACTCCTCACCTCTAAGAGCTGTCCCAAGATGTGCGTGACAATTTTAATTTAATAACTTTGCCCTAAGATTAGGAGTTTTGCCCTAAGATTAGGAGTTTTGCTTTCCTATGAAGAAGGAAAGAGTTATATGTCTCACATGGTCGTTTTCAGTGACTATAAACCATGGACAGATATGTTAACAGGTTTTGTATGTTGCCGCTTTTTATATTTGGACGGGTGGGGGTGGGGGGGAGGGAATTCAAAAGTTTTAAAATCGCTTAAATTTTATTTGATGTCTAAATTCAGAAACTTTTTTTCCCCTACATTTTTCATCCGTTTCGACTGGCAACTCCATGTTTCATTTACCTAATTGAAAATTTAGAACAATATTATTATTATTATTATTACTGGTATTAATAATTTCTGTTGCTGTGTACACCAAATGCATTATTTTAAGGGTTTTGTGATTTCAACAATGAAGTAAAATTATTCCTGCCTCTCGAGAATTGCCTCCCATTCGTCAATTTATTCTTATCTCGTAAAGCAGACGATTGACACCGCAATGTAGTTGAATTCTTCATTTTTTCAAAAAAGATGAAAGGCAGAGGGAAATTTTTTCCCATTGCATGGACGTGCTGCAAAATTTGATATATTTTATATTTTCTTTGAAATTAATCGTCTTGAGGCAGATCATTTCCACTTGATGGTGGTGTCGAATGTTTTTGCAAATGACAATTGATTAACTATGCCGTACACACGATTTCTCATCTTGGCGATCTCAAGAGTGCAGCATTTAGATTCTAACAACAATTTTTTGCCTGTGTGTGTGTGTGTGTGTGTGTGTGTGTGTGTGTGTGTGTGTGTGTGTGTGGTGTTTGTGTGTGTGTGTGGTGTTTGTGTGTGTGTGTGTGTGTGTGTGTGTGTGTGTGTGTGTGTGTGTGTTTGCACTCTCCTCTCTCTTTCTGTGCTTTCTCCCTCTTCCTATTTCTGTTACTCTCCGATTTAATCTTTCTTTTCTTTCCCTGATCTCTGTATGTCTGTCGCTTTCCAATTTCATATATCATTCTCTCTCTGCCAGTCTCATTACTTGTCTACGTTCTGTCTATCTGTCTCTCTGCTGCTCTTTTATTCTCTCTCTTTCTCTCTGCTTCTTTCACTGTCTCTTTCTCTGTCTTTCTCTATCTTCCACTGTTTCACACTTTCTCTGTTTCAATACAGCTCTCCCTCGCTCGCTCTCAATATTATTTTCCTGTTTCTCGCTTGTTTCTCTATCTCTCTTTCTTTCTTTGCTCCCCCCTCTCTCTCTCTCTCTCGTCTTTTTCTCTCTTTCAGCCTGTCTCTCTCTCTCTCTCTTCTGTGTATGTGCGTGTGTGTTTTTCTTTCTCTTTCTCACACTCTTTTTTCCCCCTGTCTCTTACTTTCTATCATTTTTGTGTGTATTCTATCTCTTTCTTCTCTGTTTGTATTTCTATCTCTTTCTCTTCTCCTTTTCACTCTCTTACAATCACTGACGCTGCCTTAAACACACACTATTCCAGAAAATAAACGACAAAAGCAATAATATCTTTCCAAAAGAACACAATTACAAGTCGTTCGCATCCCTTTTTTGTTCTACTGCACGCCCGCCGCGTATTTATATTTTTGGATTTTTGTTGTTGTTGTGTCGTATAATGTGCGATCGTGCCTGCGTATAACACACGTGCGTGCGAGTGTACGCCTGTCGTGCAATAAATCCAGCAAGCCACTATGGACGGCTGCAGCTCACCAGATGGGACTGCAGCCTGCTCGCCGGATCATCGGCACTAGCTTCAGAGCGCTGTCAGTGGCCAACAGCACAACAGTCTTCAACTCTGCTTCATACCTGTTTCTTGGGGGCGCGGGGGGGGGGGGGGGGGGGAATGGGGAATTCGATACACATGGGGTAACCGATATTTCGAGCCGTTCGAAGCCACGATGTCCACGAACAGATGGGTAATGGTATTTGATGGCAAAATGTGAACGAAAGATGTCTTTAGGCACAACAACAGTCATTGTTCAAATAAAGCGATGCGATAGAGCTGTTTTTTTTGAAAAAAAAAAAAATGTCTTTAGGGCGTTTAGGCACATCAACAGTCATTGTTCAAATAAAGCAATGCGATAGATGTGTTGTTTAAAAAAATAAATTCGTATACGTAGGTAAAAATGTGTGCAATTATCTAAAATCGATTTAAAAAAAAAATTAGAATCAGATATAGTACGTCAAATGCTAATTCAATTTTTTTTTCAAAATAAAGACACTATGAAGTTTTCATAAAGGCGGTTGTTTACATAGCCGGTAATAGAATAATATAAATAAAATAATTTGTGTTGCTTATGTTCAGCAATGAGTGCATAATATTAGCCAGTAAAGTTGCCTTTAAACAATAAACAAAATAAATAAATTATAAATAACAAATTGAATAAAAAAAAAAAAATTTAAAGTATGTGCATCAAACAGAATTATTCCTTCACTTTCGTTAACCAATTTAAAGTACCTACAATATTTCCCTAGGTGGAAATCTACTTACTAAAGGAGAAGATAAATCCATGTTTAATCTTATTTTTAGTGAGCCCCCATCCATCCACTATCATTTCGATATATGTTTGTCAGTATAGTCAACAAGGTCAATAAATTTAACAACACATTTATTAAATCAACAATCAAATATACATGTAGCAAATACAATGAAAATATTACTTACATCAATATTTCCACAAACCACGTTCGAATAATTTCAATACCCAAATAATCTTACATCCTGACAACACAATTCAGGAGATTGGGGTCAATGTAAATCATAGGGAATTTTTATCAGAGAACAGATATGGAGTTATTGAGAATTAAGAGATAATAGTTTGTACGTAACCTTGTCCATATGATAACAACAATTCTTTTGTGCACTTACATAACAAAAGTCACAAGTTCATTGTCACAATAGAATTGTCATTCCACATGTTTCTACATGATGTAGATTTAATAAATGTCAAGCATTTAGCATACTACTTAGAAACATCATAGTTCACTATTTGTAGAAATACTAGTCTGCTCACATAATACATCTCTACATAAAACGCAAGTAAAACATATTAATATCAAAATGCTCAAAATACAGCATTTCTAAGTCAGTTTTCTCTCAGTCAGTTAACTCACCAATGATAGATGCAATGACTACAATAAATTAATTTTACACTAAATGGAGAGAACAAGAAGTGACACAAAGCGAGTGAAAAATTAATAAAATATTTATATAACAGAAAATTAAGCAAATAAAGAAAATAACAATATAAAGCAATTACAATGTTACACTGAGCACAATGCTCGAAATCACTATCAGAGAAGATTAGCTTCCCCTAACTAACTCCCTTCCCCCTGAATCAGTCTCTAGGTTTCTTTCTCGGTTCTTGAAATTTGAATTTTTAATATTTATAGATGAGATCCGGGCGAGATTTAGAGAAAATCCCGACAGTTGATTTAATAAATTTATTGTTAAATAATAAATTTATTGTTAACTTTATTTACCTTCTGACATATATTGATAATCGTATGTTTGAAAAAAATTGGGTGGATGTGGGCTTGCTAAATATTTAAGGACAGATTTGTCTTCTCCTTTAGTGAGAAGTTTTCCATGTATGGAAATATTGTGCGAGGGTAAATGTTTGTCTTTAATGTGAAGAGAGAAAATGTTTACAGCGCAAATATATCCGCCATGAGAGACGAGTGGTGTGTGCTGGAGAATTATTAATAACATAAATTAAGATTCTCATCACTAGTAATTAGTTATGGATGATTAATTAATTAAAAATATCATAACCATTAACTAGGTGGCGTTGGCGTCACAAATTGTGAGACAGTCAGTAAGAGTAATCACCCAATTGGAACTATTTGGATTGCATCAGCAATTTCTGGCCTATCCTCCACCTGAGTTGTTCACTTCCAACTTAACACTTCAAATTATCAGCATAACCAGTGCCCAAGGTCAGTTTACTATGACATTTAACAATTTATATAACAATTACATTTATAAATATGCATGGGCAAATTTACTCCGCTACAGAGAGAGGAGAGAGAGAGTTAGTTTTAAACAATATTATTTTGCTCTGTATGTATACAAGCGAATAGTTTTCTTTGCTTGTGTTAGCATGAAATCTGCTGCACACTTTAATTGTCATAACGAGAAAATAAACATCGGGAATGTTGAACCATGGGAAATATTGTTGAACCATGGAGACTATTGTTGAACCATGGGAAATATTGTTGAACCATGGGAAATATTGTTGAAACAAGGGAAATATTGTTGAACTATGGGAAATGTTGCTGAAGCAGGGGAAATATTTCTGAACCATGGGAAATTAAACCCTTACGAAATCTAGTTCTGAATTTTAAATACCATAGTTACATTCTTTTGTGACCGCCTAAAACAGTGTGCATTGATTTCCAGCGTTTCCGAACTAAACACAGTGTTGACGATCTACATTCTACAGGAAAACTGTCTGCAATTGTACTGCGATTTATTTATCTGTTAGGCGCCACACGTCACGCCATGCTGGCTGCAGAAAATCGTGATCTGCTTCTATACCAGGCATGCACGCTGACTCCAGAGTGATGCCCTGTCTATATCACAGGCATACCAAAAGGGTATGACCTAGATATTCTTCGAACATGTAGCCATGCAGACTTGACAGAATTTCCTAAAGTACTCTACATTAATTAATTAATATATATATATTACTTATATTGTTGTGTAATTTAGAACAATAATTATTCAACAGTTATGTGTAAGTGTGTTTGTTTGTTTTATAGTTGCTCGATAAATGCCAATAGAATATGGAAATTGTAAGAATAAAGATTGGGTCGTAGGGCGTTAAACTGGCCACAAACATTTACTAATTATTTCGCTAGTACCGAGCAGCAGAACGTGCCAAAAGAATGGCGAGTGGAGAAGGTTTAGCACTAGTTAATATTTAACAAATAAAACACACACTCACACACAGAGGTAAATATTTTGACCGCACTTCCTCAATGGCTCTGAGGGTATTTCAACCCGATGTCACGCTCGTCATCGTTTCACCTGTCAACAAATTTATTTATTTTTAAAATTTTTGATACCGCTCTCTAGTCTGGAGGCGAATTGTATGCTGGGTAGCAAAACGAAAACGATGCATGCTGGGTGGTTAATTCCAAAAACGCTGCATGCTGGATGGCAAAACGAAAACGCCGTAAGTTGAGTGGTTAATACCAAAACGTTGTATGCTGGATTACACAACAAAAATTATGTATGTTGGGTGATTAATACCGAAACGTTGTATGCTGAGAGTCAAAACATAAACGTTGCGTGTTGGGTGGTTAATCCCAAAACATTGTATGCTGGGTGGCAATGTAGCTAGCGTTGTGTGCTGGGTGGCAATGCGAATAACGTATGTTGAGTGTCAATATGGTAATACGAATAACGTAGTGTTCTGACCGTCTGTTTGATTACTTCGTTTGCTACGATGTATCACACACTTGCAGATCGTAACCGACAGCCATAAGGCCCATATCTAATGTAACTATTTGGCCGTTAACTTACCATTCAATGACTTCAAAAGCAAAAAGCCCATTGTCCAGATTGTAACTTACTTAAAGTATCCGTGAATTAGTATTAACATTAAGTAAAATTAATATGAAAAAATACTTGCGTACACAAGTCTTACTATTCTACGTACTTTTATCACTACTGTTAGCTAGAGTTACTTCACAAACTCTTGGGTACACGAGCAGAAATAATGCCAATAGTAATCAGAATTCTATGGGACAAAAGAATGTGAGCTGGAGGTTTACCTGAATATCCTCTGCTGCTAAAAGTAACACTCCTTGGAAGTGCCCACATCCTCCGTTAAATCTCGGATCGCCAAAACACTTGGTGGGATTCGGAGATCAAAGCTCACAACCAAATACCGACAGATAACAGCAAAACGCTGCGAGAAGGGTCAATACTACTCCTAAAACTACTGCTAACAATAGTAATAGCATGGTGGTGTTAATGACAATGATAAGATGACGATACAAGGACAATGATGATAATGGTTTAGTGGTTGTAGTAGTGGTGGTTGTAGTGCTGCTGCTGTTGGTAATGGCTGTACTGGTTATTGTGGTGGTAATGATGACTGTGATGAAGCGAATGGCTGTGGTTGAGTTAGGTATGATAGTGATAATGGTTTGGTGGCCGTGATGACGATGATAATGGCTTTGGCGGTTGAGGTAGAGGTAACTGGTAATGATGATGATGGTTGGATGGTTGTAACGGTGGTAATGATGGTGATGACGACAATGGTAAAACTCAGAATGACGATATTGAAAGTGATGATAAATAAGTAAAGGAGCAATGTTCATGACGACGATGATGCAAAATTATAAACAGGGGACATGAAGGGCAAACCGAGCCACATCTGACGAAAAACATCACCCAAAACTTCTCTGGCGCTCTCGGCCGCTTCTTTTTGTCGTGTGTAATGGACGCCCAGCAAACTTCTCCTGACATCCAACGAGTGCAATAATTCACATTTACGTCAAACTTCGTTAAAATGCTTCTGAACGACCTGAAAACGGCACGGCTTTAGTGGAGTTTTTTCTGCCCATTTATACTTCTTCGCTTCTTTTTTTCCCCTTTCTACTTCCTCACCCCCTTCCAACCCCGATTCTGTTGTTGAATTAAAGTGATGCTAAATCGGGGGAATTAATGCATAAATAATGCGATTTGGCGTCCGTGGGTAATGGTGATGGGTGTGTGTGTGGGGGGGAGAGTTTTGTGTGTGAATGATTATGGGTAGGGTAGGGTGGGGGAATGGTGACTGGCAGCGATCTGTAAGAATTTCTGTTACTTCGGTCTTGAACAGCCATCAGAGAAAAATTATCAATACGGAATAACGATGTTTGCCAATGCTTTATCGTGGTCGTGCACACTGATGTTATTATTATGATTGTTATTATTGTTATTGTTTTATTACATAAAAAGCAAGTTTTCAAGATTAATAGTAGCAATAGTGTTTATATGGGTTCAGTTTAAAAACTTTTGAGAAATTTGCTATAACACCGACCTGGACATTCGGTTGTCTAAAATGTTTAGGTTTAAGTGCCCTAAAGCAACAAGCTCACAAATCATGCTCATATTCACTCTTTCTCTTTGCTAATAGAATCATTCGTCATCCGGGTTTCTTTTATTACTACGCTTAGCAATTCGTTTGTCGGACTAGAATGTCCACGCCCTTTCTCGCTCCGTCCCCCACCCCCGTAAGTTTCAACCATTGCTTCTCACCTTTTATCTGACAGGTTGAGAGAGAAAGAAAGTGTGTGTGTGTGTGTGTGTGTGTGTGTGTGTGTAGTCTTTAGGTAATGTCAGTCCCTCTATAGTGCATCTCTGCGAAATACGTAACTGTATAGTTTATTTCAAGAAGAAAAAATGATAAAGAAATTATTACAATAAAATCTGACAGGAAAAGCTCGACTGCCTGCAATAAAAAAACAAACCTGAAAGATACAAACAAATAGCATAAACATTTTAGAGTGAACGAGAGGGAAAGAGGTAGAGGAGCATAAGGAGAGAAAGGAGGACAGAGTGACAGACAGAGGCAAAGACGGATAGACATATAGAGGACAGATATAGACAGAAATAAAGACGGACAGACATAGAGAGGACAGATAGAGACAGAGATAAAGACGGACAGACATAGAGATATGGACATAGAGAGGACAGATAGAGACAAAGACGGGCAGACATAGAGAGGACATATAGAGACAGAGATAAAGACATAGAGAGGGTCATAGAGAGGACATATAGAGACAGAGGCAAAGACGGACGGACATAGAAAGATGGACATTGAAAGGACAGATAGAGACAGAGGCAGAGAAACAAAAGGAGATGGGGGACAGAAAAACAGATGCAGAGAGAGAGAGGAAGCAAGACAGACAGGGACAAAGAGACAGGGAAAATTTAATAAATAAACAGTTTTAAAAGATAGAGGGAAAAGGCACACTGAAGTAAAAGTGAGAAGGACGACGAAAGAATGAATGATAAATGAACAAACGAATAAAACTTTTATTTAACCATGAAATGTTCAGACAACACCTGTTGAATTATAAAGTTGTTCTTAAGTGACACAACACTAATTATTTCGACACACATTAATAATAATATTAATGATAATTATAGTGATAATTTGTTGATGATAGCAGTGAAACTACTACTTTTATGATTTTGAAATAATTGCGATCATGATGATTATTGGAATTTTGAAGATGATGATGAAGATGCACTACTTCTATTACTGTTATTCTACTACTAAGAAAAAAGGAAAAACACTAAAAAAAAACCAATAGATAGATAGATAGATAGATAGATAGATAGATAGATAGATAGATAGATAGATAGATAGATAGATAGATAGATAGATAGATAGATAGATAGATACCTGAGGAAATAAGCCAGACAATAGTAATCAACATTTTGTTAGACATTGCCGAAAAGGGTGGGTGCATGGGGAAAGGGGGAGATCGAAGGGACTTTTTATGAAGCAATGATGAAAGACTCGCCATCGTTAAAGGTGACTATAATGTTCACTGAAGCGTGTCAGTCCGACCAGCGCCCATATCGGCCCTTACCGGGTCCCGACCATATTGCTACCACGTGACTGAAGCTGCAAATCGTTTCCTCAGGAGGGCTGCATTGAAATCGATCAGAAGGGGCGATAATTCATGATTTGTTTATCGTCATCCATGACTTGATACTATATTTCCTTCGTTTTATACAGTGCATGAAAGCGAGCAACTGACTACGAACCTGCCTGCTGGCAACAATGCTATTTCTTGTGGTGGAGAAATGCGGTAAATAGAATGGAAACTTGACGGATTCTGTTGTCGGGAATAAAATGCAATAGCAATGTTAAGTGTAAAATTTGCACACGGACACATTGTTTGGAGTTAAATGAGTATTAATAGCTCGGGCTGCAGTAGTTATTTCTTGATGCAGTAAAGATCATTTAAAAATCATACAATGTCGTTATTGTTTGCACAAAAATATTAAATTTTTATTGATTGGGTATCATTTATTGGAGACTTTTTCATCTGTTGTTGTTGTCTTCTCATGTTGCTTCCAATTAATTAATTATTTCTTACAGGTTTTCGTGCCTACATACTTATTGAACCGTGGCCTGATGACATAAACAATATTTGAATGCGTCCTTCACCTTTAGTCTCGGCTCTAAAATTTACAGGCTCGTGAGTCGTTTAAACTACACACTCATGCCAACATATTTCTACGTGTGTACATGTGTTTGAATGTGCGGGCGAGTGCATGGGTTGTCTTACTGTTCTGGTGTGAAATTAGTTAACTGGTCGTTTGCATTAAACACGTGACTGTCACCTGCTAATCACAATTCATAGCTTTGAGAGTTAGGAAGTGCGCAGGTCTAAGAATCTCATTATGTGTGCTGTGGATAAAAGGGAAGGAGTGGGTGAAAATATAGTGAAATAAAGAAAGAAGAGAACAAAACAAAAAAAAAACCAAACACAACAACAAGTTATCGATATGTTGCGTACGGATCGATGTCTTAAGAGTTGAACATTGCTGACGCTTTCAGGAGATATTCTATTTGTGAACCTGACAAGGACCACTGAAGACCAACGTCACGGGGTAAACGACTTTACACACTCAAGGGAAAAATAAACACCAAACAATAAAAACTCACTGCCATTGCAAAAAAAAAAAAAATGCAAAGAAAGTTGTTCCAACACTCACATGCACGTGACGAGCGTTTCCAAATGCACGAGAGATTACTAAATGAAAAATTTAATAAATAAAGTAAAATTTAAAGTATTAGACTTATTCATCTGCAAAGAATTCTCTGACTAAAAGTATAAAAAAGGAAAGTAAAACTATACAGAATTTCAAACTGCAGGTGTTAGTATTGCGGGCGTGCGCGTGGTGGGTAAGTTCTTGTGCAGACTATGCCACACTAAATTAGCAAATGTGCTTTTTTACAAGCCAGTAAGTTGCCACTCAAGATTACTTACACTTTTACAAACAATCCTGTTCTTGTAACTGATGAATAAAATAAACTGCGGTGGCTAGGTGAGATGTGATATGCGGGGATTGGCGATCCATGGAATACAGGTATTTTCAGTGTTCTCATTCCGTTCTTCGTACTGCAAAAACAAAAAACAAAAACAAAAAGAAAACAACAACACCCCCGCAAATAGGAAAGACCGAGAACAGAAGAGAAGAACGAGAGAGAGAGAGAGAGAGAGAGAGAGAGAGAGAGAGAGAGAGAGAGAGCGTACATGCGTTTATGGTAGTATAGTAGGGGGGAGGGGACAGCGGTGATAGTGGTGTGCTGGTGGTGCACAATCGAGAAGGAAGGAGGGACTGAGAGCGGTGCCAGGGAGATCAAGGGAGAGTGAGAGAGAGGTCGAAAGACTGACGGGGTAGTGTTACGACGAGGACAGACGTGTGTGAGGAGAAAGAGAGGCGCTAATTTAATTATCCACGCAGGACCAGCCGCGCCCTACGTCTCACTTCCCTGCGTTCAAGCGTCGACGTAATCAGATTATGTGTTCCAATTTTTACACTTTAATTCCCTCAATGTCGCTGACTAGCGCAGTCCTTAGACCGATGTGTTGCCTTGGAATTGTGTTCCATGAAAATGTTGAAGGAATAGATCAGAGGGGTTGCGGAGGCGAGAAAGAAAGAAAGAAAGAAAGAAAGAAAGAGAGTCAGAAAGACAGACAGGCAGAGACTGCAGAAAACTAAATACACAGGTGTGGTTCTTGTGATGAGATTTATTCAGAGCGCAAATGAAAATAAGACAAATAGATGACTGAGATCTATTTAAGAGCGTAAATACAGTTAACGCACAGAGATGAATGAGATCTGTTTAGAAGTGTATTTTCATACACAGAGATGAATGAGATCTGTTTAGAAGTGTATTTTCATACACAGAGATGAATGAGATCTGTTTAGGAGTGTATTTTCATACAGAGAGATGATTGAGATCTGTTTAGGAGTGTAAATGAAAATGGATCAAGAATATGAAGTAGATTTATTCAGGAGAGGGATTTTAAACAGCATAAAGGACTGTACAGGAGATGTGTTCAGTATACTCGAGATGTATACAGGAATGTGTACGACATACATGGAGGAGTACAACGATAATTTATGTAGACGTGTGCAAAATATTAATTGAGGAGCAATGTGAGAGTTATTCAAGTGTGTCCTTGAGATCTGATAATTACATTTTAAAAATTTACTGAATCTATGCACAGACTTTATAGAGTGAACTACATGAGATGTATAGAGTGTATACAATAGATGCATCGGGGGAAATGTACGTCACACTGTACACATTGGGGGTGGGAGGGGCAGCTAGTGAAACGTCTTTGTTCTTATACATTCCATGCGTCGGTGAGAAGACATAATAACTTAGTGACTTCTGTATGCAAACGAAATCAAAATTTAGACTCGGCTATACGACTAAGAAAAAATTCCAAACTCTCATCCCCACTCTTGAAACAATTGAGAACATTGCTAATAATTAAAATATATATTATGATATGTCATTTGCACAAAATGGATAATAGACATTTAACATCTTTGGTAGAAAATTGGATCTACACTTCAAAAAAAAAATCATCTAAGTCAGTTTTCTTCTCTCTTTCTCTCATTCGCACAGCTGCTATACCTAAATGTTCAGGATGCAGTGAACAAATTCTCGACCGTTTCATCCTGAAAGTCTTGGACGGTTCCTGGCACGCCAAATGTCTCAAGTGCGCGGACTGTCAGGCACAGCTAAGCGACAAGTGCTTCTCCAAAGGCGATAAAGTCTACTGCAAGGAGGACTTTTTCAAGTGAGTATCCACTGTTATTCTCATTGTTATTTCTTTCTCAGGAGCAGGTGAACCCCGTTGCATCATGCTCTTGTGTCAAGGTCAGTGAAACAAAGTTCGAAATTTGAACTAGAAAGAAACTTTGTATATATATTCAAAAGCAAGAATAATCCCCTCTCTCCTTCCCCAAATGGTGATAACTGGCTGTTGTCTTTATAAATTATCTATATATTTATGACACAATTATTATGACGTAATAATGTAGGATAGATATGAGCAATAATGTAATCATCAGTGACGTTAGGTAATTTTACATATGCAAACAAGCGAAACAAATCAGTATATAATCACGCAAACAAACAAACAGGCAGGCAGGCAAACTCATAAATTAATCAAACACACTCCACATGAATCTGCTCAAAAGTAATTCTACCTGTTTTACAGCTTGAACATTGGACGATACAACAATAAAAGACAACACACACACACACACACACACACACACACACACACACACACACACACACACACACACAAACACAAGCACGTATGCACGCACAACACACACACTACAATCAAAGAATGCATATTAATGCCCTGATTACTGAAATGAACATCACGGCTGAGAAGAAATAGTTTGTTTTTTAAAACAAGGTATACACTTCATTTATTCCGTCTGCGATTTAAAATAAATTGGGAAAGAGCCACTGAAAAGAAAGGGGCAGACAAGCAGCTGAAATGCTCTCCCCCCCCCTCCCTTTTTTTTTAAAGAGAAACGAAAACACAAACACACGCACAAAGAGATATGAAGATTTCTCTTGATAGGCGTTACGTAGAGTGCGTACTAGTAATCGTTTCTTCCTTGACACAATTATCTTAAAACATTGACAGCAAACCTCAAGTAACGCGTTGCCACGGGAATAGCCCTTACGTTTTAGCGTCACGCCGTATGAATGACATCGAAAGACTTCTAATGTAGAGTTCCCATATGAAGAATATTTCCCTTTGACATTTCGTTGTGTGATTACATTTAGGAAATATTTCAGTAGGCGCTCCAGTAATTGGATGTGATACGAAAAGTTTCAGGTAGCCTTCCAATGTTTGTCCGTGCAGTGAAATATTTCAGGTGGTGTTCCAATGTTTGTTCGTGCAGTGAAATATTTCAGGTGGCGTTCCAATGTTTGTCCGTGCAGTGAAATATTTCAGGTGGCGTCTCAAAGATTGCTTTTTCTGTGATGAAGTATTTCAGATGGCGTTTCAATGTTTGTTGTGGGGGATGAAATATTTCAAGTGGCGTTCCATTGTGTCCTGTCTACGATGGAGTATTTCATGTGGTGTTCCATTGTTTGTTTTGCCTGCGATGAAATATTTCAGGTAGCGTTCCAGTATTTGCAAAGATGTATTTCAGGTAATGGTTTAGTGTATGATCGTGCTATGAAATATTTCACTTGAAATCTGACAAGTGTTCCCATCTTTATCTGTGTTACGAAATACTTCTTTAATGGTATTTAAGTTTATTTGCATATAAAATATATCCGTGATGTTTAATAACGTTAGAAGCTATTGGCAGTGTATTTTTATTTTATTTTTTAAAGTTCGGTTTCCCAATCTTTCATCTGCTCTCTTATATATATATATATATATTTTTTTTTTAAAGCAAGAAACAGTGTTTTTGTTATCGGTGCGATTAAGCCGATTTCATACTTTGTTTCTTTGTTTATGTCTGTTGATAGTTTTCAATACAGCGTGAAAATACTTGTCTGGTTGTCTAACGTTTTTGATTCAAGCTGAGCCAACAAGTCTCGCCGACAGAAATCTAAATTACTGATTCAATTAATGATGAAATGTTAACAGATTATTGATAATAAACAGATTATTGTATTATTTTTTTTATTTTTCAATTAAGATTGCTCATATCCATTGCTGTTGTCATTCTTCAATTTCGAAAGTGCGCGAGATATTCGGGTGTAGATTTATTGGGGAAGTATTTCAGGTATTTGGGGTAGTCGTGGTGTAGGTAGTGGGAGGAGATTTCTTGGAAAATGACGTAGTTTACCAAACCGTGTCGCCTCACTCTCCTATAGTTTTGTATTACAATTTCTTTACAACAGTTCTTCTGTACGCTTTGATTTTCTTTTATGAAAAGATAACTCCACCTCGTCATGTGCACTTAATCAGTGTGTTACACAAAGTGGACAAATAATAAACAAGATCCGAATTGACAAATAATAGTAAACAAGAACCAAAGGGATATAATTAATAGACAAGAACGGAATAGACAAAAGGTGGACAAAAACCGAATAGATGTAAATAATAAACAAGATCAGAAGAGACGAATAATATACAAGTACCGAATAGACAAATAGTGAACAGAACCGAAGAGACAAAATGAATAGAACAAGAACGGAATAGACATAATTAACAGAAAAGAAGGGTAAACATAGAAGACATACGTAAAGGAATAGACATAAGTAAGTACTAGACCATAAGAACGGAATTGACATAAATAATAGAATACGAAGGAAAAGACATAAGTACTAGACCATAAGAACGGAAATGACATAAATAATAGAAAAGAAAGGAATAGACAGACGTAATGAAAAACAAAGGGTAAACAACGATGACAGGCAGAAAGCAATAGGCATATATGATATGGAAACAGTGGGTAAACAACAGACAGAAAGCAATAGGCATATATGATATGGAAACAGTGGGTAAACAACAGACAGAAAGCAATAGGCATATATGATAGGGAAACAGTGGGTAAACAACAGACAGAAAGCAATAGGCATATATGATAGGGAAACAGTGGGTAAACAACAGACAGAAAGCAATAGGCATATATGATAGGGAAACAGTGGGTAAACAACAGACAGAAAGCAATAGGCATATATGATAGGGAAACAGTGGGTAAACATAGATAATAGCAAACAGGAATAGACAAATTAGAACGAAATGAAGAATAAACAACTAACACGAGACTAAATTAAACAGAAGTTGCAAAAGTTGACGCAAAAAAAAAAAAGAAGAAAAGAAAAGAAAAGAAAAGAGGCGACACAGAGACCAAACAATCAATCAAATAAAACATACAAATAAAAAGTGCAATGAAACTAATTAAAAAGAACAGAAAGAATAAGGGGTACATAGAAAGCGGCGATTACAGTATTATAAAAGTAAACCTTTAAAAAATAAAATTCAGGAAACCTTAAAGGAATGTGAAGAAAATAATTACACTAGAAACTCAAGGTCACAAAACGAGCCGCCACAGAATATAACTATAACTATACATCCACTATTACAACCATACAAATTTAAACACTAACAGAATATAACTATAACTATACATCCACTAATACAACCATACAAATTTAAACACTAACAGAATATAACTATAACTATACATCCACTAATACAACCATACAAATTTAAACACTAACAGAATATAACTATAACTATACATCCACTAATACAACCATACAAATTTAAACACTAACAGAATAAAATGCGAAGATAACGCTGCAATATAAAAGAAAATAAATAATAAATTATTGAACTTAATAAATTTGAAAACAACGACAACATAATTATACATTCTAAAACAATGCAAAAAGAAGTGCGAAAAGGAAAACAGCGAGAGACAGCTACAACTACAACACAACCTGTCACTACACAACTAGTACAGCCCATTACAGCACGCCACAATACAACAACAGCAAACCCATCACAACATGACATAACTCAAATAATACAACCATCACAACACGTCAAAGCACAATTACAACAAACAACTCATCACAACACGTCAAAGCACAATTACAACAAACAACTCATCACAACACGTCAAAGCACAATTACAACATACCCTGCCACAACACGATACAACACAACTAACACAATCCATCACAACAAATAGCAACACAGCACAACTACTACACACCCTGTCACAATATGATACTGTACAACTAACACAACCCTTCACAACTAAAAGCACAACACAGCACAGCTACAACACATCCTGTCACAACTACAAATAATAATACTCAAGAAGAGGAAAGAAAACAATAAATTTTAAAGTTAAAAAAAATCTTTTTAAACAAAGCTAAATAATAAGGATCGCTATCAAACAAACAAATACAGACACTGAACAAAACAGCGAAAGGTTAAAGCATGGTTGCAGCAGATATTAAATTTAACACAGTAAACCTGACCCTGCGAACAACATACACTTAAGTATCGATCATCACCAACTCCAGAGTCACTGCAAATTTCATGCGCATGCGCGCGCGCACACGCACACGCACGCACGCAATGGGGGAGGAGAGAGCTAGAGGGAGAGGGGGGACAGAGTGAGAATGAAAAAAGGAAGAAAGAAAGAAGTTGGAAGGAAGCGGTTAAAAAAAAAAAAAAAAAAAAAAAAAAGGAAGAAACAAGAAAGATGAGACTAGAATGCAATGCCAGATTTTGAAGTCGATAACTGACAGGAAACAAGGTTCCAGGGACAGAAAAATAAAAAAAAAGCGAAATAACTTATTATCGATAGCATAGCATTATTTCAGTTTGAACTCAAATTGATTTTATCAGGAACAATTCTTTTTATGCTAACATAAATTAATTTTAAGAATAAGTTTAAAAGAAAAATGATATCTCATCAACTGCACTTATTTGAGACAAGAGAGTGCAGAGTTCACTCATTTTATAAGGTTAATAAACATTTACGCCGTGTTAAAAATTCATATGATTTAAGATTCACACACATGCACATTCATCACCGTCTTTGCTATCATCATCAATCGTCATTGCCATCATCATCATCATCATCATCATCATCATCATTACTATTACTTATATAGATGCGTGTCTTAAAATGGAATTATGAATCCTACCTGGTGGTTCAAGGTGGAATAATCTGGTTATTTTCATTTTACTGATTGACACGCCTGATATATATATATATATATATTAATAAATCACTTTTACATAAATAATATGGATATTAGGTATTTGTATTTAAATTTGAAATTATCGTCTTGGCAGGCAGTTACGTCTGCTTATTAAATTGGAAATGTTTATTTCTTGCCTTCTTCAATGTAAATGAGTTGTTTAAATGCAATTTTGACGATTGCATGTCGATTATTATTTACACTTTCTTTTCTTAAAATTATTTGAAAGTTTTAAAAATATTACAAAATTAAATGAGAAGACATGTTTTAACGCTAGCAACTAGTGGGACACATTATGATACCAACATTTTTTAAATCCAGGATAATCTTCTTTTGAAGAATTCTGTTAGAAAGTTAGAAATAAGAAAAAAAAGCATTACTGTGAAATTATTCATAATTTTATGAATATTATATAATTTATTCTTGTAGCATTTTATATATTTTGAATGTGTGTGTGTGTGTGTGTGTGTGTGTGTGTGTGTGTGTGTGTGTGTGTGTGTGTGCGTGCTTGTGTGTACAATACACACAGTGAATGTGTGACGGTTCGAAAGGTTTCTGCGGAGATAGGTGAGTGAGTTTGAACTTACTATTGAACTATGTACAGTAGCCATGATTATGATTGTGTGCATTAATGCGTATTCATTTAAATATATATATTTGTTATTTTAATTAATTCTTTTCTTTTTCTTCTTTCTCTTATCTATCATAAGTACCCCACCCCCACTTCTCTTACTATGCATGAATGACGAGCGTCTGGTGCATCAGTTATTACTTTAGTATCTACTGTAAATTTAGGGAAAGAGTGTTTGTTTTAGAATCAACTTTCTGTTGGTACCCCTGTACGTCAAGAACCTGCCACTTCCTTGCGTCCACACACTGAGCCACACCCGACTTAATCCCTCTATTGATGCAAAACGCAAAGACATCACTTTGTCAGACTGCTGACCAGGCCCACGCGAGAACTGTTAATCCGTCGTGGTCAACTTAACCGCAAGTTTGAAACGATATTGACAACGGGGAGGGGGGGACCCTTTTACTCTTTGTTATACAGTGGACACTATGCAAATATCAAATATTGTCATAACACTCTCTCGTGGTTTTGATCTTGAAAAAAAATCTTTCTGCTACACATACATTCGCTACAAGAAATAACGTGACACATAAAGTAAATTATAAAAAATTCATGAAGTTATGAAGAAGTTTACATCATTATTTTAAATTAAAATTTATAACATTATTCTTGAAAAGAAGAGTATTTTGGATTTTAAAAAAATAATTAAATAATTTTGGTACCGTAATAATGTCACATTATTTGCTAGAATTAAAGCGTGAGTTTTACATTTATTTTTTTTGTAATATTTTAAAATATCTTTCACACAAACTGTATAAGCTTAAGAAAACAAGAAAGTGTAGTAATATTTCGTCATGCAACTCTCCAAATTGCATTCATTTAAATTTAGGAATGCAAGAAATTTAAAAAATACACTGATAAACAAAGCTTAACTCTATGCCGAGGCGATGGTTTCAAATGAACTGCAAATATGTAATACTCATTACTGATATAAAAGCTGATATATTAACTATCAGGCGTGTCGAGTGGATAAATTAAAATTTAAAGATATCCAACCGTCTGTCACCAGGCTGGATTCATAATCCATTTCTCGATCTGGATACTGTTAAAGACGCGCATCTATGCGAGTCAAGAGTAGTTTGACATTATTGCCTCCCTTAGTGACTGAATCAAGGGTGTCACAGTATGAGTCAATTTTTAATCAAAATATCTTTTGATATTATGATGCTCGAAAAGATAAACAAGAAGACTATCAGTTTATCATTTTCTTTTTCAAGGAATGAATGCATTTCTTTTAATTCGATTTACTTACCATTGTTATTCAAATAAACATTTATTTAAATTCGATTTACTTACCATTGTTATTCAAATAAACATTTCTTTTAATTCGATTTGCTTACCATTGTTATTCAAATAAACAAGGAAATAAATTAAAAATATAAATAATTGTTAATTTTTATTTTATCTTTGTTACATTTCAGTTAACAATGATAAATACTTTAATTTTAACCTCATAAGGAACTTGATTCTATATACAAAAAATTATCATCCTGGCCATTCAGATGCAACATAGCATTAAATCTACCAAAATGGAGTGGATCATAGATGTCTAATTAAATAACAGTCATTTTTTTCATTTAACTTGGAAAACCCCAGTATAGGCCTCTTGTGATGCTGAAACAAGTTTGTTTATTATAAGTATCACGTATTAAAATGGCCGTGCAAGATTTTTTTCTCTGTTCACCGTTAGCAACGGAAGCGTATAGCGACCGGATTGTGACGTAGGTAGGATTTCTAGGAATGCTCGTGATCGGGTTGTGACGTAGGTAGGATTTTTAGGAATGCTCGTGATCGGGTTGTGACGTAGGTAGGATTTTTAGGAATGCTCGTGATCGGGTTGTGACGTAGGTAGGATTTCTAGGAATGCTCGTGATCGGGTTGTGACGTAGGTACGATTTCTAGGAATGCTCGGAGTTGTTGGATCTTTCGTCCTTGACCGTCCTGCCTTATGGTAAAACAAACGACAATTTGACGAATGCGCTCAGTGATAAAATTAACCTGGGTAGTTTTGTTTTTGTTTTTGATACTAGTTTCTCGCTCAAAAAGTCCCGGGTGCGAAAAACTTGGTCGTGACTTGTTAACGCTTACTTCCTGTCACAAGATTAGCACTGAGTCGAGCGCCTTGATTCTTAGACACAACAATAGAGCGCAAATATAAATCGATATGTAACAGGAAAATAAATCGATTGAATATTGAACATCCGAAAGGGTATAGTGGGCTGTTACTCTTGCGAATTTGCACTAAATTCCACCACACCTCAATGCCGAAAAGAAAAACAAGGAATACAGGGGAAAACATATTAACTTTAAAACCGAAACCTATTTCGAGTGTCCCGTGCACTTCATGAAACTCTCTCTCTCCCCCCCCCCTTCCACTTAGAGTAAGGACTTGGCTGGCTGTCGTATGGGACGACAATTCTTTATAGTGATGGTTTTTTTTGGTTTTTTTGGCGCGTGCCTAGGAAAGAAACTTTCGATTCTTGCCGTAGTAGTTTGGTCCCGAGACCACTGAGTGGGCTGCCTCTTTTCTAAGCAGAAGCTTTCAAGGGGAGATCAGTATGACGTGACCAGACTGAAAGGATTACCCGACAAGCCCTGTCAAATTTACCAGGCAGAAAATCTATACATCCCTTAGGGTCTCTGCTAGTGCTGCGAGCGGGAATTACATGCGCGCGCGCATACACACACACACACACACACACACACACACACACACACACACACACACACACACACACACACACACACACACACACACACAGAGACACAGACATACACACACACGCACACACACACACAAACACACATTCATGTATACACACAAGTGGACTCATAGACACACTCAAACGAGACACATACAACAGAGAATGGCGGACAGATTCATTCTCAGATCCATGAAAAAAGGCAAGCTAAAACAATACAGTGTTGTATATATTTTTTCTTTGTTTTCCTATATCGGTTGGCTTTAAATTATTAAATGGGTCCTTTTCTTTCTGCCTGCCCTTCTTTCCTTTCACTTTCTTTCTTTGCAGAACTATTAATCGGGTGTTTAAACGTTTAAAAATATTCTAATTGTTTATCTTTATCGTTAATTATACACAAGTTTTAGAAGTTAAAGCAGCCTAGTCATTACTTTGTCTGCTTTCCGTGTGTTTGTAACTGTCGCTTTTCCCAGCGCAATATACAGTCTTCCAACCTTCCTCACGGTTTGAGTATATTTGGCTCCAAGCCAATGGGGAGTTTGCTCATTTAATGAAAGAATCCCCATTTAATTTTAAGGAATATAACAGTAACTACGAGAATTTCACCAGTATTTAACGTGCATGTACAACTCTGAGGATTTCTTAATTTTTCTAACAATTTTCGCAATTGTTCTTCATTTTCGTGTCGCAGTGGTATAGCCTTCGTCTCCAGAATCATGGTTAAGAAGCTTCGTCATTTCAGGTGTCACGGTTATTCAGCCTTCTTTTCAGGCGTCACTGTTAGGCAGCCTTCATTTCAGGTGTCACAATTAGGCAGCCTTCGTCTCAGGTGTCACAATTAGGCAGCCTTCGTCTCAGGTGTCACAATTAGGCAGCCTTCGTCTCAGGTGTCACAATTAGGCAGCCTTTGTCTCAGGTGCCACATTTAGGTATTCTTCATCGCAGGTTTCGATCTAAGTATTTTACATTTTGGGTGTTACTATTAGCCAGGCTTCATAAAGGCGTCATGTTTAGGCAGATTTTATTTCTTATGTTTCAGGCAGATATAAGGCAATTGTTACACTTAGGTAGTCTACATCTCAGATGTCGTTAGGCATTCTTCAGTTCATGTTACGCAATTAACGGTCTTCATTTCAAGTGGCAAAATTAGGCAGAAGTCGATACAGAAAGCAGATGTTACAATTAGTTAGTTTTTATTTCAAATGCCTCAATTCAGCAGTTTTAATTTCTTGTGTCACAATTAGGACAGTTTCAATTCAGATATCATACTTAGGCAGCCTTCATTGCAGCGTCACGGTTAAGCTCACTTGTTACAATAAGGCATTTTTCAACACCGGTGTCACAGTTAGCGGTAATCTTCAAATCTCTTTTTACTATTAGGCATTTTTTATAACCTGTGTCACAAATAAAGGAAATATTCAACGCTCTTTTTACAATGAGGCACCTTTAAAACAGGTGTCACAATTAGATTAACATTTAACTCATTTATTACAATAAAAGATTTTTCAGCACAGGTGTCACGATTAGAGGTAATCTTCAGCTCTCTTTTTACAATTGGCTATTTTTCAGCACAGGTGTCACTAAATTAGCGATCTACATTTCACTGCAAACAGAGGATGAGTTCAATCCGAATCGTGCTAGAATCACGAACTACCAGACTCATATGTTATCCCTTGCTTCTTCAGTCATCACAGTTTTAAAGCTCCACCACCACTCGTCAGCTAAAGTAGTTCCAACTGTGAGTGAGTAACGTCCCTGAATAAGTCATAGTGTAGCACAAATACGTACAGTTCAAGCCAGACTTTAATCGTAGCGAAATTAATACTTGCTGTCGGTCGACTACCACTTCTCTCGAATCATTGTTGAATGAGATGTGTTGAGTTAGCATGTGGTTCAATTCTGAGGTCACACAAGCTTTGCTATGACGTGGTTGGTTGGCAGTGCTATGCAGCGACGTGGTTGGGTGGCAATGCTATGCTGTGACGTGGTTGGTTGGCAGTGCTATGCTGTGACGTGGTTGGTTGGCAGTGCTATGCAGCGGAACACGGCTCAAAGCTCACAACCAATAGTTCAACACGTGATTTCGAGGTAGTGACTCGAAAACTACTTTATGAAATCTCGGGTCAGGAAGTAAAAATATGTATGTATATTTTTGCTACTACTCATCATTACCCAAGCACGTACATGCTACTGACGATTCAGAATTAAGAAAACATTTTCTTTTTATAACTTGTTTTCCCTGTTAGGTGGTAGGCACCAAAGTATATGAACTAAGTACGTAGACTGGATTTGGTGTATGACCATCACCACCACTACCCCTCCTACCACCACCACCATCCAATAACTGCGTGAGAAAAAGCTCTTTTAACAAACCTTTTAGTGACGTATTGATTGGTTTTGTTTCATTCCTTGACTTTATAAAACTTATTTTTTACACGTAATTTCTTTAGTGTTCAAATGCATAATTTTATAGATTCAAAACCAACATTGTTTCTTTCATTTTATTTTTCTAAGAGTTCAATATTACCAAAAGCCTACACGACATCGCACGCGTATATATAATATATATAATATCAAGACATGCAAAGTCTTCAAACTTCCTTACTTTTGGCTTCGGTTCGACCAAGCCCAGAGGTTCGACAGACTGGCATACAGATGGTTCCAAACCCTCCGTGCGTGACGGCAGACGACTCTTGCTTTCAACGAGCACCGAAAGGATATTTGGGAAGCGTGTCTAGTGAAGCGTTGTCGGGATGTTCGCGTTATCCGCACTCGTGACTTGGCACCGATCAGGAATTCCCTCGGTAGCTGCGGCTAGTGCTGCGTTGCAGACATTTCACCGATGTTACTTTGCTCATGTCTAAGGTCAGCCTCAGACATTTGTCAGTTAAAGCGAGCAGGCAACAGTACACACTTCTTAAAGGTCGGTAGGATCAAATGTATCTTAATGGACGCATGTACATTTCTTTATTTAAAATATATATATCTTTTGAATTTACATTTCTGACTTTAGCTAAAATGTCTCGGACTTTGTCCTTTCTGTTCCGAAATTAGATTATGGAGTAGGGGTGATTAGTTCTTTCACCACCCCATTATTTCTTCTTCTTCTTCTTCTTCTTCTTCTTCTTCTTCTTCTTCTTCTTCTTCTTCTTCTTCTTCTTCTTCTTCTTCTTCTTCTTCTTCTTCTTCTTCTTCTTCTTCTTCTTCTTCTTTATTACATTTGTCCACGACTTCCGTTGATTGTCGGTTATTAACCAAAGTCTCAGAATTTCAACAAACGCTGCTTTTAGCAGTGGGGCAATTCTGTGTTGTTCAGGCACGTTATTCATATAGCCTTCTAATTCAGGTGTTATGTTCCCAAATGATCACATCACTTCAGGTATTTCTGCTGCTTTTACATTCCACAGTCTCTGGATTTCTAAACTAAGATCCTGGTATTTTTCTATTGTTATCTTCTTTTTTTTAAATTATCACTTGGAACAGCGACATTGCTGCTGTTCTGTTAGACTTTCTGAGAACTACAATGTCTGGTCTTCGTGCAGGAATCACTTGATCCGTACTTATCTCAAAGTCCCATTTATCTCAAACTTTTCCTGTTTCGATGACTGCTTCCGATTTGTGCATCCATGCTCTTTCTGGCGTTTTTATTCCATAGTTTTCACATAGGTTTCTATGGGGAATTTTTCCCTACTTCATTGTGTCCTTTGACATATTCTGCTCCAGAGGGAAACTGACATCCAGATAGTATATTTTCTGTTGTTTCATCCATGTTTTTGCAGTCTACATTTGGAATCATTTGAGACTTGCATTATTTTTCTGTTGTGTGATTTCGTGTTTAGTGCTTGATCTTGAGCAGCTGTTAGGTGTGCTTCCGGGTGTAAGGCTTTATTATTGTGATTAGTTTTCTTGTTTTTTCCCTCTAATTCGTTTATTTAATTTGTTGACCGATTTCATGTTAATATCTTCACTACATATTTTGACAGTACTGGTTAGCGGAACTGATGTTTTGTTCATTTTTACTAACTTTCGATCGTCCAGATACAGTAAATGGCTGATAACATGTCCTGATTTTATTTTGTACCCTAATCCTATTTTCTAACTTAGAGATTTAGGGCAATTGAGAACAGCAGAGGAAATAGATAATCGCCTTTAAATATTCCACATTTTATTGATGTCTGCAATTTCTAAATTGTTGCACGTGAGCTTGTCATTAATACTTGCATAAGGTTTTGTAATGATAGTGCTATCTTTTGTTGTACATTTTTATTTTTTCAAGTATCCAATATGATGATGATGATGATCAAGAAGAAGAAGGAGAAGAAAAAGAAGAAAAAGGTGAAGAAGTTGATGATGATGATGATGATGATGATGATGATGATGATGATGATGATGATGATGATGATGGTTCGGTCTTTTATCACGACTTCTCGGATGTGAACCACGTTCTCTGAACCATAGCAAGATTCTGGGAGATCTATGGTTTTAAAAGGGGATATGGGCATTTCCTAGGAGCGCTGCTTTTAGTGGTGTGGCGAGTCTTCATCATCTTCATCATCATTAGTAGTAGTACTAAACGATAGTCGCCACCTCAGGCTACAATATGCCCCGTAAACATACGTATTGGCTACCACCTACCATAATTAGGTTGATGATACCGACTGATTTAGCAACTATTAAATTAAATCCACTTAAACAACACCGGTCATTAAATACCCCGGACTCCAGATTTTGTTGCACAAATGCTCTGTATACCCTCCTTGTTCAGTTTCAAAAGGACTGACTCGTGCGGTCCTCCAATAATGTGCACCCGTTTAATTATTTGTGCTGCTGCTAATATGTCAACTGAAAAGACACGGGTGAGTCTGTTGGTCTGGGCTTGCCTATGAAAGCTGCGCGGCCCGCGAACACTTTTTTCCACGAGGTAGTCCTTCTACACCTGACACCGGTCGTGGTAGAGAAGGACGCTCGGAAGCGCTCGGGAGATGTGAATTATTAAAGCCCATGTTCGCAGCAGGGGACCACACAGTTCGACAGACAGCCGATGAATAATTTACGATATTGCAGGAAGCCTGGCCCTATCTCTCTTTCTCTGGAACTATCGTTGTTGGGGTTTGCTTGCAGTTCTTGCTGTTATATTGCTCGTTTGCGTGCCAGTAATACTGCTGTCTGTGTTAGTGTGCGTGCCAGCATTTGCTGTCGGTGCTATTGTGTGTGAGTTAGAGAAGGAGGGGGATGGAGAGAGCTGGGTGACTTCTAACTAGTCTTGCATGTTGGAGCCTGGAGGTCTGGAGGTTTAAATTCCACTCCATTTATCATCCACTGTTAATGGTTAATGTGTGTTTTTTGTTTCTGCTAATACACTAAAACTAAAACATTAGCTTTAATAAAATAATCGAACATTATTATTATTATTGACGTAGTAGTAGTAGCATACGTGCGTGTGTGCGTGCGTATGTGTGCATGTGTGAGTTAGTATGAGTGCAAATGTGTTTGTAGCTAGGCTTAGTGTTAAAATATTACCTATGAAAACGGCTGCGTTCGCTTAATTATACTTAAAAGTGAATGGATTTCTTCCGACATGAAATGGAATAACTACAAGCTGTTGTTCAGATTTAGACAAGTTTATTACTTACACCTTCATCGAGGGCGCCTATGTAAACTGAACGTGGTATTCTCTCGTTACTGGCAGTCACGACATATGCTAAGGCTTTTAAATAGTCATACATTTCCAATCAGCGCTTGTTTAACCAAGATTCATTGGAGTAGGTCTAATTTTAGCAATACAGTTCATGTCTTTCTTTTGTCTTCCATAGGAAAAAAAAAATATATATATATATATATATAGAGAGAGAGAGAGGTCATGTTCTCTTCAATAGGCATACACACATACATACATGTTCGTGTAACATACATTTCATATTGTTTTCTGTAGACACGAAGACTATCTATCTATCTATCTATCTATCTATCTATCTATCTATCTATCTATCTATCTATCTATCTATCTATCTATCTATCTATCTATCTATCTATCTATCTATCTATCTATCTATCTATCTATCTATCTATTTGTTTGTTTGTGTGTTTGGGGAACTTTTATTTATTAGATAGTTTGGAAGAGCATATATAAAGTTCACACAGCATAGCATTTAAATGATTAAGAACATCTCAGGATGAAAAGTCTACCGCATCTTCAGTGAATAAAGAAGAACGGGAAAGATAAGCCACAAAAATCCCCCACCCACCAAATGTAGCATAATATATTTCACGTGTTTTACAATACTCCATAATTTTCCTTTCATTATTTGTTTTATGCTAACCAACACAGCAGTATACACGAATACACCGATTTTACCTCAACAAAAACAATTGAGAAGCAGCCAAAGTTTCATCACTCAAAGTCGTGGTTATGGCTCCCAGCGAAATGTATCAGACCTTAATGGATGGATGTCGGCTTCATGCAGCCAGCACCTGCCGCTGCTGTTGCCCAGAGCAGTGCTCTTTGATGTACACCTGAGATCGACCCGGGAGAGGCGAGTGCAGACCGTATGGGGAACTCCGATCGTTGTGTGATTCGATCTGTGTCTTCGTTTCATATATATGATTGTTTCTGTCGAGTTGGGGGTCCACATCCACTCTTTCTTTCTTTCTTTCTTTCTTTCATTTTTTTCTATGGTGACAGGATAACAAAGATGACAACAGGTGGGTGGAGGGCGGAGGCGTATGATGCCACTAATGTATCTCCAATCCCATGAAGACTATTGAACAGCTAGTCTCTCGAACGAACAATTAAAAAAAAAAAAGAAACGGACGAAAATTGAAGTACCCTGAACAGCCACCTAGGGATTATGCTGATTTCGCATGGACACTCCTCGACTACCACCCCCCAAATGCACGCACGCACACACACACATAACCCTCCGATCTAACTTCAAATCTACAGTTCGATTTACAATGAGTAAAAAATCTCCAGGGAGCAGTACGTGCTTATAGTGTGTATATATATATCTATATTTCACAAAAACCACGATCAGAAAACAGAGACTGCAACAAATGACAGCAGCATGCTCCACGTCGCGCAGCCGAAACTGGCGAGGGATATTTATTCCTGCGGCTTAAGTGCTCTCCACAATTCATCTAAAACTCTTCGATCTAAGTGTCAGTAGATAAGTTACGTGCATAACGACCATAAGAGCTCGACTTTCCAAGGCAGAGAGAAGTTTATTCCTCAACTATCGGTCAAAGAAACAAAACCCGCTACCTTCGGCCCACTTACTGTACCGCAGACGCTATATTTAATTTCGGTGTCATGATTTGCCAAGCAGTTAATACAGGAGTAAAATAAAAATGTGATTAAAAAAAAAAATCACATTCTTTCGTAGTATTTTTCTTTCTTCTGATGTCTGCTAATTTTAATCCAGCTCCTCATCAATTTTTTTTTTCAATGTAATTTCTTCTTTCTTCGTTTACATTTCTTGAAAATGTTCCTGTGTTTACAGGAGGTTTGTCGCTTAGGTCAATAGCATTTCCATCTTTATCTGTAATGCATAGCTCGTTATGGAAAGACTTCGCGTTTGAGAGCTTGGCTAGCTGTGAGATGCTTGCGTAACGTTTCAGAGTTACTGAGTGGTTTACTTTGTCAGCCTTCTTGACGTCTTTGTTATCAAGGTAACTGCGGCGTGAAATCAGTAGGTCATAGCTGGCCTGAGTCTCTGTTTGTCGGGGTTC
Organism: Sinotaia quadrata; assembly: GCA_028829895.1. Classification (NCBI taxonomy): domain Eukaryota; kingdom Metazoa; phylum Mollusca; class Gastropoda; order Architaenioglossa; family Viviparidae; genus Sinotaia; species Sinotaia quadrata. The sequence continues at coordinate 116,679,625 of CM054180.1, forward strand.
CGACCCAAGTCGCCTAACTAAGGGTGGCTGGCGTTGTGCGTTGGACGAAGTCTCCAATGTGAGAATGGCTCTGGTGTCAACTAAAGGGGTTTGAACCCATGGTGGCTAGAATGACCCATGTAAACAATTAATTCCCCAAAGCTTTCGAACCTGAATATCAACCTAAGTTTTTCCTGTGAAAAGGGTCCGTATCCTGGGTCAGCCTCAGTTGGTGCCACTGATTTCACGCCGCAGGTACCTCCCGCCCCGCGTGGCCCTACTTAGGTGCAGCGCCGGGCTGTTATAATTAACCTACTGAGCGAAACTCACTCTGCTCATAACGGTGCTACAAAGCCATTTGGTAAACTTCAACACGCATCCAAGCGTTAACACTCATTGCCTTCTACAAAAGTTCAGTAAGCATTTTCAAACTAGCGCTGCAAACTTAAAACACAAGTTAGAAAGATCGGAAAATTAGGAGAGATATGGATAAAATAGTTAATAAAAGTATTCCTTCTGTGTGTGTGTGAGTGTGTGTGTTATTATTTATTAGATATTTGGAAGAGTACCGTATATATAATGTCGTGAGTGAATTTTCGCCTTCATGTTTAGTAATGTTATCGAATCGACAGAATATCTTTAAACAGGCCAACTTCACCTGAAGTCAGTCTTTAACCCCTTCCTCTTTGAACCGGCAGCTGAAATAGTTTTGTGTCAAGAATTAATGTTTGTTAGCGGCTCTGAACAGCGACTTCAATTTTTCAAGGGAAGACAACTTTTGTCCAAGCAACATTTCTTTCTCCTGGTCGAATCATTCCAATCGTCTCGTTACTATGTCGCGACTGACCCTTGGCAACCGATGTAGATAATTATCTAATTCTAAGCAATTATTAGGTGGTTATATATTCGTTAATTTTATAATCGGGTTTTAGGTAATTATTATTTTTGTGTGTGTGTTCTTTGAGCGTTTGTGAAGACACAATTGTCTGTACAACATTTTTTCTTTACTGCGTGGTGTTGAGGTGATTGGTTGGTTGGGTGGGTGTTCAGTTAAGTGGGTTTTTTTTCTTTTATAGTCTTTCATTTCTGAAAGTTTGTTAACTACTGTACTTTTTATTGTTGTTGAGGCGATGGTTGTGATGATGGTGTAGGTTGGTGGTGGTAGATGTTAGTTTTGTATAGAAGCTGTACTGCGCATTTTGTTTTAAATTTTACTTTCACTTCCGTCTGCTTCGTAAAATTCTTCATTTTATTTTTTCTACCGAGTATTTTCCCTCTTTTTTTCACATACATCCTTTTCCACTTTTTCTTACAATTTATCACTCACTATATACTCTCACACATTCGCATACAGGCAGTCTGCCAACCACACACACTCACTCACTCAAATACAAGTTACATATTATATATTTTATTACACTCTCTCAGTTTAAATCCTGATACATACACACCATCTCACTTTGATACATGCGTTTTCTTATGCGTATCTCTCTTTCACATACACACTACATGCACACTCTATGCATCTCTCACTCTTACACACACGGACATACACTGGCATAACTCTTTATCTCTCCATCTCTTTCTCTCTCCGACAACAAAACATCTTTGAATTGTGGAACCTTCAGCTTTGCCAGTTTTAGAGCTTCACTGCAGGCAACATTTTTGACAAGGTGATTAAAGAGGCGACCCGTTATAGCTCTCTGGCACAACGATTCCTCACAATGACCGTCCTTCAGCCGGCAGGCAAGATTCACGTGCGCGCGTCGCTGTTTGTCACGCGCGTCGTCAAGCGAGCGCGGAAGGAAACCCTACCCAGGCGTGTAGGTCTTGGGGTTCTTGGGCTGTGCAGCAAACCCTGCAGCTTTCCCCAGTCGGTGCCTTCAGAGCCGCATAGAAATTAACTGCTTTCCCTCCAAAACAACATTTTTTTCTTTCAGAACTGAGACAATCATTTCAAGTGTCGAATCTGAAACTTGCGTATTCAATGGAACGCCGGAAATGCCTTTAAGTCAACAAGTTCCCATTAGCTGCTGCTTAGTGGCAGGAATGGAACATTTATAATTGAGTTTTAAAGGTGCTTTGTGTGTCGTGTTTTATTTTTTAAAGATGTTATAAAAATACTTAATACCCTAATGTGGCCAACCGCACGTCCACTCACACTTCTGTGATGTCCGTTGTCACAAGTACTTGACTGTTTAAATAATATTTAAAACATTACAATTGCAAAACGGAAACAACGAGACCCACAATCCCGACCTGACAAAACTACGATGACGAAGATAACATTTAAAAGGGAAATAACTCATGGACTCAAAGACGATCTAAAATAACTTTTGGGGGAAGAGAAAAGAACCAATATCTTAAATCGCAGTGACGTCACGCATCTTAATTGTTCAGTAGTTAGGCAGTGTTCACTTTTGCAGGATACAGATAAACGTTTGGTGATATTTTGTCTTTCTTGGCTTGCCAAGCTGCGGCCACTGTAGGCTGGCGATGTGCGGTGAGGCATCTCACATTCAGAGACAGCCGTGTGGTGCAGGCTGTGGGTTTTTCCGTCAAATTGCGTGTGTCGAAGGGATGTAGCCGGCCGGGGTCTGTCTACTTAGCGTTCGTGAGGCACAACGTGTAGCCGGCAGGGGGCCTGTTTACTTAGCGTTCGTGAGGCACAACGTGTAGCAGTAAAAGTGGATGCAGCAGAATCCTAATAGCAGAGGCATGGTAGACAGAATGGATAAAGTGCCAACTCTACCACACATAAACTGACAGTCCCTAAGTGGACAACAGAATGGTATCTAGCGCGCTAACACACGTCACCCATTCACGGAAATATAAGGAAACAGAGATAGCAAGTAAACAAGATGAAAAATAGAAAATGATGAATCAAAATAACGAACATATATAATACATGTCCAAATGAATATACTTAATACATACTAGCATAATTATAATCACAACCACTTGATGCAAATTATAAGTTCCACCTGACTGACCTTTCTCGGCAAAAAGACCTTTCTCCCAGAGTCCTTCTGGAGAGGGTTCTAGACATTGCTGCTCTCTCAGTGGCTGTACTCAGCTCTAAGACTGAGAATATTCTTGGCGGGAACACACACAGGTACGTGGTCAGCCAGACTAAATATCTAACGAAATATTACAACTTGACCTCTTAGAGGCCTAGACACACACGCACACCCTCTAAAGTCAGGATCGCGAGGGTCTCTAAGCCAGAGGGGATATATGATTTAGTGTCCGCTTCCACGAGTCTGACAGGATGTTCTAACCGATATAGTCTAAAAGATGAATGAAAATTAGGCGGCCGGGTCTCACCCGTCATACCTTGTCCCAGCTCGATATGATTCGACCTATGTCATCGGTTTTGTAAAAATTCTTAAGTTCCAGCATTTAATTCGTGTTTGGGCCTGTTTCACAACAGTGGACTGTGCAATTTTCCATCTTCACTGGGTGCCGCATAGCTTAGGTGGCTTCTAAGTGGTGTAGTATTTCTCAAGTGCAAAGTTTTACGCGTCTCATAAATTAGGTCAGTACTACTCGAACTATCCGTCACTGCTATATATATATATTTATAACACTCAATAGCCTCGACCTAAAGTGTGTTCACTAGTATCGACCTAAAGTATACTCGCTAGTATCGACCTAAAGTGTATTCCAGTCAAACGTTACATTATGACTGTCACGTGATGCACCCCTCGGTTTTATATCAAATGCCATTGGAGCCAGACCTCAAGAGTACGTGTTGTCTGTTTTGCAGATGGAAAATTCTCCACAACTGTATGTCTGCTGATAAAACTCCTGCCTTTGGAAACCCTATATCAAAGTTATATAAATCTTGGTTATACAAGGGAGGTAATTAAAAAGCATCAAGAGCTGGTGAGGTATCCAGTAACAATGTCATCTCTTGCAAATACCTATGTAAGCAAACCAGTCTAAGAAAGTAAATGCGGCAATTCTAACCCGTCTGGCTCTTTCTTAAAAATATCTTTTTGATGATCTCAGCTTACTTTCAAAATGTCTGAGATTTTATTTGTTGTTTTAAAAAATGCCTACCTTTTATTGAACGGCTCAAAGCGAACCTACTTTCTCAGTAACAAATTTACAGAACCGGAAGTAGACCACAAAATACTTGAGGAGAATTTTCAAATGTTACGGACCTTGACATATATTTTAAGGTAGGAAAAATTGTGGATTTTATTCTGGATGACATTTTTGACGTAATATACTTCTAAAACAATAGTATGGACAATACAATCAATTTCTTTAGTTTATCTCTTTGTATGTGTCCCCGTGTGTGTGTGTGTGTGTGTGTGTGTGTGTGCGTGCGTGCGTGCGTGCGTGTGCGTGCGTGCGTGTGCGTGCGTGTGTGTGTGTGTGTGTGTGTGTGATTTTTTTTTTTATAGTAATTGTGCTGAATTAGTGACTTAATGAGCCGATTCTGATGTCTGTTTTAAATGTATGTATAAGTGTAATATTACTTTACGCAGCATTCAGGCGTGCCTGACGTCTTAAAATCTACACGACTGGATATGTTTTTGTGTGTGTGCTCACCGTAAATTATTTTTTTATATAAGTTTGTATTATTAGATGAGTATGATTAATATATATTTTATGCATTTATTTATTCATGAAAGGCTAGTTGATTGGTTCTAAAGGACGGAAGGACATATTAATGATCTCTAGCTATTAGAATTGTCTTTTCCATATACGTTTTATGAATTGTTTTTAGTATTCTTCTGCTATATGCTTTATACACTCACGGTTTTAAAACCAAATTCTGATCAAAGCATCTTCCGGTTTTCCTCTGCCTTAAGTCTAATTTCCTTGAACGGTCCGAGTGTTTATATTAGTAAATTATTTCAATGATGTAGTATCTTTTGTCTTCGTTTTTAAAAAAAAAATAACGACCAACAACAATCTTACATTTAAAGAAATATTTAAATCAAGACAGGTCAGGTAAATTTTAAATATTTAAAATAAAATAAGAAGAAACTTCGCAGAATCTCTGAATAATTCTAAAAGTGGATTGCGAGTAGCATCACACACACACACACACGCACACACACACACACACACACACACACACGCACGCACGCACGCACGCACGCATACACATACAGACAGACAAACTCACAGAAACATACAGAGAAAAAAATAAAGAGGTATATATATATTACATTTCTAATATCATTACAATATATGTTTTTGTGATAATTATTGAAAACCTGATACCACTTACATTCAAATAAAGCAGAATACAATTTAAAGTCTCTTTAATATTTCTGGTCATCATATAGGCCTAGCTGAGAAACCCGAAACTGCTTCCGACTGGGTATAGAACATGAGAATTACTCTGCAATTCTCAACAGATTTTATGTCACTTCAATGTTCTTCGAGTCTAGCAAAAAATAAAGAAATAAAATTTACATTATCATTAATTAATCAAAAAATAAAAATTGCGCGCAGTACTTTCAATAAAATAAGTAGACCTATTGTTATTTATTAGTATTAAATTAAATCTATCTATTACGATTATTACTAGCAATATACCCACTAATATGACATTCCATGTAAATATGCAAACAAGTCTACACTCACAGTTAAATCTCACTCACAATTAAAGATTTGTTAAAAATAAAATATGCTCGAGGAACTTTCCATAAAGTATGCCATGCCTTTAGGGGATTTTCTTTTATTATCTCCCCTTAACATTACTGATGATACACCGACTTATCATTCTGATTTAACAGAGAAGAACGGATCTCATGCTCACTTTTGATTGGCTGACCGAATTTTTAAGTAAGCAAGACGTTTTTTTCCCACCACAGTCATTTTTGCTTTCCCTAAGATTTTGTGTTCGCAATCTAATATGCGGTTTAATATAATTATTTATAGACAGAGCTGTATATAGCTGTGATAATAGGAGCCATACGAAATTTATCGCGTTAAGTAGATTTCTTTTCAGTCCACGTGGTTATCCTTTTCATGCCTGCGAACAACCATGTAATCAATTGCAACCAATTTAAGAATTCATGTTTTATTAAAAATATTACAAACATTCTTTTATGCTTGGGACGATGATACCTACCATTTTAGACATCAATTTCATTCATAATTTTTCTGAGTGTGATTACAATGTTGTTTACGCGATAAACATTAAAGTTGATTATATCAGTTCCCCCACTCACCCCCGCCACACGCCTCCAGGCTGCGCAAGTTTACGAGTAATAAACACTTTCTGGCTTCGCATCTTTGGAGCAAATGTGCATACAAGCCTTTTTACACAAGCTTAAGTACTAAGATAATTAGCCTAAGATAATAGCGAACTTGTTATTTATGCGGGTCTCCTTCAAACCAGAAAAAAAACAAAGACCTTATCCAAAAACCTGATTAAGCCAAAAACTAGAAGTGATATCCCTATAATCAGCAAGTACCAATAGTAGAATATTACGTCAGCAAGTATCAATAGTAGAATATTACGTCAGCAAGTACCAATAGTAGAATATTACGTCAGCAGCACACTACATACGTGGCAACGAACTGCAGCCATTTTGTTCTTCCAAAACTTTATGAAAATTGTCGTCGAGCAAATGAAGAAAGTCGCAGATCCTTGACTGTGAGAATTTAGAAAAATGCAGCTCATTATTAACTAAACTCAAAAATTTCTTGCGAACATTTAATAACGAGTATGAGTCTTGATGAGAGTGATACATTCTTTTAAAAAGAAAGCCACAGATCTCTGACTTGGAATTTAAAGCACGTTGCGCATTATTAGCTAAACAAAATAATTTTTCAGGAAAAGTTAATAATGAGCACTAACCATAATGAAAATGATAGTTTATAGGAACAGTTAATAATGAGCACTAACCATAATAAAATGATAGTTTACAGGAACAGTTAATAATGAGCACTAACCATAATCACTTGCTTTATGCTGACCTTCATTTTGTACCTTCGGTAACATGGAAACCTGAATGTATATTAGTTATGGACAAAATGAAGTCCGCAGCGAAAGATAAAATATATCCTTTGCATAATAATGGATTTGTGAAACATAATTATAATAATTATTTCTTGCAATCGTTAATTTTCTTTTGTTGGTTATACGCACACATATTCGAACTACTAATTATGAAGCAGTAATACCTTTTGCATATCAGAATCTTTTTAAGAAGTTATGAGTAACAAACATTTCACAATAAGTCATCCGTGTATCGCTCGCTCGGCATGGAAAAGATCTTGACATTGATGAAGAATTCCCTGCTCACAACTCTCGCCTTTAGTACTCCCGTCCCAATCTCTTTTTATTTTTTGCCTTTTCCGGCCGTTTCTCTCCAACTATTGTTCCTTCTTCAGACCATCTCTCTGCCTTCATAACGATTCGCTCCCTAGTTCCTGGCCTTTGCCGGCCTCCACCCCCATCTCGCGCGTCACCCACCAATATGTGATTTGAGCTTTGTCAGATCTCTTGGCTAATTCCTCTACTGCCAACCTCTTCCATTACTGCCAAACTTCTCCACTACTGTCAACCTTCACTGCCATCATTCACTACTGCCAAACTCCTCCACTACTGTCAACCTTCACTGCCATCATTCACTACTGCCAAACTCCTACGTAAGCACAGGCGAACTCATTCTTTCGTACAAGTAAACACACATACACACAAAACACACACACACACACACACACACACACACACACACACACACGCTCTCTCTCTCTCTCTCTCTCTCACTCACTCACTCATACACAAACACACACTAGTTCACTTTCTCACAAATGCAAAATTACCCTCTCTTTCGCACACATACACAAACACTATTTTTATTTTCTATTTCTCTCTCTCTCTTACACACACACACACACACACACACACACACACACATACATACACACACATATACACACACCAATCTCTGTCTCTCGTATGCATATACTAACTAACTCCCTCTCTTTCACACACATACACACACATTAACTCGCTGCACTCTACTCTCATGTAAACACATTCAGTCTCTCTCTCTCTCGCTCACACATTAACTCACCATCTCTTTCCCTCACGCACAAACATACTCTTACACACACTGACATAATCAAATATGTGTGTGTTCACATACGCATTTTCTCATTCTTTCACATGTATACACACACTCTCATATGCATACACTCCGTCTGTCTGTTTGTCTGTCTGTCTCATACATTTACACAAAAACAAGAGCTCGCACGCACCAGCTTCTTGCATCCGCAGGATCGGGCACCCAGGACGAGAGGAGAAGCAGAACGCGTGCAGTGTCAGTTAGATCTAATCCATCATACCCGCTTGTCATCAGCCGTCATGATAATTGAATTAATCACGTGACTACAGAAGCCGCTGGACTGTGCGCTGCGGCCCGCCATGGTGCAAGGCAATGTGGGATGCTTTTGCCCTCGATCGGCTCCTTGGGGCTTCCCAGTGCACTCATTCACACATAGACACACACACACACAGACACACACGCTCACTGACACACTGATATACATAAAGTCACACACAGACTGAAACACACCCACTCTTTCAGACACAACACATATAAAGTCGTGCTCAAACAAAACATATACACACTCATACTCAAACACACATATACAAACACACAGCACACTTACTAAAACAAATGCTCTTTCTCTCTCACACACAACACGATCTAACTTCAACACACACACACAAACACACGACACACTCTGACTCCAACACACGCCAGCATACAACACCTCTGACTCACACACACACACACACACACACACACACACACACACACACACACACACACAACCTTTTTCTCTCTCACACAACATACTCTGACTCAAATATACCACACTCTGAAACAAACACTCATACGCCCAGAGCACACTGACTCCAACAAACACGTACCTACAAACACTATCTCACACACACACATGCGCAAGTCATACTTACCAACACACGTATATTCACATACAAGCAAACTATAAGCCACTGTATTTTTTTCGGGCACGCGCTCATGGAGCCTGGGAATGACGTCAAGACAGCCAACTATTGAAGAGGATGAATTTTATGGGAAAGCTTGATGGAGCACAGTTACACGAGGATTAAATTCATAATCCACATAATTACATACGCTTGCACGCATGCGGAAGCAAACATACGCACACACGCATGCGCACGCACACTCGTGAGATAAAAGTAGTTAAGAAGCTAGAGCATGGTTTTGTTAGATGCATAAGAAAAATGATAAAAGGACAAACCGATACAAAAAACAGCAACACATTTTAAAAACAGTTTTAGCTAAAGAATAAACGTTATGGACGATTGTTTTGTTTATGCTTCTTTCACTGTAATTTTCTTTTCTTTTTATTCCTTTACGACCGATTAATCAATAAACAATTCCCGTTCATAAAAAAATATTAATCGATAAATGGTAAAACAACATACACTCAAACTAACGAATAACTGAAAGAGAAAAGCTGAAAATAGTCAAGAAATGAATACAACCATCGCTATTCCGATAGTTCGAAAGTCAGTCTCAATAAGGAAAATAGAAAATTACGTTTGTGAGCAACAAATTCTCTCATTTTTTCAAGTACTGAAAAATATTGAAATGTAGCTCTCGTTCATTAATGACGTCGCTAATAGCTATTATTTTCAACACACTCACGAACATACACACAACACACAAGCACGCATAACCACAAATACTTTTATTTATGCAGAGTATGATGTATGTGTGCGTTTCGTGCATTCGAGCGTGCGTGTGCCGTATCTACGTATGTCATAGAGAGAAAGTGTGTGCATGTGTGTGTGTGTGTGTGTGTGTGTGTGTGTGTGTGTGTGTGTGTGTGCGTGCGTGCGTGCGTGCGTGCGTGTGTGATATTTAATATACAAAATTGATTGTATTACTGAAGTGAAGGGGTTCAATGCTATAAAAGGTGATATGATTACCTCATTATTACTTTATGTAAATTATTTACTCTAGCTATCTCATACTTTTCAATGCACAGATATAAATAATTCTATTTGACCTCTTTCTGTACATGGCACCTGTCTGGAGCCCCAGATGAAATTAACCACCAACTGTTAAGGACAAAACAGTTACAATACTTTAAGAGACAGCTTAACCACGATACAGGTACAGTTATCAAAAGAAGAAAAGAATAGCTCAGATATAGAATTAAATCTAATAGCATTAGCTTAACATAGCAACCTTATTGCTGATCGAAGCAAGTATTTCACCAACTAATAGGAAGACGTTCAGTTTCAACGTCATCAACCTCATTCTTAGCAGATTAACTAACCGGACCCCTTGTTCTATGACCAAGTGCCCATATTTGTTTACTGTCTGTGACCAAATGTTCACAAGTTGTCTTGCCACTGCCTGTGACCCAACGACCAACATTTATTCCATTTTCGTCTATTATGGAAAAGTCAATAACCATTTCTTGTCTGCATCTGATCAAAATGTCAATACGTGTTCTACTATTGTATGCTAAAAATCTCTCCCACCCAACCATTCCCAAATAAAGTAATGAATAAACCCTTATATATCCTAAAAATGTATCACCTAAAGTAATTGTTCTTGCTTTTGGCTTAAACTGCTCTTTGCATCCGATTAAAAAACGCCAAGTAAAATGTTCGTTCTGTAATATAAGCAAAAATCGATATAATCAAATTAAACATTCGTGTGTTCTCTTTTTTAATTTTTGTAATACCATTCTCAATCACAACAGGACAACAATTTTTTTTCTTAATTTGATTTTAGCTGCCGTGTAAGAAACTAACCATTTCTAAAAGATCTGTTGGCATTGTACCTGTTTTCTTTCTAGGCGGTTTGGAACCAAATGCGCTGGCTGTGAAAAGGGCATTCCGCCAACGGAAGTAGTGCGTCGGGCTCAAGAACACGTGTACCATTTGGATTGCTTTTCGTGTCTCATGTGCAGTCACCAGCTCAACACAGGGGACGAGTTCTACCTCATGGAGGACCGCAAGCTCGTGTGTAAGGCAGACTACGAGGCCGCGAAGGCAAGAGGTAAACACTTTGAAAGACTTTGGACGTGGTTCGAGTCCTTTACGAAAGACAGCCTTCGCAAGACGACGTGTCTTTGCTTTGTTGGTGTATGTCTGACTTCTACGCGCGCCTCTTTATTTTTTCTTCCCATTCAATCCTCACTCGTCCCCTCTCTATTCCTCTAGCGTACACATAGTAGCACACATATTCTCTGACACAAATTCTCTCGTCCTTTATTCCTCTAGCGTACACATAGTAGCACACATATTCTCTGACACAAATTCTCATGCGTGCGCTCGCACACACATACACACACATTACAAAGTAGAATGTAGTTGTTAATATATATTTCAAGTGGTTACTTCACTATTACCTGTTCGTTACACCGATGAATACCTTTCTTTCCACCCACCCCTCCACTCTTGTTTACCATTATCACCCCCACCCTCTTCTTGACACAGTCTATAATTACCACATCCCATTTTCTTGACACTGTCTACAAAGGCGACAAGCTCTCATTTGCCCCTGTTGGACACAAACTTGCAGGGCAAGGTCTAGTGTGGAGTAACAGTCATCGCGGTGATAGTCTGGGAAATGCGTGGTGGGTGGGGGTGAGGGACGGGTATAAAATATTTAGATAAAAGAAAAGGAACTTGTCCAGGATAGCAGACCGATTAAGCCGAGCTCGATTTTTTTTTTTTTTTAGGTCAAAGATCCAGTATGCCTTTGTGGTTTACAGCGCATATCTTGGTAAGGCAAGAAATCCAGTTTTGAAAGGCGGCTATTAGCTTAATTGTGTGTTAACTCACTTATTGAGAGTGAATGGACTTAGAAATATTTCATGCAGTTTTGCAATTGATATGTTATACTTGCTTTTTATGTAGAGATTTATTATGTGAGTAGATTATTATTTCCACAAACTATGAACTACGATGTTTATATGTAAGATGCTAAACACTTGACATTGTTTCTAGTGAACCTACTCATAAAAACATTACGAAGTATTTATTATGCAGTATACGTGCATTGGGCTAATAAATACCGTTGCAAGTTGAGACTTGAAAGTGAGAAAGAATGGAGTTATAAAAGAGATAAACTGGAAAACTTAGCATTTGTCTCCTGATTATATTTTTACAGGAACAAAGCAGCTTTATGTGTATTATCTGAATCTTCTGGTTTACAGATTATTAACCGCTATGACCGGTAGGCATGGGAAACATCTACTGCAGTGTGTAAGTTTAAGAATGCACTACACTCCATTCATATATGGTGACAGGGTATGCTGATTACATCGAGCAATTTCTGGTACAAGAAAGTTACTGGAAATTTCTACAGTTGTTGTTCTGTTTGATGGAGCTACACAAAGGGAAGAAACGCCCAGGTTAAGCCCTGAGGGAATAACATCGAATCAGTTTTCTACAATGTGAGGGGTGAATCTCATGGGATTGACAGTATTAACTGAACAATAACTTGTTTGCTTTGTAGCAAAAAGTGTGCTAAACTATTGAGACGATGCCTAATTCAAGTTATGTTGAAACTATTATTGCTTATCTCTTATAACTCCATTTCTATTCTCTTGTAAGAACTATCCTGTGATTTGTATTGACACTATTGTTGAATTGTATTTAGGTTATAAGACTGTGTAATAAAAAAAATATTCGAACATAGTTTCATGGAAATATTGATGTCAAGTAATCTTTTTCATTATATTTGTTATATGTATATTTGATTGTTGATTTAATACATTTATTATCAAATTTAATTACCTTCTTACGTATATTGATAACCTTATGTTGGAGAAGAAAGTGGGTGGATGGGGGCTTGCTAAATATAGATTAATGATTAAAGTCAGATTTGTATTCTCCTTTAGTAAAACGTTTTCCACCTACGGAAGTATTGTGAGGTGGTAAATGTTTGACTTTAATATTGTAGAAGAGAGGAAACGTTTACAGTGACCGCATATTCGCCAAGTGGGAGAGACAAGTGTTGTCTGCTGGAGAATTATAAATAACATAAATTAAGATTCTCATCACAAATTAAGATTCTCATCAATTAGCTATGGTCGATTAATTAATTAATAATAATCACAACCATTAACTAGTTGGCGTAGGCGTCATATATAAATATATTTAACGACAGCTCTTTTATTTTTTGATAGAGTTAGCTTCCCTAGTCATTTCAGTGAGAAAAAGTGCTTTGTGTGTGTGTGTGTGTGTGTGTGTGTGTGTGTGTGCGTGCGTGCGTGCGTGTGAAAAAGAGTGTGTGAGAGAAAGAGGTGAGTGAGTGAGTGAGTGGGTGAGTGAGTGAGGGATAGTTGGATAGGAAAGTTCTCCAATTACAATAATATATGTTTAAAATGGGGAACAAAATGATCTGAGACACACTTGAACGGAATTTTTCAGAATACGAAATGGACAACTCCAACAAGCGGCCCCGTACCACCATTACAGCCAAGCAGTTAGAGGCTCTGAAACGGGCGTACAACGAGAGCAACAAACCTGCGCGTCACGTCCGGGAGCAGCTGAGCGTGGAGACCGGTCTGGACATGAGGGTGGTCCAGGTTAGTTCGTCAACTGATGCTAGGGTTGCATTTAGAATTAATTAATGGTCAAATTAAACAGCAGGAAGTAAAATAAAAATAAAAGGAATGAAGAATGAAGAATAAAATAGGAAATAAAACCTCCAACTCATCAATATACTTTCATGGGTAAAAGCCATGCATGTAAAAAAAGAAAAAAAGAAAAACTATAATAAAAGTCTGCAGTGAAATGGTTGTGAAGGAAGGAACAAATAAAAAATATTCTAAAACCCTGCAGTGAAGTGTCTGCTCAAAAAAACCAAATAATTCAATCTATGTTACACGTAAAATATAGTGATTAATTCATTTATGAATTTATTTAAAGAGCAACTGTCTGACACTTAATCAATAATTAATTTTAACACACCATCACTTCATTGTAATTGAACACGCACCAGAGAGAAAGGATTAGAGTGGGTGAGGTGGAGACAACCAAAGTTCCCTGTAGAAAGAAGACAGGAAACAAGTGCAAGTGAAGAAAAGCAAACAAGAATGACTAGTATAAACAAATTATAAGTAGACATTTTTATTATAAAAAATGGGTCAAGTAATCTATTAATAGTAAGAAATGGTGTGACGTTACCCGTCATTCCCCGTTTAGCCTGCTTACTTAAAAAAAAAATTCTCTATTTGCATGTTTTATTCCTGCCAGGTAGTGTAAAATAAAATCGTGTAATGAGGATTATGATTTTAATATTCATGGTAATTTCAAGTTGATTTCATAATACTTGCTAAGTAGTACTAATGTTGCACATACAGCAAGCAGCAGACTAAGGCATCTTGACATATCAACAGTAGTTCTACAGATTAAGACAGCTTGACACATCAACAGTAGTTCCACAGAATAAGACGGCTTGACACATCAACCGTAGTTCCACAGATTAAGACGGCTTGACACATCAACAATAGTTCCACAGATTAACGTATTTAAAAAAGGCATGACTTGAGGAGTGACCGTTGCTATGCCCGCCATTCTCTTGCATGCATGGATGAAGTTTTGTCTGAAGTGTCCTTTTATTTCCCAACCCTGGCTTCGGGACTAAGTGTAGTTTAAAAGTATATAACTTCTATTTCTTTCTTCCTTTTTTTTTTTTAGGTACCCACATGAATCTCATATTTAGGTATAAATAAAGTTACGCATGCGTATTAACTTAAATGTAGATGTAAATGAAAGTTATGCCTAAGTATTGACGTAAAAGAAAATTATGCCTAAGTATTGACGTAAAAGAAAATTATGCTTATGTATTGACGTAAAAGAAAGTTATGCTTATGTATTGACGTAAAAGAAAGTCATGCTTATGTATTGACGTAAATGAAAGTTATGCTTATGTATTGACGTAAATGAAAGTTATGCTTACGTATTGACGTAAAAGAAAGTTATGCTTATGTATTGACGTAAATGAAAGTTATGCTTATGTATTGACGTAAAAGAAAATTATGCTTATGTATTGACGTAAAAGAAAGTTATGCTTATGTATTGACGTAAAAGAAAGTCATGCTTATGTATTGACGTAAATGAAAGTTATGCTTATGTATTGACGTAAAAAAAAGTCATGCTTATGTATTGACGTAAATGAAAGTTATGCTTATGTATTGACGTAAATGAAAGTTATGCTTATGTATTGACGTATATTTAGACGCACAACATGTTCAACTCGTCCTTCCTAATGTGTCATAAATTTTGTCATTAAAAATACATACTTGCAAGCAAAATCTATGCATAAATAAGAACCACTGAGTGAAAATAAAATTGATCGTTAAGGATACTGACAGTTTCTCTCTCAGACTTCAGTTATAATTTTGAAACAAACACTAAAACACTGGGTGCTATCCGACTGACATCCGATTCATTATGCCATTACAAATATCATACAACACAAACATGTTTTCGATAATAATCCATCAAAAGCTTCCATTACAAAAGTAAAAAACATCACAGAGCAGTGCATATTTTTCATTATTTATTTTTGCCATTGGAATTATACCTTTAACTTAAAAGATTCCATTTTGAATGTAATAGAGTGCATAATTAATGTGAGGGTGCCTCCTTGGTTGACGTCACAGGTCAGTGCCCGTTTCTGGATGATGGTTGATAAAATCAAGGAAGAAAGCAGTAGAACGATTAAGAGAAATCGTAAACAGAACAAGGGATACCAAAACATGTTTAGAACGATTTCGATCCAGCCGACTGGTGCATTGATGGAAGGTTAGACCTCAATGGATCCCCTTTTTCGATCTGATCCTTTGTCGGAGCATGAAATATTAAGCTTGTTGAGGAAAACGAGTCTTGTTGGATACAAACCTCAGCATCTGTCTTCTTCAAAAATAGACTTTCGTTTCCGCCTGATCCAGTAAAGGTGACAGCTGCTGTCGACGAAAAGCCCAACCAAAGTCTGCTGATAGATAGCGCCTTGTACTTGTCACGTGACTATATCCATTGGTAACAGAAGTAGGGGACTGTAGAGTGGAATTGCGCATCAGCAAGGAAACAGTCATTGTACAAAAGTCTGGCCTGACAAATTCACAAGGGCTTGCGTTCATTATTTCCTATTGCAAAAAATTGACAAATTTTAATGTGTGTTTTGTGAAGATAATAATGTACAACTTTGCTGTCAATATATGTTTATGTTTATTTTGTCTAAATAATAATATCAAACACATTACTGCCAATAGAGGTTTTAAGACTGGCTTTTGTAAAACTAAATAATGTAAAAATTTGCTACTTTTGTACAGATAATAATGTGCAGATCTGCTTCCAATAGAATTGTGAGGTTGCTTTGTACAGATAATAATATTTAGATCTGCTGCCAATAGAATTATGAGGGTTTTTTGTACGAATATATGCAAATCTGCTGCCAAAAGAATGTTGCATTGTACAGTTAATAATGAGCAGATCTGCTGCGAATAGAATTGTGATGTTTGCTTTGTGCAGAGATTAATATACAGATCTGCTGTCAATAGAATTGTAAGGTTTATTTTGTGCAGACAACAAATACATATCTACTGCCCTTAGAATTGTGAAGTTTGCTTTGTGCAGAAAATAGTGTACAGATCTACTGCCAACTGAATTGTGAGCTTGTTTTGTGCTGATAATAATGTATAGATTTGCTGCCAAACAGATTCCCTAAAAGCGTCCCTTAATTCTATTCGACCGTGCATTATTAAAGTTTCTCAGTATCTCTCTACACATGCCGTGATGTTCTCTATTCAACAAGTCACAGTCCGCAAGGATATAAAACCTCGGCAACTGCAGTTCTATAAAGTTATATTCCTCAGTAAACCTTTCTGAGTTACGATTTTTGTACTATAATTTTTTTTTTTAAGAAAAAGAAATATTTATATTTACTTGTGAGTATTTTTCATGTTACATACTTATATACTATCGGTTGACTCAATTCTGGAATGGTAAAATGAAACTAACGGAAAGAGATTATCACAAGTTCCATATTATGTAAGTGTAATTCACATTTACCGTTCTCAGAACTATGAACGTTAATGTTCGATAAAGGGGTAGGTTGAGAACATTTGTTTTAAAATTTACTTTTAGTAACATAGGTGTGTGTGTGTGTGTGTGTGTGTGTGTGTGTGTGTGTGCGTGCGTGCATGTGTGTTTGTATGTGTGTATGTGTGCACGCGCATTTGTGTGTGTGTATGTGTGTGTGTGTGTGTGTGTGTGTGTGTGTGTGTGTGTGTGTGTGTGTGTGTGTGTGTGTGTGTGTGTGTGTGTGTGTGTGCTGATTAGTATAATATTACCAGTCCTTCAACAAATTTTCTTAGAACACTTGCTGCCTTTGAGGTGGTCAGATGACGGCCGTCCTAAAGTGTACTTGAAGGCTTAAAGCAATCGATACTTAATTTGTGTATTTTGTAGTACCTACAGTCAAAGGTACGTCATTACCTCCCTTCCTTAGAGTACATCCGCACTATCTTCCACTTTTTATGGCTCTTGTTTTCTAGAGACGAATCTCAAGGTATCTTCTATTATTGCCTGTCTTTTACAGGTGTGGTTTCAAAACCGGCGGGCTAAGGAGAAACGTCTGAAGAAGGATGCGGGTAGGCAGAGGTGGAATCCGTACTTCCGCCAGATAAAACGGGAAGGAGACCCCGATAGCTCACAGAGCGCAGACGATCGATCCGACGACGGGCTTACTGACACATCTTTCCATGGTAAGAGCTTTCGACCATTGTATGATTGTCAAGACCAGACGCTGTTATAGATAGATAGATAGATAGATAGATATATAGATAGTTAGATAGATAGATAGATGGATGGATGGATAAATAGATGGATACATAGAGAGAGAGAGAGAGAGAGAGAGAGAGAGAGAGAGAGAGAGAGAGAGAGAGAGAGAGAGAGAGAGAGAGAGAGAGAAGGGGAGAGAGAAAATGAAAAAGTAACCTACAAGAGAAAAGAGAAAGACGCAGAATAAATGATAGTTGAAATGACTTTGATACAAGAAAGTTCTTCATTTCTCCCCCAATCCTCTAACAGTTAGTATATCATTTAAACCATTCCTAGTCCAGTCACTTACGGTACATTAAGCATTATTAACCACTTGATCACAGTCACAATATCAACTAATCACATTAATATTTCTTATTAATTCCACTGCATCAGTTGGTTTCTTTGAAAGAAACAAAATGTGCTGACACAATTTTAATTATCGAACGGCACAAATAACCAAATTTTTAAAACATCAGCTCAATCTCTACATTGATAGATTAAAATATATCTTTAAAAATCTCATAAAAACTGCTTAATCTAGAGAGATAGATATGTATGTATGTGTGTGTGTGTGTGTGTGTGTGTGTGTGTGTGTGAGAGAGAGTGAGAGAGTGAGAGAAGTGTGAGAGAGTTAAAATACAGAAAAAGAAAATATAATTATATTTTTCCACAGGAAGCATGGATGAGCTAGATCAGGGTGGCCCACCTCTAGGTCAAGGACGTCTATCAGGAGAGTTGTTCCATCTCGACCACGACCAACCACTTGGGCCACATATCCCGGGAGGTCCACCTCCTGGCACCCCTCCTTCGGACAGCTGGCCCTTTGGAGGACTGCCTACTGCCGGCCACTTTATGGGCCGCAATTCGCCAGGGATTGGTCCCCATATGCAGCCGCCTATGTTGCAGATGGATGGAATGCCAATGGTGAGCATGCCACGTCTCATGCCCCCAGATGACGCTTCACAAGGATACATGGATTATCCCCCTTCTTCGACTCAAAACCATGTAGAAGTCTACTAAGAGTACTTAAAGTGTTTGCGTAATGACAGCAGCACAAGAGTAAAATTGTCGGACCGAAAAGAAGAAAAGAAAAAAATACAAACCGCTGATGGCCAGCAGCAGTGTGTTAGAGAATGTCTGATAAGCACCGTGACCTTGCGAGAATCAGGTGTCATGGCCTTGACAATTTACACACGTGTATTTTCATTGACAGATACAGTATAACTTGTGCACTCGTGACGAAGACAGCTGAGAATCTTGCGCTGGAAATTTCCACTTAGGTGATTTGAAAAAATAAGATGTGAAAGTGATGTATGATCAAGGTGAAGATGGTGATATGAGTATGATTGAATTATCAGCCACGTGACAGACTAGAGAAAAAAATCTTGTGACCCCTCACACGGAACAGGACAGGGGAATGTCTTTGAGGAAAACTGTGTTCAGAATTAGTGAATGAGTTGTCGTTCTTAATTCACTTAATCGTGGTGCTTGCTCGTGCGTATTGATGTATATAATTAAGGCTATCACCCAATTCACAACTCAAGATGGTCATAACTATATTCACAAATGAGGGAAATTAATCTGCCTAAGGACAAGTTTTGAGTGGATTAAATTTAAACTCAGCATTTCTAATTTAAAAGAAATAAATATAATAGACTTTTCACGAAAAAATGTTGACCATATGCCACATACATCTCGTCATTTAGGTCAGTCACGTGTCATTGCTGCCACTCAGACATTCATTACTGATCAGTGGCCCTCATTCACTCGTAATTAAGGAACACTCCTGGAAGGGTATGACAGATGCCAAAGAACAGGTGGATCCTGATATAACCTCTGTACTCCAGACAACAAGCATCTTGCATGTGGAGATCTCTGACCAGTCAAAGAGATACCCTTGCCTAGGTATTCAGATCGGAAGTTGGCCGAGAACACGCTTCCTGCAAGGACTACAGTAGGTCCCTCAAACAGCCTCCTGACAGGTCTGAAACGCGCCCGGTAGAGTTACACGTTTCCTGTAGGACAGTAGTAGGTCCCTGTTTTCAAGTAGTGTTCCGACTGTCTGGAACACGTCCGGATGAGTTTGTAAACGCACTTTTTCCTCTCTAGTTCTTGACTTGCTGGAGCATTGCCGTCTGATAGGCGAAGGTAGTCAGCAGAGTTATGCCCCTTGTGTTTTCCAAATGGGCATTTACCCTATCCTACTTTAAATGCTTTTCAAATATTGAGGAAATAAACATCATGGTTCATAGATTTATATCCTTAATTTAAGCATTTGCTTTGAAAGTTCTGTGTTATTTATTTCATGTAATTTTTTGTCGTTTCATGATAACTCGGCTAGTATGAAAATTTTGTCATTTCTTGTTAAATGGGGAAAATATTACTTTAATGTGAAGATGAGGTGCTGAATATTATTGATCCGAATGATTGTTTCTTTTTCCAGGTCTCTCAGTTATTTCTATTTATATAACTGAAATCTGAAGTCACTGCCCAGTTACTTCGTAAAGCAGATAACAAAGACACATTTTAAGCATTATGTATTTAAACCATGTGACACAGCTGTTGGTTTAAGATTATGTCTAAAAAAGATTTGTGTGCTGTGAGGTGCGACACTAGAAAAGGTTCTCTTCTAAATACTTTGAGACTATTTCTTCTTTGACTTACAATGTAGATATAGGTGTTCTGGTCAGAGTGTTATGTAGTTGCAATGGAAGAGCACTGCCTGAACATTACATGAATGCCGGCTACCCTACCTGGGACTGTATAAAGCAGCGCTCTTTACGGCATTACTCGAATCCATTACTATTTACGCCATTACTCGAATCCATCACTGTTTAAGGCATCACTCGAATCCATCACTGTTTACGTCATTACTTGAATCCGTCACTGCTTACGTATTACTGGAATCCATCTTTGTTTACGGCATTACTGGAGTCCATCTCTGTTTATGGCTTAACTTGGAATCCATCACTGGGTTTTACGACATTACTCGGATACATCACTGCTGACGACAGAGTCCAGGACTGTGTACAGCAGTACACAAAATCCAACACTCTTCATGTCAATACACGCTTCAGTACCATTTACGACACTATACAAACTCAGCACTGTTTATTGTAGTGTATGAATACAACACTGTTGACGATATATATATATATATATCAGAATCTATCAATGTTTACGGCAATTCCAGAATCCGTCACCGTTTTATTGCAGTAATAAAATCTTACACTGTTTGCGATAGTACACGAACTTAACACTCTTTAAGGCGCACTGAAACACAGAACAATCATCCAGCACTTTCTTTTCCTTTTCTTCCATTACGGCAATTCAAGAAATCAGTACTCTATTTAGCATTTCAATAGTTCATTACTGTTTACGGCAGTACGACAATCCAACAGTGTTGCGAAAGAACGTTCAAGTAGCTCTGTTTTGTACATTGCCAGGATATATAACTGTTTACGACACGACAAAGGGTACGAAAGCTGGATGAGCAAATTGACATAGAAGGCAGAGAGAAGCTGCACGTGGTTGGAAAAATCTGTAAAAGTTTACGCACTGATAAGGTTTTTAGCGCCACAAGTTATCAAACAACATCGACAAGAGAAGAGTCAATGAAGAATGTAACAACTCACAACAATAAACGTTAATCCAGTCTTAAGCCGCGCGTGGCTTGTTTTGTGCGATGTCTGTTCCAGAGGAAGAGCGAAATTTTGTTGTACAGCTAAGCGGTTAGAAATGTAATGCGTAAAATACAGTAATACGTTTTACTGCATCAAATGAAAGCAACAGACTAGAGGTGTTTTGCCAGTTAGCACTTATATTCTTAAGTGAAGCCTTAATACAGTTGTGAAGTATAATTAGCAAATGACAGCATGCAAATTTAACTAAAGTCCATTGAAAGCGAGAATGAAAATATTCCGCTGTTCATTTCTTTATATATTACAGAAAATAGAAACGACATAGAGTGAACCAGAGGAAAAAAAAGCCGTTCTTTAAAGGCACCCACGATTTTAAGGGTAAAGCAAAGATTGTACATTGTGTTTCATTATTTACTTAGGTTTAATGATTGTCAACAGAGTCTCACAGAAATGCTTGCCTAGGACTAATGATTGTCAACCGAGTGACACGCACGTTTGCCTAGGACTAATGAACTTAAATGCTAGCCTGCTACTCATGAATGTTATGTGTGACAACCATTTGTTGGGCGGGTACAATGATCAAACGTATTCTGGGTGACACCCAAAGGTTAACCTGAGGATGATGTCAGTCGTCTGTGTGACATTGATTTGGTTAGCTATGGGCTGATGATCATGATGTGTAACATTTAATGATGACTATTATTTGTTTGATATCCAAAGATTAGCCTTGGATAATAACTATCGCTTGTGCAATATGCCAAGGTTAGCCTTAGAATCGTGATCATTGTTTGTAGACATCATAAGGTTAGCCTTTGACATCTAAATCTTGGCCTAAGACGCTTGGTCATTACGCTCGCATCACCCCAGTGTTAGCCTAGGAGTGACCTATGGCTTGTGACCTACAGGTCATGGCCTTGTCTTGACTGCTGGAAGACTTCATTGCATAAACGTCGAGTGATTGGTGTTTTTCTGATTACCTTCAGCCTTCAGTGATGTTGCGGACTGGGATACAACCCACCGGCTTTACTGGCACGACTAGTTTGCCTGCGAATCGAACCACAACCGGTACAAGATGGACTGCGTGCCATATTCTCACTTACAGGCAAACAGCTTATGTTCTATGTCAATCGCTGTGGTCGTGGTTTTTACAACAGTGAAATGCACATATTTACGTTGATTCACATGTCGAAGATGTAAATGTGTGCATGAAATAGCACAGACTTGTTGTTGTTGTTGTTGTTGCTATATTTAAAAGGGACGAATGTACTTGGGTGTGTGTGAACACCCACTAAGAGGTACTTTAGGCAAGAAATTCATCGTGCTTCTGAAAACGAAGGATATGTCACAGCAGTTTGTGTTCTTGTATTTATTTATACTTATTTGTAAGTCATTCGTTTTCACCACATATTAAGCAAACAACATCCAAACAGAGTAGTGAGCGAATATTCATGTTTTCCATGCTAGAGAAAGGTATATGTATATGAATTGCTTAGAAGTGCATATTTTACATTTTATGTATAGATCTGTCAAGTGTAAAGCATGTAAGAGCTTTCATCTATTTTCGTGAAATGTATTTTTTCTTGTCTCCCTTTACTGTACCTTCAGCACACAGAAACATTCACACACACACACACACACACACACACACACACACACACACACACACACACACACACACACAGACACACACACACACACACAAACACACACACACACGCACGCACTCAAAATGTTAAATAAATAAATAAAATATTCCGATATAATTATAAAATTATAATTTCTGGGTGCTGAATAAACATGAAAAGCTTTAAGAAAAATATATGGTTTTATAGATGAAATAGATTTTACACAACACAAATAAAACTGAATAAATAGTAAATAATGAGGAAGAGAAAAGTGGAAATATTTTCTTTCTTTTTGCCCACGATTAGATTAATTAAATACAGGTAGGATGAGAGGTAACGTTTACATCTTTACAGGTAAACATTCGGTTAGAAATGTCATGTGGCCATTATGGACAATATATATATATATATATATATTACGTTACTTTTAAGTTATATTTTGTGCTAAATTGTTAACCTTACATGTTGGTATTGTCTAATATGTGTAAAACGCTTATTTTAATATTATTGTACACATTCGATTAAGAAAAGTACCCAACCAAAATACTCACACAAATGATCTCTTTGATAATCAAAATATTTTATTTATTTTAATTTTGTTTGAGTTATAGTGAACTGACTATTAATATGTCTTCTTTTATTCACGGCAACATTCCAGTCTCCGTTAATACTCATCCATTCGCACATAATTGATTTCTATATATAGAATTGTGTCATAAGTAAGTTCTACTTAAATAGACAATGACGTCACGACGTGATCAAACAGACTTTGCACTTAACCTGATGATATATGAAAATAAATCAAACTCTTAAACATTGAAAGTATGAAAGAATATGTATTTCTGCTGTTTATCGTATGATAATATATTTTTTTTAAATGAAAAAACTGTACTAACAGACTAAATGAACGCTAACTGAAAAATAATACTAAGACAAAACAGCAAAAGCAAAAATAGTTTAAATAGCCTCGAAATTTTCTTTCGTTTTGCCGAAAGTTTTACGCTCTAATGACGTGTACAGAAGGGCACCGTGGAAAGATTTTGAGGGGGGGGGGGGGGACTGTTATGTATGGCAGTAACAACTAAAGATTGCTCAGTAACATATTCATGTTTATTTTTAAAAATTCCAATATTATTTGTTTCATTTTTACGAAATAAATATATAGCTGTGAATCTCTATTTATTGTGAAATTTTGCTAAGGCAGCAGAAGTAAACGTATGCTATACTTGTTTCCGCATTTGCTAAGTTCTTAATCGAAGCTTCTTGTAGTTGTTGACTGGAATCATATCCAAACATACTTGTAGTATTATGGGATGCGTGGATGGATTGTACTTGATGCAAACATTTATTTAAAGAATTATGTTTAAACTTTTTAAGAATTCTTTAGAAAAAGAACATTAGGTGGGTAGATATATATAGAGATTGATTGATTGATAGATAGATAGATAGACAGATAGATAGATAGATAGATAGATAGATAGATAGATAGATAGATAGATAGATAGATAGACAGATAGATAGATAGATAGATAGTAAAGACAGGACATAGATGCATACAGACAAAGATTATCAAGTTGATGTGTATCTTGACAAATAAACAAATGCCATAAAATGTAGAAATAAAACAGAATTGACGAGGATATATATGTAAAATAAATAAATAGACATTTAAAGGACCTATCGGATGAAATGTCGTAATATTGAATTTTTTACCTACCCCACAGATTAATCGCTTTTCACACCAAATTAACAATGATCAGGTTACTTACAATTTTATACTTTTATTGATTGACTTATGTATTTATTGACTGATTTATTTATTGACTGATTTATTTATTGACTTATGTATTTATTGACTGAAGTATAAAATGAATGATTAATTTATTGATTGATTTTATTTGTTAATAAATTATTTATTGACTGACATTTTTTTGACTGACTAATTCATTGACTGATCTATTTGCTTGTTGACTGACTTATTTATTTCTGCTTAACATTTCAACAATCGTTGATTACACAAAAGAATATTATTTTTAAAATGATTTTGCATGTGCTGTTTTCTCTCGGCTACATTTTATTTTTTTATTTAGATAATTATTATACAGTTCATGGTTCATATACAAACCTTTGACATTGCTAACATTGATTTTTTACTAAAAAAATGCTCATGATACTTATTCATTTTTTTATTTTGTGATTTTTCACCCCTTCAGCATTTGCTTTTTTTCACGTCTATTTATTTAGCATACAAACCAGAAACAGTTTTTTTTTTTTTTTTTTTTTTTTTTTTTTTTTTAGTGTGCACTGTGACGTCACGTAGTGCGATATGCTATATTGATCTGACGAGCACATAATTTATACATGGAATTCCTAGTCAGAAGTTTTGCATTAAGTAGGCTTTGACTGTTTTCTTTCTTTTAAACTTCATTTACATAGAAAGGAAAACAAACACCTACGTGAATTATATGAGTATGCATTTACGGTTTTCTACATTTATTTATGTACTTTATTTTTGGTTTTTATTTATATACTTTAGTTTTGGTTTTTACTTTACTGCTTTGTGATAAGTCCCGTGCAATATTGCTTGGAACGTTTCCTTTGTAGCGCGTGTTCTTTTGGGGTAAAAAAAAAAATTAAAGAAACATGAGATTATTTTAAGATTTACGTGAAAAGTCATAATATGATTTTTAAAAATTTGTTTTCGTTTATGAAATGCTATTGACATGAATAAAAAGAAAACATTCACACTCTCAGCACGGTGTCGCGTGATGAACGTGTTCAGATGTCGTCGTGAGAGGGTAGATACGTCAGTGACAAGCGTGTTCGGATGAGATTTGAGTGTCTGCATAATGCTGTGAGTGAGTAGTGTTGGGTACGTCAATCTGGACACTGGCTAAGTTCGGATGAGACGAAAACTAAACGCCAGGCTGGATATTTGTTGACTTCACCACCTTTGAGATGTGCTGTATGAAAACATTGCAAGACTAGGTATTTGAAGACGTTACGTTTAACATGTGCTGTATGAAGTCATTGCAAGACTAGGTATTTGATGACGTTACGTTTAAGATGTGCTGCAACAAAGCAGTGCAAGACTAGGTATTTAGTGACGTCACGTGCATCCTCGTATTCGTGCATGAAGACGTCAGTGAGGTGTGGTGGGATCGAATGATGATAATACAGTTTGAGGAGAAATGATTTAAAGCTGGCTTTGGGGTTTTTTGGCATCAACAAAAATGAACTGTGCTCACGTTTGGATTCTTGATTGAACCAGCAGTATCCGCTAGTGTGAGTTCTTGATTACACATGGAGTGAGTTAGGTCCTGACTGAGAGTTCTTGATTTTACTACTTGTCACGAGATACTGTTGTGTGACTCTATAATAATGTGTTACACCAATATTTTTATTAGTTGAGAATTCAACTCATCTACATAGTACGGTAAGGACTGCCGGTCATAAATATTTATTTCAGGAACTGTGACGTTGATAATATGGATGACGCCGCCGGTCGGAAAGACTCATGCCCCCCCCCCTCCACTCAGTAATAGACTGATAAATAGATAAAACGTAGATAAGTAGGCAAATAGAGAACAAAATGTTATATTATCACTACCAATTACGACAAACAAACAAAAAGACGCTACGATACACTAACACCTACAGAAGACGGAAACAAGAACATTTTAATTTTTAAAAAAAAGGCTAACAATATTTTCTTTAAAAAAAACAAACCCAGACTTTAAAATGTTCTTCATCGATATGTTACACGTTTACTAGTGTTTTAATTTATCTATGAAGTTTGCTTTGCGCACTGTCGTCTATTCCACAGTCAAGACTTCACTTGAAGTACTTGGCGACAATGTAGCAACACATGCAGACAATGTAGCAACACTGGCAGGACTCTCAGTGTTTCAAATGGACAAATTCAACATTTGACAACCAGAGCCAATGAAATTGAAAGACAGAAATATAAACTCTGGAATACAGTTAGTTGTGGATCGTGCAAAAGTCATTGCAAGTTACTGCGTAATAAATAAATACTTAATTAGACCTGGGTCTTTGTAACAAAATAGAATCGGACATGTTTACAGTACCATAACACATTTTAGTTAGAATATAAAATCTTAACCATTCGCACAAGTTTAGAAACGTTTTTGCCTTCTCTAACCAAGGATCTGTCTTTTAAGAAATTGAACATCTACAATCTGTAATATGACTTGATTTGAAAGACATCTCACCTGAAGATTATGTTTGTAAAAGAGTAATGTCTTTGGGGCACTGTACTTGAGTTTTCTCAGCCTTTCTCAACCATTTTCCTCTGGAGGAACCCTTTGAAATAATTTTCAAGTCACAAGGAACTCCTGCATAAAAATACTATATCTACGATGCTTATTTTTTCCAACCATGATCTTTCGGGGACCCCCTAGTGACCTGTCACAGAACCAAGAGTTCTATTAAAAAAAAAAAACCTAGTTGAAGTACTTTGGCCTATAGACTCCACTCAACTCTACATTGACTAACTTTATTAGTCGGTCGAATTCAAGAATCCACGTAGATTTATTATTTATTGCATTATATTTACGACTTTCTCATATCTT
The DNA here is from genome assembly GCA_028829895.1 of Sinotaia quadrata. Lineage (NCBI taxonomy): Eukaryota > Metazoa > Mollusca > Gastropoda > Architaenioglossa > Viviparidae > Sinotaia > Sinotaia quadrata. The sequence goes on from CM054180.1 coordinate 116,707,298, forward strand.
CTACACCCATATTCTTTCAACACACATCACCTATCCATAAACAAGTTCACAGTTGCACCAGCCTACAAGTTAGATATTAACATTACGAGGTTTGATTTAAAAAAAAATAAGAAAAAAGAACGAGACTCGAACGTAATCCATTTAGCCTACCTTCACTTGACTGCGCATCAACATAGATGCTACTTAGCTAGCAGTCCCATAGAGCAATAGACATAATCCCACTCGTTACTAAACCCTCTGCGTGCACAACTCTCTCTGCCCTTCTAATCCACAACTTTCACTTTACAAATAAACTTTACTATAACATCTCAATTATAAAAATTGTGAGCAACACATCATCTTAAAATTATGGAAATAAAAAAATTATTTGAAAATAGCTTGGGCGGGGGGGGGGGAATGGAGGGGCAGGATCACATCATACAACAAGAGTGAGATTTGCCCTTTGTCTCGGTTACTGATTGCACTTGGAGTGTATTGAGCTATATATATAGCACGCGCTGCCGATGTGTCGCTAACGGAAGTTTCAGAACGACCATTTTGAGAATACCAGCCTAACACAACCGTGCTGAAGACTACGTGTTGGAAAGTATTAATTATTTTTTAAATATGCCATAGTTAACATTGTAAATTATATAATCATATTTCATTCATTTTATTAGACATTTATTATAATAATTTTTAATTAGGTATTGAATAAGGATATGTCTTTCATATTTTAAATGCCTAAAATAAACATTCTTGAAAATATTAATTTGTACTAGGTACACATGCAGAGTACACTAGTTTGCCATCACATTTAAAAACAACTTTTTTGAAAAAAAAGTATAGTCAATGCTTTTGTTTTAATTTGTATGCATTTCATGATTATTATTTTGTTTTATCAGAATCAAAGTACATACTACACAATCTGTACACGTGTGTGTGTGTGTGTGTGTATGTGTGTGTGTGTGTGTGTGTGTGTGTGTGTGTGTGTGTGTGTGTGTGTGTGTGTGTGTGTGTGTGTGTGTGTGTGTGTGAAGGCGTTTCCTCTGTAACTATTAAAAGTTTTAGTGCAGTTTCTTGGAGAAAAACCACTAATTGAAAACAACTGTCTGTAGACAATGTGCTGATAAGCATTCATTATTAATAAAATATGCCAATAGGCACATATACTGGCAAATATATATATATATATATATATATATATTTGTTTATTCAAATTATACAGAGTATATTTTTTCTCAAGGTAAAGGTTATATATGTGAGAGAGTGTATATGCATGAATATTTATTAAACTAAATATACTAAATATAATTACCCCTCGTATTAAGTTTTCCTTTAAAAATTTGCATGCTCTTCTAACTTTGTCAGTGCAAACTTAAAGCATAATTAATATCATAATTACTTTAGTATTTCAGTATAGCATATATTAATATGGGGGGGGGGGAATCAAATTTTAGAAAATCTAAAATATTGTATAAAGTATTAGATTGGTATGTGTAGAAGTGGTTCACAGACGTAACAGAAAATAAGTCTGTATTCATGCATTTGAATGGTTAATAGATACTAGAGTCAGCACATTACAAATGTGTACATGTACTTGATTTTGATACAATATTTGGCTAACAGGTGGTTCAGCAAAAATCTATTCGTGATACGGAACTTTTGCATGAGTGAAGTACAATCTCATTTCATTTAAATTATGGTCCAATTTTTCCAAACCTTTCATAGGTATAGAATTCTTAAGCAGACCGAGTAAAATTCTCTACAAAATAAAGGGCTATTATATTACACTTTTACATTTCATAATTATTGTCTGAAGTAAGAGGCCTGGTGATCTTTTCATTTCTTGTTTGTTTTGTATAGTGTTGTAAATTTAATTATATCTATTGAATTCTTGATTCATAAAATTGGGTATAAATAGATCGATAACGGTCTATGTCAAACGGCAGTTACCATAGTCGCTACAATGCTTTGGTCTTTCAATATGGCGGACGTTTGGCGACAGCGAATTTGCCCTTGTGACCTCTTCATACGTAGACTCAGCATAGGAGTAAGCTGCATCTCTTGATCATTGCACTAGGAGTGAGTTATGTCCTTTGTCTGGCTTCTTCATTGCACTAAGAATGAGTTGCGTCCCTTTTCTGGCTTCCTCATTGCACTAAGAGTGAGTTACGTCCCATGTCTGGCTTCTTCATTGCATTTGGAGTGAGTTGTGTCCCTTAACTGGTTTTTAAATGGCAATAGGCATGAGTTGTTCTGAAGATGGGAATCTGACAGTGTTATATAGATTACTGTTTCGAGCCTGTTCTCTGGAAGAAGGTAAAATATGAATTTGATTGACATCTCGACTTATCACAGGAGTGAGCTACATTAGATTACAAGTGAAATTAGTTAATCAGGGGGCCGAATAAATAATGTTACGGGACCAAATCCTTGTTGAAATTGTGTGCTACGCGCGTTGCGAACAAAAGGTGGCGCCGTGAAATTGAAAGACATATTTGATAGCGAATGACATTTTGAGTGCTGAATATTTTGGTTACTGCGTGATACTTTGGGTATTGCGCGGTATTTTGGGTATTGAAGGACACCTTAAGTACTGAACTATCATTAATGACGTCTTGGGTATTGAAGGACACCTTAAGTACTGAACTATCATTAATGACGTCTTGGGTATTGAAGGACACCTTAAGTACTGAACTATCATTAATGACGTCTTGGGTATTGAAGGACACCTTAAGTACTGAACTATCATTAATGACGTCTTGGGTATTGAAGGACACCTTAAGTACGGAACTATCATTAATGACGTCTTGGGTATTGAAGGACACCTTAAGTACTGAACTATCATTAATGACGTCTTGGGTATTGAAGGACACCTTAAGTACGGAACTATCATTAATGACGTCTTGGGTATTGAAGGACACCTTAAGTACTGAACTATCATTAATGACGTCTTGGGTATTGAAGGACACCTTAAGTACTGAACTATCATTAATGACGTCTTGGGTATTGAAGGACACCTTAAGTACTGAACTATCATTAATGACGTCTTGGGTATTGAAGGACACCTTAAGTACTGAACTATCATTAATGACGTCTTGGGTATTGAAGGACACCTTAAGTTCTGAACTATCATTAATGACGTCTTGGGTATTGAAGGACACCTTAAGTACTGAACTATCATTAATGACGTCTTGGGTATTGAAGGACACCTTAAGTACTGAACTATCATTAATGACGTCTTGGGTATTGAAGGACACCTTAAGTTCTGAACTATCATTAATGACGTCTTGGGTATTGAAGGACACCTTAAGTACTGAACTATCATTAATGACGTCTTGGGTATTGAAGGACACCTTAAGTACTGAACTATCATTAATGACGTCTTGGGTATTGAAGGACACCTTAAGTACTGAACACCTTAAGTTCTGAACTATCATTAATGACGTCTTGGGTATTGAACGATGACAGACTGCAGAGCCTCTCTTCCTAAACGACGGCACAAACACATACACACACGCATACACAAATACAAATTAAATAAATTCCAAAGGAGATTGACTATTACTGCTCACTTCTTAGATTTTCTCAGGCAGGCAAAAATCCCAACAGATTTTCTCAAGATAAGTCAAGCACTTATGATAGCAAAGTCCACATAAATTACACCATCTTACAATGAACAGAAATAATAACTGTGCAAAGCAGTCAGACTGGATAGGCAAAGAAACATTCTTTTGTTTCAGTGTCCAGTGGGTTCGGCTGCACATTCATCAGTTTGACAAAATGTACACAGAAAGGTTTAACAAACAGAAAGGTCCCTTCTTCCATCATATAGGAAGTGTTAGCGCAGACCGGGCAACAATGCCATAATTATGTTTGGATTCCATGCTTTCTGCCTGTGAGCAAAACTTGGCAAGCACCGGTCTGGATTGGAAGTCGTGGAGAAAGCTTAGAGCGCTTACGTCCCCTTTCGATACTTTAAGAGTTGCTCCATAAGCCTTCTAACATATATTATTTGGACTGTCAAAACGATTTCATGTAGGCGGATGTCAAAACGATATCCTGTAGGCGGATACTAATCGAACTGAAACCCAGTTTGGGACGAGATACAATCTGTTAAGGACGCGATTTTCGTAGACGCATTTGTACTTTAATGTGATAATCAGTCATCACAACTTCTGAAATTATCACTCTTTATATCTTTGACTGACAAAACATAATCTCATCCCTTCCTCTGTCTTTCTTTCATAATCCTTCGCTGACAAGCTTCATATGTTTCCTTGTATTAGCAGCAGCCCTTACGCCTTAGCACGCCTTATAAGTTTTTATTCCGTGCTTTATTATTTGTATTAATAATTTCATCATAGAATATATCTAACAGTTGATTCATTCACTTGACATCGTCATCATCAATGACTAACAAAATAGTTGTTTATAGAATGTTCCTAATATTTACAGTACCTTTAATTAATGGAATGTACATATCGGGATTGCTTTCTGACTCTGTTTAAAAACAAAATTAGAAAAGTATTTATTATCACAAGAATTTGATAACCATTGGTGCTCTAGTCGTGATGGAAAAATAAGCTTAATCACATCACGCCCATATGTCAAAGTTCACACATGTACATAGAAACACGCACTGACAGGCACAAATATTCAATACAGGTAGGTAATCAGTGAACATTTGTTTCAGCAAGGGGCCTTGGAATAATCAATCATTTGAAGAAACGTATAGAAAGAGGGGAGAGAGCACAATTATTCAAATATCCCTTTTTTGACTTAGGAATAATCAAAATATAGAGTATCTATCTATCTATCTAGTAGTAGTAGTAGTAGTAGTAGTAGTAGTAGTAGTAGTAGTAGTAGTAGTAGTAGTAGTAGTAGTATGAAGCAAAATAACTAAACGGTTCAAGGGACAAAACCGCACATAAGTCAGTTCAACAGTTATGCTTCAAGTTACCTCCCTTGTTAAATCAGTTTTCCTCACAATATATTTTGGAAAATATTTCTATGATTTATTGATTTATACTAGCTGTCACCATTTAAGACTCGTCACCAGAGTGTATATTGAATTCTTTATATCTAGTTGTATTGGAGGAGGCGTGTTCACAATTGCATCCACCATGTAGATTGCAGATCACAACATTTTTAAGATCTCACTCAGTGTACTCCTACCAGCCCCACTCCCCTACTCCTCCAGCCACGCACACACAAAACCAGACAAGAACGTCTTTACTGGAAAAACATCTATCTGAAACAAGAAATTAACTGACTAGTTTGGAAAACTCAACTAGGTGTAACATTAAGTCACCAGATTCCTGGAAATCTTTCAACCTGCGACTGAAAGCCTTCTGAACGTTTGACCACAGACAACCGACTACCATTCTTTGGCACTTCTATATCTTCATGTTTATTGAAACGACAGCGTCCTCCATTTCGTCAGGAGCTCTCAAAAACGACAACCTGCTTGATTCGCGCATGAAACGAGTGCTGACGTCACCAATTGATTGCTCGTAGGTAGGTGGTAAAGCAGGCGCCTTTACATACCTACCTCGGCCGTCTGCCAATGTCAGTCATACTCTGGGTGCTAAAGTACAGAACTTGATGAGACAAAGAGTTTGTGCGTTGAGGCGGACCGAATTTGTACACGAACACAGACAAATAATATTATGCTGGGACTTATTGGATCAAGATGGGTGAAGCCCACCCAGCCAATAGACAACCACCACCACCACCACCACCACCAGTGTTTGCTAGATAAGGCAGACAATTTATGCCAAGGAAGAAAGGAAATGTTTATAAAACATGACGTTGAGGTAGATACAAGAAACATTATAGACCTGGTCGGAGCTTTAATTGTCCAACCGGTTTCATATTATTTGAATGACTGGAACTGAATCAATAACTTTTAGTGGAGTAGGCCAGTATACAGGAATAAATAGCACTGTGTAAGACTTGATTAACAATAATGAATACTGTCGAATGAAGACAAAATATTATTACTTTGTAATCTGCGTAATGTGTGGATGTTCAGACAGGGATCTTTCACCAAAATCACAAAGCTCATGAAAAACATGTCTCGTTTCCAATTAAAATATAATAGTCAGGCATCTGACCTGTTCGAAAGGTACAGTTCTTTGAAGTCATACAACAGTTTTCCTGAGAGAACATAGACAGATCTCATGATACACACACACACACACACACACACACACACACACACACACACACACACACACACACACACACACACACGCACGCACACACACACACACACAGACAACACGTAGACAAGCACGAACGCCAGCACACACACCTTACTCTAAATTTACGTGTACTTGTGTGTGTGTGTGTGTGCGTGCGCGCGCGCGCGTGGATTTGTGAGAGAGAGAGAGAGAGAGAGAGAGAGAGAGAGAGAGAGAGAGAGAGGGAAGAGAGAGAAAGGTTGTAAGTGATTGCTTTTATGCTGTGTTCTAGAACAACAGCAATAATTCTTGCACAAATAGCTCATGTATTTCTTAATGAACAATAAAGGCTTTATGAATTGATTTTGTTGTTGATCTAGTTAACTAGTCTTGAATACTTAAGTCTTTTAGTTACCACTCATACGTCTAATGGAGAGAATTTTGAAACAAACACCGTCATACACCAGGCCCTCGCACACATACACGCAATGGACTGGCATTATGCGCAGCAATTACGAGTATTTAGACACCCCGATCCAGCATTATAACATCTTTGTATTTTATACATGAAATCGCTCTTGGTGACCGACATACACAGGAAGTCGCGCTTGGGAGAGACATATACAGGGAGTCACGCTAGTTGACAGATAGACACAGAAACTGAGCGTGGTGACAACATATAGAAAGTCACACTTGTTGACAGATGACAGATATATATAGGAAGTCACGCTTGTTGACAGATATATATAGGAAGTCACGCTTGTTGACAGACATACGGGAGCTCGCACTTGACACCACGTTCATATAGGAGACTGTTCACTCGCGGGAAATGAGCAGACCGTTATTATAATGAGCAATTTATTTGTAACTATATTTTACTGGCAACGGTGCATGTCGTAAATCCGGCCCTGAAAACTCTATCTCCAGTCTTAGAAACGGCTCGTAGAAATCCTCCACATTTTGTCTGGATTATGCAAAAAGCATTTGGTCCAGAACTGTAATTTGGTCCAGCATTTCTTACTGCAGCTTTTCTGATTGCCTATAAAGTTTCATTGCTGGGATCCTCTATAGATAAACAAATGTTCAAGCTTAAGATCCGTGGGGAAATTATCGCAAGATACGTGTGAACAGTTTTAGTGTCAGGCACTTGGAAAGGCATAATTTAAGTGTGCTTCTGATCTGCAATGCCGATTTCTTTAGTGTTTCAGGCCTGGGATATTGCTTGTAACACACACACACACACACACACACACACACACACACACACACACACGCACGCACGCACGCACGCACGCACGTACACTAGTTTCTATATTACGAGAGTATTGGCCGAGAGCGGGCTAGCGGAATCTAAAAAGTACCTATCAACACCTGATCGAACTTGCAAATCGTATTGATACTTCGTGTCAGATAGCGGCTGAGAATATACACAAAAGTAAAGCTAGACAAGCATCTCTATACAACCAAAATAACGAAAGCATGTAACATTGAAGTCGTTACGCGGGTGTTGTTGTTGTTACCTCTGCGCTAAAGCAAATTAAGTGTATCTTGGCAAGAACCCTATCAAGTTGTCCAGAAATTGAGTGGGTACAATTTTCTAATTCAGATCAGATCTAAAGTGAAAATATTTCATGCTAATCTCAAGAAAGCAAATAAATCACGCCTGGATAGCATGGTCACTACTGTTATAATAGCTAAATCTGTCCCGATGCCAAATCCGTATCACAACCAGATTTAACAGATGTTGAAACTGTTGATGATGTTATTTTAAATCCGGAACTCTCAAACTCTGAAGTTCAACGGTTATGGAGCATGAAAAAAAAAGAAATTCGTGATGCTTGCACCTTATGCAAGGGTTCCCTGAGACAAGAAAGTCAAGGGTTCCCTGAGACAAGAAAGTCAAGGGTTCCCTGAGACATGAAAGTGATTTCAACGGTTTCTCTGGGATCAAAAGGTTGAGAAAATGTGGTCAAGAGATATATTTGCTCCTATTTATGGTGAGCAAGAGATTGGTTAATGTTATTATAATGAATGTCAGTCAAATGCATGAGTTGGATAAGAACAGTTATTTAGATGTGCATTTGTTTAATATGCTGCGAATTTCAATTATGTAATTGAACTTGTTGTATGATATTTATTGACGAGTACATAATCGCCATCTCACATTTACCACTGACACACGCACATCTATCTATCTATCTATCTATCTATCTATCTATCTATCTATCTATCTATCTATCTATCTATCTATCTATCTATCTATCTATCTATCTATCTGTCTATCTACCTATCTTAAGGCATGCACACACACACACACACACACACACACACACAAACACATAGATATATAATCACCCATTCACATTCACATTTATAGTCACATACACACAATTCAATCAGACGCACATATACATAAATTCACGCATCCACACTCTCACTCACTTAAACTACATAACAAGTGAGATTCCTAGATAATAAATTCACCTAGTAGTCAAATCTACTCGGCTTTCAGCTTAACTGACGTTACAGACTATCATGGATGAAAGGAAATGCATCTGCGAAAGCAGCAGAAGTGAAGGACTTCTTCGCCTTGCGTTGATTAATTAAGATAAGGAGTCTTGATAACCGAATAACCGACCTGACGTGTTCTCGGCGTAGAGTCAGTAATCTCTTAGTGACTTAGTTTAATATGTAAACATAAGGCTTGAGATCTTGATTTGATTTCATGTGTTTGAGTCACTTAACTATTCATCTATGTGCTTAGCCTGTGGAGAGAATTGATTTTTGTTAAAACTTTTCTGAGTATTGCTACATAGGTGTAGGTTCGGTCAAACGTCATGTTTAACGTGCAGTTACTTGAATACACGTCTAGTACGAATCACATCATTTCTGTATGAGAAATTTCACAGTTGCATAAGACTATAGCTAAAGTAGAAAGGGGAAATAATCACAGTTGCATAAGACTATGCCTAAAGTAGATAGGGGAAATAATCACAGTTGCATAAGACTACAACTAAAGTAAAAAGGGGAAATAATCACAGTTGCATAAGACTACAAATAAAGTAGAAAGGGGAAATAATCACAGTTGCATAAGACTACAACTAAAGTAGAAAGGGGAAATAATCACAGTTGCATAAGACTATAGCTAAAGTAGAAAGGGAAATTTATCACAGTTATAGAAGACTACAGTTACAGAAGAAAAGGAGAAACGAAACACCAACGAGAAGAATTACTTTTCTCGTTACTGTGCTGTTGTTTTTGGTTTGCAATACAAACCCGCTGCTTACAACGGCGCTACTAGATAGTCATAATAAATGAATAGTTGCAGAGAATTGTGATGTTATTTTGTGTAACATAGTAAAGGTAATGCTATTAGAGTGACAAAGTGAATGGTAACGCTGTTCGTGTGACGAAGTGATGACGTCATTGGCATAATAACGTGTGTGGTACAGTAATGTGTAACACGGCATGACCACTGACGCTATTTATATGACAAAAAAACATTATGTGCGTGAACATGAAGAAGCACTACCACCACTCTCTCTCTCTCTCTCTCTCTCTCTCTCTCTCTCTCTCTCTCTCTCACACACACACACACAAATACACACACACACACACACACACACACACACACACACACACACAAACACACACAGACACCCATCCATCTCTCTCTCCCTCTATCTCTCTCTCTCTCTCTCTCTCTCACACACACACACACACACACACACACAAACAATGCACCTAACTAAATATCACACTGAAAAGCATTGAAAACTATCCCAAATACGATTTTTTAATTTTTAGATATAAAATAACTCTCGAACAGCACACAGTTGCTTAACAACACCAATCTCCATTAGCCAACATCACTATGAAGATTTAATATTATTTAACGCAGCCAGCAAAAACCTTACTATTACGCTCCTTCTGGTGATATTTTTGTAAGTGTCAGTGGAGTGGAATCTTTGCCTTTGTTCCCTCATTATAATTTACAGGGAATAAGCGACCTTTCCATGTTTTACCGGAATCCCATGGTTTACAGATTGTAAACCGCAATGATCATAGTAAGACATGAGGCATATCTACCATAGTGTGTAAGGAATCCCATGGTTTACAGATTGTAAACCGCAATGATCATAGTAAGACATGAGGCGTATCTACCACAGTGTGTAAGGAATACACTGCACGCCATTGATGTATGGTGGCAAAGTATGCTGAATACATTGAGCAATTTAATGTAATAATAACAGTAATAATGATGGTGGGAATGGTAGTAATGCTGGTACTAATAGCAATTGTTGAAGTGGTGATAACAGTGATAATGATGGTGGGAGTGGTAGAGAGACACCGACATTTTATGCTTTGGTTATAGCAAGACTGAGCGAAATTTTGCCTTGGTTGTAGGGAGACTGCGCAAAATGATGGTTGTAGAGAGACTGAGCGAAACTATGCCTTGGTTGTAGAGAGACTGAGTGAAGCGATGCCTTGGTTGTAGAGAGACTGGGTGAAACGATGCCTTGGTTGTCGGGAGACTGAGTGAAATGATGTCTTGGTTGATGGAAAACACTGTTAATTGAAAATCTCACCCCAGAGCGTTCGAGTGATGGAAGTTTTGCTTATGGAAGAGAGAATTGGTAAAAGACATGGCTGATGGCTGACGACGATTTGGTTAAAGAAGACAGAATTGACTCAGGCTATGCTTGATGAAGGTTTGCTTATAAAATACATTACAGATTTTGAGAGACGAAAGTCTAAATCGAAGACTTTTTTGAGACATGCGGTAATTTGAAAATTTCATTCATGAAATCTAAGTGGAAAACTAAGCAAATGTCTATTAGTAAACGACTTTAAGAACAGACTCCATTCTTGCTAGATGACTGACAAAATCTTTGGCCGACTGATGAAACAGCATTAATGGTGGACATTGTTGACTAAGATGAAGATTATAGGGCGGTTGGCTTGTACAAAGCATGTCTGATAAAAAACGTAAACGAAGAGAAATGTTTTCGATTACTAAGTTATTAGAAGATAAGGTTGATGACGAAAGATTTTCTGGGGGAAGGCTCATGCGATGGAAGAACTAGACAGTTTGACTGATAGAATGCTGTCTTTCTTTTGAAGGCTTAGTTGATGAATTTTAAGACAACTGGAACGTTTGGTTATTGTTATAAATGGTTTGATTCTTTGTTAATGTGCTGCTGTTGTTATAGTTATTTAAATCCGCCCACATGAACCTGTCATCTCCTATCACTGAAGGAAGACGTCTTATGAACGGTTCATAAAACTCTTCTAAGATTTGCTTTGTTGTGGACAACATAGGTCCAACATTATAGTGAAGCCCAATGTTCTTAACTGAAGCCTTTGAGATGTTCGCCATCGCTTCGTTGCTGAGTTTACCTGAAAATAAAGAAGGCATCGTTGAGTTTTTTTTTTAATTGAACAATCGGATGAATATTTAAATTAATATGTGAGTTTTTATGTCTTTGAAAAGTTTTCGTCTGGATGCAAGATTTCTTCAGTCCAATCCAATACTCTAGCAGCGCTCTAGATATAAATTGTCTTCCAGTTGTCTTTTCCTTAGTTTTAGCAGCTATACTGTTAGCATTCAGTTCTTCAAGATAAGCAGCTACTGAGGCCACAGACTTGTGTTTCTGATTACCAGTATAGTGCCTATTATTAATTCTCCTTTGCCTTAGTTAAGTGTATATATATATGACGTGCGTGCATGCGTGTGTATGTGTTTATATATGTACAAATCTTCTGTGATGCTCATTAGAAGTAAAAGAAAAATACCTATCTATGACTGTATCACTGAATGCATTCGATAATCTTGCGACAATTTAAGGTTAGTTTATTCTCAGGGCAGTGCTATAGTCAGGAAAGGGTAATTTTAAAGTTTTATTAAATAAATGTGTTCTTTAGATAACAAGTGAGCATTCCATTTGTTGTCAAATAAAAAATAAATTTTTGATATGTCTGAACATAAATAAGAGAATATTAAGCAAATTATCGACTTTTAAAAATAGATTTTTATGTCTTGATGCGTTAAAATGTCACTTCATTGTATCTTTTTTGGTGTATTCTGTTCCAACCAGAAACTGAATCGAGTAGTAATTGTTCTGTTATTTTATTCATTATTTTGCAGAGTCTGCACATAGAATCATTTGAGTTATTCATGATTATTGTTTTGTATGGGATTTCGTATTTAGTGCTTGATCTTGTGCAGCTGTTATGAGTGCGTCTATTTCTGCTTTCAAACCTGCCTCTTTCAACCATCTGTATGTTGATTGCTTTGTTAATGTTTCATCAGCCTGTCGCACAAACTGACCAATGAATGGTTTGGGGGCTCCAAGTACTTGCTAATGCCTGTTTCGCTGTTTTCTTCCACGTTCCTTTGTCTGTTTGTGGGGTTGGGTATAATCCACTCTACTGCTTCTCTCAGTGGCTCATCTCTGCTGTTATTCCAGATGGAGTCCACCAGGCCAATAACTTCTCCTCCAATCACATCTTTTGATTTTCTTAAGTCCTCGGCCTCCCATTGTCCAATGTATGTCAACGTCTGCTTGTGAGCGTAAGGCTTTATGTATTGTGGGTAGTTTTCTTGTTTTTCTGTCCATTTCATTTATTTCATTTGTTGTCCAAGTTAAGATACCTCCAGTGTAGCTGATTACGGGTGTTACGTATGCGTTAAGGGCTTGTATTCTGTTAGCCCCATTTAGCTTGGACTCCAGGACTTGTCTAACCCGTTTTTCACACTGTCTCATAACCTTGGTCTTTACTTCACTCTGCATATTTTAATGTTGTAGTATCCCCACGTATTTATATCCCTTTTCAATTGAAACATCGATGATTTTCCTATGTCGAATTGTAGGGCCTTCTGTTGTTTTAATTCTGCTTTTATGGACGATAATTCTGCCACACTTCTCAAGGCCGAATTTCAGGTCAATGTCATCACTGCAGATCTTGACAGTATTGATCAGCGAAGTGCTGTCACGTTCATTTTTACTGTATAGCTTTAGATCGCCCATATTCAGTAGATAGCTGATAACCTGACGAGCTCTTATTTTGTATCCTGATCCTGCTTTCTGGATGACTTTGCAGAGGGGATTTAGGGCAATGCAGAACAGCAATAAGTGATAGAGAATCACTTTGAACGGTTCCACAGTTTATTGGTATGTCTGCAATTTTTATGTTGTTGCATTTGAGAGTGGTTTTCCAGTTTTTCATTGATTGTTGAATTAGGATCTGTACTGATGGTGCTATTTTGTACATTTTTTATTGTTACAAGTATCCATGAATCTGAAACTGAGCCATAGACCTTTTGAAAGTCATGCACTGCCATTGCAGGGTTTATTCTTCTTTTTATTCTTCTTCTTCTTCTTCTTATGATGATAATTAATATCATCATCATAGAAAAAATAGTTAGTTTCCATGCATAAACAAATAACAAACCGACGACATTTGAAATAAGTTGATGAACAAAAGTTAAAGACAAATTAACAAACGAAAAAATGATTGTAAAGTCACGTTTCATTGTGACCTCTTTAAACACAAATTAACAAACGAGAAAATGATTCTAAAGTCACGTTTCATTGTGACCTCTTTAAAGCGGGACGGCGGGATAAAGGGAATTCTTAGGGATCGCAAATAGTTCTAAAAATCTCCTTTTCATGGTGAAAATTAAATACTGTAATGAAAACCAAAACTACATACCTAGTTTTAAGAAGTCAAAGACCTGCTGAAGGTGACCTTTAATATCTTTGGTATAGTCTTCATATCTCAGGAAAAGAATTTGATCTCGGGGAAAGATTCTCAGCCAGTCCTCCAGTATTTCTGGATACATGCCTTCCTGGAAGCCAATCTAAAGCAGAAGCAAATTACAAAAATGGAACTTTAAAGTGAAAGGTTTTCAGTTTTTAAAGTTTTGAAGTGAATACAAATTATGGCGATAAGTGAAACGAGTGTAAGAGAAAGAAAACCCAATAGCGCAAAATATGTAATTAAAATAAAAAAATAAATAAAAAAAAGACCCGAGATAAAGCACGTAGACAAAAACAGTGCGTTGAGACACTCTACCTTGTAAGTACGTTTCCAGAGTGTAAAGTTGTAGATACAATGCCTCAGCGACCATCTGGCAAAACAGTCTTTGTACTTCGACAATGCATCCAGGACACAGTCGTGAAAGACTTCAGGTGATGGAATTTTCGGTAATGCCTTCCCTTTTACGGCATTGTACATATAAAGGAATCTGGAATAAAGTCTGTAAACATCCAGAACTAAGTGAAGAAACACCGAAAAGGAAACTTACAGTATGTCTATTAACGCACGCACATTTATACACACACACACACACTCACACACACACACACACACACACACACACACACACACACACACACAAACACACACACCACACACTAAGACACTCATACATATGCACACACAGACGCAGGCATATCACATCTTCAGCGAAGTGTTATTGATTTTCAATTAATATTTATCTAAGCATTTTATTTATTGAATCGAAAATAAATGAAAGTGGTAAATATGAAACAAAAGAACATCTTTAAACAAGCAATGATATCAGGGACAAAGGGGAACGATGCATTATTAGCTTCACTCATTGTGATCATTTCAATGATCGCTAGTCGATCATTAATAGATGACGCAGATCACCTCAGTAAAACTTAGTTAGACAGTCGTCCCTATCCAAACGCGGACAGGTGTACGCACACACGGGTGATCGATTATTACATCTTTCTGTGTTCTTGCAAAACTGACGCACGTAAATACGCACTGGATAAGTTGCTAGAATCTTCTCTGGCTATCTGCCAGACTAGAGTTTGGAAAGGATAAAAACCTTTGCATGAAACTTCTGTGTTGCAGTTGATCATTCTAAAAAGCACCTTACCAGGCGCTTAGAAAATACTTTTTTGTTGTTGTGACAATGACACCAGACTGACTGTTGTCACAAGACCACTCACGCTCAGTGTGTCTAATGTCTTGGCACGATAAGTTGCATATTACACAGAACCTCTCCAAGTAGGGACAATGGCTGTCAGCATATGCAAAATATATATCTTGTACAAAATGGACATAAATAACTGCCTACTTGGAAGCACGCACAAACAACCACACAAAAAAAAACAATGCACACACACATATTCATTCATATTCATTCATTCATACATACAATCGTACAAATTGCAGCTTAACCAATATTTTGTTATAGACACATACGTCTTTCACATAAATGATGCAAAATGTAAAAATATTACACAGAATAAGTGCTAATTTAATTAGCAAAAATTACCGATGTTGAATTTAGCCCATTTTCGAGGCTTGTGTTTGAAAAAGAATATTATCACTAAGATCAAATATTATTAAGGAAACATTAATATGTACCAATCCCAAAATATATTTTCTTGGCACAAATTTATGACATTCACTAACTACTCTCATTGTTGTACAACATGAATGTACATAATGACTTTCATCCCACTGCGACCAAAGTTGCTATCAGGGAGAATTTACGTCTCAAGGACAATCATCGCTAGATGTTGGATGTCGGCACCTTTCTTGTTAAAAACGTCATAAAGTGGTAAGGTAAATATTGGCTGCGACCAATTTGTACCTAGAAACAGGATGGCGGATAATAAAAATGATTTTAGCCTCTGGAAACAAGTGACGTATTTGACTTGCAACAGTCAAGCGCGGCTCTGTGCAGTTCTCGTTGCCTAGGAACGATGGCCATTGGAAGCTGTAAAAGAAGTATGGCGCCGAGGCGTCACCTGTCAACCAAAGAAAGTTAATACAAATTATGTTTTGACAGACAGCTAACTATAAACAAAGCAAAGATTCTTTCACAAAAGCAACTACAAAGTACCGCTACATCGCAAATTATATTGAAACAACTCTGAAATGCCTCACGAGAACAAATAGAAAAACATTACATTTTAACAGACATATGCAAATATAACAATCGAATTATTTTTAGACAAACAACTGCAAGTAGGGGGACACAAATTATTCTTATTCAAATAACAACAATAAGGCTGATTATATTAAGACTAAAACTACAAGCAAACTGCTCTCTTTTTGACAAAAAAGCTATACGTGTAAATGAACTTCAAACCGGTAAATCAATATATGCAAATGATGTTGTTTCCTAAAAATATAATTAAGAAAATTGTGTTCTGTATAACCAAAAATATACAATCAGGCAATCTTTTTAATAATTGCCTGATTGTATATTTTTGGTTATAAAGAACACAATTTTCTTAATTATATTTTTTAATTAAACAAAATATATTTCATAAAACAAATAAGTAAATTATATCTGACAAGCAATTACAATTTTGAAGCTTAATGATTTTGAAACAATAAATAGAATTAAACAAACAATACCCACATTTAAGCAAATTATGCTTATTTCAGTAGCTTGACGTAAACATGGTGTAAGAATATGTGGCGGAGTAAATTTGCCTAACCCTATTTCTAAAATTAATAATTATATATTTGTTGCTAATGTCAGAGTGACACGGCCTTTGACACTGCTTATGCTGCTATTTTTAAGTATCTGAGTTGGAGTAAACAATCCAGATAAATAATATGCTAGACTTGCTGATGCAATCCAAACCAGTTCAAACTAGATGAGTAGTTTTTCTGACTAATAGTCTCTTACTTGTTCATGACAAATACATCCAATGGGGATGGACCGAAATTTATTTTGTTGAAGAAAGTCCTAGCATACACTGTACCTGAGTTGTTATTTTAGCTCTGGTAGTTATAAAAATATCATCATGCGCAGTATCTGAAGGTCATGTCACGTTGACATTTAACATATTATATAATAATTAAATTTAGAAAGAGTAAGGGCAATATCATTAAAGTTCAATTCAAGAACATTTATTTCCACGTTTCATTACGTGGATAAGCATCGTAAAATAGAAACTAAAGCAACGCGAAATATCAAAGTGTTTAACAGATAAATTTATACGAAGGCAACGACATTAGAGAACATTCGGCACAACCTTCCATCAGTATAACACTATTGCTATAGAAATATTGAATCCATAGAGATATTTTGCAAGTAAATTATGAAATTAAAAAGAAATAACCTTTCTCGAATGGTATAATGTCGTCCTGCCAGTAAAGCTTCATAAGACAAATTTATTTTACTTTCAAGGTCTGAAATGAGTAAAAACTTCTATTGTTCATTAAGTTTTAAAGAAACTATAAAGTGTCATTTGAAATTACAAATATTTTTAAATACCAACAATGTGATTTCCTTTTCCAAATGCCTTTAAATCATTCTCGATGAAAGGGATCACTTTATTGAAGATAGCTGTATACGCATCAAAGGTTGTATCTGGAGTAGAAATATTTTAAAACGTCAGGCAAAGGTTGTATCTGGAGTAGAAATATTTTAAAACGTCAGGCAAAGGTTGTATCTGGAGTAGAAATATTTTAAAACGTCAGGCAAACGTTGTATCTGGAGTAGAAATATTTTAAAACATCAGGCAAACGTTGTATCTGAAGTAGAAATATTTTAAAACGTCAGTCAAGTGTTGTATCTGAAGTAGAAATATTTTAAAACGTCAGGCTAAAAGACACAGTAAGAAGAGCAACGTAAACAAGTTTAGGCAAAATGCATAATTTACTTTCAAATACTTTTCTGTTTATTTTATTAGTGAAGCAAATTATTTACAATTATTTATATATTCATTAATGATGATGATGGTGACGTTGAATAAAAGAACAGGAAGTAGCAAAAAGAGGCACAGAGAGATAGACTATACGCAAACTCAGAAAGAACAAAAATAGAGAAAGAGATTAATATTTGTGCCCTCTAGATGGATGTGAAAACGGGTGCTGCTAAGTCTTCCAAGACCAACTCATAACTGATAATGTCTGATCGACGAACGGTTCTTTGCAGGCCTTGGACGGGAAGACACTGCTAGCGAAAGAGTGTAGCGAGTACAGTGAAAGTATTCAAATCAGCAACCATTCACAGCCATTATTGTGCCTGATCCTATTTTGGAGCCAGTTACAGACGTAAGGTTAAGCCAGAACTCCTTCGATCTGCAGAGATCTGTAATGAGGTCATATGATGCAGCATGCTTGCAATTACCCTTCTCTGACGTAATAACAATGTGGCTGATGTCACCTAATTATCCAGCACTAATTATAGATAAATTAACATAATGCAAGAACATGAGATTACATTTATTTAAATAAAATTATTTTAATGAACTGCACGAGGTGTACAGACCATATTCAAAATATCGCTTTAATGTTTCATGATGAAAATATGTGAAACAACCAGTAGAGAATTTAAAAAATAATTTACAGTAATTTTACAGGGAAAAAATGCTCTCCCACAACTCAGAAAACATATTCAAGACACAAGCACTGAAGAAAAAATTCTCCATAAAATTGAAAAGCAAAGGCAAAAATTAAAGAGATATACTACAGCAATTTGCATGTCCAGACTTGAGAACTTTTATGGAATTTGATTAAACATGCACATTACGTTTATTTACCAACATGACTGCGAGACAACTTACTAGAGTAGCGAGTTAAGCTAAACCATTTGGGTTCTTTGATGGTACCGATCACGTCAGGATGCAGAGTGAGCCGGAAGTACAAGTCCGTAGTGCCGCTTTTCGTAACTCCAGCAAGAAAAAAGTATGGCACACATCGGAGTGTTGTGGCGTTGCCATACCAACATGGGTTCTTGCTGTTGTTGATATAATCGAACGGGCCCTGACAGAGAATGGAGTTTCCATGTCGATTATCTTCGCTAAATTATTTCACGAAGATTTGTTTAATTTAAAAATAAATGTTTAGTTTTGTTTTTATAATTAAATAATCGTCTTTGTTGTTTTCGTGGTTATCATAGTTGTCGCTGTTTGTCATCGTTATCAATATAATTATAACTTTAAATACTTAGCGAAAATACACGAGAGATATTTAGAGTAAATTTTCAAGCTTAATGGTGGTGGTGGTGGTTCAAAACAATTATTATATGTAGCATCACGTACGATAGTTGTTAAAAATGATCTGTAATGTACTTTATTCTGATTATAATAAATCAATGCGCTTGTAGGGGATTGGGTGTTTGAGTGTACGTTATGGGAAAGATAAACTGTGACTGGTGATAACGCAAGGAAGGTCGATGACACAAACGAAATATTAACTACCATATAACAGCTGTCGTTATTTGATGTCGTAAAATATTAGATAGGCTGTAGATTGGGAATTCCTTGTAGGTTTTTTTTCTCCCCAAAAGTGTTTATTGGAGTTATTTGAAAATCAATCTATATATTCATTCAAATCAATTAGCCAGAACAACTAACGCATCTACAAAACAGTCATTATATCAATCATTAAATCAATCAATCAATCAATCAATGAACGTATGAAGCAGACGATCAGTTAAGAAATCGATTATAATTATTTATCAGCCATTCTAATAACTGATACACCATCAAATCAAACAAATCAATTTGTCAATAATTAATCACGATTGCAAGAATCATTCGTTCCGGTGTTGAACAAAATCTTACCAGATATCCATACTGAACCCCCACTGGTGGACTTTTCGACGCTTCTGATGTACACGGTGGGAACAATGGGAAGTCACCCACAAACTCCCCCCTATAATGGGCTGCAGCACTACGGAAATAAGCGTCATTCAGAGCGTCTTCGTTATATACTGACCGCCTGAATTCAAAACAAAAACAGGTGCTTTTTAGATGGCAATGGTGATAATGATGATGTTGATGATGATGACGATGGATGGGGGTGATGGTAATTGCTTTGGTGATAGTGACGACGATGATGTCCATAAGTATATATATTTCACACACACACACACACACACACACACACACACACACACACACACACACACACACACACACACACTCACACACACACACACACATGTACACGGGTGGTCAAATATTCTTAAATAACGTGTATTCTCATACACATACTTCATATGTGCGCACTTCACACACGTACACACGCATACGCATACACACACCACATACATTTACACAACTACACATACACATGTCACACACACATACACACCTCACCCACATATGCACACACTTCACACATACACACTCACATCTCACACAAACACACTCATATACACCTCACATCAAACACACAGGAATATCTCGGAGTTATGTATTTTTTACCTGAGAACTCTGGAATGATTCGTGTAAAATAGTCTGGCGAGTTCAGTGATGCTCCAGAGTATCATGACCAGTATCAGACCGGCTATAAAATAAGTTTTTAATCTTTTCTGGCACATTCGAACTACAAACACCATTTGAATCTGAAAGTGATCAATGCCGATAATCATAAATGCTATAGTTTTTAATGCGATTGTAACTCTACATTCAGTTACGTATTTAAACAGTGTGACGCTAACGCCACCTAGTGAGTGGTTAAGATTATTATTATTATTAATTAATCATCAAAAAATCATTACAAGCGATGATAAGGTTAATTTATGTTATTAATAATTCTCCAGATTACACCACTCGTCTCTCTCACTTGGCGGATATGCAGGCGCTGTAAATGTTTTCTCTCTTCCATCGTACAATATTTCCGTAGGTAGAAATCTTATTATTAAAGGAAAAGACAAATCAGTCCTTAATCTATATTTAGCGAGCCCCCATCCACCCACTATCTTTCCAACGTATGTTTGTCAATATGTTTAAGAAGGTCAATACATTTATTAAATCAACAATCAAATATATAACACATGAATTTAATCAAAGAGTGTTGACATTTACAGCACTTCCACTACAATGTTCAATTAACTCTGGACAATAATGTTCAGTATATCCTAGCATAGATATAAGTAGTTAATGAACATAAATACATAATCATCATGGAAATGAGAGTAGAGTTCAGAGAAATAAAGCCAAAGCGCATAACCTTTTCAAAGATGGCGGCTGTCGCCAGCATGGGTTTCACAGTCACACGGTTTGCAACAAGTCACTGCCTTTCATATTTAGGCAAGGTCTCACGTGTCCCTTCTAGAGGCATGTTGCACTACTGTTCCATAATCTTCCACATACTCTCCAAGCATGACGTAGAGAATCGTCCTGAATTTCACACGCGCTCTCAAGCGCAAGGAATGTTCTTAAATTTCCGTGTGTGTTTACTTAAAACACCACAAAGAACATTCAAAATAATCTTCATGAATTCTTGAGACCAAACTCAAGCCACACTTTCTTCCACATTGGCACTTGAATGGAATTCAAAGAGATCAACTTACAGGAACACATTTTACAGATAAGTTGATGACAATGTTGGATGCACATACCAAAGTATTCACCTAGAGTAGAGTAGTCACTGTAGCATCAAGTGACAATCAAAAACAAAAAGGCTTGCTCGTAAGCTAATGATCGTCTTTATGACCAGACTCACATTATGTCGAAATTCAAAGTGATAGAATAGATTACTTCTTCAACAAAGAAATTTCCGGTCCATCTTCATTGGATAAAATTATTTTCAACAAGTGTGAGACTATTAGTCAGAAAAAAACGACTCATCCACTTAGGACTGGTTTGGATTGCATCTGCAATTTTCTAGCATATTCTCAACTCGAGTTGTTTACTCCAATTCTGACACTCACACCAATGCCATCATAAGAAGTGCCCAAGGCCATGTCACTGACAATTTAACAATTAAGTCTAGAAATAGGTATAGGCAAATTTAGTCTGCTACAAACAGTATGCCTGCAGCATAACTCTTGATGAGTAAAGCCCGGGAGACTTAAGTACATTCATTAAACAGTATGCCTGCAGAATAACTCCTGATGAATAAAGCCTGGAAGACTTCAGTACTTTCATTAAACAGTAAGCCTGCAGAATAATTCCTGATGAGTAAAGGCTGGGAGACTTCAGTACTTTCATTAAACAGTATGCTTGCAGGAAAACTCCTGATTTGTAAAGCCTGGGAGTCTTCAGTACATTAATTAAACAGTATGCCTGAAGAAACCTGGGAGACTTCAGTATATTCATTGCTTTACACGCTAACGTTATTCTATTTGTTGAAAGTATTCACTAGCAAATTGCTTTGCCTCGAATTTCTGCACAGTCGAGCTGAAACAAAACACATTTTCAGCTTAATGTTTGAAACAGCAAATGTAACCGGAGCAAAACTACAATTCACCTTTCATTTATAAACAAACATATAATAAACGAGTCATTTTTTTTCTAAGCAAAGTTAGGGGTTCATTATATCTTGGACAATCTTTAGTTACAGTCTTTCATTTATCTTGATTTTATGAACATTGTTTCCACCAGTAGACGTGGATTATATAGCCATGGCTAAATTTATGAGTCCAGGAACATGTTGCAGCTTTATTATGGTCAGTTTTGAAATCTTATTCACAAGTCGTCCAAGAGTTGTCTCCATCCGCAGCTTTATTATAAACACAATAAAGCACACTACAAAGGAACTATCTTTATATTATATTTTGTACTATTCATAATAACTAGTAAACTGCACATTTATTACAAAAAAAATAATGCCCCTTCTTATCGATGAAATTGATCGCACTCCATAATGCTAACATCTCATGATGATTTTAAATTTTTACATTTTCCAATGATTATGCGGACGAACGCTGGTCTTATCCTAAAACTGTAATTCTTATATTTTTATTTAAAAATATAAAATAGTGATTGTAAAGGTTTATTAAAAACATTTTTCAAAATAGTCTGCACAAGTATAATTTTTGCCCTGTTGCTCACACAACTGTGCACGATTGCTTGGTATCTATACAAAACAAAATTGCTTACCCCAAATCTTGAACTTGTAAGGGGAGACCATAAAAAGAGAGAAAGAGTGCTAATTTTATAACCTTTAGGCTAAAAGGCGTCAAAGGAAATGACATCAAAGCCCACTGTTACCGACATAATTTAGAGGACAAACTCCAGGGTATGTATTAAAATGACACTGTCACTTGCTAGCTGACCTTGAAGTCCAGGATGCGCGTACAACACGCTCTGTGTCACTGGGGCTTATGCGTCAACGGCTGGAGGGTTCTGAAGGAGATCATCTATGCGCGTGAGATAATAAATAAGATAATAAATCAGCGTCATCAACGCGCTTCATGGCAAACTCTAGAAAATTTATGTCCCGCGTTGTACGTGTTACAGGCTAATAAATTGAAAACAGTGAGGGAAACCTTCCAATCAATGAATATTTTTAGAGAGAGAGAGAGAGGGATGGAGAGAGAAGGAAAGAGGGAAGGAAAGAGAGATGAAAGGAAGGAGGCACTCACAGCTCTTAGGAACAGCAACGTGTCAGCTGCTTGTAAGAGTGTAATATTAAATAATAATAATAATGAAACAACGAATACTAGCATTAATATGCACAGTTGTTCAGAAATTTTCAGCCACCTGTGACGTAGTAACATATTACGCAGCACGCGCGTCTTCCTCACCAACTCCACCCCGGCATTCATCACGTTCAGCAATTTTTTTTTGTTGCAAACGGTACCTAAGTCTTTCGTGTATGTGTGGACAGACTCAGAACTATCAACTAGTTTTGATAAGCGTTCAACTCCATGAATCTTTGACTTAAGTACAGTATATTCCAATTAATTAGAAAGCCAGTTTTTCTTCCGTTTCAGACACTACTAACTGTACGTTATAACCATTCTTCCAACCTCTATCGCCATTAAACGAATGCTTGACTGTAAGAAAATGTATAAATTATCGCGTAGTTACTTTCTTTGGGGTTCGGGGTTTACGTTGTAGTATCCGTACGCCAGATTGTCGCTATTGAAAATATCAAAAAACGGTTTTTGCACACGACGACCTGATATGCCAAATAAACCGTTCTGGGGCACAGCGCCATCTTCTTCTGTCTTGAACGGTATGGTTCCTACGAGGACTGATGCGAATCAGGGCACACAACTCTCCACCATAGTATCGGTGCAGTTCTACTGTTCGAGTTATTCACAACTCAGTCTGATCAAAAGACGATTTCCACTTGAGATTAAAACCCTTTCATCTGTTTTCATTATTAATGTTTTAATCAACAAAAACATCGAAGAAAAATAAATAATAATTATTATTATGTTGCTACTCTCACTATGGGTTTGAGAACCTAAGAGTTTAATGGCTTAGGGTCGCTCCGTACTAGCTATAAATTAAAATCGTGTTTCTCTTGCTTTTTATTTCTGAAAACCTATTTTTTTATTAGATTCTCTATTTATGTTAAAATTTGTTTAGATCAATATAGCTGGAAATATATATTCGATTACCTATTTGCTCAGTGACGCATTTCTTTGAAAATGCTTTAAAAAAAACATGCCTCTTCCATTTTGAATTTTGCCTACGATAAATTTCAGACACTAACGTTGGTCAGTGCGATTAGGGGAGATACATTTCCAGTGGCTTAAATTGTTGCTTTTGAAAACAAGAAAACAAACATTTCTGCTTGCTTTCATCCAAGCTTGTGCTAACGAGTAGCAAAATACGCATTGATGTCTGACGTCAGCTCGCAATGTGCTTGGCGACAGACTGAAAAGGGTGAGGTGAGGGCGATAAGCCTCTCCCCATCTTCCCTTTAAAAAAAATAAAAAAAGAAGTTTTGTTTGCTCGTCAATCCATGTGGCACTTCACACCCCGTCCACACCTTGGGAGTTGAAGTGATTATGCATGTCAGCAACGAGCAAATCGTCACGAGAATTGTGACATCAAGAATGGTTAAGTGCCTACATTAAATTTGATGTGGGCAGACAACACCTCGAGAACAAGATCCGACTTCAAAAATAATTTTGAAAATTAAAGGCACTGATTTTAATTTAATGTCGTCCGACTGACAGCTTGGTTCTGTCAACTAACGTCAGAAGTGGGGCGGGGAGAAGAGCGGTGTGGGAAATAAGTACTGTAAGAATAAAGAACAAAATTGACTGAACTTTAAATGCCACATATGTTGTCACTTTTTTTCTTTTCCTCAGCGTGAGGCCATCAACAAGCAGCTGTGTCAGTGTAGGGAGTGTGGTTAACAACGTAAATGTGTTAATCTACCATTCTGCTGTAGCCATATGTTCCGATTTAAGAAGAAGGAATTTTGACGAAACATATCGTAATTTAAAGTGGTACCCTTAATTGCATAATACAAACGATGTTAGGTTTACAAAATTTTGAATGATTAATGTAAAGGTAATGAACTTGCCTTTGTCAGTACCCTTTTGGTATGACAATATTGTTTAAATTCCATATGAAAAATAAAGTCTGTCTTGTGCTTAATATTTCCGATGCTATTTTGCACATGGAAAACATTAGAATCTCCATTTTATGCTTCGAGATGGAAACCATAGTGAGTGTGAGTCACGTCATTGTGAACTGGACGGACCTTCATAAGACGACATTGTTTGTATGACGTCATCAGCGTTGCGCATGCGCAGATTGCTTGGGTTCTTGAATCTTACTGTGCGCGAAACATGTGCGCCGTCGCTGTTTCACGAGCAGAAATGTAAACTTGTGCTTCTGGTAACCTCGGCCATCTTTAATACTGAATGACACTCCGTAAAATTTTCTTTCTATACAAAATGCGAACTGGGGTGACAGCCATTAAAGTACTGAATAACTGAAAACCTGTTTAAGTGAACAATTAAAGCAGCTGTCTCGCATTCGAATGAACTACGGGGATGTAAATGACAACATTCACTTGTGAACTACTGAGTGGGGTCTAGAAACAGAAGCTTTTAATTAACGTGTGGCTGTGTTCACCTAGAAGAAATGAGAAATATTTAAATATCAAAGAGGATATTAATAATTAAAATATGAAAATGTTTCTAGAATCATATATCTCAGAAATATTATCGCAAAATGGTAGAAAAAAATATCAGACGACTATATATATAGAGAGAGACAGACAGACAGACAAACAGACAAGTTAGCTGACAGACAGACAGATAAATAATATAAATAGAAATCCCATATATATGTTTATAACAAACAAGTAAACAAATACATATATTGAGAGGACAATGCGTGATGCTAACGCCACCTAGTTAATGGTCATGATTATTATTATTATTTAATAGTTATATAAATTAAATTTGGATACTGCACAAACAGCTGAAACAATAGAAATGAAATCAAGCGAAGGTGAGTTAGGCGACCTTGTCACTTAACGCAGACGTTCACCCGGATAGCGACCCCACAGACCGCAAAGTGGCCAGATCAAAACTTAATGACGGAGCAAACACGTCTGTTGTATGCCGCTAATGGTCCATTACAAGTCTGCTGTCTTCCTGGCGGAAGCGATTTTCCTGTGACAAATGGTAGAAGATTCTGCAAATCATACTATTACCAAACTTTGCCGGGCGGTTTTTTTATTTCCACGCTGAGGACAGGGTATACTGTTAGTGTTGTACTCCGTGTCTGAGGACAGGGTATACTGTTAGTGTTGTACTCCGTGTCTGAGGACAGGGTATACTGTTAGTGTTGTACTCCGTGTCTGAGGACAGGGTATACTGTTAGTGTTGTACTCCGTGTCTGAGGACAGGGTATACTGTTAGTGTTGTACTCCGTGTCTGAGGACAGGGTATACTGTTATTGTTGTACTCCGTGTCTGAGGGGTATACTGTTATTGTTGTACTCCACCTCACAATATAAATATAATGATATAAACATAGAAACAAATAAAAGAAAAATATAAACAGACTATCGTCCAAGAAACCATAGAACATTGAAAGTGGTCGATGAACTGAAACGAACCAACCAATTTAAAAAAGAATATTTCTAAAATACTACAGCGAACATAGACGTCCACATACCAGAAAGGGAGACAATATTAAAGTACTAGAAGAGTCGACGGGGAAGTATAGTAACTTCCCTTTACACGTCGCATTGTCCCTGAATTTTAAATACAAAAAATATTTATATATACAAATTATTACCCGCTAGAGTACTTTATATTACTGTGATTTTGCAACTGTTGTCAAAAGTGAAATAAATACGAAACATTATGTCGCTCATTACTACTTGAAATAACGTATCTTCTTTGAATGGTAGTTTTCTTAAGTATATAAACAGTCTGTATAAAGACCTTACCTTGTTTGTGCAATAATCGTCGAACGTTTGTTAGATTAAGCAATGTACCACAGCGTCTTTAATTATTATTACTGTTACTATAATTAATTGCAAAATCATTGCAAATTGTTACTAGCAGTAAGTAACATGTAACTGAAGCAACGGATTACCTTTCAGGGGAATGCGTGGTGTGTGTGTGTGTGTGTGTGTGTGTGTGTGTGTGTGTGTGTGTGTGTGTGTGTGTGTGTGTGTGAGCGTGCGAGAGTGTGTGTGTGAGTGTGTGTGTGTGTGAGTGAGTGAGTGAGTGAGTGTGTGAGTGTGTGTGAGAGTGTATGTGTGTGAGTGAGAGTGTGTGTGTGTGTGTGAGTGTGTGTGTGTGTGTGTGTGTGTGTGTGTGTGTGTGTGTGTGTGTGTGTGTGTGTGTGTATGTGAGTCTATGTTGTGAGAGAGAGAGAGGATTAACAGTTTTCCTGAAACTTGATTGAAATGCAATCTGGCAGTTTGCACGTACTTAGTTGATTTCAGGCTTACTTTAAATCAGTTTTTATTTATTTATATATTCATAACAGTAAGTAATAATTTTAAGTTTTGCTCACAGGAAGAAAAAAATCCCCGAAGGCTACGAATTTATTGTTCACTAATTTTCATCTTTCTCCAATCATTGGAGACTCTTTCCTACTGCTAGTAGTCTAGTGACTAGTAATTAGTATAAGGAGTAGAAATACCATTAACCGCTAGTATAATGTGTATGAAGATCGCTAGCCACTAATGTAATAAGGTATGTTAAAGATTACTACTCATTAGAATAAAAAGGTGTGAATATTGCTTGCCTCTCGTAAAATTTTATATTTTAGAGATCACTAGTCACTAATATAATAAGGTATGAGAAGATCACTAGTCACTAATATAATAAAGTATGAGAAAATCACTAGCCACTACTATAATAGGGTATGAAAAAACCATTAGCTGAATGATTACTAGCGTCTACGTTAATAAAGTACGAGAATATCACTAGTCACTAGTATAATAAAGTACTAGAAGGTTACTAGTCAGTAGTATACTAATGTACGAGAAGATCACTAGACCCTTGTATAATAAATAACATATGAGAAAATCACTAGCCACTAGTATAATAAGATATGAAAAAGAACACTAGTCATTAGTATAATAAGATATGAGATCACTAGTTACTAGTATAATAGTATATGAGAACATTAGCCATTAATAATGTATGAAAAAACACTAGTCATTAGTATAATAAGATATGAGATCACTAGTTACTAGTATAATAATATATGAGAACACTAGCCACTAATAATGTATGAAAAACACTAGTCATTAGTATAATAAGATATGAGATCACTAGTTACTAGTATAATAATATATGAGAAGATCACTAGTAATTAGTATAATAATGTATGATAAGGTATGAGAACATTTTAGCGGCTCAAGGTAACTAAGTTGTTCAGTCAGGCAAAGTTATTGCAGTCGCAGACTGTAGTGCATGTGCCGGAATAAAATCAGCGATTGTGTTCTAATTTTTTTTAAAAATCTAATTTAAAAAAAAAATTTCCAATAAGACATGTGATACTGGTTTAAGTATGTAACTTGTAAAGCGATCCATCTCCATCAACCCACCCACATCATTTTATCTTTTTTCTGTCTCTTAATACTGTGTATCTCCCTCACACTTTTCTCTTTGTCTCCATTTTCTCTTTTTGTACTCTTTATAAAAAAAAAACCCCTCTTTTACCCTCCTTCTTTTTCACTTCCTGCCTTTTCCTGCCTCTATTTCTTTGTCTAACGTTCTCTATCAAATTATGTCCTATTTTCTATCCATCTTTTCATACCTCACCCTCAGTCTCTTCCTCTTTCTCTATTTCCCTTTTTCTCACAGTTTCTTTCTCCCCTTTCTCCTCTCTACTTTTCTTTCCTTTCAATTTTTTTCTCCGTTCTTCTCCAGAACTCTAGTCCTTTTTTTTCTATCCCCACCTCTCTCTCTCTCACTCTCACTCTCTCTCTCTCTCTCTCTCTCTCTCTCTCTCTCTCTCTCTCTCTCTCTCTCTCTCTCTCTCTCTCTCTCTCTCTCTCTCTCTCTTTATTTCGTTTCCATTTCAGGAATGAAATCCATTTTTCCTTTCTTTAAAGTGGAGTAGTTTATAAAGATGACAGGCATCTTTGACGTCTTTCTGAAAATCATAAGCATTTTTTTAAAGAAGGAAATTCCTAGTCTAACATATAGTTAATTGTAGTCCACCATTTGACATTTTCTGTTTGGAGACGAAATCTCTGACGTCAGCTAATGAAGAATAAGAATTCTTGCACAGCTAAGGTTATTCATCTGAGAACATTTCTCTTTCTGTCTGTCTCCTTTCTTCCCCTTTTGAAATTAATATGAAATCGAAAACACATGACGCCCCATGATTCATGAGTGAAATTATACTGGGTTGTAAATTTATTTTCCATATAGGTTACTCAACATGAT
This sequence comes from Sinotaia quadrata, assembly GCA_028829895.1. Classification (NCBI taxonomy): domain Eukaryota; kingdom Metazoa; phylum Mollusca; class Gastropoda; order Architaenioglossa; family Viviparidae; genus Sinotaia; species Sinotaia quadrata. The sequence continues at coordinate 116,737,048 of CM054180.1, forward strand.
GACAGATCAAAAAATTACAAACCTCTACTGAAAAACTCACAAAACACTTATGCAAGAAACGAGTTTGTAATTTACTTTAGTTGAACGATTTTGAGAAAAGTATTGCATTGCATAATTATATGTGTTTCTGTTTACTTTATTTGGACGATTTTAAGACACGTATTGCATTACATAATTAGATCTGTTTCAGTTTACTTTAGTTGGACGATTTGCATGTGATCCATAGCCAGAGCAAATGCGCAATCCTTAGTCGCAGCATGTCCATAATCCTTAGCCACACCATATCCGTATTCCTTAGCCACAGCAGATCCGTAATCATTAGCCGTCACAGATTAGTGCGTGCATACGACTTGACAAGGAACCACGAGAGTTTACCCTCGCATGACTCCTGTGGATAACTTGATTGTGATTGGTCAGGCAATGGATAAATCCACTACTTGATTGGTGGATCATCCATGAGGTAATAAAGATTTCGACGACGAAGATTGCTGCAGATCAACACCACAGATCCCTCTCAGAGGCGAAGAACTGTGCATAAGCAGGCCCCTCCCCTCCCAAAAAGAAAAGAAAAAGAAAAACAATTCAGGCGGTATGGAAGATGATCACCCAAGGCCATGGATCATAGATGCACAATCATTGAATTTACACTCCAAGAACAGCACTGCTGACGTAGCACTGCTCAGATTCCTGCGCCGTCAGTCCTGTGCAAATGAGCAAACTGATCAACACGTGTCTCACCATGTTTGACCAATATCTCACATGGTTAACTTGAAAGTTCAGAGTATGTCACAGTTTGCACGACCAACCAGATAAAATGCTGCATGTATATCTATTCTAGAGACTCACAGACTGGCCAATTTGTAAAACCTAGAGGTCACACGGAATAGCCGTCAGTAAAACTTAGCGATCACATGGAGTAGCCGTCAGTAAAACCTAGAGGTCACACGGAATAGCCGTCAGTAAAACCAACGATCACACGGAATAGCCGTCAGTAAAACCTAGAGATCACACGTAATAGCCGTCTGTAAAACCTAGAGATCACACGGAATAGCCGTCTGTAAAACCAACGATCACACGGAATAGCCGTCTGTAAAACCTAGAGATCACACGGAATAGCTGTATGTTAAATCTATGGATCAAGCAATGGGAAATATTAGTGCTCTTGGTTCTGACTCTTAACAGTGTATGATAAAGTCCAAACGCCTTTGAATATTGAATATTGGAAAAATGTTTAAAAGTTATTGGGGCACATGAGTACATATATTAATTTTCAATTTAATAAGTAATAGTTGATAATACTTCAAGGGTGCCTTTATTTCCTCACAGGTTTGAAAGCTGTTGCATTCCTATCAAATAAAAAATTGACAGAAGATATTTCTAATACAGTATAGAGAGATGTCTGTTGTCACATGTCAACCCACCCCCAAAGAATCGGTAGTCAACCTGTCAATCATTATTACTATTTTATTCAATCTTGGAAGTGGGCAAAATACACCTAACTCGTAGAATTGTGCCTAGTGTTGTGAAATTATTATTATTATTATTATTATGATTTCGATGATGATGATGGATATTGATAGGGAGTATTAATATTAAACTTTACTGTTATTATTTAGAAAATAGCAGCTAAAACTTGCAAGTGATAATTCCATTCCAAAATCAAAGAATAGTAAACACATTACAATGCAAGAAAAGGTATTAAATAATATTAAAGAAATTAACTAGAAGTAAATGTTCAAATGTGAGATGTAAAGGGTTACATGTTTGTGTATAGATAGTGTAACAGAAATAATCAAAATTTTTCTTTCCTCTTTTATGTGACCACGTCAAGCGTATTTCAGTATTAAGTCCATCTCTTTTTTATTCTTGTATATTGCAAGCCGAATATTATGGAAAGTTAACATTTGATGGATTATCCATGTCGACCATTATTTAAGTAGCAGAACTGAAGGTTAATGGATATGCAATATATTATAGCGCCAGCGAAGTGTGAACAGCAGGCAAGACTTGACTTGGATGAATGAGTGTTTAAAGTGTGAACGAGAGAGGGATGTTGTGAGACATATCATGATTGAGTGAGTGAGCCAGAAGGAAGCATTTCATCCGGGTACAAGAAAGGGCTATAATGTGAATGAAGGAGCTGTCAGCTGGGTGGGAGTGTTTGACGGAAGTAGTGAGGTAGCATTCCACAATGATAGCTTGATCAGGAATGAACCTTTAATGCTTTTGGGCCATAGCTAGTGCCTCTTGAATGGAAGCAGAAATGCATTTATACAAAAGAGGCCATACAAAAATTCCAATACTCCAAACGCGGTTTCTATTTTCAGGTTCTGTTCCCAGAGATAGTACGCAGAAGACCACGTGAAATCTTTCAGGCATTAGAATCTATGGAAATTTCGACCCTAGTTTAAAATTGTATTTTAGCAAGGGATATATATATATATATATATAAAATGCTGCCGGAATGAGTCAGTGGGTGGAGGGGTCAAATATATAATAAATAACCTTTGGTTTTAATGTTTGTGCTGAAGTCGAGTTCAAAATGCATAGAATTCTCTTGTCAGAGTAGAAAAAGAAGTGAACTAGCGATAATTTGATCTGTGCTATTTTCTTGCCGTACAAACTGTGACTAAATGTGCTAAGCATATACAAGGAGGTTGGAAGAATTCATGCACATTGAATTATCAGTTTCTTGAATGGCAAATTTTGCACTGAGCCAGGGGAGTTAGCTGTTGATTAGTGTGAACTTAGGAGAATATCTATTGGTCAACTTGTACAGCCCATTCCCCGGTGTTGTGATAAGGCTGGCAACTCATCCAGAAGCACATGGTCCTAAGGGAGATAACTCTACTATTGAATGGAAATAAAATTAAATTATTTAGATAAAAAATATAAATGTACATTTACTTAAGATTAGTGTTCCCTGGACAAATTAGGTGAATTTGAAGGACACATACATGTTCCTGAACTTTGCTGGACAAAATAAAAAACAAAAACAGCTAGTGCTCTTGGTGTAACTGGCCAAGAATTACTGTATTTAGGTTTTAGAAAGATGAATGATAGATAATGCAGAATAGAAGAGTGATAGTTCTAGAATATAGCTCAAACCCCCTGATATAAACAGCCAGAATAGTAAATAAATACAGGTGACAGACTACAAAATACAACCTGTAAATAAGTCACCCTAAGACGATTGGTCTAAGTAGCAACAATAAATGTATTCAACAAGAAACAACATATGACTGCATGGTTACACATAGCGAATAGTTCAACAGTTATAATATAGTTCATAAATGTTATAGCTCATAATCATGAACATATGGTGTCATAAGAAAATATCCAATTGAGTCTATGGCACTGTAATAGTAGTTTAGTTCATGCATATGAGTGAACTATAAATGAGTTTATACGAGAACACTGAATGTTTCTGAGCGACCTCTGAAATAAATCTGAGAGAAGCTGACTGAAGCTGTGAGGTCATTGATTTTATAGTTACAGAACTTAGGATCACCTGACGTGCCATCTAAGGTGCCAGTGAATATTGTAGCTGACATGCAATTGGTTTGTTGAACTGGTCTTTTGCCAGTGGGTCATTCCTCTCTGGTGTTTCTTCACATGTCAATACTCATCAAAATCAACATCCAAACTAAAATGGTTCCTTTCTGGCATTGTTTGGCAGCTCAACATCTCAAATAAAGTACCAATCTGCCAGTAAAATATATGTGGGCTAAGAATTCATCCTCATGTGCTCTCTGACAGAACACTCTTACATACATGGTCATCATACATTTTAATATCATAATCGAAATACAACAATATAAATATAGTTAATGTTAATAGATAAAAATGAATATAATATTAGTTAGGCAAGTGAAACCTCTTACCTTCAGCAGTAATATATACAGAGGATTGTTTCTTGCTGTATTGATAACCAGCATATCATAGCATCATCGTCCTACACCCCAGAAGAGTCTAGTGTGAAGTTTCTGTTTATTGCATGTTTCTGGGAATGGGCTTAAGTTATAATGATAAATAGATGTTTTTGTGTCTATCTGCAGTACGAAAAGGTGTGTTGTCATACATGACTTACCTTTCTTATACCAGAGTGAAATTACTTTCCTTACACTGTCACTTTGTTCGCGTACTGCATCGGTTTTACCTGGCAACCAGCCTGCCATGCTATTCTCTAGCAGTCTGCAATCTTACCAACACTGCCAGCCTTCTAACCTACCAATTGTCACAACCTGCTAGATATCAAATCTGCCAACTTGCTACTTGCCAAGTCTACCACACTGCTGCATACCAGTTCTGTCAGCTTGCTACATACCCAGTCTACTAAACTGCTAGTTACCAAATCTGCCACACTGTTACATACAAAGTCTGCCCGTCTTCTATATACCAAGTATTCAAACCTGCTACATGCCAAATCTTCTGCCTGCTACTTACCAAATCTGCCAAACTGTTACATGCCAAACCTATCAACTTGCTATATACCAAATTTGCCAAACGGCTACATACCAAATATTCTACACTGTTACATACCAGATCTATCAAATTGCTGCATACCAAGTCAACCAACCTGCTAGTTACCCAACTTGCCACACTGCTACATTCCGGGTCTGTCAGCCTGCTAGTCTACCATGGCTGTCATCCTGCAATTCCATCAGGTCTGCCATTTTGCTAGATACCTGTTTACCAGCGAAATTAATCTATTAGTTCTGCCAACCGCAACATACTAATTTTGTGAATCTGTTAGGTACCATTTAGACCAAAGTGTCAGATGTCAAAGTTACCGTCCTGAGCCAAGCTTATCGTACTTATTGCCACCTCCTACTGCTATTTACTTGCTTGCGAGGTTTTACTGCGTTAATTGTGATCATCGGGTGTTAATCGTAATAATGTTGCTATATTAATCGTATTGTGATCATCGGGTGTTAATCGTAATAATGTTGCTATATTAATCGTATTGTTATTGAAAACTATTTGTAATGACCCTGTTGTGCTAATCGCAAACTCTTCTTCTATCAGTTTTAAGATATTCTATTGCTCAATGCAGTGTCTTTGATTTTTTAGTTGCAGTGACATTTTAAATGATAATCGTCAAGTTTTCATTTGTTAGTTGTAAAGATATATTATTTTATATCAATGCTTTAGATTCTTAATAATTGGAATATCATAATGGGTTACTTATAATGACAGTACTTTTATCTCATGTCTCCTTACATTAGCTGCAATAACATAGTTATTGTATTTGCAATCTTCCTTTGTTAGTTGTAATGGTATTGTTGCGTTAATCGGTTTGTCTGCTTAAATTATTTGTAATGACTTTATTATGCTATACCTAAGATCTTCGTAGACTAGTTGTGATGACATGCTAATCTTAGTTTTCTTATATTAGTTGTAATGGCAATACTGTATTAATTGAATGCCTTCGTATATTAGTTGTAATTACATTGCTATGTTAATTGTAATTGCTTCGTAGATTCGATGTGATGTCATTGCTATGTTAATTGTAATTGCTTCGTAGATTCCATGTGATGTCATTGCTATGTTAATTGTAATTGCTTTGTAGATTGGATGTAATGTCATTGCTATGTTAATCGTAATTGGTTCGTAGATTCGATGTGATGTCATTGCTATGTTAATTGTAATTGCTTCGTAGATTGGATGTGATGTCATTGCTATGTTAATTGTAATTGCTTTGTAGATTGGATGTGATGTCATTGCTATGTTAATTGTAATTGCTTTGTAGATTCGATGTAATGTCGTTGCTATGTTAATCGTAATGACTTCGTATGCAAGTTATGATGACTTTGTTACCCTTCCCCGAGAGTCTTCTATAAGACTGCCACGAGAAGACCCACTGTAACGAGATATAACAGTAATGAACAGAAGCAAGGACTGTCTCCACCGTCCAAATATGTCAAGGTTGCAGGTATATTTGTACACCATCGGGTTATATCCATAGGAGGCTACTGCACTGTGCCCAATAATTCAACGGAACATTCTAAAGAAATGCAAACTTAAAAAAAGTATTTATTATATTTATCAGGAAATGATATGGAACTTTTTTCATCTTAAGCACAATTAGCAAAATTTTAACTATGAAAGAAAACTCTTTCTAACATGCTCAGATGTAAAATTATTTTTATTATACTATCATACAAAACAATACAAAAAGCAAATCACTCGTGAACTATCGGACACACACGCATTCTCACAAGCAAGTTGAAACAAGCGAAAGCCCATCACGTGTAGAGACAAATAATCATGAATAGGCAGCATTTATAAAAAAAAAAAATATAGCAGAATATAAATTATTCTTTTAATTAAAATACATGTAGTTAGCAGCCATTCTGTATCAATGCCCTCCTTCTCGATATATAATTTTCCGCTTTTCATTCCCATGTCACCACGCTTGCCTGTCAGTTTGGTTTTCTCGTCTGCAATATCTGAAGCGCGTTGTGAAGGCTTTCCTTGCTAGTTAATTAGGATTTAGTTACGTCCTATTTGTAAATGGTCCAAGCCGTTCATTTTCCCTTCCAAAGTGGGTACAAGTCAAGTCTAGTGCACTTTAAATTCAGCAGCAAAAGTGCATGAATTTACTGGACTCTGCGTTCTCGCTAAACTGAAGCCATCTTTCGTATCAGTGCTGCATGAACAGCTCAGACAGACAGACACATGCAGACAAAAAAGGTTGTATTATTAATCATCAGATCAGGAGTGAACTGTAGCTAAAATGGACACAAGAGTGCATCTGTGATCAGAGATTGTTGATTTTGAAAATAACTGATCTGGCTCAAATGATCTCTCTCTCTCTCTCTCTCTCTCTCTCTCTCTCTCTCTCTCTCTCTCTCTCTCTCTCTCTCTCAAGATATAGATGCGTGTGTGTGTGAGTACATTGATGAATCTTTTGCAAATAGTAACTGTGATATTATACCCAATTCCTTTTTAAAACAAAAAGGAAGCCATGTAAGTGAGACACGACAGGCTTCTGTCATTTCTCGATTTGAACACTTTAAAAAAATGTATTTCTTACACAGCATTATTTATTCTATGTCTGTCTGTCTGTCTCTCATATACAAACAAACAAACATAATTTCCACAAGCACAAAGGTGCTTATTTCCAAAACATTTGAGTCACTGACTGATCTCTGACTGTTAAATAACAGTTTAATACTCCAGCGTGAAGGAGTGAATGAGGATGGTGGGTGAGTAGGTAGGATGGAAGGATTAGTAGGCAGCTACTTTGCCGATGTCAGTCACCTCTCTACAACCATAAACGTTTTAGCAACGACTGGGCAGAAATTTAATAGCACCCTACAGCGTTTGCCAAAAACTGGTTGGAAATGTTAATTTGCTTTGGGGTGGAGTGGATGGGTAAGTGAGAGTTTTGGAGTGACTGTGACGTAAGAAGCTCCACTCAGTTTGCTAGAGTTCCTGACCGTCCGCCATCAATCTCCTCATAATTTGGAATTGTCTACCTTGATGATGAGGTATAAGAGCACTACAAATTCCTGGGTATACTTTATGACGATAATAAAAATGATGATGATGATGATGATGATGATGATAGTAATGAATGTGGTGGCAGTAATGATGATGGTGACAATAACAATTGTCACGATAGAGACAATATTATAATGATAGTAATTACGACCACGATAATGATGATGATTGCGACGACGATGAATTTCGTGCCACAAATGCCAGGTGTATTAGAGCATGATTTTATATATCTTGGTGTTAATGTGAGTACGTATCTGTACGTTACAGTGTGATGCACCTGTGACTAGTGCGTCTTCACGAAAGTAAAAAATATGAATTGTCAGAGAATTGTCTTAGAGACTTAGACCGTCTGATGGTTTTAGCTCAATTGTCTCTATCATTTCCCAACTCTCTCTCCCTCTCTCCATTGCTTCTCTGCCTCCATTCCCATTGTCAAGCTGTTTCTCCCTCTGTCTCTCTTTCTCCTTATCTGGCTGTCTGCCTATCTATCTGCCGTACTGCCTCTCTTCATGTTCCACTGTCTGTCTATCTGTCTTACTGTCTATTTATCTGTCTTACTGTCATCCTGTCTGTCTATATGTCTAACTGTTTCTGTCTTACTGTCTCTGTCTGGCTGTCTTTCTCTTTATCCTTTGTCTGATTGTTTCTCTCTCTCTCTCTCTCTCTCTCTCTCTCTCTCTCTCTCTCTCTCTCTCTCTCTCTCTCTCTCTCTCTCTCTCTCTCTCTCTCTCACACGATTTGTATCCGTAAGTCTTTCTTTTTTAAATGCGTGCTTTAGACTGCTCATTAACTTTTTATCTCCCTCCACATTGCTTCTCTCTGTATTTCTTCACTGTCTGACTGTTTTGCTGTCTATGTTCCCCCACCTCCCTCCTCTTTATATTTGAATATCTCTTTCTCTAAATAAGATCTGCCTCCCTTCCCCTTTCCAGATTCTGTCTCTTTCTCCATTGTCTTCTGTCTTTGAATTTCTCAGTGTCAGTCGTTTTCTCTAAACACTGTCTGTACGGTAATCTCAATTTAAATAGATTAAATTCGTCAAAAATCTTACCTACCTACCTACCTACCTACCTACCTACCTATCTATCTATCTATCTATCTATCTATCTATCTATCTATCTATCTATCTATCTAAATATCTATATATCTATCTATCTATCTATCTATCTATCTAAATATCTATCTATCTATCTATCTATCTATCTATCTATCTAAATATCTATCTATATATCTAAATATCTATATATCTATCATCCACCAATACACATACATGACGCTCGTGTACTAAATGAACACAATTTTAAATTACAAAAAATAAAATAATAGAATCAAGCAAATATAGAGAGGACAGAAAGATAGTAGAAATTCTATGCACAAATAAAATATTGTCGATGCTTTTAAAAAGGTATTATTTTAATCATGCCCCAGCAAACAAGAAAATTTCACATCGATTCCATCTTCCTAATAACTTTGGTTCAAGACTGGTATAAACCGTGTATCGATTTCATGCTGCGGCTGCCGGGTGCCAGACCCCAGGGTGGCGGGAGGGGGGGAGGGGCGGAAGTCTGCGGCACATTTGCTGGAAGTGGGAAAATTTCATAGCAGACGTGACGTGCTGAGCGCGCGGCTTGCAGCTCGTTGTTAGCTGGTTAGTTTCGATTCTTCTTTATTTCTTTTCTTTTTATCTGCTTCTTTTTTTTTTTTTCGTCTTAACGTTATTTTCTTCTCGCGACGGGTCGCAGAACTCAAAGGTGGTTTAAGAACCAACAGTTACCTGTCGCACACTTCAAGCTACAGAGCATACTTGGAATTGAATAAACATAGCAAAAAACGGTGAAATTTGTTTTTAAGGGATTTGACTGACTTTACGGTTCCAGTCAAGTTAACGGTAAGTACCAAGTAAGTTAGAGATATTGTTTTTTTTTTTGGAACATTTCACCACTACGTTTTCTGTAGTTACGAACGTAAGAGAGATAGGCCATAGAATGGAATAGACAATACGTACTTTCAGCTTACTTATACTTCTGACTGTTGTGGCAGTTCTATGGCTAGAAACTATGCGGTACGTAAATATATATTTAAGAATGAATGTTGTGAGCGATAGTCCAAGCTCACTAGTCGGTAGTGTTGGTTTTAGAATCAATAACTAAAGTTCAGAATTTTGAGTATACAGTTAATAAAATAGTCCTTGCTTGTGAGAGAAAAAAATTATCTAACATAATTGGATTTTTAAATATAACTTAAGTTTGGTAATTTCATATGTTGAGCAGACAGGTGATCAACAAATTTGTTTTGGTTTTAAAAAATATAATTTATAATTGGAATGCTTTTTGTTTATTACTTAAGTTGTGTTTTTTAAAAATATTTCTTCATTTCAGAGAGGGAAAGATAATTCAAAGAGAGAATATACAATAAATTATCGCCACACGCAACCTGTTTGGTTTGGTTTTCGCGCGTGTTAAACTAAAAGGATTTCACTTCTGATAGGGACAACAGAAGTTACAAAAATAGTGATATAAGTTGGGTTAATGAATTTAGAAGTTACAAAAATAGTGATATAAGTTGGGTTAATGAATTTAGAAGTTACAAAAATAGTGATATAAGTTGGGTTAATGAAATTAGAAGTTACAAAAATAGTGATATAAGTTGGGTTAATGAAATTAGAAGTTACAAAAATAGTGATATAAGTTGGGTTAATGAAATTAGAAGTTACAAAAATAGTGATATAAGTTGGGTTAATGAAATTAGAAGTTACAAAAATAATGATATAAGTTGGGTTAATGAATTTAATTAACGAATCCATTTACTAATTAATCTAACTCACCCAACACGTTCAGGTCTTGATATGTATTGGGGACAAGACATCTAGCCATTAATAAAATTGTCTTCACTGTGTATTACAGGATTTAAAATGTCGCCTTGGCCAGTTTATGTGCTACTCTCTACAAAGATCGCCAGTACTGGTCAGACTGTGACAATATTAGAATTTCGCTTACTGACGATTTGCTCGCCGTCTTCCTTAACATTACACAGCAATGTCTAGCCACCGGTCTAGACATACCGGAGTTGTCTACCCGCCCTTCAATATACTGTGTTTAGGTGCTATATGAGTCCGAGGAAGTATTATATAACCAGTGTTCATGTAATAAAATATAATAAACAGTTTTCAGTTCCACCGTAAACAGTCAAACAATTAGATGCAAAGGCAATTCGCGCATGCGTACTGAGTGTGAAAACAAAAAGGACAAATCGCAGATTATTCAAATTAATAATTAAACTGCTAATAAGTGATCTGACTCATTCAGCTCAACACTCACACACCCTTGAGCTAATCATATAATAATGAGTTTTCCTACCGCATTTCCTTGTAATTTTCCAGCTCATTATACATTTTTCTTCTGTCTTTTTATTTCATTATAATTTTATATTGACTGTTTGGTTCATTATAATTTTATGTTCTGTATTTCCAGTTCATTATAATTTTGTATTGTTTTGTCTGGTTCATTATAATTTTATGTTTTGTCTTTCCAGTTCATTATAATTTTATGTTTTGTCTTTCCAATTCATTATACTTTAATACTGGGGTCTTTCCAGTTCATTATACTTTTATATTGGGGTCTCCAGTTCATTATAATTTATATTGGGGTCTTTCCAGTTCATTATAATTTTATTTTGGGGTCTTTCCAGTTCATTTTAATTGTATATTGGGGTCTTTCCAGTTCATTATAATTTATATTGGGGTCTTTCCAGTTCATTATAAATTTATTTTGGGGTCTTTCCAGTTCATTATAATTTTATATATTTTCTTTCTATTTTTGGTTGTTTACACACTCTGTCTGAGTTGGAAAAGAATCAGCATAAAGAGTGATACTGGACTGACAAGCTATCTTTTGCAACAAAAGTGATGTCCCTTTGTATTTATTGCAGGCTTTTTCTTGCTTCTCCAGTCGTTTGAACTAAGTTCGGATCCGTTTGCATCCATCACTGTACACAATCTCGTCCGTCCGTTGTCTAGCACACCTACCCCACCACCCACACACACACTCGCGCTGATAGGCGGTGCCCCTGTAAGTGGACCACTTTTCTCACAGTCAACGTGCCATCTCCCTGTGATTGCTTCAGTCGCATCTTGTCTCGGTGTTACGTTTCCAGTATTTATTTAAAGACCCTGCTTAGAATAATTAAAGACTTTAAATATAATTAATTCTTTCTCTCATATTCTACGCAGACTGGTTGCTCAATTTATTATCTGACTAATTAAAAGTGTGTCTTGTAGTTCAGACGACAAATTTACAGACTAACAAACTGCGAACTTTAGCTAGATTAAAAACCGTTAAATCCCTCTAAATTAATATGCATTCATTTCAACATCCTGCTCATCCGCCCCCATTTAATCTAAGAAGAATATCTATTGGTCTATCATGCATATAAATCAACTACTAAGAGGTATTAACAAAGAAAATAAGATTTAATAAAGTTTAACAAATTAACAATAATCAAATGCGAGCGTGAATAGTCTACCACTCTGTCTTTACGCGCATATGCCTGATTTTTGTCAATCTAAATTGCCAGAAAAATGTTCCTTTGAGATCTGTACACTTGGTTTGCACTTAGCTCTATTCTTGCATCAGCCTGGTCTCAACACTCAGTCATGCCGGTCCGTTCTCACAGTCTCCCTCTAGCGACGCACGTGGTGCATGAGGAATGGTGTCCCTCTTTTAGTGGCTAGGAACTGGAATTTTAGCGGCTTGACCCTCAGAGTGGAATTCTTCCATAGAATTCAACCAGCTTATACCAATAAGCTAAAGCAGGTGAGGCATGGGTAAAACACGAGCCGACCTGTGGATGCAACGTGCTTGGATATAATTCTCAACCTAACACGTCCTACTTAGGCATGGCTCAGTTAAATGCGCTGAATAAAGAGTTTTCGACCTCGCGTCGCTTACAATTAGATTTAGAAAAAATATAATCGTCTCACATGTGTTCCATTTAACAATCATGACGTATGAAGCAGTAAAATAGATACAACGTTAAATTAATGTTCATACAAAGGGTAATTCAAACCAACAGAGCGCTTCACAATTTACAATTAAAATCACACGCAATAATTGAATTACATGAAGAATTCACATCGAGCGCAGCACTCTGGCTCTTAGTGAATTAAAACAATATAAATCAAAGTACAAAATGGAAAGAGTTACAATAAATTTATATTCCGTAACTTATAGGTTTTCAGCCATTTCTCTGAACCATGCTCCAGCACATATGGAAATCATATAATACATAGCACAAATACATACTTAAACAATACATGGGCAAATACTATTAAATAAAATGATACCTTTACATGAGAAGTCGAAGGGTACCTTGATTCTCTACGGCTGTCGGCGGCCTCCACGACTCGAGCTAGCTGATGGAAATAACTAATGTGTGCCCGGAGTGAGGGAGCGGAAGCGCGTGGTCATATTTATAGAAAAGCATATTGCGTATCACGTGACTGTTCGCGAAGCATGTAGTAGGTTCGAGAACTGGACAATGGTCCTAAAGTTACATAACATCTTGACCTGTTCTAGAAGCGCTTCGAAAAGGGAAGGCTTGAACAAAGGAGTCAAGGGTTTCAAATATTCGAATTTGAAGTAAACAAGGCAATGTGGGTCATCAGGTCGGACATTTTTATCAGACTGTGACACCCCCTTGCTTTTGAGGCGTTTATCTTACCAAAGATAAAATGCCTCCTACAAATTATGTATGATAAAATGTAGAAGTCCACAATGAAGAAAAATTTACAATTAAAAAAATTTCAACATAACCAGAAATAATGTAACGCGGCAGAAGAACCAACTCTAGATTAACGGCACTCTCATACAATATTTCTCACTTCAGAAATCAAGGAAAAATGATTTAAGAAAAATCAAAATAAAAAATGATTTAAGAAAAGTTCAGTCTAATTGAATAGACATCCATCCAATGGAATAACATGTTCTGAAATTCTCACTATCTGTCCCAATAATCAATAGTTCACACACAACCTAGTTTGATCTAACCAGATTATTCAGAATAGAAATCCAACATCAACCAATTCCACTGAATACGTATCCAACAATAGTGTGATCAAAAAAAAATTGACTTCCAATGAACAACACTATCAATATGCAGGTTATGAAAAGTTCCAGATATTGATTTCCTGTATCAACCAAATATCAGAGTTTGTGAATTACCAACTCAAATGAACTATCTATCAGTCCACCTGTCATATTCAGAGTTACAACACTAAAACAATTCAATCAGTGCTATAGCTAGTCCCAAGTTTTTATGAAATGTCCAACATATTTACAGTAACAACCACCAACTACGGTACAACAAGAAAATAATGAAATTTCAAGGAAGATACCAAATCATTATTCCTACTGCTTTCTTTCTTACTCTGTTCGTCAGAATGTCACTGTGAGGTGCAATATATTGCATGTCAAGTTTAGACTTTTCATTTTTCGTCCGGTAAGTACGTCCCTGAAGTGTTTTATCTCTTTCAAAACTCTCCAAAGTACTTGTCAAGTTTAAAATGTTTCTGGTAGTGTCAGTTTCTGCATGACTGGTCTCTACCCCGTCTAACAGTTTCAAACTTCTCGATACGTTTCGTATCATGTCAGTGTCACTGTGGCCTTGACTCTGCGAAGTCTGAATTTCAAATCTATCGCTCTTAGCCTTGTCACTGAACTCACGCAAATGGAAATTTGCTCTCTTGGTGTTTCGTGCATCTGTAGTTACGTCATCGTGTACACATTGAACGTCTCTAGTTCGCATGCACTCAACGTCTTTTGTCGGAATGGCGTCAGATCTACTATGGGTCCATTTCACATCAAGTCTAACGTCATAGGTTCGCAAATGTGCTCTGTCACGGCTACCAGTCTCTCTGAAGTACCTGAATTGCAACATTAGCTTCCCCTCTAAATCTGGAGGTTCCGTTCTCCTGATCTTATCATAGACTGAAGTGAAATACCTCATCCCACTAGTTGTTTTCTGTTTTAACCCATTCACAACTAGGTGTTCGACTGTTATGTCTGTCAATTTGTCTCTCTCCTTGACAACATAAGTCTGTGTCTCTTTTGTGACTCTAGAATTGTCTAACTCTCCACTCGAGTATTCTCTAGTCACTGTGTGGTCAGACTCACTCGCTAGCAAGTTAGACTCCTGTGGTTGTATGAACAAGGGTTCTGTCTTAAACTCCCCAAGAGTTACTGATTGTCTCCCCTGGACCATACCGTTTATTGAACTAACATAATCTGTCTCCACTGACTCAGTTAATTCAATATGTCTTCTCATCAAATCGTCAGAATCTATGATGGAAATTCTGTCAGTTTCAGTCACCAACTGGCAGTGAATGTTACCTGTCTCTATTACACTGAATAACACCACCATGTCTATTCTCTGTGTGTTGTAGGCTACACTCCCACTGTTTCCTCTATCATGAATTTCTGTATCTGATGTCAGTAACAGCCCTGATGTCCCACCTACTCTGGTTATCAGTCCGTCACTCCGGTTTCCATTGTCTATCGATCTAGTTCTGTCACTCATTTGTACTGTGTCTTTGATCAATTCGGGATTACACTCCGTACTTTTCGTCAGTGAATCAAGGAACCTATCAGTTAATGAAACCCCCTCCTCCTTACTTCCACTTGTCTCAGTTTTTGGTACGTACTCATGACATTCCTTTATCTCAACAGGTGAGTCAATAAAGGTAGTCCATGTACCGTGGCTTCTGTCTACGTCACTAATTCCATTAAGTGATTTATCTGCAGACAGTTCTGCCATGTCTCCGACAACTGCGTGCATACACGTCAGTACACATGCATGATTATCGTTGACCGTCCCTGTACAGTTTTCGACTATATCTTCTTCCATGTCACGTTTGGAAAAGAACTCTGTCTCAGCTCTGACAACTGTCATGTCATCTGAAGTAAATGAATTTATCATAGGTACATTGTCTTCGTCTGTAATGCTACCTATGTTGTCATCTGGATCAAATACTTCTGTTCCCCTGGCTATCAATGTGTTAGCACTCGAAACCTCGCATAACGCAATAATCTTGTGTTCCAAAATTACGTCATGACTCACGTCAATCATCGGAGATCGAGATCTACCGATGTCAGTCTTCGTAGCGAGCACATTCTCGCGACTCTCTCTTAAACTAACAGTTCGGTCAGTAGGCTCAGTCGATGTGTCACTGCCTTCCAACGGTACACAACTGATAGAACTCATTTCTATCTTCTCATGCATATTTGTCCTGTCAGAAAAATCAGTCACTGTGTTGCTAGAAGTTTCATCACACCTTAACGGTACACAACCGATAGAATCTGTCTCTATCTTATCATGCGCATTCAGTCCGTCAAACAAGGTGTCACACGTACATGGCGGTGTATGTGTTCGTCCAAATTCTACACGTGTTACTAAGTCCTTAACAACAGTGTCTTTTCTTGTCTCTGTTTCAAGATCAAGCTTCTGTGATGCGCCAACTGTTTCTGTAAACTGGTTAGCATGTTGAACTGTAATGGTTTCGTCAAAACGTTTGTTTTTGTTTTCAATCAAACTGTCTAATTCGTCTGCTGTGCTTGGTAGCGCGACTAATTTCTGTGTGTCAGTCTCCACGCTCGCGGCGTTTGACCTCGGCAAGTCAAAGTTCACGGCCTGACCTTCCTGTCGTAATTTGTCAACAGTACCGTCACCTTTCCTAGCAATTTTAGACTCTGTTTTGATTTCTGTCCACAACCATTCTAATTCTAGACTTTCTTTCCTTTCCGTAAGCACTAGCCTCTCTTTCTTCAACTTTCTAATTTCGAACGTTAGGTCTCGTATTTCGGCCTCCCTTTCCCCTTTGAATCGGAAATCTTTATCACACAACTGTTTTGCTCGTGAGCTTATTGAAGATCTAATTTCTTCCCTGTGTTCTATTTCCTTTTCATTGAGTGCTAGCAAGATGAAAATACGTAGCGGTTCACCTTTATACCCTAGTGATATGCCTACCTTCTGTTCGCGTTTTAGAATCTCCATGAGCTGTGAGCTCCCTATCCGTTCATCGATCCTTAGATCTATTAAAGTCGTAAGGTGATCATCTTCTATCTCTATCCGTTCCATTGTTAACGCGCCATCGAGTTTTATTCGTTCTAACTCTTTCGCGTGTTCCTCTCTCCTGTCTAGTTCAGTTCTCACGAAGTTCATTACCTCGTCTTCCGTTCGGTATCCGATCAAGGAACCTATCTCTCTCAGACTCGCAATAGTCTGTTCGAGATCCATCTTATTTATTTAGCGCGTCTGGCTACAATAAATATCTCTCGTGATTGTGTATCTAACCGTAGGCGATAAAACTCCGCTTTTATCCCACAATAACTTTTAGGCTACGACCTTACAAAAATTATTGAATTTATTCAGAACACCTTCCGAAATAAATTACGCGTTGGTTACACGTTCACCTGCTCTAGATCCATTTTACTGTCTTAGCGCGCTGGCTACAATAAAAATGTATCTCGTGAATTGTGTGTTTTAACCGTCGGCGATAACTCCGCTTATCCCGAAAATAACTTTTAGGCTACAACCTTACAAAAATTATTTAATTTACTCAGAACACCTTCCGAAATAAATTACGCGTTAACTCTTACACGTTTCACCTGCTTGTCACAGTGTCCGCTGTTCCAAGACTTTCGTAATGTCACGGCTCCTACCATACAACATTACACATTATATCTAGCACCCTAAATATAATAGTCCGAAGTCTGTTACTACCGATAACTCTCCTAGCTGGCGGTATAACACGTTCGACTTCTCACAATGAAGTATCCAGTAACACAATACTAAATAAATCATTCAACGTAATCAATGCAATGCTTAACTACGCTTAAACATACATTAATTAAAAATGTACACTACTCTGCAAAAGAATACATGCACATGTCACAACAAAAGCAAAGAAAATCAGTAATACAAAAATCAAAAGAACAATTTGGCAATTCTTTGTTCGTTCGTTCGTTTCTAGGTTTATGATACGCCCTATGTATAAAAAATGTTACAAGTTACAATTTAATACATATCAATCCACGGACGAGATTTCCCCCACTTGTTACGTTTCCAGTATTTATTTAAAGACCCTGCTTAGAATAATTAAAGACTTTAAATATAATTAATTCTTTCTCTCATATTCTACGCAGACTGGTTGCTCAATTTATTATCTGACTAATTAAAAGTGTGTCTTGTAGTTCAGACGACAAATTTACAGACTAACAAACTGCGAACTTTAGCTAGATTAAAAACCGTTAAATCCCTCTAAATTAATATGCATTCATTTCAACATCCTGCTCATCCGCCCCCATTTAATCTAAGAAGAATATCTATTGGTCTATCATGCATATAAATCAACTACTAAGAGGTATTAACAAAGAAAATAAGATTTAATAAAGTTTAACAAATTAACAATAATCAAATGCGAGCGTGAATAGTCTACCACTCTGTCTTTACGCGCATATGCCTGATTTTTGTCAATCTAAATTGCCAGAAAAATGTTCCTTTGAGATCTGTACACTTGGTTTGCACTTAGCTCTATTCTTGCATCAGCCTGGTCTCAACACTCAGTCATGCCGGTCCGTTCTCACAGTCTCCCTCTAGCGACGCACGTGGTGCATGAGGAATGGTGTCCCTCTTTTAGTGGCTAGGAACTGGAATTTTAGCGGCTTGACCCTCAGAGTGGAATTCTTCCATAGAATTCAACCAGCTTATACCAATAAGCTAAAGCAGGTGAGGCATGGGTAAAACACGAGCCGACCTGTGGATGCAACGTGCTTGGATATAATTCTCAACCTAACACGTCCTACTTAGGCATGGCTCAGTTAAATGCGCTGAATAAAGAGTTTTCGACCTCGCGTCGCTTACAATTAGATTTAGAAAAAATATAATCGTCTCACATGTGTTCCATTTAACAATCATGACGTATGAAGCAGTAAAATAGATACAACGTTAAATTAATGTTCATACAAAGGGTAATTCAAACCAACAGAGCGCTTCACAATTTACAATTAAAATCACACGCAATAATTGAATTACATGAAGAATTCACATCGAGCGCAGCACTCTGGCTCTTAGTGAATTAAAACAATATAAATCAAAGTACAAAATGGAAAGAGTTACAATAAATTTATATTCCGTAACTTATAGGTTTTCAGCCATTTCTCTGAACCATGCTCCAGCACATATGGAAATCATATAATACATAGCACAAATACATACTTAAACAATACATGGGCAAATACTATTAAATAAAATGATACCTTTACATGAGAAGTCGAAGGGTACCTTGATTCTCTACGGCTGTCGGCGGCCTCCACGACTCGAGCTAGCTGATGGAAATAGCTAATGTGTGCCCGGAGTGAGGGAGCGGAAGCGCGTGGTCATATTTATAGAAAAGCATATTGCGTATCACGTGACTGTTCGCGAAGCATGTAGTAGGTTCGAGAACTGGACAATGGTCCTAAAGTTACATAACATCTTGACCTGTTCTAGAAGCGCTTCGAAAAGGGAAGGCTTGAACAAAGGAGTCAAGGGTTTCAAATATTCGAATTTGAAGTAAACAAGGCAATGTGGGTCATCAGGTCGGACATTTTTATCAGACTGTGACACTCGGCTTCGTAGCCTTTGACAACCACGTCGCTATCCTATGGTTGCTTCAGTCGCATCTTGTCTCGGCTTCGTAGCCTTTGACAACCACGTCGCTTTCCTGCGGTTGCTTCAGTCGCATCTTGTCTCGGCATCGTAGCCTTTGACAACCACGTCGCTTTCCTGCGGTTGCTTCAGTCGCATCTTGTCTCGGCTTCGTAGCCCTTGACAACCACGTCGCTTTCCTGCGGTTGCTTCAGTCGCATCTTGTCTCGGCATCGTAGCCTTTGACAACCACGTCGCTTTCCTGCGGTTGCTTCAGTCGCATCTTGTCTCGGCTACGTAGCCTTTGATGACATTGGTAGCGCAAAGTTGCTGACTTGTTGCTCTCTTGTTAAAAAAAAAACAGTAGAAGGTTGCAAGTGTTGAAGACATTATGAAGTAGCTATCCGAGCAGTCCGACGAATTGTACAACTTTACTCCATCCCTATGTCTCCCCTATCCCCCCTCCCCCCCCTCTCTCTCTCTCTTGAACTCGCATCGTAATCACATTTAGGAAAATTAACAAATCTGTGTACGCTTTCACAAACCCGTTATGATTAATTACAGGAGAATATACGAAAAAATATATTTCACAAACACACACACACACACACACACACACACACACACACACACACACACACACACACACACATTCACGCTGCTTGCATTCAGCGAAGTGCATTACACGCACGTCGTCATAAAGTGTTTCTACAAGTAAGCAGTGTACTGGTCAAGGTCCCTCAGGCTACATAGAATTAGTCATGCATGGCGCGTCAGCTCCAGGAAACAAAAGATGGTACTCGCCAGCTATGAAGTTTCCGTCCTTGCATCGCTTTTATCGTTAAAAACGCTTCAGTGCGACATGTCAGTCAGCACACCCGTCAGTAAGCGCGCGCGCGCGCACACACTGCACTCCGCCATTTTTATCCGAAGTCAAACGTACTACGTCTTCGTGCATTTATATAATATTATAAAGTTTGTAATTGTGTGAGTTAAGGTGTTTGTATTATTATTTTTGTCGGAAGCCATAATAATTTATCATTTTCAGTGTTCTTTCACTGGCTAGTTGAAATATTTCTTTTAGTAGCTGGGAGTTTATTAATTTGCTTGGTCATTCATTAGTTTGCTTCGGTGATTCGCTTATTTGGCCAATAGTTCGTTTGGTTCGTTTGGTTCGTTTGGCTTCGTTGGTTGTTCATTTGGTTCGTTTGGTAGTTCGTTTGGCTTCATTTGGCTTCGTTGGTTGTTCGTTTGGTTTCATTTGGAAGTTCATTTGGTTCGTTTGGCTTCGTTTGGATAGTTCCTTTAGCTGCATTTTGTTTGTTGTAGAAAACAGAATAAACATCAGCAACTTTGTTATTGAAATTATTAATTTCAATTTTGATTTATTTAGAATTTTAGATAGATAGACTAGCTTCTGCTTCTGGATCACACATTCAAAACCATCACGTGACTCACATTATTAACCTGTGATGGTGTACGCCTTGTAATGGATTGTCCTTGGGGTGTGGAAGAGAGTATGTCTAGGGGTGGTGGTGGTGTCTCAACATCACAAAGAAAGCTAATATTTACAGAAAAAATAATTCGTCCCCCCACCCTCCACCCGTAATTCCCTCGAGATATAGTCTTCAGCAGAACTCTAGTAGTCTTGAATTTAAAGAACAATTCTTCAGTCTCTTAGCGCGTGTGTGTGTATGTGGTATTCCTGCATAAGTGCATGCGTGCGCCTGTGTACATGCATATGTGTATATGTGCGTCTGCTTGTGTGCATGTGTGTGTGAGAGAGAACGTGTAGGTGTGCATTTTGTGAGATTCTGTTCGAACGCTATTTCCGGCTTACAAACAATAAATCAAATTACAATGTAGAAGCAATATTGGGCCCCTTGGAAAGTTTGAAAATGCGGGCCCATGCAGAGTCAACTAATAGACACATTTTCATCGGTCTCAGGCTAGGACAAATGTTAACCAATATTGGTCACCCTTCGGGCAGAGTGAAGATAAAAAATTAATAAATCATTAGATTCTATTTATATTTCAGCGTGTCTCGCCAAGGAACTCTACTTTTACAATGATGACTGCTTACGTTCGGAATAAGTCAATTTATTATTTTTTTAAAAAAATGTCTTCTCCTTTAACTTAGAATTATTATTAACCGGTTGGATTAAAAGAAATTAAATTCGAATCAATTTAATTTTAATTGTCTAAGATTTTCTTGTTAAATTAAGCGCTTCTAATGTTTTTCTTTTTGATCTTTATCTCATGCTTTCCTTCATCTGTCCATTCAGTTTTCTTCTTTCTTTCATTCTGTTCTTTTTACTTATTTCCTGATGTTTGTTTGTTGGTTGGTTGGTTGCTTGTTTTGTTTGTCTATTTTTCTGTTTTGTTTGTTTATTTATCTGCTTGCTTCTTTCTTTCTTTCTTTTATTTAGTTTTCAGTTTTGTTTGTTGTTTGCTTGCTTGCTTTCTTTCTTTCTTTCTTTCTTTCTTTCGTTCGATTTAACTGTCAGACACTGTGTCGTTTTCTTTGGTGTGACTGTCAAACACTGTGTCGTTTTCTTTGGTGTGACTGTCAGACACTGTGTCGTTTTCTTTGGTGTGACTGTTAGACACACTTATTGTTCATTTCGTTGTGTATTTTCGCTACCTCACTTTTCCAGTGTGACAATCTGCCACAGGCGTCTCGTGATTATTTAACTAGGTGTTCTTATGTTCTTATTGTTCTTATGGCTGTTTTCCCAGCCTTTGTTAGCGTTACATCTTTGCTATGTCTATATTTTCAATTCTCTGTCACAAAAATACGTCCCATACTGTATCGCTTTCTCCTGTGATTCACTGTCACGTTTCCCTGTATACCTTTTCTCTCTCTATTTCACTGATCGCGTCCCTTGTGTCAATGACTGACACACATCATTCCGATTATAATTATTACTTGATTGCAGTTTCGCCGGTGGACTGAAGGATTTCTTTTCGATTTGACGTCAAAGAGTGCTAAAGACGTGCTGGATGCTCTTATATGCTGTCGAAAGTGTTTCGTTTGTTTTCTTTGGATTAAATCTATTCGTCTTCCCTACCTTCTTTCTTTTATTTCCATTTTACTTTACTAGAAGGTACTTTCCCTCTATTTTGTGTGTAAGTTATAAGAGACTTGCCGTAACATTTCGGTAATACTCGCAAAGTAGTGTATGTGTGTGTGTGTGTGCGTGCGTGCGTGCGCGAGCGATTAAATGTACACGATATTGTGTGTGAAACTACAAATGTTTGTATCTGTTTCGGGTTAGTTTTTTTAACAATGTTGCGAGTCTTCACGATATTTGCGCGTGTAGGTGTGTGTGTGTGTGTGTGTGTGTGTGTGTGTGTGTGTGTGTGAATGTGTGTGTGACTGCTTCAACGTGTTTATGGATGTGTGAACGTGTAATAATGTGTATGAAATAGTGTGTCAATGCTTGTGTGTATTATGCGTATTTGTATTCATGAGAGTATGTAGGAGTATGCATGTGTGTATGCATATATATATAATATGTGCGATTTGTATGTCTACATGTGTGTATGTTCGCATGTGAGAATGTACATATGCATGTATTTATTTATAATGCACGTGTGCATGTATGTTTGAGTGTACGTAAATGTGTATGAGCGCGCGCGAGTATGAGTGTGAATATTATTGTGTGTTTGCACACAACATTATGAATTTAAATGTGCAATAGAATACTCATTACAGGCAATTTGTGTGTGAATATCATTGTGTGTTTGCACACAACATTATGAATTTAAATGTGCAATAGAATACTCATTACAGGCAGTTTGGTCCTGTACGAAGACACGATCGTTGTACCCTGCTGCCAAGCATTTAATGGCTTAATAACGCCCGGAATTACTCGGCAGCTTGGCGTCAAGGAATGTAATTTCCTCTTTTCTGACTTAACAGAATTGCCGTTGTTGCATGCTATATGCATGGATGCTTAACGACCCGTCTTAAAGAATACTTGTGGGTCTGGCAATCACTACAAGATATTGGTGCGTGAATATGTATATGCGTGTGTGCATAAGTGCGTGTTTTATGATTTTATGTGCATGTTCGCCTATATGTGCGCGCAAGCGTATGTGTATATGCATGTTTATAACTCTATGTGTCTGTGTGTGTGTGTGTGTGTGTGTGTGTGTGTGTGTGTGTGTGTTTGCGTGTAAGGAGTGCATGAATAGGTATTTATTCTACACATTTTCCTTTTCTACTTTTTGCGTTTTCGGTATTTTTTTCTTTCCTTCCTTCTCGCATTGCACTGATGTCAATACAAGTGCCGCCACTCACTTGATTAACAATTAACTTTTCATTCTGAGATTTAAACCTTCTTAAACGAATGCTATTTTTTTCCTTCTGACCCATTTTCTTAATTTTTAACGTTTGCATCGTTTACAGGTTGAATGGTTTCCACTCACCAGGAGTAACTCAGAAAAGCAAGAACTTAATTACTCCCAGAAAATGACCAAAGGGGCGTAATTCAGCAGCCATTTCCGATATACGGAATCACGTCCAAATGCTGCCGAGCTGTGTGCTGGTGGAAATTACAAGAGTAAATAAAGCCAAGCCATCTTCACCGGATGGCGCAGTGTCCAAATGCCAAGTAGTTCAACCCTACTGCTATATTTCCACTCAGAAAAAGAAAACTTATTTCCTTTTATGGCTCTCTGCTTGGTTAATGAGTTCTTTCCGCGGAACGATTTAAAATAATTTATTGGTTTGAAACTGGCCCGGCCCTCTTCGCAGAGTGTGTGTTTTGAGAAAAGTAATCAAAGTCGTCCAGAAGTTTTTTTTTTTTTTAAATTCCACAATGCACCATTTAGTTCTGTGACAAACCGAGCACTGGACAGGCGGCTAAAGAATGGAGAATTTGCAAATGAGAACAGGAAAACGATCATCACCATCAAGAAATTATAAAATAAGTTTTCAGATTCTTTCGTAAATAAACAAATGTGAATTTCGTAAATAAACAAATGTGAATTTCGTAAATAAATAAATGTGAATTTCATAAATAAACAAATGTGAATTTCGTAAATAAACAAATGTGAATTTCGTAAGTAAACAAATGTGAATGTCAAAGACATATGTGAATCATGCCATCATCCTTCATGTGCATTAAAAGAAGAAAAAAAAAAGAAACAGAAAATTTAAACGATACGTAGTCTGTTAATGACTGCTTCTCGACAAATTGTAGCGTCATTCGCATTGGTGCGACATTTGTTGCAGTGGCTACGTCAACAACGTGGTCTTTGTGTGTTGCGTCACAGTATTGTGTACTTTTTTTAATATTACAGCTTCGTGCATTCTCGTCACCATCCAAAATGGCGGGAGTATTCAGGTCATATGGAATGCGACGATTTTCGTCCACGGATATACTTCTGAGGCTTGCGTTGGCTTTTCACTCAACCCTAATCGTTCTGTCCGGTAGGTCAACCATTTTTCGGATTTAGATTGTTGTCACTTTTCTTTTATAACCTTTTCCTTTTCACATCTGTGTTGTCTTTCTTTCTTTCCGTCATCATCATTTCAAAGGCTTAACGGTTATTGTCATTATTATTATTTTCGTCTTTTTGGTATGCTCTTTTGTTTTGTTTGGCATTTATGTGTTTGTGCGTGTGTGTGTATATGTGAAAGAGAGAGAGAACGAATGTTTGAGAGTGTGACATCTGGTGGAGTGGATGGTCACAATAAATGGTAGTTAGTGTGAATGCATCCCCTTCCTGCATTAATTAAAATTACAGGCAGAGTCCATATTCCTGAACTGGATCGCAGAGTAATTATGTATGGTGTAATGGAGTTAAGATATACAATAGCCTAACAGCTACAGTCCCAAGCCATCAACAATCTGATTACTTAGAAAATAGAGGATATTATAAAATATTATTTGGTTATGCAACTTTTAGGCTGATGCAACTGTGAACTTGTTTATGGGTGTGGAAGATGCGAGGAAGTCATAAATATAAATAAATTACAAGTCTTTAATGGACTGAGCACAGTGTGAAACAGACTTGTGAAAGAAACATAAATGACACTGTGTGGGGATGATGACAAAGAGTAGAATTAAGAATTTGTTTTTTTATACTGTGAACTCTTTCTTTATTAAATGTTTATTATTTGTTACTGTCTCGAGTATCTATTTGTGTAGCATCACTTTCTCTTGTTTATTGTCGTAAATTGTAGTGATAGTCTAAATACAACGTCTTGTTCTCAGTCCATCTATGCATCTATTTTTATATTTACTTCTCAGTCTATTGCTGAGTGGGGGCTGAGTCATTTGACCATTGGCTCAACAGTTTATCGGCGTAACAGTTGCTGATATATGCATTTTATAACCAGTAGTCCATATCCTGCATAGGCACTTGACGATGTTTTATATCATTAACTAATAAATATTTGGTGCACTGCATTATTTCAAAGTCACCCAGAGTACATCAAGACAATTTAAATGCCTCTTTAACTTATAAATCTTTCACTCATTAACCCTTTAACTCATTAACCCTTTCTCCACCATGCAAACAATGGCTAGCGCTGACGTCACGGTGTGTGATTTTTTTTTTTAATATAAAACTTAGCACTGAAATGTTCAGATATATGTTGTTTGCACAGATGTGCACGTGGGCTGCACGGGATCTGGACCATTGATCATACCCATCACTGCCTCCGGGCGCGGCGGCTTTGTATTTCAAGACCCTTACAACTGACGCTGACATAATTAGTGATAAATGATCTGGGAGTCGGACGAATCGGACAAGTTAATGGAGAACGTGTACATATCGGAACCAAGCATCGCATAACTGCTGGTACTGGTGTGGTAGCCGTTGAGACCGTCGCTGTTAGAGAACCCGTGCGCTTGTCGCCAATCAATTAACCGATCAATCAGTGGAGACCACTGACTCTATTAGACCTCGGGTGGTGGTGGTGGTGGACATTCATAGTAATAAGAGGTGTGAAGAGACCGGAGGTGGAGGGTGAGGGGAGGTAAAAAAAAGAAGGGACGGATGGCTAAGCGGAGCTCGTCTCCAATGACGACACCGCATTCTCCAACAGTGCCAGACTTAGTCTGCTGCTTGGCCTTTCATGGGGCGAAATGGTGCTTGAAATAATGGAGGTTTAGTAGCTTGCAGGTAATATATATCTCTGTCCGCACTTTCTCAAATTGTTGGCTGAAACTTTTCTTGTTGTTCACTTTTTGTTATTTTTTTTACGCGCCCCTACCGCCATGCCCAGTTCATTACGTGAGCCTTACTAACACGCCCAGTTCATTAGGTGAGCCTTGCCACCACGCCCAGTTCATTATGTGAGCCTTGCCGCCACGCCCAGTTCATTATGTGAGCCTTGCCACCACGCCCAGTTCATTACGCGAGCCTTTCCACCACGCCCACTTCATTACGTGAGCCATGCCGCCACGCCCAGTTCATTACGTGAACCTTGCCACCACGCCCAGTTCATTACGTGAGCTGCACGTGCAATATCTGGTTTTTCATTTTTCTTCTCTCTCTCCCTATCCTTAATATATAATTAATATATACTGTAAAGTTCTTTATAAAGGGCTGTCCACGATTTATAAGGAGTTCTGAGTATAAGACCTTAACCCATTCAACTTTGAGCAGCCGAGCAGGTCAGTCGTTATTATCATCTGATCCACAACTTCTTCAGCGGTTCACCGAATCAATGATGGACAGAAGACGCACCCGCGCACACTGCGTATCAAGGGAATCTGGTACAATAGCTGTACTCCCCAACCCAAGCCCTTTTCAGGGCGGGAGAAACAATGCAACCGATCACGATCACAAACTACCTCTTAACAATGAAGGCACAGTGAAAAAGAGGCAAGAAGAACGCCAATCTAATGGGTTCCAACAGATGACTACGAAGACTACTGGGAAGTTCATAAAGACGATGTGACCAACATATGACGCCACAGGACTATGAACTACATACAGACAACCAAGCAATCAACACAACTTACAACGAAGTACTCTGGGTCCTCTTTCACCAGAACACAGAAAGTAGAGAAGCAAATAGAGAAAAGGTTTTAGGCGCTATTATCTACTTTCTAAGACTTCACATAGCTCTTCAAGATCGCCTCTATACATCGTGCAAACCTAAAATGAGATCCAGTGAAACGCAGACAGAAGGAAACAAATACACAAATCCTGTGGGAAATTCCTCCAACAATGAAAACAAACTCCACACAGACATCAAAACAGGAAAACAGACAGGCGTACTCTACTCAGACATCGACAACTACAACAGACGAGAAAAAACAACAACAAAAGACTCCTATTACCATGACCAGTGGATAAAAAATACAAGTAACAATCAAAACAAAGGCAGAAGATAGAAAGAAATATCACAGTATCACCATCACTCAGGCAAGCACAACAAGGACATAAGAAAAATTAATACAAACAGAAGCAATCAATATCAAGTCAACAGACACAGTGTGGCAGAGTAAATTTGCTTCTCCATATTTTAAATTTAATTATTATATAAAATGTTAAATTATCCGAGTAACCCAACCATGATCACTCCATGTGACGGTATTTTTGAAAGTTTGAAGTAAATGCTCAAGGCTAGAATATTCTAGATTTGCTGATGTAATGCAAACTAGTGAGTACATGTAGTTTTTATTATGTAATTATTATGATTTACGAGAACGAGACTAGACAATGGGCTGAGATTAAAAAGTTTACTTGCTGTAGAGAAATCTACTGTCTAATCACTTTGAAATTTGAAGTGGCAAAGAAGAAGTCCAGTTTTGAAAGGTGGTCATTAGCTTGATGGTAAGTTAAACTGACTGGTTGAGAGAGAAAGAAATATTTCATGCATTTTTGCTATTGATATGTTATACTTGTATTTTATTTAGAGATGTACTTTGTGAGTTGACTTATTTCTACAAGTGTTTGAACTAGGCTGCTCACATGTAATTTGTTAGACAATTGACATTGTTTTGATATGCTGTATTTATTATGCTGTGTGCATGTGTCAGGCTAATGAATACTGCTGCAGGAAATGGAGACTGGAATGTAAGAAAGAATGGAGGTATAACGTGAGAAATTGAAAAAACGCAAAATGAGATGGTATGGGCATGTCACATGATCAACAGCGCTTGCCAAGACACTCATGCAAGGTACCGTGCAAGGAGGGTGAAGGAGGGAAGACAGATTGGACAGGACTGAAGCTGAGTGATACAGTAAGATTAGCAGAGAACAGAATGGAATGGAGGAAAATGGTTGTCAGGTCACCAGTGGCGTCCCAACAGTCAGCAAGACTAAGAGATAGATAGATAGATAGATAGATAGATAGATAGATAGATAGATAGATAGATAGATAGATAGATAGATAGATAGATAGATAGATAGACATTGGAAATTTAGGTTTACTCCTTAATTATATTTGTCATATGTGTATTTGATTGTTGATTTAATAAATTTATTGTTAAATGTATTAACCTTACGCATATTAATACTCTTATGTAGAGAAGAAAATGGGTGGAATGGGACTCGCTAAATATAGATTAAAGTCGGATTTGTCTTCTCCTTTAGCAAGAAGATTTCCACCTATGGAAAGATTGTGTGACCATGAATGCTTATCTTAAATTATCTGGAAGAGAGAAAACGTTTACAGCGCCCGCATATCCACCAAGTGAGAGACGAGTGGTGTCTGTTGGAAGATCATTAATAAAATAAATTAAGATTCTCATTACTTGTAATTAGTTTTGGATAATTAATTAATTATAATAACCATTAACTAAGTGGCATTGCCATCACACACAGACTAAGACAAAAGTCGACACCACTCCTGAAGATTTTACAAGGATGCTCAGGGCTCCACCGTTCTCGCCCTTGACAGACACGCCTCCAAGAGCAGCATTGATAGAAACATCAACACCTACAATCATAACAACAGACACGCCACCAAGAGCAGTATCGACAGAAACATCAACACCTACAACAATAACAACACACACGCCACCAAGAGTAGCATCGATAGAAACATCAACACCAACAATCATAACAACAGAACGCCAGGCTACAACAACAACAGAACAGGGCCAAAATAGAAAAAGACGACGCCCATCACAACACATCTTGCAACAACAGCGACAACAAAAGAGTCAACAACAGCAACCACAACAACAACGACAACAAAACCACCATGGTCAACATCAACGACACCAATGGCGGCCCATTGAGAAGCAGTTCATGCAGTGAGGATATTTTAATCACCCCATGACATGATCCATATGCTGCCAGACCACCTATACTGACCGCCAGCGCCCACCTTCATGCTTCCAACGGATACCGGGGACAGCCACGACGACAGCGCCAACAACAACCGAACACCACCACCAGTGAGGAGGACAGGTTTTGAACATCCTGGGCGCACGTACACGCTAAGTACAGGCTTGGCGTGCTGCTAACCTGCACTTTGTAAGATACTCCCATCCTCCCATTATAACACGAACGGCTGCAACAACACCCAACAGTGCTTTAGCCCACAGATTACCGGACTAAAGCCCCCTTTTGCCGGCCAGACTTGCTTTTGTAACTCCCGAGCGCGCCACAACCACTTCCCAAACGCAACGCTTCATCGCCAGTCAGCAACAGGTACGGACATCCAGTCTAGGTAAACAGAGGAAATTTACAGCAACACTCTTCAAAACACGGACACCAGTCTAGGTAAACAGAGGAAATTTACAGCAACACTCTTCAGAACACCACATTCAAGAAATACAATCTACATGCTTCTTCATTCGACAAGAACTCTTAAGAAAGAAAGAAAATACAAAACTTCACATCTGCTACGACACGCGTCATAATACCTCCACCACAGAACACCAACGCGTCTCCCTTCTCCAGAAACTTCTCTCAAAACAACCCAAGACCGAGAATATCTGACGATAAAAACTCTAATGCGGCGTCTGGCGGGAAATGTCAGCGAGAGAAAAAAAATTCAGCCATCACGCTGTCTATAACTATAAAAGTACAATACCACCTGCACAACTTTAAGTCAAGTTTTTTCTTAACAGATGGATCTAAAGGGCTCGACCCCGCATGTAATAAGTGAATATCCACAATGTATAACTGTCAATAGCTGCAGAGTGAATGTTTGATTTTCAAGCTGTGAAGCGGTAGTAGAATTTTTTTTTAAAATTTAATTTCAGGGAGTAGGGATTCAGAGTCACTTGGCTGTTGGTTACGTCACAAAGTCATTGACTTAGAATTGCTGTGCTTGGTAACGAATATCTCTCAAAAAACACGAAGCAGTTTTGTGGTGATTCAGAAGAGTACGTCATCGGTGACGTCGCTAAAGCCAGGAAAATGACGTCTTTAAGCAGCGCATTTTTCCCTATGCCCCAACGCACCGCCGAATGAAAAAAGTCATCTGCTTATTGCCCTGTTTAGGGAAATCAGTGTCCAAATCCATTTCATTAAAGTTAAAAGCTATTTTTTAAAATATATTTAAAATATGTTTTATATATTGAACTATTAACTGTATTGATTTTCAATAATTGCAATATTTTAATTTCATTTGCTGTTAATATATATACTTTTAAAATTCAGAACCCTTTACAATTTTAGTACTTTACAATTTTAGTATGATCATTACTTCATTAAACGCTTCAGTTAAATATGTCACAAAAGAAAGAATAAAGATTATTTAACGTAATTCCAAGTATTAAAGGTTTCTACTTGAAAACAAACCATATTGAAGAAACACTCGATATGAATTCTCTACATGGAATGAATTTGTTAAAAAAAAAAGCTATATAAACATGTTTTAAAGTCGTGCAAATTAAATTTGCTAACGTTTGCAAACTATAACTTTATAGTGTATTTGTTCAATCTTTTATTAATAATATATGTTCGGATGAATACTTTTATAAATGATGAAATTATAATCACTTAAATCTCACACATTTCAGACACAGTATCTACATTAAATAAATAAATTATTTGAAGAGAACAGAAAAAGTGCATGCAAGTGACTCGGGGGTTATTCAACTCTTCTTTCTTAAGGACATCGTTAAATGGTTCCCAGACAGCGGGATCAGAGGTGGCAGCTAGCGCACGCATTAAGCTCTGACGTCACGCGCTAAAATCGGTCTTGTTACGATTATCAATACAGATACGAAATGCCTTTGAATCTCCCTAACGCCTCTTAAAAATCTGCATACGGTACATATATATATATATATATATATTACACTTTGTTTGATGCTCGTCATAGTAATAATTCATAGCGCATGTATATTATTAACTATAGTTTTGATAACTGTTATCATATTGCTATTTATCTGTATAACTGTACTCTCAGTTTTGTTACCTACAATCTGATATCAGGAATTTTAGAGATTAGTCATCAATGTAAATGAGTAAGGATAATGTTAAAGGTGTTATATAACACCAATCAGACTGCGAAACGAAACTGAGTGGTTGTTACCCCATGAGATGATATTTTTGTTTAACTTCGGGAACAGTTATGGAGAGTCAAGCCACAGCCTACTTCATTAATGAAAATAGACTGATTTAGTGATAACAAGACAGCAGTTACGTAGAGACTGGTAGGGTACAAAAGGTGGACTCTTACGTCTGGAGTGGGGCCAAACTGCACACGCAGACTTTTGGCTGATGGCAATAATTATAGTGAAGCTAAAAGTCCTTTGACATATATATAGGTATTAATACTAACTTTTAGTTAGTTTACTAACATGTAACCTATCAATTTAATTTAAGACAATTTTTACACAAATTTTAAAGCCTTTCTAGCTTCTTTGTGTGTGTGTGTGTGTGTGTGTGTGGGCACTTGCAAATTTATGTTGAAATCCGTGTTAAGCGACACGATAAAGCCGCGTTTAGACATGGTGCACTGTCGACTCCGGTTCACTTTTCGATTATTTTGGTTTTCATCTTTGGACGTTCGGATCTGGTTTCGATGTAAGCTATTTTTGGTGATCCGTTGGTTAGACTCTATGTTACCGTTTGTAATTTGAGTAACTACAAGTCTGTTGGAGATTTGTGGAGATTACTGTGGTAATAAAATATTTTCAACATATATTCTTATTTCTTTACACCTGGCACTATTGTGGCATAATAAAGACAAATAAAGGAATATTGTTGTTTCGTTTTTGTACCTTATAACTCGAATTATACTGAGGTATTGAAGCCAGTAAATTAGCCAGAAAGAAAATAAAATCTCCCCTTTCTGCGTAAAGTTGAGTTATCTTTATAACAAGCTTTCGATGACGTCAAAGGTAAAGTAAGAAGTATGATGGTGATGTTCAATGTTTACGAAAGGTGTAAAATGATACTGGTCATGTGCTTGTAATAAAAGAATTACTAATTATTTTAATTGATATATGCTAATAAGCGATGTCATTAATAATAATAACAAAGAGATATATGAGATGGGATACTGGTCATCCATAGAGATTATTGAAATGTAAACAGTTTATTACAATATTTTCAAAATGGCCTAATTTCTGCCACAACTTATTGTTTAAAAATAATGTCAATCCTCGCGTCAGGAAATAATTAATAGCTGTTGGCAGAGCTGGGCCGTATGCTTCTGAATTTACGTCATTTTCTAACAAAGTCTTTTATTCTTGACAACAAAATGAAGAGAAGGGATTATCTTGAGATTCAGGAAGTCAACATTAACAACATCATCACCATCACAATCGTCATCTTAATAATGAATTAACATAGTTTGTTTTTAAAATAATTCATGTTACTTTACAATATTTGTACAAACAAATACAAAACAAAATACAAACTAATCACGACACCAATACACACACACACACACATTCACACACACACACACACACACACACACACATACATATATATATTTTATTTGTGTGTTTGCGTGCGTGCAGAAATGTCTTTAACAGCATTGTAAGCCCACGGGGCAAAACAGTGCACTGGGGCCCCTACCTACACAACCACTCACAGGAATAAAAACTGACACTCAATTCCGATTGAGTGTATCGGTTTTGTTTCTACACTTACTCTTTTGTAGTGGGACCTTTCCCTCCTCCCCCCCCCCCCGAATTCCGATTGAGGTAGCAGTTTTGTTTCCACTTTAACTCTTTCCAGCCGGACCTCTGGCGCTTCTCAGGGCTTCTTTCCAACCTCCGCTCTCTGGCTTTCCCTGCAGCCCATTAAACCGTCACACTAGATGGATTAGATGTCTGACGGATGATGACATGTCTCAGACGTAATTATGGTGTTGAACCCAAATCAATCACTAAGTACTTCCTGGATCTCTAGTATGACTGCAAAAATAAGATATGTGACTCTTTACAACACTGAAGTGAGTGTGCTGTCAAATGCAACGGCAAAATCTTATAAACACGGTAAAGTTTATGGTCTCATTTTATCCGTCTGCCTCTCTCTCTCTCTCTCTCTCTCTCCTCCCCTTACCCCTACGATGCACTCATTTCTACATTATATACAGAAAATTACACTTACAAATCCCTAGCAACACAGATTTAATATGATTAGATACAGGACTGTATCTAAATACAAGAGTGGATAATGCCACTTTCATGCAAAACTGCAACAAATATTAACATTGCAAACATCCACCTGGCCTCAGTTCAAGAAAGGAATTACCGTATTTGCTTTGCAGAGATATGGTAAACAACCTATCTGTGATACCCCCACCTCCTTGTTATATCAATTGTAGCAAGGCTACTTTGCCCAATCTAGCTAGAACTAAAACCAAGCGACCATTTCCATGAAGCCATATGTGGATAATGTTTCATTCAACCAACAATGATATTTCTTGGTCTAAACTTGTCTAAAACATTTAGCATATCGACACAATACATCGGCTATAATTTGTTCACTTCATTCATTCTGAGTCACTTATACATATGCAAAATAAACTGATAATTCAAGTCGCTCCATAAGAATTGAAAAGAAAACTGATTTTCCAAATAGCTCTATGGACAGTCAAGAGCCCAGAAGTACCCCCCTCCACCAACATAGCCATGCATGTAGAATTATCTACAGAATAATGGAAAGTACCTCAAGCTTCTGTTAGCATCACATCTCTGCAAGTATTTTCAATAACGAATGCTATCTCTGTCATCTGGAACTACAAGGGTTCAGTCGATGGAATTTATATTTTGAACACACGTTCAGTCATTTCTAACAAAGATTCACCTCACAAATACAAACGTCACCTCACAAACACAAAACGTCACCTCACAAACACAAAACGTCACCTCATAAACACAAACGTCACCTCATAAACACAAAACGTCACCTCACAAACACAAACATCACCTCACAAACACAAAACTTCACCTTACAAATACAAAAATTTCACCTCAAACACAAAACTTCATTTTAAACAAAAAACTTCGCCTCACAAACACACAGCGTTACCTCACCAACATAAAGTTTCACCTCACAAAAATAAAGTGTCACCTCACAAACACAAAAGCTTCACCTCACAAAAATAAAGATTCACTTCAACAAAATAAAGTGCCACCCCCCAAATGCAAAGCTTCATCTCACAAACAAAGCTTCACCTCAAAATGCACAGCGTCACCTCACAAACTTAAAGTGTCATCTCCTAACCACAAATCTGCACATCACAGACATAAATCTTCACCTCACAAACATAAAATGTCACCTCACGAACACAACAGAAACCTTTATTGCGCATGCAGTTTTATTCTGGCAGATTAGTACGTAAATTTAGCGATGCAGTTAATAATTAACATGAGAAAGTCATCGCTGCTGTACATTTCAAATTTGTTAACATACTTTTTGTCACACAATGTCATATATATATATTTTTTTTTTAATTACTGCGATCTTTGACTAAAGTCACAAATGAAGAAGCATTAATAGTGATACACACTTGGGGGGGGGGGGGTGCACATAAAGTTCGATGGAGAATGGCACTGTGTGGATAAGATAATTTTTTTTTGGGTGGTGCGCATGCGAAACTGATACACTGTTGGGCAAAAACCTAATACTGCCTTAGGACAATGTATATTTATGTGGATTCTTGTAACTTTTCCAAGAGATCTAACAACAACAACAAAAGAAAAGAAATTACTTTCTTCCGAGAGAAAAAGTAGACTCCTGTAAGGCGATATTAAAATGCAAACTGAAACACAAATGAAGCTCACGTTACTTAAAGTCTTCTCATTAGTCTTTGACTTTTCTTATATCTAGATTCATTCCATTAGTTTTACATGACTGGTACAAAAATATAAAGAAAGCATTACCAAAATTAGAGTTACAATATACAAGATCCGGCGAAAGGATATTAAAAATGGTATTTTGTGCGAAGGGACTGGGAGGAAACCTCTCCCTCCCCCAAACCTCCGAGAATTTGTTTAAGGAAAAGGCCACTGGGGGAATAAAAAAAGAAATAGAAAACGTGAAAAAGCAATGTGAATGCAGATAAACAGTAACATTGTTATAACTTAATAGCCGCAGCAAAATCCCACCACCACGGTGTCACTTTAACAGGTATAACAAAATCCACAGGTAAGGTCCTGCTCATAGAAAATTTAGGACATCATATAGAGGGGAGGGAAAAGCCACTTAATTTCTAAAGGTAATTGTGATGCCAACGCCACCTAGTTAATGGTTATAATATTTAAAATTAATTAATCATCCATTAATTACTAGTGATGAAAGACTTTATGTTATTAATAATTTTCCAGCAGACACCACTCGTCTCCCTCACTTGACAGATATGCAGGTGCTGTAAACTTTGTCCCTCTTCCATAATATTAAAGACAAACATTTACAGTCACACAATATTTCCTAAGGCAGAAAACTTCTTACTAAAGGATTACTAAAGGAGAAGGCAAATGCATCTTTAATCTATATATTTAGCGAGCCCCCCCTCCACCCACCTTCTCCTCCAAAATACAATTATCAATATGTGTAAGAAAGTCAATAAATTTAACAATAAATTTATTAAATAAATAATCAAATACAAATATAACAAATACAATGAAAAGAATTACTTGACATCAATATTTCAATGAAACCACATTCGAATAATTCTTATACTTCAGTGTCATATATCCTAAAAAGAATTCAACAAATAATGTCACAGGATAGTTCATATCAGAAAACAGAAATGGACTTATTAGAGATAAGCAATAATAGTTTGTACATAACCTTATTTAGGTGCTATCTCAGTAGTCTTTCACATGCTTTGTAACAAAGACACAACTCATTGTTCAGTTTTTACTGTCAATTTGGCTACCGAAACCAAATTAACTGCTATTTCGCTTCCAGAACTTCAATGAAGTTCCATTTTGCTATCTAGCTGCTATTAACTCTAGGGTTTTTTTTAATCTGCTCATGAAACTATTTCGCTATTGATTTTTTATTAACTCTTATTTTGCTACCAGATAGCTAGCTAGTCACACCTATTTCACTACGTAGGTCCAAATATTATTAACCCATTTTTTCTACAGAACTGCTATTGACCCCTACATCATTATCGAATTGCTTCTAGATCTTATTGCCCTTCTGAATTGCTTCTAGATCTTATTGCCCTTCTGAATTGCTTCTAGATCTTATTGCCCTTCTGAATTGCTTCTAGATCTTATTGCCCTTCTGAATTGCTTCTAGATCTTATTGCCCTTCTGAATTGCCAGTAGCCCCTATATCACTTCCGAATAGCTATAAATCTGTTTTTTTATTAATCTGTATTTCTCTGCAGAGCTGTTATTCATTCGAATACCATGTCAGATTGATATTAAACCTCATTTTACAGAAGTATTGCTATCAACACCCATTTCACTAACGAATTGCAGTTGGTCTGTTAACCCCTATTTCGCTAGTGAATTGATATTAATGTTTATTTCGCCACCGAATTGCTATCAATCCTTATTTTGCTAACGAACTGATTTTTGTTTTGCCAAACTAAATGATATTAATCTCCATTTCGTTTCTCGAACTGCTACTGGTCCATGTCACGTTATTGAATTGCTGTTAACCCATAGTTTGCCATGAAACTGCCATTAACCTCTAGTAACCCCATTTGGCTACCGAACTGCAATTAACCCCTATTTCGCTATAGAACTGCTATTAACTCCTATTTCGCTATCAAACTGCTATTAACCCTTATTTCGCTATCGAACTGCTATTAAATCTTATTTCGCTATAGAACTGCTATTAACCCTATACCATAAGTCCTGTAGAGCGTGTGTATAGTTCAGTTTGCTGTAGAGTATATTGACGTACGCAGTTTAAAGCCGTGCCTGAACTAAATGAAATCATCCATGACTTAAATTTCCATGTTTCTTGTTTACCTTTTTGTAAAATGCTCACTTTGAGAGTATGGAAACCACACTTTTATTGACGTATTCCGTACGTTGTAAAGGCATGAAAAACAACCCTTTTTATTGACGTATGCCGTACGTTGTAAAGGCATGAAAACGAGTTCATTTTGTTTTTCACTCAAACATTCCGTAGCCTTTCTGCTGGAAAAACAAAGCTCAAATAGTCTGCATGGTAGTGTCATGCTTTGATTATATTACTTCAAAACGTGCAATTGTGAATATGTGACTCTAATAGTTTTCTTTCCTCCCCACGTGAAGAGCCGGCTAGGAATGGATTATCAACGATATTTTATCAGTAACATAAAGAGTAATAGTAATCGATTGAGGAAGAAAAAAAATAAGAAAGAAAATTGTTTCGATTTGCGTTAACATTAAAGTCTGACTTATTCTATTGTTCAGCTTAGCCGTGCAATAATGACTGGTTCTCTTTAACAATAGAGCGTTGAAACCATTGTCCATAGAAATATTTTTGTTTCGTTCTTTCTTTTTTTCCTTATGTAAAACAATGTTGTTGTTTTTTTGGTAAATATCTAGACGCGCCTTTTAAAAAGAATTAGATCAATGTGATGTTAGTAATAAGTTTAGCCTAATATTTAATTACATTAAATGATTTGAATATTCTGTCAAAATGACGAGATGACAAGATGGCAACGAGGGGGGAGTCTTGCTGCACTTGAGTGTTAACTCCATCTTGGGAATAGGCAAACCACGAAAAGAAAAAAAAATGTCACATTAACTGCCTGCGCTACTTCTTGCGTGTGAATGTGCGCGTGTGTGACGTTGAGCACGTGACTATCTGTGAATGCATGCATGTGTGTGTGTGTGTGTGTGTGTACGTATGCATGAGTGCATGTGTGCATGCATATATGAATGTATGTGTGCATGTATATATATGTATGTATGAATGTATGTATATGTGAATGCATGTGTGAATGTATGTGTGCATGCATTTATGTTTATATGAGTGTATGTATGTGTGTATTCATTTATGTATGCATGAATTCTTGCATGCATATACGTACGTGCGTAAATGTATATATTTAAGTGTATAAAGTGAGTGTGTCTGTTTGTGCATGCAAAATGTGTATGTATGAGCGTATATTTGTGTGGGCGAGGGTACTTGTGTGTGTGTATGTATGCGTATTTGTAGATAGGTGCTTGCGTACACTAGCTGGAAGCTTTATTGAAATTGTCCAGAAACAATCTTCTAGGTCTAAAGGGCGTAGTCTTTCATGCTCACGTCATCATGACGTCAGCTAAAAAACGTGTAATAATCTTGGTAGATTTGTGCAGGAAAGTCTTGTGGACACATTCCAAATGTACTGTAAGTTGGCTAAAAATCGGAATTGTTGAATTCATAAGAGCAACGAAAACTTCTTTGTATTATTTCGCATTTACTTTTATTCTTCTAGTGTAGGCAGTATATGGGATTTTTATTGAAGTTTATTAGTCAATTTATTTACGAGTAATGAACTAAGAAGGAATTATGTGACTGGAACTCTGAACACGAACTATAAAATTGAGATATTTCAAAATGCTTGGTCCTTAAATGATCGGTTTTATAGTTAACGGCATGCTTGATGTTTTCCTATAAATAAATGCCCAGACTCGGATTGCTGGTTAATTTTACTTGTCATTAAAAGTTTGTTCCTGTGTCTTGACGAATTTCTCTTACATTGTTATAAGTTTTATTTTTCTGGATCTCCGATTCTTTATTTATTAGGTTTCTCATTACTGTCTTCATACTGCACTTCTTGTGTGTGTGACGTCATGTGCCAGTTTTGGGGGTGGGCTGGAGTCAAAGTTTAATTTCAAATTATGAGGAAGATGCTTTCCTAAGACAAAAGCTAGCTGTAACGCGTGAATTATCATTTCATTTTCATTGTGATAATAAAAATGTCATGATTCATAAACAATGGAAGTCTTTGGCATGGTTAAAACACCAGAAGAGGGTTACAGTGGATAAATAAATGGATGGAAGAAACCCAGAAATTCAAGAAAGAAAGAAACAAAGAAACAAAGAAAGAAAGAAACAAACAAACAAACAAACAAACAAACAAACAAACAAACAAACAAACAAGCAAGCAAACAAACAAACAAGCAAACAAACAAGCAAACAAACAAACAAAGAAACAAACAAAGAAACAAGCAAAGAAATGTATATATTCTGATATGCATCATATACGACTTTTCACAAAGTACAATAGCATCTCAAAACAAGAAACTGAAATAAAGGACCAAACAGTAATGAGATATCTACGTAAATTAAGAAACCGGACGTCACAAGAGGCCTAACTGTAATAAGATAACTACGTATAATAAGAAAAACAACGTAATAAGATACCTACCTGAAATAGAAGACCACCCTCACCTCCGTAATCACAAACCATACGTCCAAGTTATCTGTGTGGTTAAGGAGAAAGATTATACGAGCAAACAGACTGTACAAGTCGTACGATCTCCCTTCTTAAATTACGTCACACTTGCAATGAATTGGACATGGAAGACACCAGGCGATGACAGCGCTTTGTTCACGCAGATAAAAGTTATAACCGCTCACATACATTCTCTAAAAAATAATCTTTTGTCATGATATTGACATATAAAATAATATATAATGATGATGTTGACATATAAAGCAATAAATAATTATCTCTAAGTCGCCTGTCAGCATAGATTGCACCACAAATTCCTTTATGCTTTATCTAGATTCAAATCTTTTGATAATAAAATGTTTTATTTCAGATATTTAATTTTTCACACAGAGAAGCAGACGATCTCTTGTCGCCTCTTTATCTTTGACACCTGCGAAGTCACGTGTTGAACTGTACTACTGAAGTTATTTCCCTTTGCCTTTGTAATTGCTGAAACAGTGAAGACATTAAACTAAAGCTATCTGGCATTCAGCCCAAACTAAGTATAAATGGACAAACATGCTCTTAGCACAAAGGCAACCTTGTCCAAGTTGTAATACATATATTTACTGTCACATTGTAGGATGGGCTATCCATTGCTAATTTTAGTTGACCAGTGTGACCTCTCAAATCAGTTTTGAGTGTGATGAAGAGAAAATAGTTTTCAAAATGTGCTTCGCCAGCGTGACATGAAAATGATGGAGTCCTTGCTCGATTTAACAAACCCGATGATAGACTACTTCGAATTGCGTATGAGACAGGGGAGATCAATCTTGCCGCTCAACAGTTTCGATACATCTATAACCTATCAACAGCAAAACAAGTTGTCAGAAGTAAATCATGCCTTTATAGTTTATAGTATAGGACTTCGCTAGCTACAATAGCTACAGAACTTGGAATAGTTCTAAATTACTCGCGTTCTTCGTTTCAAAAGTATTAATTCGATATGCAAATAATGGTTTTCTTCAACGTATTATTCCTATGCACTCCTACAGCAATCACTACCTTTCTTTTTAATAGTTTTCTTGAGTACTGTCGTCTTGGCGGGTATGGGGCTCAGATTGGAAGTGTGTGTGTGTGTGTGTGTGTGTGTGTGTGTGTGTTTGGGGGGAGGGGGAATGTACATAAGGGAGGACCTACCATTCTCAACATCATAGGAAAGTTCAAATGAATTTGCAAAGTAGACTGACCCCCTATCCCCCGCCCCGATAATTGTCAGTAAAAAAATACTAGTAGTCATTTACTAACGACGTATTTTTAAAAAAAATAAATTCACTTTGAAAAAATGTTATTTGTTAACGGTTGCATGGTGTGATATATGTGCACTTGACCGAATACCATGAAGAGTGCCAGAATGTTAAACGTTTTCCCGGAGCAGGCCGGTCGTTCTCTGTGGAATTGACTGCCGTGGAGTGTAAAGTGCAAGCAAGCTGTGGCCGCTAGCGGGAAAGTCCGAAATATTTAGTGGATTACAATGCATGCTGGACAGACAGGAAGTTAAAGTGCAGCCCGAGGGAAGGGAGCGTACTATACGTGATTGTCTATTTCCAGTCGATTCAGAGAGAGAGAAAAATAGTTATATGCAGAACATGACTAGTTATACAGGATCACTATTTGAGGAAAGATTGAGTCTGATCGCTTGGGCCCCATTTCATGTAAGAGAAAGTAAGAGTTTGCAGCAAATTCACAAAGGGCGAGGGATGGGGGTGGGGATGGAGATACATAATGTTATCGGTTCTCACAAACACACACACACACACAGAGGCGTAAATGTACAAGCCTGTACATACATACAAAAACTAACGTACAGACATATGCATACTCACACAAGCACGCACTCACATACGTACACACATATATACAACATGAACACAAATATTCCACGCATTACACATGCACAAATAAACACGAATACACATATTCACACACATGCTCGCACATGCTCACACACACATGCACACGCGCTCGAACACAACCACTCACACACATGCACACACGACCACATGTGCGCGAGCATGAAGATATGATGATTCACGAGGTGTCGCCTTATGTTCTTGCCATTTGGCTCAAATTCCTCTCTTGTGTATTTCTGCAAGCCAATGATATCACGCCGAAGACTGTTTCCGGTTTCTATGTAAGAATGGGAAGACCGTATATGGTGCAGACATGAAAGTGAAATATGTTTACTGTGTGGCCTAGAACGGAGCAGGTTGGTTTTGTTGTGCAGCTGTGGGAGGTGAAGGCTGTTTATAGAGCCTAGAAAGTAGGTGAAGGGTCTCTCTGCAGTGCTCATAATGCTCTGTTACCGTGGTCAAGTCTTTATGTCGAGGAATGCAGTACAGATTCAATCCTGAGACGCTTAGGTCTTCAGCTTCAGACCAAGCAAACTGGTGACCATCACCTCCACCTTCACAACAGCGAAATAAAAATATACTTTATACATTTGAGACAGACCGGGATCACGTGATCTCAACTCCTCATGCAAACTCTGGGAGGAAGCAGCAGCTTAAGGTCAGCAGCGATGCGATTTATTTGTGTGGATAAGGACGTACAGATTCTGTATTCTTTTTTTGATTGGTTCACCTATTATGTGTAGTTTGTACTCTCTTTTGATTGGTTTGCGTGTTAAGTGTAGTTTGCACTCTCTTTTGATTGGTTTGCGATTTAAGGTGTAGTGTGTACTCTATTTTGATTGCTCCGTGTACTATGTGTAATTTGGACTCTCGTTTGATTGGTCCGTTATTAAGTGTAATTTGTACTCTCTTTTGATGGTCCGTGTATTATGTGTAGTTTGTATTCTCTTTTGATTGGCCCGTGGACTCTGTGTGCAGTTCGCCTACTGTTGCTTTTTAAATTGAAACCGTTCTGTTAGGTCCTGTTCAAAACTTTTCATTTCAATTGTTTAAAATGTCAGAGATTTTGCAAGGGTTATGCGCTGCAGCAAATTGCCCTCTCCGCTCACCACACCCCCGAAATAAAAACATCGTTACTCGTGGCCTGGGGGATTAATAATAGAGAGTTTGCCATTATGATCTCCCATTATCGTCCATTTTGCAGTCAGGATCCCGAACGTGGCAGCGTCCTGACAGATTTGTTTAAGTGTTTCAGTTTCGTAAAATGTAAACTTTATAACCCGACCAGCACAGAAACGCGCTGGAATCAATCAATCTTGCTTTCTCTGAGAGCACTGTTGTCCTACAGGACGAGAAGTTAAAGTTGGAGCTGAAGAAATGTGAGTTAAAGCTTCATGTTTGCCCTTGGGAAATATGCGTAAGCTGGATGTGTCATTCTTGTGTCTCGTTGCTTATAGCACTGAAAAATACAAAATACAAACGAGGCTGTTTGTTCACTATAGGACCATTATCGTATGAATTAACGTCGTTAATTTTATACAGATAATTTATAAAGAAATTGAAATTGTTGTATGCTGCGTAAAGTACGGTTCTTATAATCGCTGGTGATCAGTCTTAACACTTTGAACTCTAACATTACTTAGAGCAATATCCAAACATGCAGGATATAGATACAGTGTATGGTTTCCTTCGCAGAAAATCTCACATTTGTTTACCTTATCCATCAAGGAATGCCCTTACATTTTATTTCTTGAACATTTCATGAAACTGTACCTTTTCCGAACTAATGTCTTGACATATCAACTTATGGTAATTAGTTATTCCAGAGAAACACACTCACAAACACACATAAATGTACACATTACGCACAAGCAATAAATACATACATTCACACACATATGATATATATATCGCATACACTCATACGTCAGATTTTATAAATCTTCCCATGACGTAATAGCACGTCATCGCCATCCACTTCTATCAACTACAGAGTCTCTTGCTATTTTTAGTACGCAGCACAATAACCCAGATTTCAGTACGGCCGCATGTTTTTGTCCTTTGCTCGGGATTGTCTTCCTATGGACCCGAGTTTTTCTGAGCACATACCACAGCCATTCGTAAGTGCTGAACGAAAACAAGATTTTTTTCTATTTCCTCTGAGATTTGGAATTAGACAGTTTTCTGAAGCATGAGTTATTGTTCTTGATCTTCCGAGACATGACGGCTATTGTAACAGGTTGCTCAATTCATCGTAAATAAATTTAGTTTATTAACTTTGTGCAAATAATAACGTTCGTACCTGATCTTAGCATCTGCAGCGGCTTTTTTTAGTTAGTGGAATTTCATAAGATATCCTCGCTTTTGCGACGGCATTGACTCGAAGTTAATGGCAAGAAGTAGAACACTGTCATTGATAGCTCGATTTGATATTCATGCGGTGGACGTCTTAACGCATGGGCACGCTGGGCCGTTTCCCCGGGGGGGGGGGGGGTGTCTCACGAGCATAGTGGCACCATGCCCATCAAGTATGTTTTATTCCTGTGGCTTGTTGTGTAGATAGAGGCCCCCATGTGCACAGCTTTGCTCGTGGGCCTATAATGCTGTTAAGACGGCACTGTATTCATGGATACATTTTTAACTGTTAGTGAAAAAACGTTTCGTTTGTACCTGTGCTAGGTCTAAATTATTTTAACCAAACCACTCATAATTTAATAATAAATTAATGCTTGTCTTTTTTCTAAAATTCGAACGACGCTATTTTCTCGGCTGCAAGAAACCATTGCGTAACGCCATTTGTGTTGACCTCTTGCTCCTTGATGCAAAGAGTAGACTTGCAGACAGGATATTGATGGCAGGAGACAATAAAAATAACTTTTGTTCTCTAGAAGAAAGGAACTGCACCAACAATAAAATATCTCCTCTTGTTTGAACTGGATTGGAACGCTTGATTCACTGATTTCTCGAAAAAGATGTCGCTCCATTAAGGGTTTTAAAGAAATTTGGATTAATTTTACTTTTGGAAAATATTGTGTGCGTGTGAGCGTTTGTTTGAGTGTTGTTTTTTGAAAGAGTTGAGTTTGTTGCCAACTTGTTTTGAAACATCGCAT
Source organism: Sinotaia quadrata (assembly GCA_028829895.1). Taxonomy (NCBI): domain Eukaryota; kingdom Metazoa; phylum Mollusca; class Gastropoda; order Architaenioglossa; family Viviparidae; genus Sinotaia; species Sinotaia quadrata. The sequence goes on from CM054180.1 coordinate 116,781,972, forward strand.
GTTAAGTGCGCGTGATCATAAAATCAAAGAACAACGTTATCATTTACTAAGTTACGCACAGCGTAAAATCAAAGAACAACGTTATCATTTACTAAGTTACGCACAGCGTAAAATCAAAGAACAACGTTATCATTTACTAAGTTACGCACAGCGTAAAATCAAAGAACAACGTTATCATTTACTAAGTTACGCACAGCGTAAAATCAAAGAACAACGTTATCATTTACTAAGTTACGCACAGCGTAAAATCAAAGAACAACGTTATCATTTACTAAGTTACGCACAGCGTAAAATCAAAGAACAACGTTATCATTTACTAAGTTACGCACAGCGTAAAATCAAAGAACAACGTTATCACCTACTAAGTTACGCACAGCGTAAAATCAAAGAATAATGTCACCACCTACTAAGTTACGCACAGCGTAAAATAACTGGAAGACACGAAAGAGATGGGTCATTAGTCAATAGCAGTTTGTTTGTGTGCGTGTATGTGAGCTCGCGTTATAAGTGAGCTACATGAATATAAGTTGTTGTATGAATCACTTGACCACCAAGATAAAGCAACAAGCCAAACGACCCCCAGTAGTATGAAGATACGTGTACCTAACTTCTACCTGACCTAAGCAAATATTTAGTTGTTTTCATCAAGACCTGAAATCTCAACAAGCTTCTCTAAACATCATAGGCTACTATCATACTCCGGCGTTTCATTATTTTTGAAACCAATAACGTGTGCGTAATAAGCTCTTTTAAAAAAATGAATACATAATTATACATTTTTCATGGAGATAATATTTGTGGCAGAGTAAATATGCCTATCTCTATTTCTCAGATCAGTAAGGCCTATTAAACATTATCAAAATATGTTCTCAGTAAGGTCTATTAAACATAATTAAAATGTGTGCTTAGTAAGGTCTATTAAACATTATTTAAATGTGTTCTCAGTAAGGTCTATTAAACACTAATAAAATGTGTTCTCAGTAAGGTCAGTGAAATATCATTGAAATGTCACGACAGTTAGACCAATTAAACATTATTAAAATGTTTTCTCGATTAGGCCAAACATTATTAAAATTTGTTCTTTATAAGGTCAATTATACCCTTATTAAAATTTGTTCTTTATAAGGCCAACTATACCCTTATTAAAATTTGTTCTTTATAAGGTCAACTTTACCCTTATTAAAATGTGCTCTCTATCAGACCTACTAAACATTATTAAAATGTGGTCTCACTAGGACCTACCAAAAGTTATTAAAATGTGTTTTTAATTAGGCCTTCTAAACATTTTGAAAATGTGTTCTTAAAGGTGAATGAACAGTATTAAAATGTGTTCTCAGGAAGGCCTACCAAACGTTATTAAAATGTGTTTTTAATAAGGCCTTCTAAACATTTTTGAAAATATATTCTCAAAGGTCAATGTACATTATTAATGTGTTCTCAGAGGTCAATGTACATTATTAAAATGTCTTCTCAAACATCAATGTACATTATTAAAATGTGTTCTCAAAGGTCAATATACATTATTAATATGTGTTCTCAAAAATCAATGTACATTATTAAAATGTCTTCTCAAACATAATGTACATTATTATAATGTGCTTTCGGTAAGGTCAATGAAACATTAGTTGAAATGTATTCTCATTGAGATCAAATAATCATTATCAAAACGTATTCTAAGCACGTTGAATGAAACATTATTAAATGTGTCTTAGTAAGGTTTATGTTGAGGTTTTATGAAACTGTCATTTTTTCTGAGGTATGACCGACAACATAGTAGAGCAAAATGCCCACAGACCAAAGATGAAAATGTAGTGAAATTGTCCGTTTTTCTAAGTACAGTTCAAAGATTATCGAATTGTAATCTTAGTGAAATTTTGAGAATTTCCAGACATTGCTTTACTAAAAGCTGATCAAAGCCGAAAATGAACCCTGTGTTTCCCAAAAGGCGCGTTCCTTTAATGGGTTTTATTTTGGCAAGTTGTCGTAAAATACCCTCAATGAGTCATTATTAAAATCTTACCAGAGTAGGGTTTTTCTTGAATCTCCTTTATCTTCAAATTATTTTTCACTGAGATGTGAACCAAGACTTTATCAAAGCATGCTCATTCTGAGGTATAGTCAAACAGTTGTATCCTCAAACTGTTCTCAGTGATATCAGAATAACACACCAAAACGTGTGCTTTTTGAGATACAGACATTGTTTAAAGTCTCTCCTTATGTTCTCACTGAGGACTGGTTAAAACAATATCAAAACACGTTTTGACTGAGGACTTACTGAGGTGTGGTCAAATTCCTAACTCAACGAAGTGTTACTTGAGCCAGTTTTTAAAAAGAAAAATTTCTAACTGCAGTCTCAATGAGAAATCTTTAAAACTACGACGGCGAGTGTTCACGAGATGGGAGGTTAAGGGGTCGAAACTTCCTTCCACCCGCTCAATTTAAAAAAGAAAAATTCTAACGGCTCTTTGATAGGTCGGCAACAGAAATTTAAAAAATAATAGAATTGCCCCCAAAAATCTATTTTTGACGTCAAATAAAATAGCTCGACATTCCGCATCCTTTGAGAAAAGTTTTCGGATGGTGGGGGGACGGGGGACTATTTAGACTGATTTTACATTACGACTGAGGTGTATACGATATGACCACAATTCTGACCCTTGAATTATGTTAAAATTTGCTGTCACAGCGTCATTTGTATTACATTTCATTATTATGAAAATGCCATTCGTATCTAAATATCGTTCTTGTCAGAGTGTCATTCTTGTCATAATGCCAGTATTATCAGTGTCATTCTTGTCATATTGTCATTTTGTGAGAGAGTCAGTGCTGTGTCTCAGTCAACCTGACCATTATAATACTAAAGGAAGTAGAAGATGATTTTTTAAAATAAGTTTTTAAAATAGATTTGGCGTGGTTGATGATTACATTTAAATGCGATGGGTTATTCAATGTACAATAGAGTTATCCTCCTTTAATTAAACGATTTTATAATAAACTTCATTGTCTCGCTTCACTCAAGCTTCGATACAAGCACCATTCGTAAAATCATCTCTAGAAGATGGAAGAGGACTTAAAGCCCAGATAAATCAACCAATCGCTTTAGAGACTAGAAGGATTTACTGTATGGTATTCCCCTGTGTAGTTCTTGATTTAATTTGCTTGCGTATGTAAGAACACTTCTCGATCTGATCTGTACCACCCACTCTCGTACTCAAGGCTTTGAGGAGACAGATAAACTCACCCCCTCCCCGTCTACAAATGTTATATACTAAGTGGCTAATTCATTACAATCATACAAAAAGCAACCTAGATCAGATTATGAGTCCCCCCGTTGTCAGCGACTACAAAATCATTGCATATTTCTATTTCGCCAGTCAGTGCCATTACTTCCTGCAACTAACATCTTGGTTCAGAACCATTCTGTACGTTTGGCAGACTTCTCCCAGTGATCAACAGATAAGCCGCACGTGACCTATTAGGGTTTTGACACTAAATAAAAAATATCAATTGTTTGAATACAGCCAATTGGGTACACACGTTGACAGCAATGCGGCAGTTGTCATTAAGAACAAATAATAGAGAAAACTGAATTTATTTTAAGAGAAGAAGAAGCACACGAAGGAATAACAGAATGCAAAGCAAAGAAAATATGGCTGCTTCAAGTGCAAAACAAGTACCTTGGACATTTTGTTTCGTTTATTTAATTTTTAGGACGAGGTCTATTTCCATAAAAGTAAATACATGCTTTTCTACTTTAAAATGATGTTTTCTTTGCTGGTTTCATTCATACATTCTTTCTTTCTTTCTTTCTTTCTTTCTTTCTTTCTTTCTTTCTTTCTTTCTTTCTTTCTTTCTTTCTTTCTTTCTTTCTTTCTTTTTTCTTTCTTTCTTTCTTCTTTCTTTCTTTCTTTCTTTCTTTCTTTCTTTCTTTCTTTCTTTCTTTCTTTCTTTCCAGATTTCTCTCGTTTTGAATTTCTTTCTTTCTAAATTGGTCATAACGTTGTGGTACTTAATAACTATCGTTTTAGAGTTAGACTCTTTAGTTCAAATTACATGTAATCTGAACATAAATTGTGACTTGTAATTATGATGTAAAATGTTCTTTGTATGGACACATACTTATATTTTATGAATGGTGCATTTATAGCGATTATGACTAAACAATGTTATTTTTTAAAATAAAATAAAGACGTCTATAATTAATTGTCCCTCTTCATCTACAACATTTTACAATTGCACGTGCATAATTATAATATGCATCAGATAGGAATCGGTCTTGAAAATCGGTCTTGAAAAACGTTGATAGATAGTGTGCTGCCGATGCCACCTAATTAATTGTAATAATTCTTAACTAATTACAAGTAATGAGAATCTTAATTTATTAATAATTCTCCAGAAGACACCATTCATCTCTCTCACTTTTCAGATATGCGGGCGCATAAACTTTTTCTCTCTTCCACAACATTAAAGACAAATAGATTCATAGGTGGAAATCTTCTTACTAAAGGAGAAGATAAATCCGTCTTTTAATCTATATTTACAATCATCCACTTTCTCCAACATGTCAATATATGTAAGAAGGTTAATAAATTTAACAATACATGTTTTAAATTGACAAACAAAAATAAATATGACAAATACAATGAAAAAGATTACTTGACATCAATATTTCCTTATAACATTTTCAAATAATTTAATACTATAGAGTCTTATATCCTAAAATACAATTCAACAGATAAGTGTCAATACAAATCACAGAGAACAAAAATAGAGTTATTAAAGATAAGTGATATGATTAGATGAAGCAGCTGAAATAGACTTTTCCCGGTGCTTTTCCTAACAAAGTCACAAGTGTATTGTTCACGTTATTACTGTCAATTTCTCATGTTTCTCTTCTCACTTTGTAGAGCACTGAATAGCTGCTATTCTCCCGAGGCCATCTGGTGCTCCACCATATTAGACAGAACAACAATTGTAGCAATATCCAGTAACTTCCTTGTACCAGAAATTGCTCGATGTAGTCAGCATATTTTGCCACCATACATCAATGGAGTGCAATGTATTTCTTACACGTATACACTGCAGTAGATACTTCTCCTGTCTGCCAAGGTCGTAGCATTTTATAATTATCCAGGAGATAGGAGCCAGGAGCCAGGAGATTCAGGTAAAACAAGGGAAGCTGCTTATCCCCTGTAAAATATAATCAGAGAACAAATGCTATGTTTCCAGTTTATTCATCTTTAACTCCATTCTCTCTTTCATTCAAGTCTCAACCTATAGTTTCCTGCAACAGTATTTATTTGCTCGATAGAAGCAACAGCATAATAAATACAGCATATCAATTTTACAAGATCATTCACTAGAAACAGTGTCAAGTGTTTAGCACACTATTTACGAGCATCTTAGTTCAAACATTTGTATAAAATATAGTCTACTAACATAATATAACTCTCTGTAAAATATAAGTTTAACATATCAATAGCAAAATGCCTGTAATGTCTCATAATATATCTCTAAACAAAACATAAGTATAATATATCAATAGTGAAATGCATGTAATACTTATAAGTCCATTCTCTCTAAATCAATCAGTTAACTCACCATTATGCTAATGGTCACCTTTCATGTCCAGACTTCTTGCTACAGCAAATTCAAGGTGATTAGACAATAGAATTCTGTACAGAGGGTAAACTTTTTATCTCAGTCCATTGGCTGGTTTCATTTTAGTAAATCTTAACCATTGGCTAATAAAACTACTCATCCAGATGTAACTGGTTTGGATTGCATCAGCAATTACTAGCATATTCGTAATTCGAGTTGTTTACTCCAACTGACACTTACAAAAATACCACCATAAGGAGTGCCCAAGGTTGGGTCACTTCGACAATTTAACAAATTATATAATAATAATTAAGTCTAGAACTAAGGATATGCAAATTTAGTAGCCACAGAGAGATATAATTGTTTCTTTAAAAGAGCATTATTCTGATAAGCCACCACTATGCTATCATTAGTAGTATTTCCTTTGCTCAATGATCCTAATTATTTGACTTTAATTAATATGGCTCCTGCCTCCCCCCACTAACTGAAAATCAGCAATATAGTCTAAGAATAAAACAGGATAAAGTGTAGAAGAAGAATTTAAAAAATAATCAGTGTGGGTATGATTTGGTGACGCCATTGTAATTTCAAGTTCAACATGCTGAGGTGTTGAGTAATGTCAGTCAAAAATGCAAGTCTACAGATAAAACCTGGATTCTGAAGATGAATTAATAGCTCTTCCATATTTTCTCCCAAAGAAAGAGTTTGACCTTTCGAATCAGATCCCAGAATCTTGCCAAAACCTTACCTCTGCTTAGCCAACGAACATCGGTATGTATAATGAGATCACTGTAACTAGTTTTGTACTCCTTTTTCCTGTTTTACCAAGTGTACTAATACACATGGTTTAATCTGTGCTTCTTTAGAGATGAGTTAGGCTAAGTAATTTGGTAATAGGCATGAATCAGGAAAAAAAACATTCAGCAAAAGATATTAAGTCAAAGATTCCTTCTGTAAAAGCAGTATTGACAGATCTTGTATTCTGGCGCTATTAATTCACTGTCAATCAAATAGATAATAAAACTATAGATCAGTGTAAAATCTCTATTGGTGTCAAAACACTGGAATAAATCAAAGCATTGGTTCACAAATATTTGATTCACTGCGTTTTATAAACTGCAACGTTGTCCAATAGAAGCAAAAGTAAACAAAAGAAAGATGAATAAGGGTTTAAGGCATAATGCGCTAGTCATAACATTTCGGAATTTGGATGGCTTCTTATTATTATATTTTCTTTTTATGACTGTTCTTTTGATTGCTTTATTTTTGTTCGGGTGTTTCTTTGTTTGGTTTCTGTTGTATTTTGCCTTAGACAATCCCATTGGTTCTTGAAAAAAAAATTTTTACGTCAAATGGAAACAGGAAAAACAAAACATTAAAGTAAATCGACATTACAATCACCTTTGAACTGAATGTTCTAAAATCTAAACAGTACCTTGTTCAAACGCGCCCCGAAAACCGAATCCCTGCAAGCAGCAATATAGCGGGCAGGCTATGTGTTTGAACAGACTTAAGTGTGGTGCACTGAATGTAGAATAATCCCTTCAGCGGAAGGATGAAATAATAAATCTCCACGGTCCAATCCCCCTCCCCTGCTGCCTCTCCTTACCCCAATCTCCGTCATGTAACTGATTTACTTCTCTAAAGCGAACGGCAAGGCATTACAGCTAATCCTTCCACGAAGCACAACAGTTAAGTAAAACGAATGATGGATCAGATTTTTAGTAAGAAAGCTTGTACTATAAGAAAGTTAATGGAGTTAGCTTTCACTTTAACAGTTAACCTGCCCATCTCCTCGAGTTCTTTGCGTACACACACACACACACGCACGCACGCAATATATATATATACACACTCTACACACACACACACACACACACACACACATCACGCATGCATTAGTGCTGAATTCAAAAACTTATTTTAAAAAATCAACCTTAAAATTTCATAATACCTTCGCATTGCTTCGTTTTTTAATGTTTTTTCCCCCGGGACAATTAAGTCGTTTGTTTGACACAAAAGGAAATCACGTGTGTCACTTTCTGTGCGGTCTGGCTTTGCTTTCCTTTCGTCGAGAAATAGAAGGCAGATCGTTCATTGCTGCCGTTTGCCCTGCTGTCTATTATCCGCACACAATCAAATTTAATGTTCAGAGCTAATGTTTTGGCGCCGTCGTTTCTTTCTTTCTGAATTTCTTTCTTTCTTAATTTCTTTTTGAATCTCTTGCTTTCTTCTGCCTTTCTTTCTTTCTGAATTTCGTTTTGAATTTCTTTCTTATATTATTCTTCGCTGCTGTTGTTTCTTTATTTCATTTCTTTTCTTTACAGTAAAGAATTTTCTTTTGCAATTTGTGTCTCCGGTAAACTTTTTGCTTTCCCCATTACGTCGGAAGAATTGCAACAGAAAACTGTCCGTTCGTTTTCTGAAAGCAGTCCGAAAACTTTGCACTAAAACATTAGCGTTTCTATTGTTTTAATTCTTCTGCCTATATAGGACTATGCAATTACACTCTCTCACCTGCCGATTAGGAAACAAAAATGTATTATTTTCTCCTGTAATTTAAGCCATTTAATTGTAGTACTTCCATTTTACTCTTGGGACGTAGAATTAACCAGTTTAGACACTAAAATTGTGATAATTTCACATATCTGTTCAGGCCACACATCACTTATCAATTTAGGCCGTAAAATTGTGGTACTTTCACTTATCAATTTAAGCCATAAAATTGTAATAATCTATTTATTGAAACTACAAAAAAAATGTATATTTTCACTTATATGTTCCAGCCATAAAATTTTGTAATGCTTTCACTGATTTAATTAGAAAATAAAATTGTAACGTTTTCACTGATTTATTTAGGACATATAATTGTAACGCTTTCACAGATTTATTTAGGACATAAAATTGTAACGCTTTCACTGATTTATTTAGACAATAAAATTGTAATAGCTTTTAAATTTTAAAAAAGTGTTCATAGGACATTCAATCACCACCACCACCACAATAATAATAATAATAACAATAATGATGTGTCTCGACAGTCCAGTGGTTAGAAAAATCTCACCCAGAAAGTTAAGCAGCCTGAGCTGTGTCGACAAACATGGATGGGTGACAGCTTCAAATCCCATCTCTGGACTATCGAGAGATGGAAAAGCGGTTCCCTCCAAACTACACGCTCGCCCATCCCATTCATGATGGAGAAAACAAAATTTGATTCCATACCGGATCAGACTTCGCTCGGGTTAACAAGGTCTGCGCTAGGCACTGATGTTCCGGGGTGTTCTAGTGAAAAATGGGCTACTGACGCAAACAAAAACTCAGAGATGGACCAGAGAGGAAAACATACAAATAATGAAACCACCGATTCACTCCACTACTCAAAGCAGCTCTCTTCGGAAGTGCCCACATCCTCCGTAAAACCTTGGATCTCCCAGAATCTTGTTAAGATTCCGAGACCTTGGATCACAACCGAGGGTCCAAAAACAGAAGTCATAGAAAGAGGCTGAATAATAATAATAACAACCATCACATTTCTTTGTCCCTTATATCATGAATACACAAGTAGAATAATAACATGATATCAGGAGATCAGTGTTTTAAATTGGTCAGAGATATATTATTAAATAAGAGATAACATAACCGATCAATTCTGACATTTTAAGGCAAACCTATCATTAATACTTCCATAGAAGTGCTACAGATCATAGATACAAAATTATATCTTTCTATGTGAATTTTATTGAGGATAAAATGAGGAACAACCAGACTGTCGGACGTCTGAGAATTCTGAATGATCCTAATTTCTAACGATCCTAGACCAAGATGTCAGTCACTCTTCATCAGTCAGCTAGGGATGATGTCCTCTGTAAGACTGCAACTGTTCTAGACTTGTCCTACTCAGTAGAGACGACAGACAGCAAGCTGCATACATTCGGAGAGTGGAGACATACTGGACTGGCTCTCACTAATCACTCATTTAGTGGAGTGAACTTTTTTTACCCTATAGCAAGTGTTCTAAGATCATTTCCCTAGACTATGCGTAAAATATAGCAAGTGTTCTAAGATCATTTCCCTAGACTATGCGTAAGTATTGTGTCACCAGTAATATTGTTCTGTCTTTGGTTTTAGCATCTATTATGCAACCAGACATCCAAGCTCACTCTGTTCTTACACATTCACTGTCACAAATTCATGCATCGGATCATTCCTTTAATTCTATCAACTGTATACACTTATCGAGGATTCAGTGTAACTTGGGAATAAAGCCATATCTGTATTGATCCGTCTGATATGCAGCTAATCATGCCACTGTAATACTGTATTCATGCTTAAGTTGTTTGGTGCCAGTACAGTAAGTGTAGAGCATAATGCCAATATCTTTAGCTATATTTGCATCAATATATCACAGATGTAAGAAAGCATACTGGAGTCTGTGGTGCAATAAATCAATAAGGCTATCAATGGTTCAATTGATTTAAAAAGTGCAAGAACTGAAATAATCTAAATCAAAGAGAGAGAGAGTCAAAATCAGTTTTTATGAGTGTAGGTCACCCATAAGTCAATGAATAATCAGGATGTCACAGTCTGATAAAATTGTCCGACTTCGTGACCCACTTGCCTTGTTTACTTCAAATTCGAATATTTGAAACCCTTGGCCCTTGTTCCAAGCTTCCTTTTTCTAGGTGCTTCTAGAACAGGTCAAGATGTTATGTAACTTTAGGACCATTGTCCAGTTCTCGAACCAACCACATGCTTTGCGAACAGTCACGTGATACGCAATATACCTTTCTATATATGTACCCACACGCTTCCGCTCCCTCACTTCGAGCACATTTTAGCTAATTCCATCAGCTTACTCGGGTCGTGAGAGGCAGCCGGCGCCATAGAGAATCAAGGTACCCTTCGACTTCTCTCAAAGGTATCATTTTATTTAATAGTATTTGCCTATGTATTGTTTAAGTATGTATTTGTGCTATGTATTATATGATTTCCATATACACTTGAGCATGGTTCAGAGAAATAGCTGAAAACCTATATGCTACGGAATATAAATTTATTGTAACCATTTTTCCATTTCTGTACTTTAATTTATATTGTTTTAATTCACTAAGAGCCAGAATGCTGCGCTCGATATGAATTCTTCATGTAATTCAATTATTGCGTGTAATTTAAATTGTAAATTGTGAAGCGCTCTGTCGGCTTGAATTACCCCTTGTATGAACATTAATTTAACGTTGTATCTATTTTATTGCTTCATACGTCATGACTGTTAAATGGAACACATGTGAGACGATTATATTTTTTCTAAAATCTAATTGTAAGCGACGCGAGGTCGAAACTCTTTGTTCAGCGCATTTAATTGAGCCATGCCTAGGTAGGACCTGTTAGGTTGAGAATTATATCCAAACCGTTGCATCCACAGGTCGGCTCATGGTTCATGTTTCACCATGCCTCACCTGCATTAGCTTATTGGTGTAAGCGTGTCGAAATCCACTCTGAGGGCCATGCTGCAAAAATTCCAGTTCCTAGCCACTAACAAAGGGACATCATTCCTTATGCACCACGTGTGTCGTTAAAGGGGGACTGAGGGAACGAATCAGCATGACTGAGTGTTGAGACCAAGGATACAAGAATAGAGCTAAGTGCAAGATCAAGTGTACAGATCTCAAGGGAACACTTTTCTGGCAATTTAGATTGACAAAAATCAGGCATAGGCGCGTAAAGACAGAGTGAAGACTATTCGCGTTGCATTCGATTTATTGTTAATTTGTTAAACTTTATTAAATCTTATTTTCTTTGTTAATACCTCTTAGTAGTTGATTTCTATGCACAATAGACCAATTAGATTAATTCTTAGATTTGAATGGGGGCGGAGGAGCAGAAAGATTGATGACGAGTGCATATTAATTTAGAGGGACTTAACTGTTTTCAAATCTAGCTAAAAGTTCGCAGTTTATTAGTCTGTAAATTTGTCGTCTGAACTACAAGACGCACTTTTAATTAGTCAGATAATAAATTGAGCAACCAGTCTGCGTAGAATATGGGAGGAAGAATTAATTATATTTAAAGTCTTTTAATTATTCTAAGCAGGGTCTTTAAATAAATACTGGAAACGTAACAAGTGTGGGTCGTCGCGGGATTGATATGTATTAAATTGTAAATTGTAACATTTTTATACATAGGGCGCATCATAACCTAGAAACGAACGAACGAACAGAATTGCCAATTGTTCTTTTGATTTTTGTATCACTGATTTTCTTTGCTTTTGTTGTGACATGTGCATGTATTCTTTTGCAGAGTAGCGTGCATGTTAGTTAATGTTGATATATTTAAGCGTAGTTAAATATGTCATGTTAGCTATTGAATGATTTATTTAGTATTGTGTTACTGAGTACTTCATTGTGAGGAGTCGAAGGTTATACCGCCAGCTAGGAGAGTTATCGGTAGTAACAGACTTCGGACTACTATATTTAGGGTGCTAGATATAATGTGTAATGTTGTATGGTAGGAGCCGTGACATTACGGAAGTCTTGGAACAGCGGACACTGTGACAAGCAGGTGAAACGTGTAAAGAGTTAACGCGTAATTTATTTCGGAAGGTGTTCTGAGTAAATTAAATAATTTTTGTAAGGTTGTAGCCTAAAAGTTATTTTCGGGATAAGCGGAGTTATCGCCGACGGTTAAAAAACACACAATTCACGAGATACATTTTTATTGTAGCCAGCGCGCTAAGACAGTAAAATGGATCGCAAACAGGTTCTCGAAGACCTGAAAGAAACCGGTATCATGATAGGATATCAGGGTGACGAACTGACTAGCTACGTTAGAACTAAGCTAGAGGAAGTGGAGAAAGCGGAAAGAGAAGAACGTATAGCTAATCGCGAGTTGAAGAAGTTAGAAGCTGAAAAACTAGCCGAAACAGAAGCTAAACGCATCGCAGCTGACGCAGAAGCTAAAAGGTTAGAAGCTGAAAGATTAGCCGACATCGAAACAAAACGTATCGCAGCGGACACAGAAGCCAAACGCATCGCGGCAGACGCGGAAATAAAACGGTTAGAATGGGAAGTAAAGAAACTAGAAGTTACTAATCCAAACCGTGACCGCAGAAGCAGTGGTGATTCGCATTCTAGCGATGGAAATAATCACAGTAGAATTGGAAATATCATTCCAAAGATAAATATGGTCCCATTTGATGAGAACAAAGATCAAATAGACGCGTATTTAAAAACGTTTGAAAAGTTAGCCAGAGCAACAAACATTCCAGCGGAACATTGGGCGATAAATTTATCGGGGTTATTGCAGGGCAGTGCGAAAAACGAGTTCAATAAGCTTAGCGATTCTGAGTCAGATAATTACGACACAGTCAAGGCCGCATTATTGAAACGTTACAAACTCACAGCAGATACATACCGACGTAAGTTTAAACAGGCCACTAAAGCCAGTTCAGAGACGCACGCACAGTACATACGACGCGTAGCTGACTTGTTCCAAAGATGGATAGATCTAGCCGAAACTCCACAGACGTACGCAGGTCTTAGGGATGAAATGGTAAAAGACCATATTCTCGGGTCATACAAATCAGATCTACTGATTCACTTAGCAATAAGGGAAAAATCTACGCTAGAGGAGATAGGCAACGCCGCCGATCGCTTTGATGACGCACATTCTCAATTCTCGAACGCACACGCGAACAACAAGTCTCGACCGAACGAACCGCAGACTCGAAAGGATAAGAAAAATGACGGGAAGGCACCTAATGAGCGTGATGATAAAACATCTAAACCCGACACTAAAAACAAGTCCGACAAACAGAAAGATAAAAAGAATCTTGCATGTTACACTTGTGGTGATAGTGGCCATTTTTCACGAACATGTCCTGAAAAGAAAACAGCTAAAGTTTACGCAGTAGAAAGTCATACACCTAAAACAGAAAAGTCGAATCGAACACCAGTACAGGCAAACGGTCACGATACAATCGCTTTGCTTGACACAGGGTGTGAGCTAGACGCTATTGTAAATGCATCATTAGTTAACCGTACCGACTACACAGGGGAGACAATCTCTGTCACCTTTGCAAACGGCGAACAAGACATTTTACCAGTAGCTGAAGTCGCGATTGTTTCAGACTTTGTAGAAGGAACAGTCAAAGCGGCAGTTATGGAAAACTCACCGCATGACGTGATCCTTGGTTGCAAGTATGTTTTGCCGTGCAAAAAACAAACTTCAACTGAACCACCACTGGTTAACGCTGTAACCAGAGCAGCGAGTAGTAAAGACAAATCTGTGACTGCACCGATGTCTGCCGCACCAGCCGTAGATAAAGCAACAGTTAGCGAGATTAAAATATTACAAGCTGAGGACGAAACACTATACAAGTTACGCAGACAAGCTGTACTTGTTAGTGACGTCAACACTGACGATTCGAATAAGAGAGCGTGCATTATTCTGAAAAAGGGTTTATTGTACCGCTATTCGAAAGTGGGAGACGAATTTCGGAAACAATTAGTCGTTCCACAAACCAAACGAAATGACGTATTACGATTAGGTCATGAGAGTCTTTTTGGTGCACACATGGGTGTACAAAAAACAACTAGTCGTATTACAAGTGAGTTTTATTGGCCGGACATCACTGCCGATATCCGTAGATTCGTGTTAAGTTGCGACACATGCCAGAGAACACAGTCTAAAAATTCAATCAGACCCGCACCGTTAGGAGAGCCTGAACTGATCAGTGAACCCTACAAGCGCGTAGCATTGGATTTGATTGGGCCTATAATACCCACATCAACGAGAGGTAATCGATACGTGCTGACCACTATTGATTACGCAACAAGATTCGCCGACGCAGTACCATTGAAAAATATTGATACTGAAACTGTCGCCGAAGCCCTTTTCGGTCTTTGGAGTCGTGTTGGAATTCCTACTGAAATTTTGACAGATCAGGGGAGTCAATTCATAGGCAACGTAATGAAGGAAGTAAATCGCTTACTTTCCATCAAACATCTTACTTGCACACCATACCACCCCCAGGCAAATGGTCTGATTGAAAAATACAATGGGACATTAAAAACAGCACTTAAAAAGCTCGCCACTGATAAACCGAAAGACTGGGACAGATACATCCCTGCCCTACTATTTGCATATAGGGAGGTGCCACAATCTTCCACCGGGTTTTCACCATTCGAGCTACTTTACGGACGTACTGTACGCGGACCGATGATGATTTTGAAGGCACTTTGGACTGATGAAAAGACAGATGACGAAGTTAAAACAACTTATACATACGTCACTGACTTAAGAAACCGTCTTGAAACTATAGGCAAGATAGCACGGGAAAACTTGACGATAGCTCAGTCTAGACAGGCAGAATATTACAATAAGCACACCAAACCTAGAGAATTTGAAGTTAATGACAAAGTGTTACTGTTGCTTCCTGAAGCACATAACAAACTTCAGATGAAATGGAAGGGGCCCTTTGTAGTTACCGCCAAGCTAGGGGGACTGAACTATAAGGTGCAGACAGGAAAGAGAGAGAAAATCTTTCATGTTAACCTACTCAAAAAGTACATAAGCCGTGAGGATCAAACCACTCAAGCTGATTTTGTCGTAGCGACGATAGTTACAGAAGACGAGGGGGATACTGATTGCGTCACTGGTACTTTACCAAACTGTCCTCTACAGACGGACGAAACTGTCAGAGACGTTAGGGTAAATGAAGCCTTGACAGAAAGACAGAAAAAAGAAGTGAATGAATTGCTTAATGAGTTCTCATCTACTCTGACAGACAAACCAGGGTTGACAGACTTAATAGAATTTTCACTGAAGCTGACTGACAACAAACCGATACGTTTGAAGCCGTATCCGTTGCCACACGCTAAGATAGATGACGTTAGACGTGAGATTAAGACTATGCTAGATCTAGGGGTCATAGAGAAGACTGACAGTGCCTACGGATCACCCATCGTGTTGATTAAAAAACGTGATAACTCGTTCCGTTTTTGCGTAGACTACCGCAAACTCAATCAAGTGACAGAGTTTTGTGCCGAACCTCTTCCTGATCCGGATCTCATCTTCACTAAGCTAGCTAACGCTCATTACTATACCAAAATAGATTTGTCACGCGGTTTTTGGCAAATCAAGGTCAAGGACACTGATCGACACATACTAGCTTTCACTACACCAGTAGGAAACTACACATGGAAAGTTATGCCTTTCGGAGTTTCAAACGCTCCAAGCATTTTTTCTAAAATGATGCGGTCATTGTTAGAACCACTGTACGGACGTGGAGTTGAGAACTTCATGGATGATTTAATTCTAGGTACCCAGACATGGGAGGAGCACTTAACACTCTTACGAGATGTGCTAGCCAGATTAAAACAAGCCAACCTCACTGCCCGCCCTACGAAGTGTGAAATAGCACAATTCTCCTTAGACTTCTTGGGACACAAGTTGAGTCATGGAACTATGTCGCCAAGTGAAGCTAAGATAGCACAACTTAAGGACACTTCACAACCGCTAACAAAAACACAAGTTAGAAGTTTTCTTGGTCTTGCTAATTACTACAGAAAATTCGTACCAGATTTTAGTGCCATTGCATGTCCTCTGACTGACTTGACACGTAAGAATATGCCTACAAAAGTAGTGTGGACTGATGCATGTCAAAACGCTTTTGACACACTGAAATCTAGACTGACTTCAGATTTAGTTGTTAAACTGCCAGATTTGACAAAACCATTCTTGTTAAGGACTGATGCTAGCAACACAGGATTAGGAGCAGTGTTATTACAAGAACACAATGACACCAAACACCCAGTTGCATATGCAAGCCGTAAACTCACAACTACTGAACAGAAATATTCCACCAGTGAAAAGGAATGTCTTGCAATAGTTTGGGCCATAAAAAAGTTCGAAAACTATTTGTACGGAAAAACCTTTGTCATTGAGTGCGATCACCAGCCGTTGGCCTTTCTCGGACAGGCGCAATTTACGAACAGCCGTTTAATGCGTTGGTCTTTGTTTCTGACACAGTATGACGCAAATATTCATTACATCAAAGGGTCTTTGAATGTTGGCGCAGATTACATGAGTCGTGCTTGATGCCATCAAGTGCCGGTACTGATAGAATGTCGTTTAATCAATTAACTGAACCCTACGGATTCCTTCCTGTAAATATGAAATATAGTTGCACACTTTATTTCTAGGAATGTCGAAATTTTTTTTGTGTAAATTTTTCTTCATTGTGGACTTCTACATTTTATCATACATAATTTGTAGGAGGCATTTTATCTTTGGCAAGATAAACGCCTCAAAAGCAAGGGGGTGTCACAGTCTGATAAAATTGTCCGACTTCGTGACCCACTTGCCTTGTTTACTTCAAATTCGAATATTTGAAACCCTTGGCCCTTGTTCCAAGCTTCCTTTTTCTAGGTGCTTCTAGAACAGGTCAAGATGTTATGTAACTTTAGGACCATTGTCCAGTTCTCGAACCAACCACATGCTTTGCGAACAGTCACGTGATACGCAATATACCTTTCTATATATGTACCCACACGCTTCCGCTCCCTCACTTCGAGCACATTTTAGCTAATTCCATCAGCTTACTCGGGTCGTGAGAGGCAGCCGGCGCCATAGAGTATCAAGGTACCCTTCGACTTCTCTCAAAGGTATCATTTTATTTAATAGTATTTGCCTATGTATTGTTTAAGTATGTATTTGTGCTATGTATTATATGATTTCCATATACACTTGAGCATGGTTCAGAGAAATAGCTGAAAACCTATATGCTACGGAATATAAATTTATTGTAACCATTTTTCCATTTCTGTACTTTAATTTATATTGTTTTAATTCACTAAGAGCCAGAATGCTGCGCTCGATATGAATTCTTCATGTAATTCAATTATTGCGTGTAATTTAAATTGTAAATTGTGAAGCGCTCTGTCGGCTTGAATTACCCCTTGTATGAACATTAATTTAACGTTGTATCTATTTTATTGCTTCATACGTCATGACTGTTAAATGGAACACATGTGAGACGATTATATTTTTTCTAAAATCTAATTGTAAGCGACGCGAGGTCGAAACTCTTTGTTCAGCGCATTTAATTGAGCCATGCCTAGGTAGGACCTGTTAGGTTGAGAATTATATCCAAACCGTTGCATCCACAGGTCGGCTCATGGTTCATGTTTCACCATGCCTCACCTGCATTAGCTTATTGGTGTAAGCGTGTCGAAATCCACTCTGAGGGCCATGCTGCAAAAATTCCAGTTCCTAGCCACTAACAAAGGGACATCATTCCTTATGCACCACGTGTGTCGTTAAAGGGGGACTGAGGGAACGAATCAGCATGACTGAGTGTTGAGACCAAGGATACAAGAATAGAGCTAAGTGCAAGATCAAGTGTACAGATCTCAAGGGAACACTTTTCTGGCAATTTAGATTGACAAAAATCAGGCATAGGCGCGTAAAGACAGAGTGAAGACTATTCGCGTTGCATTCGATTTATTGTTAATTTGTTAAACTTTATTAAATCTTATTTTCTTTGTTAATACCTCTTAGTAGTTGATTTCTATGCACAATAGACCAATTAGATTAATTCTTAGATTTGAATGGGGGCGGAGGAGCAGAAAGATTGATGACGAGTGCATATTAATTTAGAGGGACTTAACTGTTTTCAAATCTAGCTAAAAGTTCGCAGTTTATTAGTCTGTAAATTTGTCGTCTGAACTACAAGACGCACTTTTAATTAGTCAGATAATAAATTGAGCAACCAGTCTGCGTAGAATATGGGAGGAAGAATTAATTATATTTAAAGTCTTTTAATTATTCTAAGCAGGGTCTTTAAATAAATACTGGAAACGTAACACAGGACAACACCACAATTGAGGTCAGTACTCTCGGAAGACTTGTATGAGCAACCAGAGGAATGAATTCTTCAATGATAACAGTAACAGTAGACAGACAAATGCACAGTTATCGGGTTTTTTGTTGTTTTTTTTAACACAAAATGATGATGAAAAGGAATGACACAAAGATGGTTGAAGAATTAATAAAGAATTTATACAAAATAAATAATTTAAAAAATAGCAACAATCAATTCACCAATTCCCTTAATTACAATTCCAAATTATTTTATCAATCTATTCAGAGAAATATTAGCCTCCCTTAAAGTCCTAGTTTCTCCTTATCAAGTTCATAGTTTCTTTCTCTCACTTCCTTTCCCTTCTCTATCTTATTTGACTTTATGAAAGTGGACAGTTTCCACATCCTGGCAATATAATCTTTATTGGACTTAATCACCATTGATAGAGTCTCTTAGCATTGTCACCAGTACACTTGTCTTTATGATGAGTCGACCATAGACCACATCACAGATCTTGTCTAGAGTAAACTTCCTCACATGGAACAACCAAGCAAAGCTGACGTATGAACGTGCAAAGAGAGACCAACAGTCTGAGAGATCAATAAACAGCTGGAAAGCTGGATTGATCCTGGAATTAAT
Organism: Sinotaia quadrata; assembly: GCA_028829895.1. Classification (NCBI taxonomy): domain Eukaryota; kingdom Metazoa; phylum Mollusca; class Gastropoda; order Architaenioglossa; family Viviparidae; genus Sinotaia; species Sinotaia quadrata. Next base: position 116,801,074 of record CM054180.1, read on the forward strand.
AAAGGCAGTAATCAGAGTCTGCTGCATGCAAACTGGTAGTGCTTTTGTACCAAAGGCTAAATCTTTTTTCTGAGCTCAGTTTTGCTAAGCTGAAAGAAAACGTGGATTAATTATTATACATCGCAAAAAATATGTTTATATTCTGCAGGAATTCTTAATCGTAAAATTTGCTAAATAACAATATGTACCTTTCTCTGTTTAACAAGACCAAAAAAGATGAAAACATAATCTGTATTGATGATTTCTTAATTTTCCAACACAAAATCATTCGCTCTTTTTTCTTTTTTTGAAGAAATCCCTTCTTAGACTTTTCATTCATATAAAACAATTACGAACTGTCGTTTAGATTGGATTCCTTCTACACATCGAGATGTGGTGTCAGCTCAAAGAATAAATTAAATTTTCGTTTGTCTTCCCTATTTAAAGACTTTACATGAAGTTACTCTCCCAAGGGTCAAGGTGATTTCTACACACCTACGCACTTTACGTACGGCTTCCGACTGACTTTCCGGCTTTCATTCATTGATGTTCACAGCGTTCAAGTCTATCTTCGTTCATTCATGAGCAGGTAAGCTATGCCTTCCTCTTTGGGCCTACTGTTTCTACATGCACTTCCGTTTTCCATTGAGGTCAAGGTTGCCCACTTGCGGTCAAGGTTGGATTAGTAGGAAAATAAATATTTTGTGGTTAGCTTCTGTTTGATCGGTATTACAACTTAGCAGGAAAAAAAACGTCCATTTCGGCTCTACTGGTGCGTTGATAATTACGTCAAAAGTGCATGAGACATTTTTTTATTATTTTTCTTATACTCCTTGCTTATCTAGATTTTATTCATTTTATTATTTTTTTTATTATTTATTGTTGTGTGGCCGGGCAAAGTTTTTAATCCCTAGACTGACAGAGGGCAATTTCGTGGCTGTGATTTGGGGTGATAACAGAAAATCACTTAACAATATACTAATTTAAGTGAGATACTGAGAAAAACCTTTATTCCAGGGTTTTTGATATAACTACAAGATAGTGAGCAGTTTATTTTTTTTAATTTTCAGTTCAAATTTTGATAATTTCAAAACGAGCCGAACATTAGTTGTCTTTAATGGGGGAAATTGCTGGTAGAAAGAAAGATAATTTTATATTCCGCAGAGTTGACAGTGCATCATCCTAACCGTTGTGTCCAACTTTCTTTCTTTCTTTCTTTCTTTCTTTCTTTCTTTCTTTCTTTCTTTCTTTCTTTTCTTTCTTTCATTTTTTCAGTTTAATAAATTTGCTTACGAATAATTAATCGAACCTGATGATGTCTTCTAATGACGTCCTTTGATGACGTCCACTGCTTTTCTGATTAACTGAACTGTGTTGCAAGTCACTTATAGTTCTGTACAAGGGAGAGCATTTCAGTATTGCAACTTGACTTATGTCTGCTGAGGCGTGCTTAACATGCAAATGTACCTGCCGATCAAAAGCAATAAAATGTCTAAAATTAAGAAAAACATAAGGTTACAAAATACATACACACACTTATACTTGAATTGAATTTGTTCTTCGTTTGCTTTTAGTTTTGTACAATTAATTGAATACGTTAGTTTTGATTAGTGCTGTTCAAGTGATTTGTTCTTGTTTCGTTTTGTAATCAGTGTATTACATCAAATATGTTTTTTATTCAATATAAAACATGTTATAGGTGGTTATTTTTCTTCTCTTTTGTTATGTTATTTATTTACTTATTTAATGTAGTTTATTTGTTCCGTTTGATACTAGATGTATTTAAACAATGTTATGTTGTGGATTTAACTCTTGCCTGTTTTGATGATACCATTTACGTGTAGCTGCTATCATTTTTTTCTCTCTTTATTGAAAATATGGTTTCGATATTTATTTATATTTATGTTGCCGATTGCAAACATTTCTGTGAGTTTCGTTCTGATTGTCTTTTTTTCTTATAGCTCTCTTCTTTGTTTTACTTTCGAATGTTTTTCCCTATTTTCTTCCTTCCATTCTTCCCCTTTGTTTTATTTCTTCTATTCGGTATTTTCCTATTTTCTTTACTTTTTTCTTTTCTTCCTTCCTTCCTTCCTTTCTTTCTTCTTTCTTTCTTTCTTTCTTTCTTTCTTTCTTTCTTTCTTTCTTTCTTTCTTTCTTTCTTTCTTTAATTTCTGAATTTCTTTCTTTCTTTCTTGAATTTCAGAATGTCTTTCTTTCTTTCTTGAATTTCAGATTTTCTTCCTTCCGGAATTTCTTAACTCACCTTGTAGGCCTACAATTATTCATTTATTTCCCCCATCTATTCTTTTCTTTATTTCTTTCATTTGATTTCCTTCTAAGTTCCTCTTTCTCTTTCTTTATTTTTACTTTTTTCGCTTTTCCATTTCGATTTGCTTCTTTATTCTTAATTTCCATCTTTCTATTTCTTAGTCCTTTAGATCAACTTCCTTTCTCTTTATCCATTTTTCTTCCTGTCTTCCCTTTATCTTGTTACTTTGTGTCTTTTATATTACTTCATTTTGCAATTAATAGCATTTATAATTTAAATATTTTTGCGTATTAAGTACGATAAAATACATTTAATTCACGATTTTCTTTTTTAACCTTACATTAATTGCATGGACCAAAACCTAGTACTTTGTATATGCATTTCCCCATGGTAATATGTATTTATTTATTTATTTCATTTTTCATCCACAGTAAACTTGTCAACGTTCAGAAATCTCTACATGAGAATGTCAGACCTCCGGCTCTCAGCTCACCCAGTCCGCACGCTACAGAACGCAAGCGCAGAAATATGCGCGCGCATCTGCGTGGAGGAAGTGACGTTCGAGTGTAAGTCCTTCGACATTGATAACTTGCATCGGACCTGTCTGCTCTTTAACACGTCCTACGAAGAAGGGCACGCTTTCCTGCAGGAGGCCCGTCTGGTTGACCACTATAGAAGTAAGCTAATACAGAAAACTTTTGCGACTAGTTTGTCAGGAATCTTTCTTCCTCTTAGATCCATAACTACCCCACCAACCTATCAACCACTATCACTTTTCTGTTTCTGTGTATGCTTGTGATACTTTTCGTTCGCAATTGTGGAAGTTATAGCCTGAAGCTTGAGTAAAGAAACTCTGCTAAGTAGAGAAATTTTCGCAAGCAGCTTTGGTCATAACTGATTCAGCTTGAATGGTCAGTGATTTTGATTTAAAAAGGACTATGGTAAGTGGATTAGTCCGTAATGGCGAACTTGAGACTCATCGTGAAGCTGTGCTTTAGAGCAATGCTTCTTAAACTCTCTATTGTGCGGACTGTCAATTTTGTTTTTCTTGGTGTTGCCAACTTAAGGGTATTAAATAATTGAAGAATTATATATTGTTTTAATTGAAATGTTTAAACGAGATTTTACATTCGATTAAGAAAAAAAAGCAAAATAATATTACTAATATTTATGTAAGACGGCAGAGATATCAGCCTGCCTACTTATCCAGTGCACAGTTCGAAATAGTTCAATAATAATAATAATAATAATAATAATAATAATTGCATTCATAGACTGAGCTGCTAGCGTAAACAGTTCATATCTTTGAGAATATGGAACTTAGAGAATCAAGAGTGATGTGCCTTTGCTGCTTCCGGTAAGATTCCCACTATGTCTTCTCGTAACTTCAAGACTTGTTGCTGAGCAGTTTCTCCTCCCTGCCCGAGCGTTTGTCTTAAAACAGCTTTAACTCCGTAGGTATCGCTAAGCTAATTACTGTCACGCAAAGTCTCACAATGGGTCAAGTCCCCAGGGTACCAGACAAAGCTTGACCAACATCGAGAACGCTAATAACAGGCAGCTTTGGCAAGGGTTTTGTCTGAGCTCGCTCTGGGATAAGAGGCCAGTGGCAATTTCACAGCAAGACGATTTTGCATTCGGTTTCTGATCATCCAGTCAATTGTTTAATTTCAACAATCCTTAGGAGACTTGGTGTTGGTTTCTAATGCGGTATAATTCTTAAAGTTGTAGTTTTGTTTGTTTGTTTGTTAGTTTGTTTGTTAGTTAGTTTGTTTGTTTTTTCCAGGCTGTGAGTAGTAGTAAGTTTTTGGGGGAAGTGCTTCCGGCTCCCGCCGATTTCACACTAGGAAAAGGGGGTGGTGGAAGAGGGCCTTGTAAGTATTTCAACTTTGAAGTCTGCATTTTGTAAGTCGAGGTTGCAGTGTGTTGGCCCGCTCGTCCGTGGCGTACATTTCTGGCCGGCAAAGGCGGATTTTAGCTCGGTATTTCGTCAGTAAAAGTCGTGGTTATTGCTGTTGTTCCCGATAGTGGAGTGGGATGATGGGTGGGAGGGGGTGTTTGAAGAGCTCAGTCTAGTAGTAGCACACCAAGTCTGTACCTAGTGTGTACGTGCGCCCGGGATGTTCAACCGCTTGTCCTCATCACTGGTGGTGCCGTCGTTGCTATTGTTGTCGACGTTGTCTCTGGTGTCCGTTGGGTTTCGAGTAGATGGGTGCTGGTGGCCAGTACAGATAGTCGAGCAGCAGCTGTATCTTATCTGCAATGGGGTGGTTGAAATATCTTCACTGTGTCACCATTGTTGTCGTTGGTGACAAAAGTGACATTTTTTTTTTTATGCATAAAACTGAAAGGGTGCCGGCAGTCAATTTTGTGGATCTATCATAGTATGTGTACAAATAATTGTAGAAAACAGGCTATCTAAACACTTAAAACTACATTCCCTTGTGTACTATACTACTTTGAATATGTGACGCAAAAACAAAGCAATTATTGAATAAAATCCCCTACACTTGCGCAAACGTACACATAAACATCAAGCACATACGTGCACATACACACACATACATAACAAATGAAACTTTAACACACGTACTCTCTGACGACTACAGCTTAACTCTCACGAAAGTCATGGAGACTGTCATAATAGCCAACTTTTCATTCTGCAGACGACATTGTGGAGGGAAGATTTGTTTTCGTTTCTTGATTGCCGTTTGAGATTAACGACTTTTCTTCTGGTGGCAGCTATGTGCGTTCTAGTTTCGCTCATTGATTGATAGACCCATATTTTAAGGACGTCAGCCTCATAACACTCGGTATGCCCAGTATTGCTTGAGGGTACTGTGAAATACGTCTCCTAGATATGCAGGGGAGATAAATCTGGGCTGAAAAAGGAAGGTGGATGGCTTTTAAAACTCGCAAATGCACGGTGAGACAGTAGTTCAATACCTTTCTTCTGTACGCATGAAACCAGGCGACAAACCCACTTTGTTATCGACCACTGAATGTCAGACCCATATTTCTGCCGACAAAATTGCAAGCAACCAAGGTGAAGCGTTAGTCAGAGTCTGTGCCTTTTACGAGTCCCGATAGAAAATTCTAACGCTTTCTATCGTTCGACATGAGTCGGAATATCTAACTTTGCCGTTAAGTTTGAAGTGCGCAATAATGGGTGTTCTGTTTGAAATAAGAAACACTTTTCTCTCTGGTATTCTGTTTGAAAAGAGAAACCAGTTCCATCCTGGCTGTTCTGTTTGAAATTAGAAACACGGTTTCTCTTATGTGTTCTGTTTGAAATTAGATACACTTCTCTCCGGACTGTTCTGTTTGAAATTAGAAACACGGTTTCTCTTATGTGTTCTGTTTGAAATTAGATACACTTCCATCTTTGGTGTTCTGTTTGAAATTAGAAACACGTTTCTCTTAAGTGTTCTGTTTGAAATTAGAAACACCACTATCCTTCTTGTTCTGTTTGAAATTAGAAACACGTTTCTCTTTAGTGTTCTGTTTGAAATTAGATACACTTCCATCATTGGTGTTCTGTTTGAAATTAGTAATACGTTTCTCTTAAGTGTTCTGTTTGAAATTAGAAACACCACTATCCTTCTTGTTCTGCTTGAAATAAGAGACACGTTTCTCTTTAGTGTTCTGTTTGAAATTAGAAACAGGTCTATCCTGGCAGTTCTGAATGACATATGAAACACGAGTATGCTGGCTGTTGTGTTATGAACCGAGCTTACTCAGAAATGCACATAAAATGTTCGTGTTCAAAACTCTATTATGCCTGGCCGAACCACCCAGTTGTAGTATCCAGGTTGATGGTAACTGGTGTACAATTACTACTGTGGGTGAGTCGACTTGTTTACTTGCCACAAGCTTCCAGGTTTAAAACTGACAATTGACAGCAAGAAGAAAATTCGAACATTGCGAGATGAATTAACATAAAATGAAATGATAAAGGATTTTAATTAATTATTGAAAACGAAATTTGTGTTGGAGTAAATTTGCCTATCCCTATTACTAAACTTAATTGTTAAATGCCAAAGTGACCTGAATTTGGGCACTGCTTGTGCTGATATTTTTTAATTGTCAAAGTTGGAAGTAAACAACTCAGGTAAAGAATGTGATAGACTCACTGATGTAATCTAAATCAGTTTTAGGTGGAGGAATAGTTTTTATTATCCAATGGTTAAGATTTACAAGAACGAGTCCAGCCAATGGGCTGAGATTAAAAGTTTATTTGCTGTAAAAACATCTGTTGTCTAATCACTTTGAATTTGATGTGGCAAGAAATCCGGTCACGGAAGGTGGTGGTTAGCCTAATGGTGAGGTAACTGACTGATTGAGAAAAATGGACTAGGAAATATTTCCTACATTTTGCTATTGATATATTATACTTGTGTTTTACGTAGAGATGTATTATGTGAGTAGACTATTATTTCTACAAATTGTGAACTAAGATGCTCATATGTAGTATGTGAAGCATTTGACATTGTTTCTAGTGACCACGTTCATACAATTGATATTTTGTATTTATTATGCTTTATATGTGTATGAGGCTAATAAATACTGTAACTTGAGACTTGAAAGTAAGAAAGAATGGAATTAGATATGAATAAACTGAAAATTTATCATTTGTTCCCTGATTATGTTTTTCAGGGAAGAGGCAGTGGTGTTTTGTTTTTTTCCACCTGAATCTCCCGGTTTACTTATTTATAAACTGCTATCACCATGGTAGACTCGAAAAGTTTCTACCCCCCAGTGTGTAAGTGTAAGGATGCATGCTCTCTGTTGATGTATGCTGACTATTTTGTAGAATTTCTGGTACAAGGGAAGCTACCAGAAATTGCTACAATTGATATTCTGTTTGAGGGAGCTAATATGGCAGAGTGCCCAGGTTAACCTCGAGAGACTAACAGCTCATCAGTATTCTACAATGTGGAAGAAAATCACATGAAACTGATGATTCCTTTGAGACAATAAACTTGTGTCTTTGTCATTGAAGCACGTGAAAAAGACTATTACGACTCTGCCTAGACAAGGTTACAGACAAACTATCATCATTATAATCTCTTTAACTCCATTTCTGTTCTTTGATACGAATTATCCCGTGTTCTATATTGACACTAATCTGTTGCATTCTGTATAAATATTGAAATTATTTCAACATGGTTCATGGAAATATTGATGTCAAGTGATCGTCTCATTGTATTTGCTACATGTATATTTGATTGTTGATTTAATAAATTTAAGGTTAAATTTATTGACCTTCTTACACGTATTGATAACCATATATTAGAAAGATAATGGGTGGATGGGGGATCACTAAATATCAATTAGATTTATCTTCTACTTTAGAAAGAAGTTTTCTGCCTACAGAAATATTGTGACAGTGAATGTTTATCTTTAATGTTGTGGAAGAGAGAAAACGTTTACATCACCCGCATATCCACCAAGTGAAAGAAGCAAATGATGTCTTATAGAAAATTATTAATAACATAACTTAAGACTCTCATCAGTTGTAATTAGTTAAGGATGATTAATTAATTAATTAATTAATAATAATAATAATAATAATAATAATAACCATTTATTAGATGGCGATAGCGTTACACATTTAATAAGTCTTTTACATACTGGATGCATTTGCATTTTAAAAAAAATATAGCACAATGTAAGTGCGCTGTAATTGAAATTTTACTCCTTTCATGAATGTGAGATCAACAGTCAGCTAGATAATTTGAAACAGCTATGTAACTTTGCAGAAAGCTATATTTCACTCTTGCAGCGATACAAACAAACAAAACATATTCACTTCATCAAAAAGCATCGAGTCTTGACAACTGCCCTAGAGTTGTCTTTCCTTTCAAATATCTCTCTGCCTCTGTCAGGTGGTTCCGATGCTATCGATGAGTCGAGTCAAGCGTTCCACTGGAGCAAAGCTAAGTACAGTTATTGAAAGTTTCGATCCAAAACGCATTTGGTCACGTCGAAGACCACCGTCTTCAAATGGTAGCCGCATTCGTGAACCAAACAGTGGTTCGCAAACGGATCTATTTACACGTGTTACTAAGTAATGAATTTTCGCTTTTAACCACGAAACCGTCCCTAATCTTCCGTTGTAATCAGACAAAGGCTGGGACTGGTATAAGACCCGGACATGGCGAGAGTACCGGAATGGTAAGAAACGGACGAAGGGCACTGATCTAGCACACAAAGGTCATCTTGGACAAATAGGACCATTCAGTAATTGAATATAGAATTCAATCAGTCGATAATGGACCCAATTTGGGAGAAGTTGCTTCCCTTTGCCGACTGCACGAAATATTGTCTTGTGTTGCTGCTCGCCACTGCAGGCAGTGTTTTGGTACTTTATTTAGTTAGCTTCCATTACAGGACACTGCAAGCACTGCTCTGATACTTTATTTAGTTAGTTTCCATTACAGGACACTGCAAGCACTGCTGTGGTACTTTATTTAGTTAGTTTTGATTTCAGTATACTGATAAGAATAACTTTTAGCTTTTATCATTATTAGTTCATACTGATATTTTTCTATTTCTCTTCCATTTTCATGTCTCGTCTTAACTGCTGTCGGATGTACTTTCTTCTCTTTTGATTTGATCTTTCTTTCATAACACTGTTTCTTCTTCATCGTACTCTTTTACGCCATTAGATTCTCTCTCTCTCTCTCTCTCTCTCTCTCTCTCTCTCTCTCTCTCTCTCTCTCTCTCTCTCTCTCTCTCTCTCTCTCTCTCTCTCTCTCCCTCTCTTCCTCTCACCCCCTCCACCACCACCATCCATTTCTGTCTTTCTCTCCTTCTCTACCACCCTCCTCTTTTACAATGCTCTTTCTTCCTTTTCTCTCTATGCATTAGACTATTCCTTTGTATTCAGTCTCATAAGCCAGACCTCAAAATCACTGGATTAAAATAGCCAGAGCTGACGAAAACAATAAGCTAACTTACACTATAACATTTATAAATAAAAGAGGACAAATTATCTATCTAGGTATGTTTGATATTATTATTACTTTAATTATTATTATCATTAGTAGTAGCAGTAGAGTAGTAATATTGTTGTTGTTGTACATATGAAGATGTGAGGAAGCTCTAAAACATTAACATATGAACATCTTAAACACACACTGATAACTCTTCAGACTTTGGACAAAATCTATTTTTGACATAAAAATAATACTGGAATAAAAATGAAACACATGCTGATTAAGTGAAGTTTTGTTCTTCTAAAACCCACAAATGTGAAAAAGAAATACTGCCACTACATTTTAAAAAATAGTTGGCCGTTCAATGGGCTATTTAAAAAATGTCCTGTCCCTAATGTCCAGATTTTTGTCGTGTCCCTGATGTCCAGATTCTAGAAGAGGTTTCAGCTACTTTGACAATAATTACCATCACACCGCAAGCATTGATCCGGGAAAAAGGCAGATTGTATTTTAAAATAGCGTCAAAATGCTCCTTCTTTGCTGATTCTCTGTCAGATAAGTGATGCCGGAAATCAATCAACTCATACCAAATAAAAACCAAGCATCTTTGAATTCTCGCAACATCTCCTAGTGGCTGATACAAGTCTGTTCAAGAATAAATTACAAACCAGCAAAGAAAATCTATCAAAAAGTAATTTGATTGTGAAATGGACCCAAGGCACTGATGCGTGCTGAGCTCTAGTTTGAATATAATCATCTGGAAACGGAACTGCATAGGGAAACTATCGCTGAACACAACTAATCTCGGAATTAGATGAACACACAATCCTGCTGTCCCTTGATCGTCTGGCACTTTTTAGCAGTACCCACCCAAGTCCACGGAATTAATTTTGACAAATGTATCTTTCATAAATGAAAGGTGTCTGGGTTCATTTATCTTATGTTTTGTGTTTTGATTTTCTAAAATTATTTAATGTAATTTTATTTGTTCTTTTAAATGAGAAAATATGTACACTGAGCCAATCTAATATACGGAAGAAATGTTGTTTAAAAAGAAATGTGCAATATCCATATAAAGCACTTGTATCTAAGCGTACAATTACAAATATCATGCAAATAGTTTTTTGTATTCAACAGCATTAAAACGTTTTCAAACGTCCACACCAGCTTTGCAAGTTCGTTTCGTACAATCTCTGCCGTTAAAAAAGTACTTTATCAAATTTAGTAAATATCAAAACTGCATGGTTGCTCTATGGACATTGGCTTTTAGGAGTACATATCTAAATATTAAAGCAGCATGTTTCCTTTATTCTTTTTGAGATATGTCCGTTTAAAAAAAACTTCTTTTATCTAAGTACCAAAATACTTGTTCGCTTTTCAGATATGACCCTTGAAAACAGTATTTGTGTGTAAGTGTCAAATGTGCTTGCTCTATTTTTAGAGTCATTGCCATTCAGGACTAGAGTCATGTGTTTATATTTTGTCATGTTGAAATGTTTGCCTTAGTAGATAACTTACATAATACAGTTAAGATTTTCTGGTATCTTGTGCTCCACATTTAACACGTGTGTGTGCTTCCCTTATCTAACTTACAGAGAGCCGATATAATGGCCAAATTTAACTGCCAGGTCACTAAACGGATCGCTAACGTAGGGAAATGGACGAACTGTCTAAAGCAGTCCCAGTCGTTGTCATCACAACACGAAACTTGCGAAAGCATTATTTATTATGTAGATATTTTTTTTTTTTTAAAAGAGTTGACATGTGATAATTATATTTATTATTTACTTGGTTTGCTCATTGTGATTCGTTTCTACAATTATATATCACCCAAAACGTCAAACTGTAGCTATGACAAGTTTCAAAATCGCTTGTCATCCACATTAATGTAGCCAGTGAGCCGAACTGAGACACAGCGACACCAATTTCATGAGGTGATTTTGGCCTTGACGTTTCGATGATTGATGCAACTACATGAATCGCACTTCTCGATCGTGTTCACGTGTTTTTTTTTTCATTTATAAGCATTCGTAACTTTATATTCAGTCTTGATGAAAAGATTATTTCAAATTGAATTTCGATTGTTTAGTAAGTGCTTTTATTTGAACATATAAATCTTGAAATCATTGATCTGTGTACGTGCGCATCACACGCTTTGTTCAGACGTGATGATGGCTTTAGGGAGAAGTTATCACCTAAGTATTCACATGCATTTTAAAATATTTATAAACCCATGCTTAAGCGGACAGTGTGGATAAAATCGATTTCCTCACGCTCTTGTCAAATTGTTGTGGTAGACTAATGAATTATTTGTTTCGATTCATGAAATTGATAAATTACAGACTATCATCTCAGACATGTAAGCACAAGACGTAATGTTAGGAAATTAACTTCGAACAGGAAACCGGGCAGTAAACTCATTAAAAATAAATATGTTAGTTCTAGAAGAGATTGTAAACTTGTAATAAGATAGATAGATAGATAGATAGATAGATAGATAGATAGATAGATAGATAGATAGATAGATAGATAGATAGATAGATAGATAGATAGATAGATAGATAGATAGATAGATGGACGAATGGATGAATGGATAGAGAGAGAGAGCGCGAGAGAGAGAGAAATAGATAGATGGATGGATGGACGAATGGATGGATGGATAGACAGACAGATAGATAGATAGATAGATAGATAGATAGATAGATAGATAGATAGATAGATAGATAGATGAGGGATGGAAGGAAATGCAAGGGAGAGAGAGAGAGAAACGCTTATGTGTGAAGCTATGTCCCTTTATTTGGTTTGCACAAATTAATTAACTCTTTTTCGATTGCACATTATTATAAAATCACTTTTATCTTTCTGATTTGTATGATGTGATTAATATTATTCACTGATTAATGAATTCGTGAGACCATATAATTGTTTTCGTCATTCACTCCGTTTTTGCTCTCTTTCTTCCTCATGTCACAAAGAGTATCTCTCTCTCTATATCTATCTATCTATCTATCTATCTATCTATCTATCTATCTATCTATCTATCTATCTATCTATCTATCTATCTATCTATCTATCTATCTATCTATCTATCTATCTATCTATCTAATCTATCTATCTATCTATCTATCTATCTATCTATCTATCTATCTATCTATCTATGTCACTCTCTCTTACTCTCTTACTTTAATTTGTCTATTTTCCCACTGAAACCTCTCTGTGCTGCTCTTGACTACCGAGTTTCTTTCACTTTCAGCCTCTGTATTCTATAGTCACTGTCTTTATAAAGTCCTTAGTTCTAATTTATATATTTCTGCATTGGTCTCGCCATAGTTCACGTTATTCCCCCCATCCCCCAAATGTAAGCAGGAGACTGTAATAGAACTGTGATGTAGATGTTGAAAGGCCCTAACAGACATATAAGAACCAATAGGAAGTTATAACAGGAAATACTCCTGTTGTTTAGAATGCAAACCTTAAGGCAAAGGAATGTCGATTTGTTTTATTATTATCCTACATAATCGCGCTTAAAAGCTTTAATGAGGAAAAAAAATAGCAAGCCAAATGGAGTAGTAATGCTATCTACTTGTTTATCAAATTTCTTTGCGTTTTCTCTTGAACTGGGTTTGGTCGAAAAAAGATTTCGGTACAGTATTATGCCACCTTTCTACACACTGATCAGCCATTTCGATTTTAAATTTCCAAACGATACTTTTAAAATGAAAGTCAAATTGTCATCAATAAAATGTTCTGCTGGATTGGTTATATATTTACTTTTTTTGTAAGAAGCGTTGTCTAAACTAATTTTCAGTTTCAACATTGCTTTATGAATATTACAAATTTAGTATGAGATAAAGGATCAATAATGCTGATTTGTTTAAATATTGGGGTTCGGGGGGACTCGGATGAGGATAGAGGCGTGGGTTGGATTTTGAATTCTTTCTACATACTTTTGTTTCTATTTTCTTGCAAGACAACAGAATCTTAGAACAAAAGTGTGTGTTTTATTGTCAGTCTTTTGACTTCAAAGAGAATGGAAGAGTAAAGAAAATTAAAGCACACTATTGACTCAAGCTGTCGTCGCCAGAGGTGCTGGGGTTCCAAGCTGTCTTTTCATCTGTGTTGTAATGTGTTTTTTTAAAATATATTTGTTGAATACTCTAATGGCTGACTTGCATCGACACACAAGATGCAGAAGCTGCCGCTTCATTATTTATTTTTTTTACATATAACTTTCAAAGCTTATCTTTCAAATTCCTGTTGTTTTGTTTTTTTTGTTGCTGTTAGTATTGTATTCTTTAGGAAGTCTAAATCAATTTTCCTTCCTGAAGAGAAGAAAGTATTATTTCAACAAATACATTAAGTCACAAAAATACACTGCAAACAATAAGCATCAGGATTGTTTGTTTTTGAAAACATCTGACAAAAAAAAAGTATTGAAGAAGAAGAGATTTTCCTGCAACTTAAATGGGAATAAACTTAAAATAAACACTTACAAATACCACGAGTGTGGCGTGTGTGCGTGAATTGCAGAAGATATTTCAGTTTCCTATTTTAGGACATAACGTTTTCTTTGCTTTGTGTATGCGTGATTCCTTCTTTTTCTCTTTAAAAAGTGAAAGATACGTCATGAAGACGTCCGAAGTTAACAACCATTTACACTCTAGACACACAGTTAAGTTCCTCTATTTATTTCATTTCATTTATTACTTAAACCATCAAAGCAATCGTTCCTCTTTTGGCGCGCCACTACCCTGAAATGTGTCGACTCCTGTTTCTGTACATTGATTGCTGTTAAGAGTCATTATTATCAAGATCATAGTTCTTCACTTCGACTGACATTGAACAAAATTATTTTGCGCTTACATCAGTCTTAGAGCCAGACTTGTATGTTGCAATGAATATGCTAAGAGACAGCGAAGTAGGTTCTCTCTTCCTCTCTTCCTAACACCAAATTCAGTTATTGTGGGAAGAGACTTGAAACAGGGTGTACTGCTTTCTTTCAAGATCATATCTTAAGGGTAATTCTTGAGCAATGCAAGCTTGTAAGATTTGTCTATCGTAGGTCAATTATTGTTTTCGTTTCGAACAAAAACGAATCGATAGCTTCACTTTTCAGTGGTGTTGCTTTGCTCGAACGTTGTTCATGTATGGAGATAGTTCCACATATCTATGCACAGTACGCACAACAACACACACACATATATACACACAGTTTTTAATTGAGAATAAAATTATAGAAAAGACGTAACCGAAAAATGTAACATTAAAAATGCTTTTCGGATTTATCGTTCCTTGAATTAAGAAATAGTCCTACTTATTCCACAAAATATGAAATTATTTCCCTTTTATTCGAGCGCGCGCGCGCGTGTGTGTGTGTGTGTGTGTGTGTGTGTCACTGTAAGTACTCTGCGTGCACATTTTAGTGAGCTTGCAGGCTGACGAAATAAATTTATCCTCTTCTGCTTGACGTCTTTTGGCTATTTCTCTACAATATTTTAGATTGAAAATCCAATTTTAACCCATTTCTTTTCTCTTTCTAGCGTTAACACAAATTAATATCTTTCACAAAAAAAAAAAAAACGACCAACTGCTCACCAACTCTTGCTTCGAAATGTTTCAGGTGCGTATGATAAATTATTTAACCGTCTTCCAAACCACGTCTTGACATTATCGCATAAGAAAAAAGTACCGGATGTGAGCGTTGAACAATGCGCGCGCCGCTGCACTTTCGAGATGAGCTTCCGGTGCAAAGGCTTCGACTATGAACCTCAGCACAGAAACTGTTGGCTAACGGAGCTGTCAGTTGAGATTGGAGGCGGTGTTAAATACCACAACGGTGCTGATTTTTATGAAAGAATTTTTGGTAAGTGGGCGTGGCGATTATTAAAATTGCATTTATGTACAGTTGTTCACAAAGTGTGATTATTATAGAGAAGTTTTATTATACAGATTATAAGAATAGCAAGTATAATGTCAACGAGTAGCTGTATTTCCAAATTTCAACCAGTACCAATTGATTTGATATATCACACATCAACACACACACGCGCGCATGCATAACTGTCTTCGCTGTAAAATTGATCCTGTAAAATGAAAAAGTCCTTTTGTTGTGTCTCTTTAATAGTTTATTTATTTACTCAGTAATTGATTAAGATATTTATTTATTCCATAAACGGGGTTTATTTATTTTGTAATCGTTCAATACAAATTAATTGGATTTCTGTTATTTTTCCATTGCGATAACTCTTTTTATCTGTCAGAATTATCTTTCTTTCATTACCTTTATTCTTTTCTATTTCCCAACTATGTTTAAACTTTTTATGTACTTATTCTCATTTCGTTAGACAGCCATACATTTACTCTAGTCTGTGAGCAAAGTATGACTGAAAGTTATGTTTCTTGTTTTCTGTACTAGTTAGAGCTTATGTGATTCAAGCGCCGCATAGTAAAGTTAGGTCCCTTTAGTTGGTAAGATATCGGTACTAAGGCTGCAGTTAATGGGACAGTCCTACACGCGCGTGCGTGCACGCAAACACACACACACACACACACACACACACACACACACACACACACACACACACACACACACACACACACACACACGAATAAAAGGGAAATAATTTCATATTTTGTGGAATAAGTAGGACTATTTCTTAAAATCTAACCCTTCATACTTACTTTCTCCAAAAATAACTTGTTGAAATTAACTTTAAAGGTTTATTGGGGATGAAATTTTATTCGTCAGAATGCATTTGCAGTATCTCTTAATTCAACACTAAGAAGACTGAGTGCCTGGAAAGGGGAATTAGATTATTTCAATTTATTGTTTCACTATGGTCTCTTTATTTCACACAAGTGCAGCACCACATTTTTTAATAAAGGACTTTTCTTTCCAAAGAAAAGCCAAAATAAATTTCATATTTAGCAGCCCACTCGAAGTAGTCGACTCTCCAGGATCCACTTGGGGGTGGTGGTGGTCGAAGCAAGAACATCCAAGGTCAACCCATAAATGATAACATCTAATTGACAAAAAATTGAAGACTGGATGTGAAACAACGTTAGCATAGCTACTACCACCACCACCACCCTAAAAAACGAACTTAGTCAGTTTGATTCGCTGTAATACTTTTTCTACCCTAAAACCAATAACAGATGGCTATTAATTCTCTATTAGCCGGACATTTACATGGGCATTTGAAATGAATACAAAACCAGACATACATCGTAAAAGCATGCAATAACAGATAGACATTTTAAATATTTATAGCCGTAGAACTGCTTCAACCTTTCAAAATCGTTATAGTTGTTGTTGACTATTCAATGTTGCTGTCCTTCTATTACCGGTATTATTTAGATGTTCTAAAGAATGCGAGTTACTCGAATCATTTCGTTTTAGTGCGTGTTTAGTCTTGATTTTACTTTTTTAAAATTGTTTACAAAATGTTGATACTTTTTTATTTACTTAATTCTTAGTGTTCTACAGTGTAAATAATACAGTGAATAATTGTAATGTTCAGTTTGTTTGGGTTATTTTGATTTTTGATTTTTTTTTTTAATTTTTAGAAACGTTTCATTTTATTTATCTAGAATTATTTCCCAACTCTTTTCTCTTCCAGAAGGTCCAATTTCCAGATTCGTCAATTATGGATCTGGATCTCTGCCTGTTATAGATGGCTATCAGATCTATGGCAAGGTCATGTTTGGTTTGACCCTTGGCGCATGCGCTCAGTTGTGTTTGACCGAAACTACTTTTGAATGCTTTAGTTTCGACTACTCCTTCAGCGATCGCTCGTGTCACATGAGTCAGTACATTGCCTCTGACGTCAATGGACTTAATCATGACGTCATGCCAACCTACAGGGTCACACATTACGAAAAGAAAGGTACGTGCAAGAAAGGGGCCTTCTGTCCTCTAGGCATGCATGCAGCTCTCGCCAGCGTGTAAAATGTGTGTGTTACGTGAATACATGGGTGTTTGTATGCGCGCGCATTTACTTGATTGGTTTGAGCACACAAATGAGAGTGTTTGTGCGTAGACACTTTAATTAGAAGATATTTCATCAAACTCCTTTTAACTTTTGTCGCTTGTCTTTTATACCTGTAGATTATCTCTTATTTCTAAATCAGTCGCTGTTACTTTGTCTCTCTGGATTTTTTTGTTCCTTCTTGTGGTTCCCTTCGCTTAAGTTTCGCTTTTGAAATTAATTCCTTTCCCTTACTTAGCTTTACAAACTTAGTCTGTTATGTATTTCTTAATTAAGTTTTATTTGTTTATAGTTTTTCTTTCGCCATTTCTTTTTTTTTAATCTACAACGAGAGAATGAAAGTTCAGAGAAAGAGAAAGAATAAAAAATATAATTAATTTTATTTTATAGTTAGTGATTGATGACACAGAAAGATTGAGTCAAACATATATAAAAAGACAAGTATAGTGACTGATTCATAAAAAGAGACAAAGAGAGATGATAAAGATAAAATATATTTTACAACAAAATAACAAACGCAACAAAAGGAATAATGACAACAATAATACTATTACTACCACTAAGATGATGATGATGGTGAAGAAATGGTCTGAACCTTTATCAAAATAGTACTGTGAAGTGGACCGGCGAGCCAAATTTGTCTATGTCTATTTTTCTATGTGCCGAAACTCGCCGCGTGCTATTAAAGTGCTCTCCAAGGGTCGCCGACCTTTGACAAAAGGTTACGATGACAGATTTAAAGCCCCTGATGTTACGGTATTTAATATTCTAAACTAAAAGGTCAAAAGTCTGGGTGACATCCTCATTTGTCTCCTTCCAAAATATATATACAGCCATTCCATGCATGGTGTTGAAAAGTACACGCGATTCTATACAGTCATCCATGCATTGTGTTGAAAACTATACGTGATTTTATACAGCCATTCCATGCATGGTGTTGAAAACTACACGTGATTTTAAACAGCCATTCTATGCATGGTGTTGAAAACTACACGTGATTCTATACCGCCAAACATCGCCCTGGGTAACAAAGTCTGCCCTAGACAACGCTGTTCCATGGTTAGCAGAGCCCAACTAAAGCCAGGAAGGAAATGGATAAAAACGGATAACACGAGAACAGTGGATTGCTTCTTAAAGGAGCTGACCATCAATTAGAGATTACCAGCAACTAAAAAAAAAAGAATAAAATGTAACTTTTTAAATTAAAAAATAGAAGCAAACATTTAGTTGATGTCCCCAGTAAACAACACCTCTTTTACTAGAAGCAAGTATCATGCAAGTTACACTCCTAATATCCCTACCATTACAAACAATAAAACAGCCAGCAAACAGGGCCATCATAGACACCCATAGCAGTACTGAAAACAATAAGTATTAGAAACTCTATCAATCCCAACAACTAACCTTGAATGATGACACAATCCAAGTACTGAACAACGAAGCAGATGTTTCCTGCATTGATCCAACTGAAGAACAGCAAGTGTCTGTTGGACAAAGCAAACCTGAGAATGCATATCACCAAACAACAACCATCATCAATACATATATACAGAAGAATTACAAAAACAATCCACAACCAAAGACATGGTACAGCAAAGAAAATAAACAAAATGAAGCCTAAGACGTCACAACAAGAACAATAGGGAAAATGCACACTGCCTACAACGTCACAACAAGAACAATAGGGAAAATGTACACTGCCTACAACGTCACAACAAGAACAATAGGGAAATGCACACTGCCTACAACGTCACAACAAGAACAATAGGGAAAATGCACACTGCCTACAACGTCACAACAAGAACAATAGGGAAATGCACACCGCCTACCAAACCATGTGCAATTAGACCATCATAACCAGTGAAGACAGGATAGAAAGAAGAAAGAAAGAAGGAAATATAAAAAAAGGAGGCTGGGCTGCTTGACGGAACGAGATCTTACAATGGGCTGCTCTGGAGACAACCGATCTCAAGCGGGCGACCTGAGGGCAAGGTCACGACTGATTGGCAGGGCAGGGTGAGAACTTTGTTTAGATTGCTTGTATTGTCCGGATTTGCATACTGGGCACATGAACGCTAACCAGTTTTGACGCTAATATGGCGACTGCGTTTAGTTATGTAGTGGTCTGAGTTTTCTGCGTAGTCATTTCGGTGATCGAGAAAGGGAGCGCACTCTCAACTACTGCATTTTGAATGTAGGTAATGCTGTACTAATCTATGTTGAGGGACTTCAAGGGAATGAGGGAATGAACAATTGTTAAGGTGACAGTTTTTGACATGACGTTTTATAGTGATTATTAATAACCCACTTACAATCATTGGAAATGATAGTGCCCAAGATTTCTAATCCTAACTGCAGCACCCTTCGTGAACTCTGGCGAGAGAATGGAAGTCTGCCTCACAAAAATTCTACGATCATTTAATTCTTAGGTTTTTCTGTTATTTGTGAAACACCATTCGATTTGCAAATCCTCTTGTTAGTCAGGTAATGCTTGTCTAGATTCAAGAAGAGGCCTCATCTCGGAATTTGATTATTTTGATCCTTTCAAGCAGTCATAGGTGGAAAGAGAGAGCATCGGGTGAAAGACAACCTAGGTGCAGGAGGAAGACAACGACTGTAGTAGCATGGAACGTTCTGTTATCTGTCGTAACCTTTGACGTTTCATCCGTTAAAATATTCAGACTCTACAGGCGGAGACGGGAAGACCGGTTTGCTGGTGAGCGTATGCAACAGTTTCGATGGGATCGTTGTGTTAAAGGTACAGTTGTCAGCGGATAGAATTCTGGTGCAGATATTAAGGCATTCTAAGTGTTGTAAAGGGTACGGAGCGCGCTAAAAGTGAAAGCATCACTCATAGATCTATTTTCGCGTTAAAGACAGGCACGTAAGGGTCTTTCTTTGGACTGAGAGGTTCTTATAGTATCTAAGAATTGTATGCTCTAGTGATCTGAGATCACACATTAGCGCAAGAGATCTGTCGGAGTTTTCAGAAGCAAGTACCTTTCTAGAACTGGAATGACTGTAAATTTCTTCGAATAATGTCAGATTTTACTGGAATAATGAAGCACCTCTAACAGAATATGACTGGCTTAAAGTAGCCCTTCTCACAATCTGTGACAGGCCTAAACTAGCACCTCTTATAGACTTTAATTGGCCTAAACTAGCACCTCTTATAGACTTTAGCAGGCCTAAACTAGCACCTCTCAGGCATATTCATAGGGCACGCAGACTGCTAATATTAATAAATAAACTGTCAAATTTATTATATTCCTTTCTCTGAAGAAAAACTATATTTTTGCTTTAAGGCATAATAAAATCTAGAACATTTCACACACACACACACACACACACACACACACACACACACACACACACACACACACACACACACACACGCATGTACAAACACATACGCACCGTCGATCAATGACAGACATTTACAGACACCCAGAGGAGATTTCTGACAGAAAGTTACCAACAGTCACATTTACAGACACCCAGAGGAGATTTCTGACAGAAAGTTACCAATAGTCACTAAGGAAGAGCCAGAGAAAATTGCTGTAAGAAAACTACAGACAGCACGCGCGCGCACGCACGCACACGCACACCTAGAGATGAAGAGAGAGAAGTTACAGATTCGGGGAAGAGGGACAGGTGGATGTTGGAAGAAAGTTACAGGGACACGAACGTAAATGGGGGTGGGGGAAATAGAGAGCCTACTAAATACAAGAAGAAAGTTACACATGGACAAACCGGATGTCATTTTTTTTTTTGTCTTCTGAAGAGGGACACATCTGTCGAGCTTTTGATGTTTTGAGGGTATTTAAGTTCGTTTGTCTATCTTTGATTATAAGGGGAAAGTCGACCCACACTCAGGCCTATCACCAGATCTGTCACTGTGCGAGAAGTTGTTTTGAATTAGATTTATTACGCAGAGAGGGCCTATGGTATTATAAGCCTGTCACAACCATTGTCTTTAAACACGTACCAGACCATGACGTTAGCCTTGCATTCAAAGACAGCGCACACCATGGCAGGAAAATAATTCCACCAATCACCTTTAAGCATTCTTCCCCCCATTTATCCCAGGTATGCGGGGAAATCGGCCAAGGCCGAAGCACTCCCCTAAGTTTCGATTCGATGCCCCCATGGTATGGCCTTAAATGCCCAGAATAAAGAAGTTAATTGAACCTCCACCACCAGAATGGAAGGGCGTGGGAGGGGGGGGGGAAGAAAGATGAATGTAATACGAGAAAAAGGGGAGACCACTTAGGCTAAGGCTATAATGGGTTTAGTGTTGAGTAGGAAAAGAGTTCAAAACAAAGAATTCAAAATAAGGAGTGGGTGTACAACTTAGAAAGATATTAATCGTACAAGATTTAGACAAAATGGATAGAGTAGATAGACTATTAGATTGGTTACAGGTTAGATGTGTGAAATATTAGTGAGTTTGTTTGTAAAATGAATGGCGGGCTTGGACTTGTACGTATTCGAAATGTTGTGTATTCTACCTCGAGTGCACGTATTTCAACTTGCTGGGGTCTCTACTGTTATTACGCCGACACCATTTTTGTTTCGATAGCATTTAATATTGAAATACATGCTCAGTGCCCGAAAGAAGCCTTTATAGATCTAGGTCTAATATATTTGATGTATATTTTCATCAGTTCATCATCTACCCATCAAGACGTGCTACACACGCACACGCACGCACGCACGCACGCACACAGAGAGAGAGAGAGAGAGAGAGAGAGAGAGAGAGAGAGAGAGAAAGGAGGGGAGGGAGAGAATCATTGAAAGAAAGTTTCAGAGTTACTGTGGGTGAATTTAACAAAACGAGCGAGAACTGTGGAAATATGACGTAATAACGAAACAGTTATTAATGATCGTTGTCGTCACTTGCTTTGCAGGTGGTGGTCGTGCTTTGTTTTAGAGTTCGAATATGTTATTTTCAAGATCTTGATGCGTAACCAGCATATTCTTGTGGCATCATCGTTTTCCTTCCTTTTGTCTTGTTTGCCTTGTGCAGTCGATACACACACTAAGACAGCTCGCGTCGACACTGTTTATAGGAAATTAGGAAAATAGGATAGGAAATTAGCTCCATTATTTAAAGAACATTGTTGTCGTCACCAATAGCGAAATTCCTAGTCCAGTGAAAAAACTCGCTAATTGTGAACTTCAGGCCCCGAGTGGCTAATAAGAAACCTTAACAAATCGACATGCACATCGTGGGAAGTATTTATATTTAAATATACACATTCGATCCCATTAAAGTTTCCAAAATGTCAGTTAGTTAGAAGAAAAAATATAACCCTCTATATTCTTAATTGTGTATATTTTCTTTAAAATCCCATGTAAACACGCCCACTCATGACTGGGCTAAAAATTACCAATATTTGGTGCCTCTTGCGATTATGGATGCGGATTTCTGCTGAAGCATAATTACGGAACTGTTTCGTCTTTCCTGTCTTACAAATGCGCAGACCGTTAAAAGTTATTTATAATTAAATCTTTATTAACTCATAGATTTAATCATTCGCTTAGGTTGTCCTACGTAATCTATGTGCGTGCTCGTAAACAAGAGGACGGGGTGGTGGTAGGGGTTACGGACCACTGTGGTGTCGTACGTAATGTATATGGGTGTTCGTAAACAAGAGGCTTCAGATCACAGTGGCGGCAGATGTAATATATGCTCGTAAACAAGAGGAGTGTTGGTAAAGGTTTCAGATCACAGTGGTGACAGATGTAATATATGCTCGTAAACAAGAGGCTACGAGTGTTGGTAAAGGTTTCAGTTCACTGAGGTGGCAAATATAATATATGCTCGTAAACAAGAGGCTACGAGTGTTGGTGACGTGCGGAACGAGTGTCGATTAACACGAATCAGGAAAAACGATAAGAAACAATTTTCTGTGATGGCCTGTGTGTCTGTGTTCGTGTGCAAGTAATTGTGTGTGTGTGTGTGTGTGTGTGTGTGTGTGTGTGTGTGTGTGTGTGTGTGTGTGTGTGTGTCGGTAAACAACCACAAGAAGGTAGGCAAAGGTTACAGTGTAGTGGTAACTAGGCAACGTCATAGCGTACAGAACGTACAATTAGGTCCTGAAACAAACAGCATGACGATCTGTAAGGGTTGTTCGCTGCCTTGGCTAACGTCATGCCTCCGTAAAACGTAACGTACTGGTTCTTTTTATTGTTCACTTCATTTCTGTTCAGTTTTCACTACTATTAGTCGTTTCTTCTAGAGCTCTGATTTCGACAGAGAGTGTGCGGAGTTCACAGTTTGCTAGGTTGATGTGTGTGAAATGTTTCCTTTAAAGAATATATTTCGAGGCAATAAACCAGAATTATCATTGGGTGCTACCCTCCCACCCATACTCTTTATAGCTGATGTTCTGTAAGCATGAAGCACGACGTTTGATAATAATTTGCAAAATATTTTAACGTACAAATTTCGTTTTAACAGTTTATTCATTCGTGTCATTTAACTCTCGTCGTTAACGAACAATCATCATCATAATCATCATTCTTATTCTTTTATCCACAACTTCTGTTTGAATGTCGGTTGTGAACCAAGGTCTCGAAATCTTATCAAGATTCTGAGAGATCCAGGGTTTTACGGAGGATGCGGGCACTACCAACGGGTGCTGCTTTGAAAAGTGGGGCGAGTCTGTGGTTTCCAGGAAGTTTATTCAGATAGCCTTCCAACTCAGATGTTATGTTCCCCCCAAGGCTCCTATCACAATAGATACCACTTCTGCATTTACATTCTACAGTCTCTGGATTTCTGATCTGATATATTGGTATTTTTCTATTTTTCTATCTCTTTTGATTTTATGTTTTAATACTTTTCAATTCTACGATAGTAAGAATATACATGATTGATCTTCTTTTCTGGTCCAGGAGCCGTTGTTCACTAATAATATCACCTGGATATTGTTTTTGACAGAGATCATGCATCCTATTTCTATATCCTCTTACTGTTGGTTCACTTTCATAACGAGAGGCCATTACTTACATATTTTCCTCTTTAATCCAATTCCTCCGAGGTTTTTCTAGTGTTTATTATACTTTTTCACGTCTTCTATTGATAGTCACAAGGGTCTTGGAATCTTACAAAGATTCTGGGAAATCCAAGGTTTTAAGGAGAATGTGGACCCTTCCGAGGAGTGCTGCTTTTTGTAGTGAGGGGAACCTGTGGCTTCCAGGTAGTTTATTCAGGTAGCTTTCCAATTCGGACGTTATGTCCCCCAAGGCTCCTATCTCTATAGTTACATTCTGCTTTTACATTCCACAGTCTCTCGACTTCTAATCTGATATGCTGATATTTTTCTATTATTTATCTTTCTTTTGTTTTTTATTTTTCTATCACTTGGAACAGCGGCGTCGATGATTGTTGCTGTACTGTTCGATTTGCTGAGAACTACAATGTCTGGTCTACACGCAGGAATCACTCGATCTGTTCTTATCTCCATGTCCCACATACTCTGATTTGTGTTCTGGTGACTGCTTCCGGTTGGTGCGTCCATGCTCTTTCCGGCGTTTTTACTCATTAGTTCTCACACATATTTCTATGTATGAATTTGCCACTATGTTGTGTCTTTTGGTATATTCTGTCCCAGTCAGAAAACCGATCTAGATAGTGTATATTCTATTATTTCATCCATGTTTTCGATGAGTCTGCATTTGGACTAATTTGAGATTTTCATGAGTTTTGTTTTCTGTGATTTCGTGTTTAGTACTTGATCTTGTGCAGTTGTTATGAATGAGTGCTTCTGTTTCAGCTTTCAAACTTGCCTCTTTCAACCACATGTATGTTGATTGTTTTATTGATGTTTCATCTGTTTGTCGCTCTTGACCTTGGAGAGGTTTTTGGTCGTGGGGATTGGTATAATCCATTCATCTTTACTGCTTCTATTAGTGGCTCATCTTTGTTTTTATTCCAGATGTAGTCCATCAGGCTTACCATATCTCCTTCAATGTCTTTGTTTTTCTTGAGTCCTCTGCCTCTCATTTTCCAAGATATATATGGCTTGTCTAAGTCTGCTTTTTGTTTGTAAGTCTTTATGTATTGTGAGAAGTTTCTTGTTTTTTCTGTCTAGATCATTTATTTCAATTGTTGTCCAATCTAAGGTATCTCCACTGCAGCTGATTACAGGTATTGCATATATTTTCAGAGTTTGCATTCCGTTGTCCGATTTACTTTAATTTAACTTTAGGACTTGTCTAACTCGTTTTTCCTACTCTCCGTTAGCTTTGGAGTTTACTTCACTCTTCATATTTTGTTAATGTTGCAGTATCTCAAGGTATACATATCCTTTTCCCAATGAAGCAATATAGAATCGTTGTCAATCCATTGTTTTGATCTTGACTTTCTAGACGGTATTTCTTCCACATTTCTCAAGGCCGAATTTGATGTTAATGTCCTCACTACACACCTTGACAATATTGATCAGTGAGTTGATGTTATGGTCATTTTTACCGTTTAGCTTTAGGTCAGCGATTCTCAAAAGGTAGTTGATAGGCATGCGATTGGACGATATTGTTTCGTCTTGTGCCTTTTTTCTAGATCTTTCATGATCAGGCTTTTCTTCCTTTTACCGTCCGAGCTGGCAATGTTTCTCGTTTGTTGAGTATGTCTTGCGGTTGGTCAGCAAGTCTACCATATAAGGAGGTAAGATATGTTAACCAAAATATTTCTTCATGGTCTAAGCCTGGGACATTTCCAATTTGATATCTTTCAGTTCCTTAATCTTCTGGCTGAGTTATTAAGCGTGTTTGAATTACTCCAAATATTTTCTGCAAAAGTCTTGGTGTCGTTAATGTTTGGCATCTCTTGTTCTATTCTGGAATTTGCTTTGAATAACCGATATAGTCTTCCAGGGTCAGTTATGAATATTTTGTAGTGTTGGAATTGCTGGTCACTTGCAGTGTTTTCTTTGTAGACGGTGACTGAGTCCCAGTAGTCTTTGTTTGGCATCTTCTATTGCGTTCTTAGTATTTCTATAATTTGGATGGTATTTGTTTATTAATGCATCTTTCTGTTTTCCCTGTATGTATTGCTCCTGTCATTGGTTTATTTCTTTCCAAGTACACTCAATTTTATTTTATTTTCTTCTCTTCCATGGTGGTACTGATGGTTTCTTTGTTTGTAATTTGGTTGGTATTATATATTTTTCAATTATTTTTGCTGTGGCATATATTAGGCTATTGGTTTCTCTCATATCTTTTGTGGGGGCATACCTAACTATTTTATATGCATTATGAATTGTTGTAGAAACTCTGTTAGATTTGAGTCTTCATGTTGGGGTTCTGCCTACGTGTGATTTATTGTTGTCCATGAAATCTTTTATGTCTTCTAACATGTATTGCTTTTCTTCAATTCGATCACTGTTTACTTCTCCACTATGGTCGTCAACTGGATTTATTAAATTAGTTTGTTGCTTTTCTATCCGTTTGTAATTCTAAGGCTGTAAGACGCCTATTTTGTATGATCGATCTCTTCTGGTCCAGGAGCCGCTGTTCAATGATAATATCACCTGCATGGCGCATCAGCCAGAATTCATGCATTCGTATTTTATATCCTATTATTGTTGGTTGGCTTTCATAATAAGAGGTCATTATTAGTATATTTGCCTCTTTAGTCCGATTCCTCTGAGGTTTTGCTAATGTCCATATGCGGGCGCTGTTAACGTTTTCTCTCATCCACAACATTAAAGACAAACATTTACCGTCACACAATATTTCCGTCGGAGAAGACAAATCCATCTTTAATCTATATTTAGCGAGCCCCCATTCACCCACCTTCTTCTCCAACATAAAGTTATCAATATGTGTAAGAAGTTCAATAAATTTATTAAATCAATAATCAAATATACATATAACAAGTACAATTAAATATTATATTATGCATCAATATTTCCATGAAACCATGTTCAAATAATTTTAATATCTATACAGTCTTATAATCTAAAACACAATTCAACAATTTAGTGCTGATACAAATCATAGGATAGCTTTTATTAGACAAAAGAGAATGAGAAAAAAGAGATAAGTGATAGTAGTGTGTACATAACCTGGTTTAGGTAATGTCTCAATTGTCATCTGTGCAACAAAGCCAGAGGGTCGGGTAACTTCAATAATTTTAACACCTTATATGACAATTACATTTTAAAATATCGAGAGGCAAATTTACTCCACAGCATGTAGAAGCATCAGGTGGAACAGTTATGAGAGGAACACTGGTGTGAGGTAGCCAATCTATGTGTTAAAATGATGATAGCAACAGCCGTGTGAGGTAGGAGCATCACACGGAATAATTATTATAAGAACACTGGTGTGAGGTATTAGCATCAGGAGAAACAATTATGAGAGAAACAGTAGTGTGAGGTAGTATCGGCAGGTGGATCTATTGTGATAACAAACATTGGTGTGAGGTTGTAGCGTCTGCAGTATAATTATGATAGCAAAGGTGTAATTGTAATAGCAGTTGGTGGAACAACTATGATAGCAACAGTGGTAATTGTAATAGTTCCAGGCGGAACAACTCTGATAGCAACAGTGGTGATTGTAGTAGTGCCAGATGGAACAACTATCATAGCAACAGTGGTGATTGTTGTAGTGCCAGACGGAACAACTATCATAGCAACAGTGGTGAGTGTAGTAGTGCAAGACGGAACAACTATCATAGCAACAGTGGTGAGTGTAGTAGTGCCAGATGGAACAACTATGATAGGAACAGTGGTAATAGTAGTAGCGTCCGGCGGAACAATTTTGGTAGCAACAGTAGTGAGAAGTAGTAGCGTCCGGCGGAACAATTTTGGTAGCAACAGTAGTGTGAAGTAATAGCGTCCGGCGGAACAATTTTGGTAGCGACAGTAGTGTGAAGTAGTAGCGTCCAGCGGAACAATTTTGGTAGCAACAGTAGTGTGAAGTAGTAGCGTCCAGCGGAACAATTTTGGTAGCAACAGTAGTGTGAAGTAGTAGCTTCAGACGGAACAGTTAATATAGCAGCAAATGTATTGACAACGTAACGGCAGCCACAGCAGAAGTAATTGCATTCATCCATCCCATACAAATAAAAACGGCTAAAGGAGTACAAAAATATCCCCCCCCCCCCGCACACGCACACACACACGGAGAAACCACTTGTCATAAACTTAGCGACAGCGCCAACACCGTGGGCAATCCAAGACTGGCATGACGCGTTAGAGCCATTCCAGTCTCTAACAACCAGAAATCACCGGAATCGATACAGCAAATCATGGCAACGTCACGCAGCCACCAGACCTCCCAAAACGTTTTCGAACTTTTAAGTTTTATTTTCATCCTTCCCAATTTTTTTTTCTCTGTAAAATGTAAAATGGAAATACTGAAAGTTCTGAAAAGGAGATCACATCTCTGGCACCCGTTAAGTACACAGTCCGAAGGGAAAGAGAAAGCACTTGTCAGTCTCAAATGAGCGTCAAAGGAAACGTTATGAGTCGTCATGTTAAAGGGGCCACGTATGACAAATTGCCTTCACTATTGCGCGCAGCATTCCTGAAAAATTTATTTCTTCTCCCCACCCCCCTTTTCCTCTCCCCTCTACACAAACACACTTAAGTGATGCCGTGACGTCCATAGTGACGTGGGACTGTGCTCCATGACGAATCTAGGCTTCTTTCTTGTGTTTTGCGCAGATGGCGATTTTCAGTGTTTATTCTAGATTTACATTTAGATA